>JAMXBD010000130.1:0-1200000 GCA_024138025.1 Combretum micranthum
TAATGAACTTAAATTGAGAATAGTTCAAAAAATTAAATTGATCAAAAAAAATTTTTTTTTAAAAAATTACGTTTTGTCTGATCTCGATTAGCGAGTACGTAGGCACCTGCGGGGCGACATAAAAAATAAAAAAAGTGTTTTTGTTTTTTTATGTGAATAAATATTTTGTAAATATAAGATTTTGTTGTGTTTATGTTCTATAAAAAAATAATAAAAATAAAAAATGAAGAAAAGCACATAAAAAAAAAAAAATAAATGATTGACTTGCAAATATTTGTTATGTATATATTATTTGATTTTTTTAGCATGAAAGGAGATCATAAGTTTAAAATTCCGAAAGTGGTAACCGATTTGGTTTTTAATAGGTTAGCCCCCGAATCCATGATATCTGGTTTTAAAGTTTGTTTTTTTTTTAATCAAATTTCGCAGATAGTAGCTAAGTTAGGATCAACCGACCCATTGATCCTAGCTTTTATTTTTTCCCGATTTATTTATCGGTGGCGACTCTAAAAAGTTTTCAAAAATTAAAATTTCTTTTAACCCCTAGTCGAGGATTCATGTTAAATGGGTTCGGGTTTATGTGAATCGGGTTAGGAGAAATGAAACCAGATAAGTGGAAAAAATCCAGGCTCGACAGCTTGGCGACTCCACTGGGGAATTTAATTAAATTCATTTTCAAAAGCCTTAAGTATTGATGAAATTGGCTAAGTGATCAAGGCACAGGCCAAATGGCTGTTGGTTAAACATTATGGACCCAAACACATACTCAAGCTCAAGGACACAGGTTCAAACTAAAGGATCCTGTGAACTCAGATGCTGTAAAACTGTATTTCCTTGATCAATAAAACTTGTCATTTCAAGTGATCAATTGATTTTATTTTAATTTTATAAGCAAAGTTGGTATTCCTGAAATTCTCTAAAGTCGAATCAAAGCTTGAAATTCTTTGAAGTTGAATCAAAGCCTAACCCACAAAATTCTTCTGAACAATTTCCAATCAAACACCATTTGAATCATCAGAAAAGAAATTTGAGCATCTTATAATACTGAATGAATGCGTTTATACAGTTTGGTCTATTGATTGTTCTTATTTTAAAAGAAATAATTATGGCAAGAATAACTAATTTTGATAGAAAATTGAAGCATGTTGGATTGAAAAAAAAAGAAGAAAAAAAAAGAAAGAAAAAAAAAGAAGAAAAAGAAAAAAAAGAGAAAGGAAGAAAAAGAAAAAGAGAAAGAGAAAGAAACTCCAGTGGATGAAAAATCACAAATACCCGTCAGTCTAGACAAATAGTCTTGTAACTACCCAAACTCAAAATCCATCGAGATGGTGACCCAAAATCCATCCTTTAGAGATGGTAACCCAAAATTCATCCTTTCGAGATGGTGAACAAGATCAGAGAAACCCATCTACTAAAGATGGTGATCAGGACAGAATTCAGAAATTCATTCACTCAAGATGGTGATCAAGACAAGATCCAGAAATTCATTCACTCAAGATGGTGATGAAGACAAAATTCAGAAATCTATCCAAGATAGTGATCAAGACAGAATTCAGAAATTCATTCACTCAAGATGGTGATCAAGACAAGATCCAGAAATTCATTCACTCAAGATGGTGATGAAGACAAAATTCAGAAATCTATCCAAGATAGTGAACAAGACAGAAGTCAGAAATCCATCCATTCTAGATGGTGACTAAAACCAAAGCCCATTAGTCCGGCAAATGACCAAAGCCCATTGGCCGGCAAATGACCAAAGCCATTGGTCCGGCAAATGACCAAACCAAAGCCCATTGGTCCGGGCAAATGACCAAACAAAGCCCATTGGTCCTGCAAATGACCAACCAAAGCCCATTGGTCCGTAAATGCCAAAGCCATTGGTCCGGCAAATGACCAAACAAAGCCCATTGGTCCGGCAAATGACCAAAACCAAAGCCCATTGGTCCGGCAAATGACCAAAGCCCATTGGTCCGGCAAATGACCAAACCAAAGCCATTGGTCCGGCAAATGACCAAAGCCCATTGGTCCGGCAAATGACCAAATTAAAGTCTAGGTCGACAGTTGACCTAGCAAATTTCTAAGTCTGAACTCGACAGATAAGTTTAGCACAAGATTTTGGAAGGAGAAGCGAAGCAAAATTGGTTATCTTTTTGTCTTTGTGGCAAAAGTTTTGTTCAAACTTTACCACAAAGAGGGGCAGCTGTAGACATCCAATTTTTGCAAATTAATTAAGGCTTAAAATTTAATTAAATTCATTTTTCAAAAGCCTTAAGTATTGATGAAATTGGCTAAGTGATCAAGGCACAGGCCAAATGGCCTGTTGGTTAAACATATGGACCCAAAAACACACACTCAAGCTCCAGGACACAGGTTCAAACCCTAGCAAAGGCAAATTTTTTTCCTTTTTATTATTTTGTCTTCATTTTCCTCAAATGTAACTTTTGCTTTACTTTGCATCAGTTTTTAACTGACAAAACATCTTTGATTGTCAAAATTGATGATGGGATTGCAAAGTGGTTACAAATATGAAAGATTAGTGCAAAAAACATCCCAAAGTTACAAAATTCAATGTATAAAGCATTCAATTGCATTCAATTGAGGAGTTACAAAATTGAGTGGATGAATTGGCATGGAATATGAAAACAATCATCAATTCATCAGTTTCAAACAATTTAATCATGGATTTTCTAATTAAATTCGTGGAAAAATCAAAGGGCAAAAATCAATTCATTTTTGAAACTGTTCGAAACTGAAAATTGAGCTTGCAACCTATAAATAGGAGGTCATAGGAGCAAAAGGCACAAGTCAATTTCAACAAAACCAATCAGAATGAGTGAATTCGAAGATTTCGAAAATTAGGGTTCTTAAAGAGAAAATTCGAAATTTGAGAATTTCGAATTGTTTTTGATTCAATTGGAGTGTTTAAGGAGCTTTAGGAACAAGTTTAAAGTGATCGAGTGTGCTTCAATTTGATCAATTTGTTCAAAATCACCTCTGCAAATTTTTTATTTTTTTCGGATTTGAACGCCGGCGACCACCACTTCGAACCGCCGTCCACGGTGGTTCTGGGCGTGAACCACACCTTCAGAGGACGCGCCACCACCATTGGAGTCGGGCCGACAAGCTTCCAGCCACCGAGGACCAGGAGTAGCCGGAATCCGCCTCGAAAGTCGCGTCGTTCTTCTTCACCCGCCGGAGCTCCGATATCCGACCCGAAGATCCGAATCCAACCCGGTAGGTCATCGATCAACGGTCGTCGGTCATCGGTCAACGGTCAACTCTGATCAGACGGTCCAGATTTAATCAAGCAGATCAGACGGCCCAGATTCGATCAAGCAGATCAGCGGCTCAGATTTGATCAAGCAGATCAGACGGCCCAGATTCAATCAAGCGATCAGACGGCCCAGATTTCATCAAGCGATCAGACGGCCCAGATTTCATCAAGCGATCAGACGGTCCAGATCGAGTCAACAAGATCAGACGATCCAGATCGGTCAGCGAGATCGACGCTCCAGATCTCGTCCGCTTCATCCGACGGTCCAGGTTAATCCGCATTATTTTATTAATAGTTTATTATATAATTAATTTCAGAAAATAATAAAAATAGCAAAAAATAGTAAAAAATTTATAAAAATTCATAAAAAATTCAGAAAATTCAGAAAAATACAGAAAAATCCAGAAAAATCAAAATATTTATTTTTTATATAATTTTTTTTTATATTTTTGATATTTTTTGAATATTTTTAATGTGTATTTATACACAAATTACCTTAGAAAATGGATATTTAATGCATGAAATATTTTAATATATTTTAAATTATTCTGGATATGTTGTGAAATTATGTGATGATTTTTAAAAAAATAATAAAAAATAAAAAAAAAATAATAATAGATAAAAATGACAAAATTGGATTTTCCAAAAACAAAATTTTGTAGAAAAAAATAAAATAATAAAAAATGATTTTCGGACTTAGAAAAATTATATTTTCATAAAATAAAAAAATCAATTGATTAGATCATAGGAGCATCAAAAAAATGATTTTTTATAAAAACTTAAAAATTTAATGAACTTAAATGAGAATAATTCAAAAAATTAAAATTGATCAACAAATTAAATTTTTTTTTTAAAAGAACTACGTTTTGTCTGATCTCGATTAGCGAGTACGTAGGCACCTGCGGGGCGACATAAAAATACAAAAAATGTTTTCTGTAAATATAAGATATTTTGTTGATGTTTATGTTCTAAAAAAATAATAAAAAGTAAAAATGAAGAAAAACATGTAAAAAATAGAAAAGAGAAATATGACTCATAAATATTTGTTTTGTTTATTTGAGTTTTTGAGCATATAAAGGATAAATTATAAGTTTAAAATTCCAAAAGTGGTAACCATTTGGTTTTAATAGGTTAGCCCCCGAATCCATGATATCTGGTTTTAAAAGTTGATTTTTTAAATCAAATTTTCGCAGACTAGTAGCTAAGTTAGGATCAACCGACCCATTGATCCTAGCATTTTTTTTTTTTTCCCGATTTATAGGGTGGCGACTCTAAAATTTTTTAAAATTTCTTTTAACCCCTAGTCGAGGATTCATGTTAAATGGGTTCGGGTTTAATGTGAATCGGGTTAAAAGAAATGAACCAGATAAGATAGTGGAAAAAATCCAGGCTCGACAGATATGCCCCTAAGAATTGAAATGTAATATGTTTATGTTTTATGATAAGTATTCTCTTTGCCTTGTTACTTATTTATTATTAATATAAATTGCGCTACTCCGATGCGTTCCCTTGGTTGTGATGTACGTCTTGTACATGATATGAAAGCCTTTGCGTGACTAAAGTAGTCATTCCTAGGCTTTAGTATTGTGTATGGCGGACTGCCACGTTTAGGGTACCCCTCGGAGCGTGACATTTTTGATTTAGCTACTATATGGATATTGAACCTCATGTCGATGATAAAATATAAAAAATAAATACCACGCCATATTTTTATGCTTACATGGCATATAACCTATTTATGTAAATGATTTTCCATTTCAAATGCCCATATTCCGAGTAGTATTAAATATATATATATATATATATATATATATTGTCATTGCTTGTCATTGCCAAGTTACCAATAGATTCTACATCGGAAGCAGAAGTTTTAGTATTGCTAAGAACTTAATCTACTCACTTTTGAAGCACCTATTGTCTTTCTTTATTTAAGGCTGATTATACTTTTTTCTATTAATCATAAGCTCTTTAATTCTTATTTCTTTTTCCCATCTAATCCCACTTTGAATGAATGAGAAAGCTTGACTTGTACAAGATCTTAGAACCATTTCATATAGTCATTGGCACCACAGTTTGGAAGGTGCAGTTAGACTGCATCCTTTGTTCCATTGCATCCACCTTACGACAAACAAGGGAAACTGAATCTATATACATGAAATGTTAGAGCTGAGAAGACTAGTTCGGACTCCAGAGCACCGCGCTCCATTTGACAGCCAATGACAATATATGTGTGTGTGTATCATCTTTGATTTTCAACTATGCAAACTATAAAGAGATAATTCCGTATATCACCACATAAATAATATAGGAAAAATTATATGATTACCAACCTATTCAAATACAAATTATACAAATGCAAATTATATAAATTAATTATCAAAATTCCAACGAAAACAGTATTTATAAGATATGATTCTATTAGTAACTCATGAGTCGTATATATAAGAAATTGTATCTTGGAAATGCGATTCATTGAGGAAATGGATGAATCATATTTTTAATACGTGATTTAAAACTATACAACTTTTACTAAATGTCATCTTTAAAAAGCGATCATTTAGTAAAATATAAGTCGCATGTTGAACATGCAATTTAGCATTAGTTATTTTATAATTGAAATCACCTTGTTTGTATTTAAGGTTTTTTTTTTTTTTTTTTTTTTTTAGGTTGGTAGACACATTTTTCATCTTATAATATGTAACACCCTAACCTAAAGGTGTTATCAGCCTGCCATGTGTCTTTAGAAGATCATACATGCTAAGGCTATAGATTTCTAAAACCACAAATATGAATTTTTGAATATTACCAATAACTCGAATATAGGGAAACTTTCAAACTTTTTTATATTAAAATAAATGTCCTCAACTCATAAATCATCTAAACATCAAATCTAAAAATAATAAGATCCTTACATATAACAGTCTTCAAAAGAAAATAACTAAATCATCATATGTTTCTTCTTCCTCAAATTACTAATAACAAACTTCAATTATCAGCAGGATGGTTATAACCGCTATCGCTCTCCCATCATCAACAAATATGTCATAGCCATTCAAGTCATAAATCATAGAATCTTTACCTGTACCTGTGGGAAAAACAAGGATTGAACGAAAAAACACTCAGCACGCCAAACCGAAAGCACATGCACATGAACACGCATATCACAATATCACATACAACTTATTTTCTAATGCAACAAGCACAATTTAATTATCTTTTCATTAGTCTGCAACCAACAGAATTTAGGACTATTGATTGCTAATCCTAAACTCGGAGCAACTCATGACCCTGATGAAAACCATATTATCATAATATATACATGTATAGATGTGTTCCACAATTAAGCTGGTAACAACTCCTAATCTACCGGAATCATCTCCAAGTGTAACTCCACTCGGGACACCGCCACACAAGGATCATCAGGTTGCTAGCGTTAGTATTACACTACTATCATGGTCTTTACTAACCACAGCCAAGCACAACCAACACACGTTTCAATTAGAATCAAATATGTGTTAAGTCAAATTTTGCAACTATTTCTACAAGCACAAACAAACATACATACATGGTAAGGTCGTACCTGGTATTGCTCCAACTCAAATCTACCAACAGAACTTCTTACAAGAACAGAGATCTTAATCTCACATGTTAAATTGCCACACAACTAAACCATAACCTGAGATTCCATAATCTGACTCAAAGATCTAAAATCTTAACCATAGATCTATGAAATTAAAATAACACACACCTTCTATTCTTGGTTTGAAATCCAGTGGAACCCTTCAATACAACTATCTCCAAATTCCTTGATTTCTCCCAGCTTCCTTCAATATATATATATAAATCTCCAATTAGAAATTCTATCATGGTAACAAATAAAGTTCATTGATTATTAGAATGGCATAGATTCTTATGTACCTAGAACTTGTAGATCTCATTTAGGAAATCGGAACCCTTCTCAATCTCCGGAATAATAAACTATAATTACAATTCTATAATTTACAAATCTCATAATCCATAAATCTGATAAAACCCTTACCTTTCTCGTTGATTTGAAATCACAACTTTAGATCTAGATCCACCTCTGATCCTCAACAACCAATCTCGGATTCCCTTTGAACAACACATAAACCTAGATTATAATTTAAAGAATATTTCTTTAAAATCATAAGAACTATAAAAACCTTAATAAAAATATTACCTTTTTCTTGAATCGGAGTCTTTGAAATCCCTAATCACACTAGGGTTTGCCACAACTCTTGAATCTCCTTCAATCCATAAGATAACTAATATAAGAAAAGATTTATCTAAAGAATTTGATTAAAAAAAATTAAAGGAAGGTTACATACCTAGGATTTTTATTCCTTGAAAGCTCATAGGGTTTCCAAAAGAATGAGAGGTTATATATAAGCTTTTAGGAGGAGTTGAAAAGGTTTAAAGACTAGGGAAATCCGTCTGTCAAATGACAAAAATATCCACTTAACAACATTATATTACATTCATATCCTTCAATATGAATTATTTATTTGTAATTTATATCTCTCCCCTCCTAAAAGAAACTCTCGTCCTCGAAAGTTACCTGATTCATTGAATAAGTCGGGGTATGTGGCTCGCATCTCCTCTTCTAGCTCCTAGTTGCCTCCCGCTTAGTCTGATTTTTCCATTGGACCTTCACGTATTTGATCATGAGTCTCCTTTTCTTTTCTTGCGAGTCCAAAATCCTTACTAGCTTCTCTTGGGTAGAAAGATTAGCTTGAACTTCCAATGGTTCCAAAGCTACAATTCGATCAGGGTCTTGCACGTATTTTCTACAGAGATACATGAATACATTGTGCACTCCTTCTAGATTCGGCGGCAGTGCTAGTTTGTTGTCATATCTCCAATCCGTTCCAGAACTTATATGGTCAACATATATGGGATTCAACTTGCCTCTCATACCGAATCTAACAACACCTTTCGTTGGAGATATCTTAAGCAACGTGTTCCCCTACTTGAAATTCCAATGGTTTCTTCGTTTATGCATAGCTTTTCTATCGGCTTTGTGCAGCTTGCAACTTCTGTCGGATTACTTTAGCGTTGTCCACTGCATCCTAACTAAATTCAGGTCCTATAATCTTTCTATCACTTATTTCATCCTAATGAATCGGTGATTGGCACTTTCTACCATAGAGGGCTTCATACGGTAACATCCGATTGACGCTGATAACTGTTGTTGTAGGCGAATTCTACCAAAGGTAGATATTCATCCCAAATCCTCTAAAGTCCAAGACACAGCTCTTAGCATGTCCAAGAATCTAGATTGTCCGTTTACACTACCTGTCCATATGAGGATGATAAGCGGTACTGAAAACCACTTTAGTACCTAAGGCTTTGTGCAAGTTCTTCCAAAATCTCCCTATAAACCTGGTATAATGATCCAAATAATGGTCATTGGAATTCCATGCAATCTCACAATCTCTTTGATATATAAAGTGGCGAAATGTTTCAAAGTAGACCCAGTATAAATCGTGCTACCTTCGTAAGTTTATCCACTATCACCCATACTGAGTCCAACGTTCCTTTGGTCCTAAGTAACGCTGTGATAAAATCCATATTGATATGTTCCACTTCCACTGGGGGTATAGGCAAAGGCCTCAATTCATCGGCTAGTCGTCTATGCTCTATTGATCACTTGGCACGTGTGACACTTCAATACATACTCAGCAATCTCCTTTTTCATATTATTCCACCAGTATAGTTTCTTCAATCTTGGTACATCTTGTTACCTCTCTGATGGATGGAGTAACTCAATAATGCGCTTCCTTCAAAAATCTCTTTGAGTTCACTTTGCTTCTGGTACACACAGTCTTCCCTTATACCTAATAATGCCTTTTCATCCTCATAAAATTTAGGGGCTCTACCAATTTCCATCCCTCACTTTATCTCTAGTATGCTTGGATCCTTCACTTGACTGCTTTTAATTTTATCTACCAATGTCGGCTGAATTGTAATCTTGCCAATGGTGCACTTACCTTTCGGGTCGCTATTTCTAAGTCAAACTTTCTCATGTCATCTAGCAAGTGACGCTTTGTAGTGATCATAGCTGCTAAGTTCCCATTCCTCTTTCTACTTAAGGATTTGCTACGACATTGGCCTTTCTAGGGTGGTATTGGATATCCACGTCGTAGTCTTTGATAAGTTCCAACCACTTCTTTTGCCTCATGTTTAGATCTCTCTAGGTGAAAATGTACTTCAAGCTCTTATGATCCATGAATATTTTGCACTTCTCACCGTATAAATAGTGTCTCTAGAGTTTCAACTCATGGACCACACCTGCCAGTTCCAAGTCATGAGTGGTATAATTTCTTTCATATGGATTTAATTGTCTAGATGCATACGCTATAACTCTTCCTCTTTGCATCAAAACGCAACCTAGACCCTGTATAGAAGCATCACTATAAATAGTGTAGTCCTCTCCACTCACTGGCAAAGTTAAAACCGGTGTGTAGACACTAATATATTTTTAATTGTTAGAAGCCACTCTCACACTTTTCATCCCAGATGAACTTCCCTCTCTTTTGTGTCAGTTTTGTCAAAGGATTAGCAATCTTGGAGAAGTCCTATACAAAACCTCCGATAATATCCCGCCATCCTAGGAAACTTTTGATTTCAGTTATCGTCTTAAGAGTTGGCTATTCTACTACAGCTTTTACTTTCTCGGGATCTACAGAAATTCCATTCCGTCCACAATATGCCTCAAGAATGGCACTTGCTCCACAAAAAAATCACATTATTGAATTTGGCATACAACCTTTCTTCTCGTAGTCTACTCAAAACAATCGGGATGTTCTTCATGTTTTCCTCAGTCTTTGAATACACCAAAACATCGTTAATGAACACTACAACAAAAGAAGTCTAGATAATCCCTAAAGATTCTATTCATGAGATCCATAAATACGTAAGTGCATTTGTAAGACTGAATGGCACTACAAACTTATAGTGCCCGTATCTAGTTCTAAAAGTTGTCTTTGGAATTCTTCTGCTTTAATTCACAACTGATGATACCCCGACCTTAAATCAATCTTAGGAATACCAGCGATCCTACCAACTGATCGAACAAGTATCTATTCTAGGCAATGGGATTTATTCTTAATCGTCACCTGATTCAATTCTCGGTAGTCTATACATAATCTCATGCTTCCGTCCTTCTTCTTCACAAATAATTACTGGAGCTCCCCAAGGTGACACGCTTGGTCTTATAAATTTCTTCTTGAGTAAATCATCCAATCGAATCTTTAATTTGCCAACTCCATCGGAGCCATTCGATATGGTGCTTTAGACTTAGGTATGGTACCAAACACCAAATCAATAGTAAATTCGACTTCTCTCTCAGGCAGTAATCCAAGTAGATTCAAGAAACATATCTAGATATTCTCTCACGACGATTACTCATAGGATTGTCTTTGATGCATCTTCTAGAGTCATAGCTACTAACACCATCTTCTCCCACAACTCGTATATAGGTGAAGTTGTAGGTTTTATACTTCTAGCTTTATAAAAATTATCTCCATCTACACTAAACTCCACAACTAGATTTTTACAATCAATTACAGCTTGGTGTTTCATCAACCAGTCTACTCCTAAGATTACATCAAATTATCCTATCTATCACCATCAGATCTGCAAGTAGAGCCTACCTTCTATCTCTATGTTTATATCTCTACAAAATTCTATTCAACAAAGATCCACTCCCTAAAGGAGTATTTACAGCAAAAACATCTAGACATAAACTCAATATCCACTCCATATAGATGTAAACATCTCAGATATACATGAAAGCTCGTGCTTGTGTTAAACAGCATATGCATTATGTTTGAGAATGGATAGCGTACCTACTATGGTGTCGACATTAGGTATCTATGTGCTGTAAGGCATAAATCTTGGCGGTGCTCTCTGTCCCTGACCCTGAGGTCTACCCACTGGTGCTCCCGAAATACCTGCCTACCCAGCTCTTTACAA
The DNA here is from genome assembly GCA_024138025.1 of Combretum micranthum. Lineage (NCBI taxonomy): Eukaryota > Viridiplantae > Streptophyta > Magnoliopsida > Myrtales > Combretaceae > Combretum > Combretum micranthum. The sequence goes on from JAMXBD010000130.1 coordinate 11,273, forward strand.
TCCATGGCCTTATGCCCTTTTGTCCACACTTAAAACGAAAGATGGACCTCCGATCGCTCAGTGTAGAATCTTTGGCTATGCCCCACTTTTCCACAGTTGAAGCATGCATTATCAGGCCATTTGCAGTCTTTCACATCATGGGGTCCCTGGCATTTATGGCATTTCCTATCATAACTTGGGACTAAAGATCTTACTTATTGAGTGAAAGGCCTTTTTCCCTTATCTTGAGCAATAACCGTAGTCGTTGGCCTCTTGCTCAAATAAACCTGACTCCTTAAGTCCCCCCTTTCCTTAATCCTCTTTAACCCCTGCTCAACCAGCTTTGCCTTGTTGACCACAGATGAGTAACTGGTTAACTCCATCAAATTAACCTGATGTTGAATCTTCGGTTCTAACCCAGTGATGAACCTGCTCATTTAGCATCTTCACTTTCTCTTAGTGGCTTGGGGAGAAACCGCATTAGCCTATTTAGTTATGCTTCATATCTTCAACAGTCAGCTTGCCTTGTTGCAAGTATAGTATTCTTGTAGCATCTTTTGTTTGAGACTATCCGGGAAACTCCCTATAGAAGGCTTGATGAAACATGGCCCTGTGATCGCTCCTTGCATGTGCCTCTTGGTGCTTAGCCACCAGTTGTTTGCCCTTCCAATTAGTTAGTAGGAGGCATATTCCACATTCTTGTTTACAGGGATGTCCAACGCAGCAAAGGTCTTTTCCATCTCCATCCCACAATTGTGCTTATAGGGGTTTCCTAGGTGTAGACTCGAATTTGTACACGAGTCCACAAACTTGTTCAGGCTCAGAACATCAGTGTGCCTCGCTCCATTCCCTCCATCACCATTCATCTTTGGGTTTCCTACCTCCAAGTTGCAGCATTTGCTTGAATCACATGCATATCATTTCTCATATCTACAGCTGTTGAGTGACTACTCCCAAAAAGTATTCACAGCTTGCATCAATTAAGTAGCATCAATAGGCACTTGTTGTCCTACAGGTGGGACTGGGGGCGGCGGTGGTGGGGGGGTAAATCCTCATACTCTTGGTTCATAGGGGCCTGATTCGGGGGTGGCTGTTCCTCTTCACCAGATCTGGAGGACCAGCAACCGGGATTCTTCTAGGAGGAGGCATTCTATTCAAAGCAACATACACCAAAACATAAGATAAGAGAGAAAAGCTAACTTCAAAGATTAAACGCTATATAAACTATAAGATACCATAAAACTATATACATATAAACAACTCCTATTATTTCTACCCCACTCATCAATGCTCACCGCCTTAAGGAGTTCATAACTTAATTCTAAAGAGATCATCAATCTGGAGCTCTGATACCACTTAAGCTATAACGCCCTCATCTAAAGCCATTATCAGCCCGCCACGTATCCTTAGAAGATCAGACATGTTAAGGATATAGATTTCTAAAATCACAAATATGAATTTTTGAATATCACCAATAACTCGCATATAGGGAAACTTTTAAACTTTTTCATATTAAAATAAATGTCCTCAACTCATAAATCATCTAAACATCAAATCTAAAAATAATAAAATCCTTACATATAATAGTCTTCAAAAGAAAATAACTAAATCATCATATGTTTCTTCTTTCTTAAATTACTAATAACAAACTTTAATTATCAGTAGGGTGGTCATAATCGCTATCGTTTTCCCCATCATCAACAAATATGTCATAGCCAGTCAAGTCATAATCATGAATCTTCACCTGTACTTGTGGGAAAAATAAGGATTGAGTAAAAACACTCAATATGCCAAACCGAATGCACATGCACATGCACATGAACACGCATATCATAATATCACATACAACTTATTTTTTAATGCAACAAGCACAATTTAATTATCTTTTCATTAGCCTGCAACCAACACAGTTTAGGACTATTGATCGCTAATCCTAAACTCGGAGTAACTCATTTCCCCGATGAAAACCATATTATCATAATATATACATATATAGATGCGTTCCACAATTAAGCTGGTAATGACTCTTAATCTACCAGAATCATCTCCAGGTGCAACTCCACTCGGGACACCACCACACAAGGATCATCACGTTGTCAGCATTAGTATCACACTACTGTCGTGGTCTTTGCTAACGCAACCAAGCACAACACACGTTTCAATGAAAGTTAAATATGTGTTAAGTCAAATTTTGCAACTAATCCTACAAGCACAAACAAACATACATATTAAGGTCGTACCTAGTATTGCTCCAACTCAAATTCACCAACAGAACTTCTTACAAGAACAGCGATCTTAATCTCACATGTATCCTAACCAACAATATGTCTCAATTAATTTAAATTGCCACACAATTAAACCATAACTCCAGATTCCATAATCTGACTCAAAGATCTAAAACCCTAACCATAGATCTATGAAATTAAAATAACACACACCTTCTATTCTTGGTTTGAAATCCAGTGGAACCCTTCAATACAACTATCTCCAAATCCCTTGATTTCTCCCCAACTTCCTTCAATATATATATATAATCTCCAAGAAATTCTATCACAGTAACAAATAAAGTTCATTGATTATTAGAATGGCATAGATTCTTACGTACCTAGAACTTGTAGATCTCATTTAGGAAATTGGAATCCTAATTCTCAATTCTCCTAAATAATAAACTATAATTACAATTCCATAATTTACAGATCTCATAATCCATAAATCTGATAAAACCTTTACCTTTCTCCTTGATTTGAAATCACAACTTCAGATCTAGATCCACCCCTGATCCTCAACAACCAATCTTGGATTCCCTTTGAAACAACACATAAACCTAGATTATAATATAAAGAATATTTCTTCAAAATCATAAGAATTATAAAAACCCTAATAAAAATATTACCTTTTTCTTGAATCGGAGTCTTCCAAATTCCTAATTATACTAGGATTTGTCACAACTCTTGAATCTCCCTCAATCCATAAGATAATTAGCATAAGAAAAGATTTATCTAAAGGATTTGATTGAAAAGATTAGAAGAAGGTTACATACCTAGGGTTTTTGTTCTTTGAAAGCTCCTAAGGTTTCCAAAAGAATGAGAGGTCATATATAAGCTTTTAGGAGAAGTTGAAAATGTTTGAAGACTAGGGAAATTCATCTGTCAAATGAAAAAAAATACCACTTAACAACATTATATTACATTCATACCCTTCAATATGAATTATTTATTTGTACTTTACATAATATATTTAAAATTATGCACTCCTCAACATTCATGAGTTCATAGGATATCTAAATCTACTTAGGTCCAATGTCTATAAGTTACCTAGATTTACCCAAATCATTGTCAAGTGTGCCTAACCTAAAAACTGTGTCATACAAGGAATCATCAGGGTGTCAAGGTTAGTAGCATCAAACACAAGTAGCAAATATTTATGAAGCCAAATATTTATCTATATTTGATTCTTGCTCAAATCGAATAGAGTTTGGACCTAGATGATTTGGGCTTGGATCCACAGATAAAGAACGAGGCCTGCAAAGACAGAAACTCGGAAACTGATATCCTAGGCATGGGTCCGATGTGGCCACTCTGATGTCTAAATCAAAGGTTATCATGGTAAGCCCTTAGATTGAATAAGAACGAATGGTTAAGTGTGTCATTACCCATTTCCTAAGGGGTAGATGAGCATTTATAAGTGACCAACCTAGCGATTGTAAACTTCATAGGCTAGTGGACAAGTGGACAGTTAGCGGTAGTAGTAGAGGACATGGGATAGACCCACTATTCCATTACTGAGGCATAGCCCAATTTAACTACTTTTGCTAAGTGGCAAGCGAGGCAAAGGCAACCAAGCAAATGTTTGGTCGCAAAAATGAGGTCGTGCCTTGTATTGCAGAGTTTGTTGTTAAGATATGAACGTAGTAAGATGGTCCAATCCATTGGCGTGTTAAGCTTAGCTCGGCTAGCCCGTGTTCTAAATTACCATCAATAATATTCATATAATTTTACTATCAAGTACACGAATGAACAACAAGTGAGGTATTCAAATTCTTAGAACATGCTTTGTATCACTTAGCTTACACTTTATGATCCTAACACCTAATACATCAATACTTGTAAGTGTATGATATTATTAACAAAGATTCTATTCTAATCCATTACAAGTGTTACAATAGATTCATCGCATTTTGTAATTATTAAAATACATTAAACTTATTAAATATGTTTACAACCAGAAAGAATAGTTAATAATAAATAAAGCCCATTTGGAAACATTGTCCCTAAAGAACAAACAAACAATTCCAAATAATGGAAAAACCTTTGGACTTCTTGAATAATGGGATGGACTATTTCGAGGGAAAAAAAAAAGTACTCTATTCTTTCTAATAAGTGGAAAAACCCCTTGGATCTTTTTTAATATGTCCAACTTATTTGTTCTACACCAGCTTAATAGTTTTACAAACATACAAAAAAAATCAAGATCTTTTGTTAAATGTCCGAATCTTTTAATATCAGTTATAAAATATACGTTAGTTACAAAATACTATCAATTTCAACATTCCATTGCACATCTCCACACCCATGCCATCAACCCTACATATATTAATCATCATTTAATGATATTATTTACCATTTTCTAAATAAAAATTTCAAATTCTTTCAAAATTTAGCCATTGTTGCTAAACTACTTTAGACATAAGTTCCTTAGATCCACACCTACTTATCTGGCCATGGGCCGATCTCTTTATGCTCGGTCCAACCTGATTCGATGATCCAAGATACTCTTGTAAAGTTGGGTGAGCCTCTCCTTACAAGCTATCTACAAGCTCTTTGGATATGCTTTATTTATTACCTCGACCACAGTTAATTTAGTGTTGTTTTTTATTATAATATATGCACTTAGATGTCTATGAGTATACGTTTGTTTTTTCTTGTATAATTACATATATTTTTATGCTATAAATTTATGTTGTATCATGTTTTAGTTATACCAAGAAGACATAGGACCTTGATAAAAAGCATAAGAAAAATTACTTTTCTGACAGTTTTGATATTGGAGCTCTCTCATGGTTTTCCAAAGAGGAATAACATCAAATTCATTAAAAAATTCCTAAAGATTTGATGCTTGTCAACTTTTAATAGGCTCGCAATAATTAATTTAATTTAATTTAATCATATATTAAGTATGGCATATTAAATTTAAAATAATAAATAAACAAAACTAAAATGAATACAAATTACTAAATCATTGGGGCATGGCTGCTACACATCGTCACTTAGCAGTTATGAATTGAGAACTACCTTGTTGTCACCGACAGTTCCTAAAGCGGGAACCGCCATGGGGAAGGTGAGTCTGAATCAGCTAAAGACCAACCGGTTCTGGCAGATCTTGGTGATTCTACCCTCTAAATCACCTAACTTGGCGGTTTGGGAACCTTCAATTCAAGAACGGGCTGAACCAATAGTTCCACACCACAAAATTAAAAAATGAAAGGAAGAAAAAAGAAAAAAATATAAAAAATAATTATAATTAAAATAAATATTTAAACTATTTTCATATGAATAACAAAAATTCATTTCCTATTCATGACATTTAGTATGCTATTATTAACAACACAAGTAAATATAATGAAATTATGTGTTGTTGAGTTTATATAGACTTCTAACTTAAATGGATTTTGTTTTTTAACAATATGAGACTTATCTTTATGTCTATAAAATTGTTGTATCTTAAATGTATTATAGTTTGATGTTGTTAACATGAGAACTAAAATGCAATTGATTATAAACAAATAGATATACAATTGTAAAATTCTTTTAACTAATAAGTTATAACAATTAAGCCCATTGGCATTTAATTTTTTTTTTTTTTTGCATTTTCTCTTACTTAAATTAAGTAAAGTTATTTAATTAATTTTTTTATCTTTCTTTTTCTAATTAAATGTTTCTCAGTTCTATTAATTTTGTAACTGAAAATTGACAATTCGGGTCTAGAACCTATGATGACATATGATCACCGCAACCTTAAAGTCAAAGGATGCTCAACAATCATAAGGCTGTACAATGATGATAGATTATTGCCAAATAATTGTAAAAACAAACACAAATAAAGAATTCGATATAAAACTTAGTAGGATAGTAATTGATCATCAAATCTAACTATCATATAATAGACCTTTTTTTAAGAAGGTACTAAACGGATATTGATTGGGCCCACAACTGTTGGAATCCATTGGATTTCCTCTTCCCCTTCTTCAACGAGCTTAAATTCATTCCGACATACCAACTTTTACCCAATATATCTTCTTTAAAAATTGTTTAACTAGATATTAGTTTAAAATATCTATAGATATTAAAGATGATATCTAATCTAATCAAATCAAATAAATTATATCTCATAGTAGAATATTTTTTTATATTCTATTTTTTATTAAAAGATTATAAAAAGTATAAGATAAAAATAAATTAGTAATAACATATATAATGATATTTTTGTTCTAGGTAAATTATACTAGAAGGTTCCAATGTTTGGAGGTAAAGTCATTTAAGGTCCAAATATTTCGAAAAGTTAAAAAGAGATCTTAACATTTAGAAAAGTATATTATGAGTTTTAATTAAATATTTCTCCTATTGATACATATCGATGGAGACTGTAAAAAAAAGATTTCTTTAGTTTTAATTAAATATTCTCGTTTTGACACGTGTTAGTGAAAACCTTAATTGACCCATTTCTCCAAACGTTGTGACTTCTTTTAAACCATTAAAAAATATTGGGACCTCAATTGACTTACTTCTTCAAACGTTGGAACCTCTTTTAAACCATTTGAAACATTAAAATCTCAAATGAGCTTACTCTCAAATGTTGGGAACTTTTAGTTGTTGAAAACTAATAACACTTAGGAAATGTAGATTATGCATAATATCGATTTTTTTCAAAACTTAAATCCTAAATCATGCACAACAACAAATAAGTATCAATAATAATAAAGAGATAGAAAAAGGAAAGTTTGTAGCACGATTTTAATGTGGAGTTCAGTCGACCCCATTGTCTCCATGGTCCATAATTAATTGCTTTTCTCAATGGAGGACTTTACCTACTTTATTCACAACAAACAATCAATTGCTTCACCAGAGCAACAAACAACACAAACACTATTACTTAAGTTGCGTCTTTACAAGAAGCTTTTAATTACACTAGACTTAACTCAATATTTCACTAATATTCTCACAACAAACTATAGTATAGTACTTTATAAGAGTTTAGCAAATATGAAACAACTAGCACTATACTAAGTCTCTCACTCAAAATACTACAAACTTTGATGCTTAACTCAAAGGAAAACTTAAGTTATACTTAATTGCCAAACACAAACACATATACTCATACAAGCATGTTAATTGTGCATAATTTTCTTTCCCTATGAACTCATCAAAAAGATAAATTCAACACATGCCATAAAAAAAGAAACATACGAGCAATATGTAAGTTCTAAAAGGTGTTTTAAACATGTTTGAGCAGCTTAAACTCATGTTAATCCATATATTACAAATTTGTTCATGTTTAGTTAAAATAATGATATGATTTTTCAAAAGTACACAAATTTGCCCAAAAGGCTTTTCAAGAAATTTCACTTAGTCATTCAAATCTAAAAGCAATGTTAAACATGTTTAAACATTATTTGTCACGCCCCGATGGGTACCCTAAACGGTTAGTCCGCCATATACAATACTAAAGTTAGAAATGACTACCTCGTCATGCAAAGGCTTCCATATTATGTAAAGGCATACATCACAACAAGGGAACACATCGGAGTAGCACAATTATATTGATAATAAATAAGTAACAAGGCAAAGAGAATATTATCATAAAACATAACATATTAAATTACAATTCTTAGGGTCATATCTATTGTCTTCAAATAATATATACATCTTAAAATCTAAAATACTACATAGAATTCATTACATATAGAACCTTAAAATTACTTCATCTTTGTTTCCATTCTTTATAGAAAGCTTAACGTCATTCCATGACTTCCTTAATGTCATGATCCTCAATTTAAGCCATGGGTTACGATTTCAACAAAATCTATGAGGTATAAGCTAAATAGCTTGAGATATTCCTTTTCATTAGCACCATGTTTTCAAGCAAGTTCATTTAAATTTTCACACATATGCTATGCATATAATGCAACAATCACGTGATTACGCAAATATATATAGTTATCCGGAAACCATATATAGAACGAATTTACCCCTCCGTATTGAAGGTTAGGGAATCGGTGTGGAAGATCCTCGATCTTCTATTGCTTGTCCCTAGGTTCCCATCCAAAGCGTTCGGTTGGCTCGCTCAAAACTAGAGTCGCATTCCTCGGGCGATTTGGATTCTCTAGGAAGGAACATGGCCCGTGTCACAGCATGATGATAGCCAATCCAACTCTACACGTAGGAGTAGCAGCCTTCCGAAAGAAATGTGACTCAATGGATGCGATCAATCAATTTAGCAAATAATAGCAATCATACAAGTAAGTAAACAAAAGTACTTAAACAGGCAGTTTGAAGTTGCGATATTCTTAATTATTTTACGCATAAACATAGAATCACATATATACACATAACCCCAAATTCCCCAAATATATATCTATTTTTTATCTTTTCTTAGTATACTAATGCTACTACTTTACAAGCACAAGTAAGGTAACTGAGAATTTCACCAATTAAACTCCATGAGCAACATCAAAGCTCTGTAACAAACTTTCTGTATTTGTGAAACTGTATATTGTTATTTACATTTTGTTATTCCTCTGCTATTTATTAACATGGAAATCCTAACTAACTCAATGAATACAATTAAGACATCTGTCATTACAAAATCAAGACACGTGGAATGAATAAAACAATCCTACAGCATACTCTCACACCCCCCTCAAGTTGAATCGTGTCTGAGAGACAACTTGGAACAACGAAAGAGCAACTGATGTTGAGGAAGACTTAGTAAGTAAATCAGCTAATTGCTTTTGAGAAGGAATATATTGTGGCTTCGAGAAACCAGACTTGACATGATCACGCACGAAATGTATATCAATATCTATATGTTCTGTACGACCATGTAAGCAAGGATCGGAAGCAATTAACAATGTGGAACGATTATCACAAAATAAAGAAATGGGTAATGATGCAGATAATCGAATGTCATGCAAGATATAAGAAGTCCAAAGAAGCTCTTTGACAGTAGATGCCATGCTGCGACACTCGGCTTCAGAAGAAGAATTGGCAACGGTAGACTGCTTTTTCATTTTCCAGGAAACAAGAGCATTGCCAAGCATAATGCAAAACCAAAAACCGATTTTCTATCAAGAAAACTTGCTGCCCAATCAAATCATAGTAGCCATGTAGTTGTAATGTGTTAGAGGAAGAGTAGAACAAGCCTAATGTAGGAGAACCTTTAAGATATCTTAGAACATGAAAAGGGCAAGCAAATGAGGTACCGTGGTTGAGAAAGAAATTGGCTCAAGTAATGAACAACATGACAAATATCTGGACGAGTAAGAGTGATATATAAAAGGCGACCAACAATCCGACCATAGAAGGATGGATTATCAAGAAGATCACCACTGTCTCGATCAAATTTCAAACCAGAAGGTAAAGGAATACCAACGGCTTTAGCAGCAGTCATCCCAGCATCAAGCAACACATTAGAAATATATTTGTGTGATTAAGATACATCCCTTTGGATGTTCGACTAATCTCCAAGCCAAGAAAGAAACGAACTAAACCTAAGTCTTTAATAGTAAATTTGACATCTAAAGCTTGTTTAAGGATTGATATAGCAAAAAATCAGAGCCAGTCAAGAGCATATCATCGACATAACGCAGAATAATGACAGAACCAGCATCACTATGTTTGGTAAACAAGGAATGATCATGAGAAGATTGAGTATAACCTCGAGATATAAGAAAAGTGGAAATCTCAATATTCCACTGTCTAGATGCCTGTCGAAGACCATAAAGAGAACGCTTCAATCTACACACTTGATGTGGTTGAGCTTGAGTGTACCTTGAGAAGGAACCATGTAGATCTCTTCATCTAGATATCCATGCAAGAAAGCATTATTGATATCTATTTGATGAATTGACCAATCAAAAGATGTAGCCACAGCAAGCAAAATAAGGACTGTACTCATTTTTACAACCGAAGAAAAAGTATCATGGAAGTCTTCCCTTCGACTTGAGTAAATCTTTTGCAACTAAGCCGGCTTTATACCTCTCAATGCTACCATCAGGCCTATACTTGAGTTTATAAACCCATTTATAACCAATCGCCTTCTTTCCCTTCGGCAAAGTAGTTAACTCCCATGTTTCATTCAAATAAAGAGCAACTCCTTTTGCATAGCCTCCACCCACTCCTTTTGTGTAGCTGCCTGTGAATAATCATATGTTTCTTTGGATGCCAAAACAGATGCTAAAGAAATGGTATAATCATGTGGAAAATGTGCAAAAGAATTGGAAGTGTATAAAGGATATAAAGGGGAAGATGAAGGAACAGTAGAAGCAACATTACAACCATGAAGAGTATGTACATATTCCTTAAGCCAAATTGGTGGTTTATGAGTTCGAGAGGACCTCCTCAAGCAACAGAACTGCTTGGGCAAACAGATGGTGTATTAGGAGCAATAGTGTGTGTATTAGAAGGAACAGAACTATGAGAAGAAGAAGGACATACTGAAGTAGCATCAGTAGCATCAGCATTAGGAGAAGAATAACAAGGAAACAAAGGATATGAATCAACAGTAGGCTGGGAATCACGAAAAGGAAACTGATTTTCAAAGAACACCACATCATGACTAACAAGAATTTTCTTGGTATCAAGATTATAGATCTTGTATCCCTTTTGTCCTTGTTCATAGACTAGTAAAACACATTTGGTACTCTTAGAAGCAAATTTATCTCGATTAGGTGAAGTAATTGCAGCAAAACACAAACAACCTACAGCTCTCAAAGTGTCATAAGTAGGTGGGTGTTTAAACAAAAGTTCAAATGGTGATTTCCATCCCAATCTTTTCATGGGCATCTTGTTAACAAGATAAGTAGAAGCTAAAACACACTCTCCCCAAAATTCCTTAGGAAAATTAGCATGAAGCATTAAGGCTCGAGAAGTTTCAATAAGATGTCTATGTTTCCGTTCCACTACGCCATTTTGTTGCGGAGTATAAACCATGGTTCTTTGATATAAAATTCCTAGGCTATGAAACAAAGATTGACAAGAATGAGACAAGAACTCAAGTCCATTGTCTGTACGAACTGATTTCGATGTAATAGAAAAATGATTTAGCACATATTTGAAGAAATGATCAAGAAGAGTGTATGTTTGAGACTTATGATCCATGAGAAATGCCCATGTGGATCTAGAAAAATCATCCACAATAGTGAAGAAATATCGTGCTCCTGAAATTGAAGGAGTCTTGTAAGGTCCCCATATATCAATATGTAAGAGTTGAAAAGGAAAATCAGATACATGCGTACTACGAGGAAAAGAAAGTCTATGAAATTTTGATTTCTGGCAAGCCTCACAAAGAAAATCCTGACATGTAGTTTTATTACAAGGAAATGAAACTATATGTTTCAGTTTAGAGAATGAAGTATGACCCAATCGGTCATGAAATAAGCGAACATCATCAAGATTGTTATTAGAAGTATTATTAAAAACTGAACAAGAGGGAATCAAAGAATTTGAATTTGTTGCACCAGTCAAGCTTTCAGAATTGAGTACATATAATCCATGTAATGCAGGGGCTGTTGCTATAATTCTCTTATTGTTCCGGTCCTGAAAATGACAGGTGTTACTATCAAAAACTGCAATGAGAGTAATAGAGACAAGCTTTTGGATGGATAAAAGATTGTGAGTAAAAGATGGAACAAGAAACACATGATTCAGACGAAAAGAATCAGTGAACATAACAGATCCAACACTATGAACTAATGTTGTATTGCCATTGGGTAATTTGATAATGATTGGTGGATTTAAAGTGTAAACATTTTGTAAGATGGTCTGGTATAGTGTAATATGATCAGTAGCTCCAGAATCCATTACCCAAGAACACATATTATTCACAAAGTTACAACAAGAAGAAGTTGACAAAGTACTTACAAACTGAGTAAATTTACCAGCCAAACCTGCCACATTAGATTTTTCTTGCATTAATTTCATCATTTCTTCACAAAGATTTCGTAAAAACACTTTATCATGACCTTGAGCAACATTTGTAATAGAAGAAGAAGATGCATTACTCTGTTACGCTTCTTTCATATGCGAAAACTGATCAAATGGTGTATCAAAATGCTGTACTGTATTCAAATTTTCTCTTCCCATAACAGTAGAATTCACTTGTCTTGGCTTACCACTATTTCATTTTCCTATATACCATTCCGAAAATCCAATCAATTGAAAACAATTTCCAATTGAATGACCCTCAATCTTGCAATGCTTATACACTACATGCTTATTCCTTCTTTTATCAAAACTAGTCCTACTTCCCTCGTTCCTGCTTAAGGAGAATGCTGCCATCTCAACATTAGAACCAATATTTCCAGTCACTTGTCTTTGTTTTTCTATTTGTTGTACCAAATAGAAAACTTTATTTATTGTTGGTAAAGGTTCCATCGACAGAATCTGATTCCTCACTCCTTCATACGCATCATTCAATCCCATCAAGAATTGTAAAACTCTAGCCTCAGATTCAAATTCAATGATTCGCTCTCTCAATCTACAAGTACGATAATCCATTCGACCATAATCACATGTAGTATACAAATGCAAAGCAGACAATTCATCCCAACAACGTCTGATTTTATTGTAATAAGCAGCAACTGACTAATTATCTTGGCTCATACAACTAATCTCATGTTGAAGTTGATAAACAAGTGGTCCATTAGCTCCACCATATTGCTCCACGATTTCATTCCATAAATCTCGAGAAGATTGTGTATACACATAATTTTGAGCTAATTCGACAGTCATGGAATTAAGAATCCAGCATTTCACCATATCATCTGTTCGTTTCCATCTAATTAATTCTGAGCAATTATCAGCCGGCCTAGGTATTGATCCATCTATAAAACCTAGCTTTAACTTTGCTCCCAAGGCCAATTTGATTGATTTATTCCAGGTAAGAAAATTATTTCAATTGAACAATATATTTCTCAAGCTCATACTAGGACCGTCAGAACTAGAAACATGCAACGAATCAGAAACTAATTGATCTCCCATATTCGACCAATCTCAATAAGAAATGAAACCTATTCTTGATTGAAACAAGAAAGATACAAACAAGGAAGAAGAATACCTGCTTTGATACCAAGAGAAATCTCACCAATTAAACTCCATGAACAACATCAAAGCTCTGTATGAACGAACAAACTTTATGTATTTGCGAAACTGTATATTGTTATTTACATTATGTTATTCCTTTGCTATTTATTAACACGGAAATCCGAACTAACTCAACGAATACAATTAAGACATCTGTCATTACAAAATCAAGACACGTGAAATAAATAAAACAATCCTATAGCATACTCTCACAGTAACGAAATTAAGAGGAATAACTCACTCGTCCATTTTGTGATTTTCTTAGTCGTAGTAATCCTCAGGAAGGGTAATCCCGTATCCTTCGTCACCTAGACAAAAGAAATAACCCGGATGAGTATTTCGTAGAAATTCTACTTAAACTTTCTAATTCTATTTCACTATGTTCGTCAAATTCGTATAGAATGAAATTCCAATTTAAAATGGCCATAACTTGCTCATTTTAACTCAGAATCTCGCATATAATATACCGTTTTCTACCTATTCGAAAAGATCTATCCATTTATGAGGTTATCTTTGTCATATAAGGTCATTTAGGTTCCAAAAACATTGGGTACAGATTTAAAACCAATATTTCTAAACTTTTGCAAATCCATTTTCTAACTCAACTTCATTCAAAAATCCTTTAGTAAAATTATAGATGTATATATATATGTATATATAATTGATAAATCCTTTGAGTATATAGATAAGCTCACTTTATATGCAAAAATTCTAATGGTAGTGTCTCAACAATTTATTTCATAAAATAATTCTTTTAAAAAGTGTTAAAACTTAACTTGATAAATTTCCTTTCAAGTATTTTGAAGAAACTTTATATTTTCATAAGTTATTATAAATGAGTATATTCATTTTTCCAAAACAAGTAGATTTTCCTTTAACCTTATTCTTTCATAAATTTTACTTCTAGTGATAAAAGATCAAATTTTTTCAAAAGTGTATTAAATTGTTGAAAACCTTTTCGTATTTATAATGGTTTTAGAAAATGAGTCTTGTCTTCTTATATTTATTATTTTAAAATACAAGCTTTTGTTTTCTAAAACTTGTTTTTTTATTTCCTTTGAAAATAATTCTCTTTATTGATAAAATCCTTTTTTTAATCTTATCTTATTTATATTTTTTGAAAATAAGTTTCTTCTTTAGAAACTTGAAAATCATTATTTTCTTAAGTGGGTTTATAACTTTATGGGTTGAATTTATCTTAACTTTGAAAGCTAGTTTGTTTCTTGATTTTGTCATGGAGTGAAAAGGAGTTTAAATCTTAAGCTTTTTTTTGTAAAACTTTGAATATTAACAATTATTTTACTAAAACTTAGGTTACCATAATATACAAAAAAAGTATTTATTTCTTATGTTGCATTGGTAAGCTATCTTTGTTATTTAAGAAAACGTTGAGAAAACTCTATTTTTATGTTGTTGATAATAACTCCATTATTTTGTAATAAGTTACATAATAGAAAATTTAGTTTTAAGTTCCTTTAATAAAGTAAAATTCTACTTTTGAATTAGTTGAGACAATAACATTATGTAGATGCAAGTATTATGAGCATATAAAATAATAAGAACATGAGAAAATACTAGAAACAAATAATAATAAGCAAAATAAAAAAAATCAAGTATTAGGAACCTTAGCTTCATCAAGGTATCCCGGTCAAGTATTGGGAGCTTTAGCTTCATCAAGGCATCCCGGGACTAAGAATGGACTAGTTCCAAAATATTAAAGAAAATAAAATAAATAAAAGATTGTTTTAACTTGATATGGACAAGTCTAAGACTAGAAAGACTAGTCTTAAGGAAATAGCATGAAATAATTAAATTGCAAAGAATGAAATTAAATAAACAACAAGTGAGCTTATATGCTCCAAAGATTATATTAATTACATAAATATATTTAGTTAGATATGAATAATAAAATCAACATAATAACATAATAAAATAGGAAGTTCATGTGCAAGAACAAAACATGAACATGTTGTTACTTTTACTACTCATATGAGTTTCAAAAAAACATCATAGTCATGTTAAGTTACATGACATGAGTAAATAAATAGTTGGAAGAAGTTTACCTAAAGTGTTTATGTGATATGAAGATGGTAGATGAAAGGGGTATTATGTGAGTAGTGATATGTGGTAGAAAGTTTGTGTATAAGGAATGATTTTTGTGAGGAATTGGTTTAAGAGAGTTTTGGTAGAGAGAACTCTTGAAGAAAGGATTTGTGGAGAGATTTTGAGAAAGTTTTGGTAGTGAAATGAATTGTGTGAAAGAATGAAGGAGGAGGGGGGTATTTATAGAATTTTGGAGTGAAAATTAGATGTAATTAAATAAATTGAAAAAGAAATAAAATTGAGATTGATGGAGAGGGAGGAGGTGCAGGTTTGCTTTATGTAAGAGGGGAAATTGATTTATTTTGTTTGTTTTGTAATAAAAGAAGTATGGTGTAAAGTGTGATGTGATTAAAGTTATATGGGGAAGGTAAATTGTAAGGTATATGTATGGTAGAGTGTAAGAATAGAGTGTAAGAAAAAGAAGAGATAGATTAATTGTAATGAATAGTAGTAAAGTACTATGAATAGTAAACTAGATAATTAAAATACCGATAGTAATAAAAATACGCGTATAAATGTGATATCTATAATTTTTAGCTATCGAAAAATTTTAAAACTGATATTTTTGAAAACCTTATATAATTACGAGTCTATTGGTATTAATAAAATATTTTTGCCATCCGGTGTACCGGGGCACGATTTTTGAAAACTGATCTCATTCGGATCCGAAGGACACTAGAATTTTGCGAATATGATATTTTTACGCTTTTCTATATTATTACGAACTATTATCAATAATTATTTTCATTTCGTTGTTTAGAGTTTAAGAGCGGGGATTGCCAAATCTTAAACACTAAGGTTTGTTATAAGCTTTATTGACTTTTAGGGTTCCGGTTTGACTTCTGTTTTTGTTGGATTATTCGTAAGATCGTATAATTTTGGAGTTTTGACCGTTTTATATTTTTAGCTCGATATCTATGGTTTATCTTATTTTATTTGTGATTATTTAATAGTCTTTAGTTCTCGGGATCATTTAACCGAGTCTAGGGTTATGAGTTGACTCGGTTTAACTTTTGGTGAAAATTGAAATTTTCGATTCTAAAATTCACCGAAGGATTTAAGATCTTAGCATTTTGTTGTCGAGCGTTATTTGGATATATTGTCTTGATTTGCGTGTTTAGGAATCGAATAGTTGATGTATGGATGTTGATTCAACCGATAGTTAGATTTTCTATTTTGTTTTTGAGGGTTCTCTTTTTCTCAGATTAAGAAATCTCGTTTTTTATTTTATTTAGAATTAAGTTTTAACTTGGTTTGATATTTCAGGGTTTCGATCCTAGTGTTTGACTCTTAGGATTATTTTCTAAGAATTATGAAATTTTCAAGGGTTTACATTATTTATGCACCAAAAACATGGAAATCCATTTTCATTCATTCAAAACCAAATTTTAGCATAAATCAAGTTTAAAACATATACAAAAACAACATATCAGGAACAAATGTAGGAGGGGTACAATGGGGGGAGCCATTATTTACCTTTCTTAAGTTAATATTGAATTTTTTATAAAACATTTTTTTCACTATAGTAAATGTTATGAGATATTCATTTATTATAAATTCAAAACAACAAAACATATAATATGAGAACAATAATTATTTAAATTATTGATAATATAAAAAGACGATTTTCTAATGAGTATTTAGATGCTACTAAAATAGCACATGTATGAAAAAAAAAAAGCTATTTGTAATATATATAACTTTTAATGAAGATTATCTATATTTATAAGATATTTCATTTATAAGTGATTACTTTTTTTATCTTAAAGAATTAGAAGAATCGAGAATTATGACTAATGTAGATATAAGAAAAACAAATAGAATAGAAAAAAAACTTACCATAGTTGTAAGGAGCTTACATGCCTCAAATCTAGATTCATGCATGTTATGTTTATGTCGAACATTTGCTAGCTGGTTTTAAATTATGAAATCTTTTAATTAGATTATAGAGACAGCTGGATTTATGTAATATAAAGAGAAATAAATTATAAAGAAAGGCAAGTTTGTCATTTGATATAAAATAAGAGGGTTTTATGGTCAACCCTAAAGTATATAAAAGGATTATTAAGAAGGGTCAAAGAGTTAAAGGATATTAAATAAGAAGGTTTTATGGTTAAAGTTGAAAATACAATTGTATTGTGTCCACATAGTAAAGACTTGATTAAGAATAGATTATGGTAGAAGGCTGCTTAAATTGGATAAGAACCTAGCGTTTTTCCTAAGCTAAGTTAGCCTATATATAGATGCCTTAGTCTAGTTTTCTATTCCTTTGTTTGAGCTTTCAGAAACCTTAAGCAGAGCAAGAGAAAAACATCTTGGTAAGTGTTTTGCCTCCCAATCTTTTCACAATCTAAAATCGATTAAATCTCTAAGATCTATCTATCTATTTGTAAGGAAAACGCTATGGAGAATTCTTTGGAGAAACCCTACAATTCTTTTGAAGATCCGGTTTTGGGAAACCAAGAGGTTTTGATTATCAAACCTAGGAGATTCAAGATCTATAAGAGTTTAGAGAAACCTTAAGGTTAGATCTGAAGATTTGTATGGTTTCAATTCGAAGGAAAAGGTAAGATCTTTCTTAGTGTTTTGTGATTTTTAGGATTTGATGATTATAAGAATATGATAATTTGGAAGTTATAGTAATTGGGAATAAATTGATTGTGATCAAGAGATTGATTTATTTAGGGCTTTTGTTTCAAATCAAGATCAAGTTCTAGGTAAGTAAGGATCCATCCAATCTTATCATTAAATAAAATTTATTTGTTGTTGTAAATCAAATTGTTAATAGAAGATTATATATATATTATATAATATATGTATGTTGTGAAGGATTGTGGAGATCAAGGAAGATTTGAGGAGAAATTGATGTTAGGGTTTCTGTGAAGTAAAAACAAAATTAACAGGTGAGTTAAGATTTAATTAGGGTTATGGTATTAGGGTTAAGGTTTGACATCATCATTACAATTGAATTTTAATTGCGACATATATTGATATATAGGAGTATTGTGAGATTAGGGTTCCATTTCAATTAAAGTTTCTAATGAGTAGATTTGGATTGGAAGCAAATCCAAGTACGTCCTTACCTTGTTTACTGCTTGTGTGTGATAGGTTTAGAATTTATAACCTGATTAACGAATATACGACCTTAATTGAAATTGAGCGTTGGCTGTGAGTGGTTTCGACTAGAGTAGAACTCATGGTGAGGCCATAGTGGAGGGTGATCTCTAGTGAGACAACCTGATGATCCTTGTGTGAGGTTGTCCCGAGTGGACTCGTGCTTGGAGATGATTTTGGTAGATTAGGAGTCGTGCTTTCGAGCTTTAGCTGGGTGCAAACTGTATATATGTATTATATAATATGTGTTTTGGGATCTGAGTTATTCCAAGTTTAGGTTTATATCATGAGTTTTCCTAAACTGTGTTGGTTGCAGGCTAATGAAAAGATAAATTGATTTGTGCTTGTTGCATTAGAAATTATAAGTTGTATGTGATATTGTGTTATGTATAATCATGTGCATGTGTGGTTTGGATGTACTGGGCCTTTGTGCTCAATCCTTTATTTTTACAAGTGTAGGTGATGATCCTATTATATATGATTTGTCGGGATATGACGTATATGTTGATGATGGGGAGCACGATAGTACAGATGATCATCTAGCTGATCATTAGGGATTTGGATGGAGACGTTTATGAGTACTTTTATTTTAGTAGAGACTTTATTTCGATGGATTAGTTTCATTGGAAGTTTTATTTGTAAAGGCTTTTTATGTTCTTATGTGTTTATATATCTTTAGTTATCGGATTATGTAGTGGAACAACTTTTATGAAATTGAAGATGTTTATTTTAGAGAGTTTTGATGATGTTCTATCTATTATGGTTTAGTAATAGCCTTGGGTGTGCCTTTGAAGAGAGGACACGTGGCAGGTTGTAATGCTTTAGTTTAGGGTGTTACAATTTATAATGGTAAAACATATTTTATAAAGACATTTCTAACTTTTACTCATATGAGTAGATCAACTATTTCATAAAATAAAACCATACCATCAAATATCTCATCTACCTTCCTTAGTGGTAAAACAAAACTTTAAAACTTATTACAAAACATGGGCTCCATAACTAGCCCTCTTATGGAAAAAGCAAATTTCAAAAGATAAATCCATTTTTTAATGAAATAAAATACCGCCATGGCCTTAATCTGCTTCGCTCATCATCTAAATCCTTCAAATCCCTCCTATATGCCTGATTCATTCATCATCATCATCATTACCATCATTGTCGTTGTCATCATCATCATCAAATCATTAACATCACCTTGAAAGAAAGAATAATAAGCTAAAGCCTCATACGATAGCAACACAGACATATACTATCACGCCTTAAAAGAGGGGCCTAGTAGGATTGTCTTAAAGTTATCATACTATATGTGTACCCGTAATATGAAAAGCGTCTTGCAAGCTAGAGATTACAAGACTCTATCTTATTCCTTTACTTCGTATAATTTAATTACATAGATATGATATCTTTATTTAAACTCATTATGGAATCCGATTTTCCAAAATCTGTCAGGATTGCGGAGAGTCGGTATCCCCTACCAAATAATAAAAATTATGCATCAAGCAACAAAATACAATATCTTACTTATTTATATAAGTTATCTAATGTGCATTATAACTTCATCATAACCTATATCTTTAATTTCAATAAAGTCTAATGGAGAAACACTCTTTACATGTTCTTAGCACAATCCTAGCTAGTATTATTCCGCACAAAACTATTGAGGAGTGAGCGAAACCACAGGCTTAGTGAATAACCAGATATATTACACATCAGCAAGTTCATTAATAGTCATATGTAATGCAACAATCAAACATATGCACAAGTACAAGCTTGGATGATCTAGAATCTAAACAGGTAAGAGATTTGCGCCCTCTCATCAGGGTTGAAGGACATTTTCTTAATGACCACCTGCCTTGGAGAAACTAATTATATAGGAAAAATAACAATTTCTCGTTATAGATTATCACTTTAATTAAGGTATTTTAACTTTATTTCCTGCAATCATTATAAATTCCCTAAGTTTATAATTCAAATGATACTGTACATGATGCCTTCGTTGCCACTTAATTCCCATAGAATCGACGGAGCAAAGAAAACCTTGGAAGAACTATTAGTCTTTTGTATAGAAAAACAAAGCATTAACAGAGAAACGAAATATTAATACGTAGTAGGCTATCACACTGTTAAAATATGCAATAATGTAGTACATGTAATGTATGATATTTTTATTATAAAGCCAATAATTCTTAATCAGGCTTACCTTGATCACACATTACACACAAACATATGATATACCATTTCAAAACAACAAACAATTGCATTATCACTTTCATTAACTTGTGTTGGCATCTCAAGCAATCAATTCACATCATAAATCATTCTCATCATGCTTTTCACATCAATCGTTTTTTTATCTTTGTATTATATATGCCACTAATTACAGTCACAAACAATATAATAGATCTGAGTTACCTACCTATCGTCCTTTATAAACCCTAAAAAATTTTCAATAACATAATCATAGGAAAATAATTCTAAAAGTTTAAAATTGAAATCCCAAAAATAGACTCAAGTAAAACCAAATTCTAAATCAAGACAAGCGTCAGAAACGAAACCCTAAAATGCAAACCAAGTTAAGACCTTCTAAATAAAGATAAAAAATGAGTTTTCTTAATTTGAGAAATAGGAAACCCTCAAAAACAAAAATAGAAAAATCCAACTATCGGTCGAAACAACATTCGTACATCAATCAAATCACCTAACCGTTTCCTAACACGCAAATCAAGACAATATATCCAAGTGACGATCAACAACAAAATCCTAAAAGCCTCGATAATTTCGGAATCAGAAATTTCCATTTTCGCCAAAAGTCAAACTGAGTCAACTCATAATCCTAGACTCGGTTAAACGATCCCGAGAACTAAAAACTATTAAATAATCACAAATAAAAGAAAACATAAATGTCGAGCTAAAAATATAAAGCGATCAAAACTCGAAAATTATACAATCTTACGAATATCTCGACGAAAACGGAAGTCAAACCGGGACCCTAAAGTCAACAAAGCCTATAACGAACCATAGTGTTTAAGATCCGGTAATCCCGCGTTTTCAAACCTTAGAAAACGAAATTAAGTTAATTGCTTAAAATAGTTCATAATAATATAAGGTAACCTAAAAATATTAGATTGCGAATTTCGAGTGCCCTTCGGACTCAAACGGGATCAGTGCTCGAAAAGCATGTCCCGGAGCTCGGAATATTAAAAATATTCCGTTTATACCAATAGATTTCTAAAAATAAAAGGATTCCAAAAATATCGGTTTTAGAATTTTTCGGTAGCTAAAAATTACAGATATAGCTCGGTTACACGTATTTTTATTACTACCGGTACTTTAATTGTCTAGTCTACTATTCATAGTACTTTTTTACTATTCATTACTATTTCACTATCTCTACTTTTTCTTACACCTATTTCTTACACCTACATATCTATTTTCTTACTTTTTTCATTTCCAATACAACTTTATTCATATCAACTTTACACATTACTTCTTTATTACACAAACAAATAAAATAAAATAATTTTCCCTCTCAAAAAGCCAAAACCGCCATCCCTCTCCTCTTCATCAATTATTTTTCTTTTTCAATTTATTTTATTACATCCAAATTCACTCCAAAAATTCTACAAATACCTCTTCCTCTTTCATTCTTTCACACAATTCATTCTACTACCAAAACTCTCTCAAAATCACTACACAAACTCCCTCCATAAACTTTTCCTCTACCAAAACTCTCTTTCACCAAATATCCACAAGAATTTCTCTATATACAATATAACTATCATCTCCATAACCACATAACCATACATTTACTACCATCTTCTTATCACAATACCTTAGGTAAAAACTTCTTTCAACCATTTATCTATTCATGTCATATAACTTAGCATGACTATGGTGTTGTTTTGAAACTCACATGAGTAGTAAAAGCAACAACATGTTCATGTTTTGTTCTTGTACATAACTTTCTATTTTATTATGATTGTTACTATTATTGTTATTATTTGCTTCTAATCTAATTTATATATATAGTATTATGTATATATTTATTTAGAGCATATAAGCTCATTTGTCATTTATTTACTTTCAAGTTATGCAATTCATTTATTTTATGCAATTATTAATTCTAGTTTTTCTAGTCTTAGATTGGTCCATATCAAGTCAAAACAATCTTTTATTTTCTTTAATCTTTCGAGACTAGTCCATTCTTAGTCCCGGGATGCCTTGATGAAGCTAAGGCTCCAATACTTAACGGGATACCTTGATGAAGCTAAGGTTCCCAATACTTGATATTTTATTTTTCTTGCTTATTATTTATTTCTAGTATTTTCTTATGTTCTTATTTTTATATGCTCATGATACTTGCATGTACATAATATTAATGTTTCAACTAATCTAAAAATAGAATTTTACTTTATGGACTCAAAGCTAAGTTTTCGATTATATGATTTATCACAAAAACATGAAGTTATTATCAACAATAGAATTTTCTCAACGTTTTCATAAAGAACAAAGATAAATTTCCAAGGAAACATAAGAAATAAGTATTTTCTTTGTATATCATGTTAACCTAAGCTTTTAGTAATATAATTTATTAATATTAAAAGTTTTTACAAAAGGCTAAAGATTTAAACTCTTTTAAACTTTGAAATAAAACTAAGAAAACAAACTAGTTTTCAAAATTAAGATAAAGATCAACTCATAAGGTGATGAACCCACTTAGGAAAAATAATGATTTTCAAATTTCTAAAAAGAAGGAACTCATTTTCAAAAGAATATAAATAAAGTAAGATTAACAATAATGAATTTTATTAATAAAGATGATTCTTTTCAAAAGAAATGAAAGAACAAGTTTTGGAAAACAAGAGCTTATAGAAATAAATATAAGAAGACAAGACTCATTTTCTAAAACCATCTTAAAAACAAAATTATAAGGGTTTTCAACAACCTAAATATACTTTTGATAAAATTGACCTTTTATCACCAAAAGTAAAATTTATGAAAGACCAAGGTTAAAAGAAAATTTACTTGTTTCGGAAAAAGGAATGAAGGAAATAAAATAAGAATATACTCATTTACAATGAAAATATAAAGTTCTCCCAAATACTTAAAATGGAATTTATCAAGATAAGTTTTAAAACTTTAAAAAGAATTGTTTTATGAAATAAATTGTTGAGACACTACCATTAGAAATTTTGCATATAAAGTCAGCTTATCTATACTCAAAATATTTATCAAATATGTTCATAAATTATATATATATATATATATACAAAAGGATTCTCTTTAAGGTAAAGATGAGTTAGAAAACGGATTTGCAAAAGTTTGGAAATTTTCGTTTTAAATATGTACCCAATGTTTTCGGAACCCAAATGACCTTTTATGACAAAGATAAGTTTAGAAACGGGTAGGTCTTTTCGAATAGGTAGAAAATGGTATATTATATGCGAAATTCCGAGTTAAAATGAGCAAGTTATGGCCATTTTAAGTTGGAATTTCCTCTTATATGATTTTACCGCGATTTTAAGAAAAGTTTAGAATATCCAAGGAATGGAATTTCATGAAAGACTTATCCCGGGTATTTCTTTTATCTAGGTGACGAAGGACACGAGAATACCCTACCCGAGGATTATTACACTAAGAAGAAAAATGGATGAGTGAGTTATTCCTCCTAATTTCGTTACCTTGCTTGTGCTTGTAAAGTAGTGGCATTAGTATACTAAGAAAAGATAAAAAAATGGATATATATATTTGGGGAATTCGGGATTATGTGTATATATGTGATTCTATGTTTATGCGTGAAATGAGAATTAAGAATATCGCAACTTCAAATTGCTTGTTTAAATAACTTTGTTTACTTACTTGTATGATTGTTTATTGTTTGCTAAATTGATTGATCATCCCTAATAAATCATAATAACGTTTGGCTTAAGAAAACTAAAACGCTCACGCATAGCATCCATCGAGTGACATCTATTTCGGAAAGCTGCTACTCCTACGCGTAGAGTTGGATTGGCTGTGATCGTACGGTGCCACGGGCCATGTTCCTTCCTGGAGAATCGCTCGGGGGAAAGCAACTCTAGGTTTGGAGCCGAGCAAATCGAAGGTGTGGGTGAGGACCTGGGGACTAGCAGTAGAAGGTCGAGGACCTTCAACCCCGATTCCCTAACCTTTGATACGGAGGGTAAATCCGTATATATATGGTTTCCGGATAACTATATGTATTTGCGTAATCATGTGATTGTTGCATTGTATGCATAGCATATGTGTGAATAAATAAATAAACTTGTTTGAAAATATGGTGTGAATGAAAAGGAATATCTCACTAAGCTAGTTGTAGCTTACACCCTATAGATTTTGTTGAAACAGTATATCCGTGGCTTAAATTGAGGATCATGACATTAAGGAAGTCATGGAAGGATGATTTAGCTTCTATGAAGGGAATGGGATCATAAGATGAAGTAATGTTGTAAGGTTCTTTATATGTGCTAACCTATATGATTAGTGACATATTTATTTGAAGATAATAGAAGGATATGCTCTTAAGAATTGAAATGTGATATGTTTATGTTTTATGTTAAGTATTCTCTTTGCCTTGTTACTTATTTATTATTAACATAAATTGCGCTACTCCGATGCGTTCCTTTGGTTGTGATATACACCTTGTACATGATATGGAAGCCTTTGCATGACTAAGGTAGTCATTCCTAGGCTTTAGTATTGTGTACGGCGGACTGCCACGTTTAGGGTACCTCTCGGGGCGTGACATCCTTGCTAAATTGTAGTAATATGCTACTAGAAGTCCAAGAACTATTATATTTTTCCTATAAAATGAGATAATAGATATCTATTATTATACTGTTATTTGATATTGACGGTATTCTTTCAGATCCTAGTTATCAATTTTAATATATTTTTATTTACTTAGTTAGGAGTCTTAACTTTATATAAGTTATATTTTTTTTGATAAAGTTGTAGAATTTATATATATATAAGAGAAGTCTTCCTAATTTATAGAATATTTGAATCTTATTTAATAATTCTATTATTAAGCTTTTATTGTTTATGTAGCCTTTTTATTATATCTACCTTAAGATAGTTATATTTGTTATCTATTATTTATTGTCATTTTGCTGGTCTTGATCTTAATTGACATCTGTATTTTATTTAGGGTGTTTTCTTTATTCTAAATTTATTTAAGTTTCTCCTTGTTAGTATCCGTATTGATAGTGATTATTATTATTATTTCTTCATTTGTCAACCTTATATGTCTTGAAATTCTTTATTTACATAGTTACATTTAGTATTTAGTTCTTTAATTATTTTTCTATCATAATCATAGTCTCTTAGAGTTTAAATATATATCAAATATTTACTAAACTTAAATTTTATTTTTATCGAATAATTATAGAGTTTGTATTTAATAGTTCGGTATTTTATTATCATCATCGTTATTATTTTTATACCGTTCTTTTAGTTTCATCACTTTATTGTAACTAATATTTATGTTCTATCATTTATTTTCATCGTGTATCTCTTGATCTCATTTCATGTTTTTAACTTTTTTTTTTATGGAAATCACATTGTTATTAATTATAACTTTTCATATTTTTCATTCTTATGTATTTTACCTGTATAGAATTGTTATAATAATCTAATCTTTTGTTTAATATAACAAAGTGTTTTCTATTTAAAGGTTATTAAAGTTTAACACTTAACAATATTTAAAATACTAATCTTAAAATATTTATATTTATTTATTAAATTTTTATCTCCTGTTTTCTTATATATAATACTGTTACAGACAAAATGGATTTCGTCTAGGAAAATTCAACGTTTGTGTATTTTTACGTATACGTAGCATTGATTTAGGGAACACTGGCATGTAAGCCACTAGTTTTTCGATGTATGCCACTGTCCTTGCCATGTACACCGTTGGTATAAGGCCAATGTAGGCACTGTTTGCAAACCCCCAAACTTTTGGAATCTGTTTAGCCTAAAACCCTAAACCGGAAGTGAACTAGGAACTCTAAAGGTCAACAAAACCCTAGTTAGACGTAATAGCTTAAGTCCGGAAATCCGAATAAGCAACTCTGTAAACCCTGGTTTTCTTAGTAACCGAGAATAAACTCCGTGAATCGGATATCAAAACCCTAAATAGGGTTAGTACAAGCAACTAGGAACCCTAATTCTGGCTTTTCTTCGATTTCTATATAAAAGAACCCTATAAGATAAATTAATGTGGATTATTATTTTTTAGTATATTTCAAACCAAAAAAATTTTTATTTCGAAAAATTTTCTATTCCGAGCTTTCTCGAACTCATTACGGAAAAGCGAGCCCGGAACTAGAAACTCAAAAAATATTCCGGAATACTCGTTAGAATGGAATTTTATAAGGATTCCAAAAATATATGTTTTAAAATTTTTCGGGTTATAAAAATTACAATTAGAGCCTTTTTCCCGTATTTTCGTTACTACGGTAAAGTAGATGTCTTATCTACTATTTATTACTATTCACAAGTACAACCTATTACACATACACCTATACCCTAGTATTACATCCTTACAACCACTCAATTATATTTTCTTTTCAAGAAATTTTGTCTCTTAACAAATTATTACAATTAATACAATTTATTACACAAATTTCAAATTTCAAATGAAATCAAATATATCTCCCTCTCACTCCCTTCATTGGCCAGCGCATTTCTCCCCAAATTGCCCCAATTTGTTTTATTTTTCTCTTTTTTATGATAAAACAAACCTAATTCACCTAATATAAATAATCCTTTACTTTTCTCTCTCTTCACTTTTCATTTTCATTTGTTCAAGAGCTCTCAAACTCTCTCCATTTTCTTCTTCTTGCCGTGACACACTACAACACCACACACACAACACAAGCTTCAATCTTCTCCATTTCTCATCTATTTCAAGCCTTAGGTGATGATTCTTAAGCCTTACCACCATTTAATCTTGTAATGGCAAGATTATTCATGAGTATTTTCGCTCAAAGTCCCCATGAGCTCTTGCTAGGGACAAAAAAAAAAAAAAAATACATGAATATCAAGCTATCACAAGAGTAGATCTTGTGTTTGATCAAGTTTTTGTTGAGGATATTTCATGTTCATGCATGTAGGAGTGGAGTAAAGTAGAGATCTAGCATAAAATTTCATGTTCATGCTTTAAAACTTCATTTCATACATCATAAGTAGTAGATCTAGCTTTTAGATTGTTATACCATGCTTGACATGTAAACTTATGGATAATTTATGTTTTCATGCGTTTGTACTCATAAAGGCTTTTTTTAGGTATATAGATGTGGTAGTTAGTAGATCCTTAAGTAAATAAAGCAAGGAACTTGAAAAGGAAAAGTTTTTGTTTGAAATACTCAATGTCAAATTCGTATGGTTTCAAAGGCCTATTTTGAAAACCCTTTTATTAACTTTAAAACTCATGTTTTATGTGAAAATGAAGGATATAGGTAATATGTATCATTAAGTAGTTATTTTTATAAGTTAAAACGAGTTTTGATGAGATTAATGTATCAAACAAGAAGTGAAATCTAGATGGAAAATTTTGAGTTAGTACTCAACATATGAAATTCGTAATTTTGAATATAGGTCATAAGAACACCTATCATCCAAGTTCAAAATAGAAGTTTTATTTATAAAATGGAGTTCTTAAGTAATAGGTATCTTAAAGTCCTAAGTTTTAATGCATTAAACAAGTTTTCCCAAAAGAATCACTCAAAAATTTAATTTCAAGAAATTCGGATTTTTGGACAAACCCTGTTTGAAAACATATTTGCAAAGTGTAGAATACAAGTTTTTATGTAGAAATGAAGGCTTGGGTAATAGGTATAATAAAGACTCAATTTAGATAAGGATAAATTGATTTTCTTAAGGAAATAACTTCAAAACAAATGAGATAGTCAAAGTTAGGAAACTAGTTTTCATGAAAGTATGTTGTCATGGATCTTCACAAATAAGAAGTTTTTTTTTTTTTAGTTTCCTTTTAGTAAATAATTTCAAAAGCATGCATGCATCAAGTTCATATCATATCATTCATGATAGGAAATCATCGATATTGCATGTGTAGTTAAGTTATACGCTAGAAACATAAGCATCCACAAAACTATTTTTCGGAATTGACATTTTCGAACGACCAGAACTGATGCTTCTGTTTCGTGATCTAAATATTTTCAAAACTTGAAAATAATATTAGGAATAGATATATCTTTCGAAGTAGATAGAAATCGATATATTATATGCTCAATTCCGAGTTAAAATGAGTTATATATGGTCATTTAAATTAGGACTTTATCTTATGCGGAAATTGACGAACTTAGTAGTTAGAATTGTTTAAGTTATTAGAACCTTATAAGAAATACTCATTTTGGGTATTCCTTGTACTTAGGTGAATTGGAGGACGGATTTCTACTCCCCGAGGACTACTACGACTAGTGGATTTCTCTCCATGGCTGAGTGAGTTCATTTCTTAAATAGTTGTGCTCATGTATGTGCTTGTAATCGTAGTGGCATTAGAATTAGGAAAAGATAAAATTACGCTGAGTGTGAATCTTGGTTGAATGAATGATAGGTATATCGAGACGAGACTTGTTGATAAATCATTGTATGAGCTAGTATAGACTTGAGATTGTCTGAAATTCTCTATGATCGCACTTAATCTATCTAATTAATATGCCACGAATATATGAATAAATTGTACATGCATACCACGTAGTGAGTCACATTGCATGGGTTATTATACCTTTGTGGGAAGAAAGCATAGTAATTAGGGCAACGAGGGCCGGTAAACTCGGTTGTTGGCGAATGGGCCAGAATTAAAATGTGCGTGGGTGGGCACCTACATCAACCACGGTAAAAATTTAAAAATGGTGGATGGGCACTTGTATTAACCATAATAAGAAGTGAGAAGTATTTAAATGATGGTCGTATGCTCATGTGCTTGTGCATTTCATATGACTGCTAATAACTTGTTTGTTATATATACACTGCTGTTGAGTATTAAGTATTTGGAAATGAATCTCACTAAGCCTGTAGCTTACACCGATAGTTTTGTTGTGGTGTTCCTATTTTTGGTTGTTCCGAGAGAACACATTTCAAGGTTATCTTTTGGATGAAGGAGCTTTTTGAAGAAGTTGGGACCTAGCTAGAGGCGTGGACTTCTAGGAAAATCTCTCGATATAAACCCTAGTAATTGTAAATGTGAATTTAGAATGGACGGTCTTCCATTATTATTTTTTGGCGGGGGTATGCCCCCTTAACTTTTGTAAAGATTTAACTTATTTATCTGTTGTGATTTCTATTCTTAATGCTAATGTGTGCCTTCTTTAAACTATTCGATTCAAAGTGTGATCCTAAAGTTGTGCAAGTACACCTTACACTTGATATATAAACTAATGGGATGACTAAGGTTGTCATACTTAGGTTTAAATATCGAGTGTGGTGAACTGTCGCGTTTTAGGTATCCTTTGGGGCGTGACAAACTCAGTAAGAGTAGGTAGGAGTTAAGAATATAGAATAGTGCGTAATTACCCAAGGAAGCGTAAAAAGATCCAATTAGTAAAACCGCAACTCGTTTCGGACCCGATCGGACATAGTTCTTGAAAAAAGTGTCCCGGAGCCCGGAATAGTAAAAATATTCCGAATATACGTTAGACTCATAAAAATATAAGGTTTTCAAAAATATCAGTTTTATAATTTTTCGGTAAGTAAAAATAACAGATATCGCAATTATACGCGTATTTTCTTACTATCAGTACTTTATTAGTCATATCTACTTTACATTACACTATTCATTACTATTTTACACTATTCTTTTATCTCTACTTTTTACTCTTACACCTACTCTTACACACACCACCTATAACCTTTATTTTTTACCTTTCTCATAACTTTATTTCACATCTACCTTACTTATTATTTCATTTAATCTACAAAATAAAATTAAATCACTCCCTCTCTCTCTCTGTGTATGGCCGGTGCATAGCCCCCCTCTCTCTTCCTCAATTTGTTTCAATTTTTATTTATTTTAATCATAAAAATCACTCCATTTTCTTATAAATACCCCCCTCCTCTTTCACTTCTTTCACACATTTACTACCCACAAATTCTACAAAACTCTCTCAAATTTCCTCTTAAAACTCTGTCAAAATAATTCCAAAACAACTTCTACCTACAACAAAACCCATAACCACATAACATTACCAAAGTCATCTTTAGGTAAACTTTCCCTATTGTTTTCTTCTTCTCATGTCATATAATTTACATGGCCATAATGTGAATTTCCAAAGGCTAAATGTTATGGAAGCTACATTATGTTCATGTATTGTTCTTGTTCATGAAAATCTATTTATGTTTATGTTATTAATTTGTTCATATTATTGTTATTATATCTAAGTATTATTATCTATATATATATACATATTCTTTAGAGCATATAAGCTCACTTGCAATTTATTTATTTTATGCAATGCAATTTATTTATTTATTCCTTGTTATTTTAAGACTAGTTCTAGTTTTAGACTTGTCCTCATCAAGTCAAAACAAATTTTTCTTTCTTCCATTTTATATTTATTTTGGGACTAGTCTACTTCTTAGTCTGGGAGCCTTGAAAAAGCAAAGACTCCAATACTTGACTTTATTATTTATGTTATTTTGTTTGCTATTATTTCTCATAATTCATGTTCATTTAAATTGTTGTCCAAAATTTCAAGTTCTAAAAATAATTGACAAAAAAGGAGATTTTGACACTTACTATGATTTTAGAAACTACTTTTACTATAAAAACAAAAAGCTTCTTAAAAACACTTATTATCCCACTTATTTTTATAAAGAAAAAATTTTTATGCAAGAATGATTTCTATGAAAAACATAAACGAGGAAAGGATGAGAAATTTTCAAATAAAGATCTTTGCAAATAAATAGACAAAGAAAATTGTATAGGAAAAATAAGTAGGAAAAATAGCACTATTATGGAGAACTTAGAAAGAAGAAAAATTATTTTCAAAAAGTTATTTAAAAATAATAAAGCAAACATAAAACACCCTTAGAAAAAAAAACAAAATATTCATTTCAAAAGATTTACAAAATGAATTCTTGTAAACTATATCTTTCTAAAACTCCAAACCGACATTATTTTACTCAAGAAACATGAATGGACAACAAAGGACTTGAGGATGAATAAAATATGAGCTAAGTAACCATAAAAAGAGGATTTTTCAACTATATAGATAACTAAGTATTTATCAAACAAATTTTGATTGATTGAGCCAAAGTTGTTTTTGAGTTGGAAAATTCGTGGTGAATTTTATCGCCACTTTTTCGGGGTCTAAATGGTTTAGTTTGTAAAAATAGTTTTAGAAATGAATAGATCTTTTCGAGTAGGTAGGAATCGGTATATTATATGCGCGATTCCAAGTTAAAATAACCAAGTTATGGCCATTTTAAATTGGAACTTTCCTTTATATGAACTTTAACGTTTTTTGACATTGTCTTGTCAAAATTTGAGAAAATCATCAAGAAATACTCATTGTGGGTGTTTTCTTTGGCTAGGTGACTTCGAGGAAGGATACCTATATCTCGAAGATTATTTCGATTAAGTAGAGTGTGTGAGCGACTCATCCGTATAAGAAGAATAATCGACATGGCATCGTGAGTTTATTTCTTTTAAATACTATACTTGTTACGCTTAATTTAGTTGTATTAAAGTTAGGAAAAGACAAATGGATATGTATGTAAAATAATTCCTTGAAAGAATCTTAAGAATTGCGAGGCCGGAATTGACTTAAATGTTTGTTTTAGTATATCACTTGCTTTGTATGAGATTCTTTGATCGCCTTAAATTGGACAATAATAATGTTATGATATTCATGCATACCATGAAGTGAGTCACATTGCATTTGGGTTATCATTCTTGGGTGAGAAGGATAGTAAGCTCATGTCGAAAGTAACACTTGGCGGAGTGTCCGAAAGCGATTGCTTGGCGACATTAAGGAAATGCTTGGCGGAAGATCCGAAAGCAAGGCTCAATTCAAGTAGACTTCATATACTTGGTGATATTGGTGAAAGCATAAAACTTTTACTAAAACTACTTGTGTGAGGTTATATATCACCAAACCCCAAATGGAGGGCAAATCCATTCAACATATAGTTCCCGGAAAATTATTGCCTTGTTTGCCCACGTATATGTTGCATTCCATTTGTTTGATTAAATAAATTGTTTGAAATTTTGTTACAAGAAGTTATTTATGGAAATAATTCTCACTAAGCCTGTTAGCTTATACCCCATAGATATCTTTTGCAGTTCCCCTATTTGTGGTTGAGGCCACGAGGACCCTGCAGTTAGGTAATTTCTTTTTGGATAAGGAAACCCTAGATGAAGTTTAGTGTTGGATAAGATGTACAATATTCTTGTGATAGATTTGTGATTAAGGGAAATGTCCCTAAGTTTGTAAAATCATTTTTATAAGTAAATGGAATATTATGATCCTCTTTTCATAATATGTTATTATATCTTCTTAAGCTTCATAATTCCATGTATGGTCCCCTAAAATTGTGAGAGCACGCCTTACACGTAATATCATAGCTTTTGGGAGTGGCTAAGGTTGTCACACTTAATTTTAATATTGAGTGTCGTGGACTATTTCGTTTAGGGTATCCTTTGGGGCGTGACACTGTTCATCATCTTCTTTATTTTACCTGGTTCGAATTCCATTTTTATCATTCCATATGTGCATTATACTAATCTGTAAGCTACTTTTAAGTGTTTTTTCATGATTATTAGCTATGGTTCATGATATACTAGGACATATAATATTTCATAATCATCTTAACTTGTAATTTCTAGCTTCTACACATATCATAATATATAAATATGGTTTTAAGGTTAAATATTACCTTGTTTAGAGCTATTAAGGTGATGTTCAATCCTTGCCTAAGTTTGACACGAACCTAAGTTGATAAGAAGATGGTTTAAGCTAATGTTTAACATATAAACTAACTTCAAATGAATTTTAGTTACCTTACCTTGTTCTCTTCCTAAGCTCGTATTATATTATTGAATTTTGACTAATGAAGTTGTGTTTATGTGATTTGTGTTGCTGTTTTGGTGTGTTTGTGTTATTATTTTCAGGCTACTTTTGGCGTGTTATAAATGCCTTGTTTTGTAGTTATTTATGGGTTATATTTATAGGCAAATGAAGGTAGCTGCTTCATCAATTTTTTGGCCAAGAAGAGGATGTTTTCTTCACCGAAAATCCACTTGCTTGCATGATTTCATTTTCATTTATTGTGCTGCTTATTTGGGTAATTTTGATTGGTTTATTATCTCTTTTATCTTGACTTTGTTAGTTTTTATTAACCTATTTGTTTTACAAATTTCGGCTGCGGAAATTCAAAAACATCTTAGTCACATCTCCCCTTCCATTTGCATTGATTATGTGAAAAAATTAGTATAATATTATTTAATTAATTATCTCAGTTTTAGAGTAATTTATTAAGTTAAACGGGTATATTTAGATAAGTTTTTAGGAGTTCTGTCTCCAAAAATTTAATTGAAGCTTCTAAAAATTTTCTAGATTATCTTTGAGTTCACATTTTAGTTTAAAGTTTATGTGATTAATTATTTTTAGGGTTTTATCTCACACAATTAGGGTTTTCTAAGCTTAATAGTTCAATTTCGATTTCAGTCTCTGAGAGCATTAGAATTCTGTAACAAGAGTAATGGTGTAGTCTGAACATTTATTTGGAGTCTAAATTGTTAGTTATAGATCTATTTTCATTCTTATTGCGTATTTATAATACTAGCAGTTCATCTTTTAGTTATCATTTTATAGCCAACACGTTCTATAAAGGGGTTGTCTTTTACTATTTTGAAGTTTACGTCTACTTCTAATTATGTCTTGAGTTATTGTTTCAAGATACGAAATCTTATCTTTGGTATTTATCAGGGTCATAGAATTTTCTATTTGGGTTTTTAAACTATAAATGAGTTCATTACTACTCATTGATTTATTCTAGAGTTTTTATGTGGTTTTAAATTGAATATCTATTTTAGATTTGCTACTCTGTTCATTTTACTAGTTATAAAAATTCTTGGAGTTACAAAGTTAAATAAGGATTTTAGTCTCTATAGACTCAATTTTTTTTTTTTTTTTTTTTTACAATTCTCTAGGTTCCTATACTTAGGAGTGTGTATGGTATGGTTCAGTTCGGTTTGCACCTTGAACTGAACTGCACCATATTTTACGGTTCGATTTTCTTTTAAATTCAAACCTAACCATATGGTTCGGTTCGTAATTTTTTCAAACAAAAAAAAAAACGCTTCAATATGGTTTGGTTTGCGGTTCGAACCATTTTAATTCATAAAATCATAATATATTTTATCGAAAAACTTCAATTACATATTTCTTATCATTAATACAAATATAAATAACAATATTTTAAGTTAATCATTTACCAAATAAGCATGCAAAACTTATAAGAAGATAGGAATATCGTTCATTATAAAATTATAATTGTGAGTAGTTTCATTTTTCTTTCAATTAGCTTGAACTATAATGGTATACTAGACTTTATCCCAATATAAGACATAAAATTTAATTCGTTGTATACTTTTAACTAATATATTACCAATTATATAAATTAATAAGTAAATAAATAATAGAAGTAGATTAATTAATAAGACAAATGGAAAAGAAATATGTAGGAGTCAGAATACTAAAGATTAAAATCTAAAATCTATCTTATTTGTA
Organism: Combretum micranthum; assembly: GCA_024138025.1. NCBI lineage: Eukaryota > Viridiplantae > Streptophyta > Magnoliopsida > Myrtales > Combretaceae > Combretum > Combretum micranthum. The sequence continues at coordinate 46,605 of JAMXBD010000130.1, forward strand.
AACAACATAACAATTAAAACATATTATGAAAAATCTAATTTTATTCTAATGAATAACATATATCTATGCCAAATATTAAAAATAATTATTTTTTTTATAAATTTTAAAAACAATTATATTTTTAATTATTTTTTTTTAAATTTATGACTTAGATATGTATCATTAATAAAACAATTAAGAGTAAAAATAATATGTTTAATTTTTTTAATTTACAAACGGTTCGTTCATGGTCTTGAACCGAAGTGCGAACCGTTTGTTTTTTAGCGAAGTGCGAACCGAACCATTTAAAAAAGAATTGAAATTTTGATTCGATTTGGTTCGGTCCGATCCAGTTCGGTTCATGGTTTGATGGTTTTTTTGCATAGCCCTACTTATACTAATCGTACAATGATTATTTGACAATTCCTTCCTCGATATACTTAACATAATTTCAACCATATATGTAAGGCACATGCACTTTCATGTTTTTATTTTCCTAAATCTAGTGCCTCTATTCTACAAGCAAATATGTAAGTACAAAACATAAGAAATAAACTCACTCAGCCATGGCAGTAGAAAGTTCCTAGTTGAAGTAGTCTTCTAGATATGGAAACTTAGGCTCTTCATTGCATAAATAAGAGAAATACCCAAAATGAGTATTTATTAAAAGTTCTACTTAAACTTGCAAATGCTATTTTACTAAGTTTGTCAAAATATGTATGCAGTGAAATTCCAACTTAAAATGGTCATAACTTGTTTATTTTAACTTGGAATTTCGCATATTATATATTGTTTTTTACCTACTCGAAAAGATCTATCTATTTCTAAGGTTATTTTTTATCATAAAAGGTCATTTGGGTTTCAAAATGACATGGTACCAAATTGACACGAAAATCTTAGCCCTTAAAACATAATTTTTCCAAACTTTTATCAATAAAAAATCCCATAGCAAGCATATAAATTATATATGATTGAAAAATCCTTTTAATACATATGCAACTCATATTAGACACGTGATTCTAATGATGTTGTCTTAATCAATGATTTTTCATAAAACAACTTGTTTTACTAGTTGAAAAAGTGAAGTTGACAAAATTATTTTAAGTTGTTTAGAAATAAAACTAAATTTTTTAGTCATTAAATATGTGATATAATTTATTTTTTCTGAACTCTTAAAAGATAATTTAGATACAAAAAAATTTATTCTTTTCAAGTTATCTACAAATTTTATTTCCTAAGTAGACTTTACTTGTGAGTTAATTTTAACTTGTTTTAAAATGCTTGTGTTGGTCTTTGTATTTGTTAAAAGATTAGTGAGGATTTTATAGTCAAGTTTTTAAGAATATTTCTCATAATAAAGTATTATCAACATTAAGGTTTTAATGGTAGTTTAAAAAGAGTAAAGAATTTCTTGGTTAACTTTTGAAAAGTCATTGTATGTTAACAATACTAAAATCTATGGTGACATTTGTCAAAAATTCTTTGAAAAGCATTTTGTTGATATAAATTTCTAAAATTTAATAAAACTTTTCCTAAGTGATAAATTACATTTTTAAACTACGTTGAACTTATTTTCTTTTACTTAAGAAAGAACTTTTTTTTTTATTAAGACAACATTGAACATGATCATGCATAACATGCGTTCATAACTAAGTAACATGACAAAAATAATTAATCAAGAAGATCGAAAATATAGAGATAAGTAATTAATAAATATCAAGTATTGAAAGTCTTAGCTTGATTCAAGGCTTCAGACTTAGACATAGGCAGAAAAAAAAAAAAAAGAAATAAGAAAATTGTTTTGACTTGATGAAACAAGTCTAAAACTAGAAAGACTAGTCTTAATATAAAATCATGAAATAAATAAATAAATTACAAAGCATAAATAAATAAATAAGGGTTATGTTAGTGAGCTTATATGCTCTAAAAATATATATATACACACATAAATATAGTTACTAATATGTAGATGTTAGATTAAAACAATAAGAATAACATGTAACAACATAACAATAATAAAACAACATAATAATGAAATGAAATTTATTCATGAATAAGAATAAAACATAAACATAGTGTTGTTCTGTCACGCCCCGAAGGGTACCCTAAATATGGCAGTCTGCACATATGATATCAAGACTTAAGAATGACTATCTTAGCCATGCGAAAGTTTGGTATTATATGTAAGGCGTCTAACACAGTAATATGAAACACTTTTGGGAAGTGTGGTCTAAGTAAGTAATAATGAACATACAATAATCCAGAATAAAATAGATCATAATGTTAATAATCAAAGGTCATTACATGATTCTTAGGGGCATATGCCCGCTAAATTCCAAGGATCGAAATAACTAATAGTCTTTATAATCATTTAATACTACAACAAAAGATTTTAAAGGAATTCTAATTTAATCATTTTAGTAGATTTTCTTCAAAAGCTCCCAAAAGAAAACTTACGCAGATAAGAGGAGACCTCGGGTACAAAAACAAGTGCTCCTATAAGTACAAATATCTATAAGGGCGTAAGCTTAAGGGCTTAGTGTGTGTAATCCCAAAATTCATACTTGAAACAAAATATCAACCAAGTTTATTAAACAAGAAAATGAGATGCAATAAGCACGTGAGCATACAAGATATGTGATTTTCAAGAATCATATATTGAATGAATTACGCCCTTCATTCGAGGTTAGGTATTTCGACCATTACGACCACTACTTCTTTTAAAAACATTTTTATATATCTTATCGGCTCATCATAAAAAACATGTAATTATTACCGACTTTACTAGCATCAGTTTATATAGTTTTTACGGCTCCTACTCGCCATAATAATATGTCGGTTATGCCTACATCATATACACTTATCAATTGTATAATAGCGAATGCAATATGACTAACATATGAAGTGATGTATAACTTTTGGGTTAAGCTAGCTATTATATTTTTAATTTCTTACAAGTGATCAACCATTTCAGTACTTCAACATGCTAATAAACATACAATTTATTAAAGATTTTCATGCTTCGATATATTAATATTCTTTTAACATATTACATTACATTTTATCTTTCTTTAAATCTAATGCAACTAATTTACAAGAACAAACATAAGCATGAAAAATAAGGGGAGTAGACTCACTCGGCTATGTCAATACTTCTCTCTTATAGATGAGTCGTTCGATCAATCCACTAATCAAAATAATCCTTCGGGTATGAACACTCCTCCTCGGGATCGCTTAATAAAGAAGAATACCTATAATGAGTATTTCTTGTTGATTCTATGATACTTATAAAAAATTATGTCATAAGATTGTCAAAATTCATATAGAAGATACTTCTAACTCAAAACGATCATAACTTGGTCATTTTAACTCAAAATTGTGCATATAATATACTATTTCTACCTATTCAAAAAGATCTATTATTTCTAAAACTATTTTCATCAAACTAAGTCGTTTGATCTTCGAAATAGTGGTGATCTGATTCACCATGAATTTTGCAAAACAAAATCTTGTATCAAAGATATAGATACTATAATGGTTGGAAAAACCCTTAAAATGTATATATATTTTCATTGACTCATATCAAATGCATGAATTTAATGAAGTTGTCTCAACCATGAATTTTTGTAAAAGCAAAGTCTACTAAAAATTTGGAAAAGCAAAACTTTTGAAAATTTCTACTTAGCTTGTTAGAAAATTTCTTAAGTTATTTTAAATGAGTGTTTTCTCCTTCTTAATTCCATTTCCTTAGTTTTTTAAAAAAATTATTTTTTCTTTTCTAAATTTCTTATGGCTTATTTTCTAGGGATTGGGAGGGTAGTTTTTAAATACTTTATGAAAGTAGTTAAAATCTATCAAACTCTATACTTTCTTTAACCTTTCCAAAAATGTTTTCATAAGTTGTTCATTAATTTTGTTCCTTAAGATCATTCTATTCTTATGAAAGAAAAAAATTTTATTTTGATGATTTCTCAAACTAGTCTATTTAAAGTATTGATGGAAAAATAAAGTTTAGTAAAACTTTTGTTAAACAAGAATTTGAAATTTTAATTTTTAAAGAATACTTTTCCATTTTATGACTTTGTAAAGTGTATGTATGTATGTATTGTCTAAAAATTCCTATGTTCTTTGGTTACTAAGATTTATGATGAACTCCTCTAGATTTTTAGAAAAGATTAGTTAAGATAGATTCCTAAGTTTTTATTAGAAATCATTTCTTTCATGAAAACATTTATTTTGGAAAAAAACTTCTATTTAAGAAAACCTTTCCTTCTTTATCTGTTGAAAAAAAAAAAAAATCAATATGTTCATGCATGGTCATGAATATGAAATCATGAAATTATGAATACATAAGAAACATAATAAGTAATAAAATAAGCAAGTCAATAGAAATGTCAAGTATTAGGAATCTTAGCTTCATCAATGTATCCCGGAACTACAATAGACTAGTCCCAAAAGAAATAAAGAAAAGATTGTTTTGACTTGATGAGGACAAGTCTAAGACTAGAGATTAGTTTTAAAACAACATGAAATAAATAAATAAATTGTATAACTTAGAAATAAATAAATAACAATGAGCTTATATGCTCTAAAGATTATATATAAGTACATAATTATAGTTAGTTAAATATATATAAAGGTTAACATAATATCAACAATAATATGAACAAAATAAAATAACAACATAAAAATATGTAAATATATATTCATGAACAAGAACAATACATGAACATAGTGTAGCTTCCATAACATTAAGTTTAGGAAACTCACACCATGGTCATGTAAAGTTACATGACATGGTACAAAAGATTTGAGGAGATTTCTTACCTAAAGTAAGAATGATAGTGGAAGAGGGTTTTAAGAAGAAATTTTGGGAGAGTTTTGGGAGTGTGTTTGAGAGAGAATTTTGGAGAGTAATTTTATGGATAGTAGATGTGTGAATGAAGTGAAAGAGGAGGGGAGGTATTTATAGGAAAATGGGGAGTGAATATTGAGTGATTTAATTAAAGAAAATTGGGGGAGGAGGGGGGAGGGGGGCGCCGGCTACGCATGGGAGAAAGAGGGAGAGATTATTTTTTTGTAATTTTGTGTATTTAAAGTAATAATATGTAAGGTAGATGTGATATAAAGTTATGTGAAAGATAAAAAGTAAAGATAATAGGTGTGTGGAGTTATAAGAGTAGGTGTTAGAAAAAGTAGAGATAAATGAATAGTATAATGTAAAGTAGATGTGACTAGTAAAATACCGGTAGTAAGAAAATACACGTATAATTACGATATCTGTTATTTTTAGTTACCGAAAAATTATGAAACTGATATTTTTGAAATCCTTATATTAAATCGGTCCTATGGTGTCATAAAAATATTTTACTATTCGACTCTGAGACATTCTTTTTGAGAATTGATCCTGATTGAGTCCGAAAGACACTCAAAATTCGAGAATCTGATATTTTTACGTTGCCTCATGTTATTACGAACTATTATCACTACTTAACTCAACTTCATTTTCTGGGGCTAAAGAAACGGGAATGCCGAATCTAAATTCTAGGGTTTGTACTAGACTTTTGTTGACTTTTAGGGTTTCCAGTTGACTTTTAATTCTAAGATTAAACTTAAAATTAACCGAAATTTCAAGGGTTTACAGCTTCCATAATACTTCGATGTTTAGGAAACATACATCATGGTCATATTAAGTTACATGACATGGTAAGAAAGTATAGGTAAGAGTTTTACCTAAATTAGAAATATGGAAGATGGAAAAAGAGAGGTTGTGGTAGTATGTGGATTGTATAAATATGGGAAGATGAGAAGAGATTGTAGGAAGAAAAGTTAATAGGTGATTTTCAGAGAGTTTTAGTAAGGTAAATGAGTGTGTGAAAGAAATGGAGGAAGATGTGGTATTTATAGAGTTTTGTGTAGGGAAAATTTTGTGAATTAAATAAAATTAAAAAAATAAATAAATGTGTTTATGGGTCGTACATGGCCGATGGCAAGAGAAAGAGGGAGAAAGAGAGTTGGTTTGATTTGTTTTGTATTTTGTTAATGGAAAGTAATAATTGATAGCATATGATGTGATTAAAGTTGTATAAAAAAAGTAAAAAGTAAGAAATATATATGGTATAGTGTAAGAATAAGTATAGAAAAGTAGAAATAGGTGAATTATAATGACTAGTGTAGAATAGTACTATGAATAGTAGATAAGACAAATCAATACCGATAGTAGAGAAAATACATGTGATTAGGCTATATTTGATATTTTTAGATATTGAAAAATTATAAACTGATATTTTTGAAATCCTTCTATTTTTATGAATCTAAAGGTTGTTGGTTTCTCTCAATCAAGGATTTTGATGATAACAAAAGTAATGAAATAACGATTATCTTAAGTTATGTTTTGTCAGAAAGTTATCCAGAAAGTTTATTCAAGAGGATTCGAATTTTTTATAACAAATAGCAGAAGGTTTAGCAAAGGAAAAATGAATAGTCAGAAGCTTCGGCAGAAGGAACGTTAGTTATGAACTAGTAAACAGATAAAAGACAGAAGGAATGTCAGAAGGTATGATATGAAGAAAAACATGTTATTTGATATGATGAAGACCTAGCTCCAATGATTGAATATATTTGGGAAATATATTTAATCTGTTTCACAAAAGTTGGTTCATAATCCACAGGGTATTATTATTTTATTTAAACTAAAATAATTTGAGAAAATCTAAGTGATTTGAAAATTAAATTGGAATAAGATTATACAAATAATGTTCGAATTTTTAATACATATACAAGATTTCAGGAGCTTGTCGGAAATCAGTTGAATTTCAAAACTTATGAACCAGGAAATTCGAAAAATAAATATTTCAGACGTGATATTTTGAACAGATTCAAGACGTGATTAACAAGAAGAATATTTGAATTTGTTTGTTTTGAGATTTTTATGCAAGATCTGAAGTTATCTCAATCTCAAGGAAGCCTATCAGATGTTCAAATATTCAAATACAAGTGCAGATAGACTTGAAGAGATTTTCTATTCGAAATATCAGGAATCATATCTTTAATTTTGCGAAAGATCAAGAAATGAAGTTTATCTGGAACGGCAGCAGATTGTTTTCAATTGTCGAAGAGAACAAATATAATACGAACAACTTCAAAACAGAAAGAAGAACACAAGAAGAAAGAAAACGAAATTCAAAAAGCATTCAAGAGAAATTACTGTTATATTCTTTATTGTTCATTTGGATTGATAAAAACAATCGAGGATCTTTACTATATTTTCCTCAGATTTTGCTGAATTATTTTTGAGTGATTATGAGTTGCAAGTAGGCTCAGTAGATTGGTTGTTAAGAGAATTAAGCTGAGTGAATTGTGAAATTCTTGTAACTATTCTTATTGATTGGATTAGTGGAACAAAACCGGTGTGGATTACCGGTGACCCTGGCTTGGAGCTGGAAGAGAGGATTGACGCTCAAGGCGGAACCTCTATAATTCGTTTTGCATTTCTCTCTTACTCATCTCTCTTTAATTAGTGCAATTTTAATTTGTTTTATTGCATTTGTTTGTCGGTCAGAAGGTCAATCAGAGAGTATTGTTCTTATTGTTCCTGAGTTAGAGAGTTGGTCAGAAAGTTCCGAGAAGAAAGTTTTCAAACTTGAGTTTACATTTTCGTGAGATTATTTATATAGGATTATTTTGATTTATTCTTTTAAAGAAGTTATACATCAAATTCATTTATTTTATAAAGTTCAAAAGCCATTTTAGTAGTATAACAAGTGTTTGAAAATTTGTATAAAATTTTCAAAAAAAGTATTATAACCAATTCACCCCCCCTCTTGGTTATCATTTCGGGACCAACAATTGTATCAGAGCGGTTCTCATCTATTTTTGAGTGATCTTTTCAAATGGCTGATAATAACATTGCTATCAATCGAGCTCCATATTTTGATGGAACAAATTATCTATATTGGAAAATGCGCATGTCTACCTACATAAAGGCTAATGATTATGCATCTTGGCAGGTGATTTCTTTGGAGACACACAAGTGGTTATGAATGAAGATGGCAGTTTTACTGATGAACATTTGAAGCACATTGAGAAAAACAATAAGGCTAAGAATCTCTTACTCACTACTATAGCTCCTTCTGAATTCTATTTAATTTCTTCTTGTGATACTGCAAAAGAAATTTGGGATACATTATCCAACACTTATGAAGGAACTAATACTATTAAGGAAACAAAGATTAATTCTTTGTTGCAACAATATGAATTATTTAAGATCAAACTGAAGAGAAAATAAAAGAAGCTTTTAATCGTTTTCTGCTATAACTAATGAACTAACTTCTCTTGGAAAGAAAATGGATGATTCTGATTTAGTCAGGAAAATACTCAGAATATTGCCAAAGTCATGGGATGCTAAAAAGACAGCAATTGAAGAAGCCCAAGACCTGAACAAGCTAACTCTTAGTCAACTAAGAGAGAAACTATTAGCTTATGAGTCACACATTAACACAACTGAAGAAGCCGAAGGAAGCTCAAGAGCAATAGCTTTCAAAGCAAGGAAAATCACAAATGATGAAATTGATTCCGATGATGACAACATGGAGGAAAACATTGGAATGTTTGCAAGAAGATTAAGCAAGTTTTTCAAAGGTAAGAAATATAATAATTTCAATAAATCTAACAAAGCAAGTGCAGGAAAGAATTACAAAGAAAAAGAAGAAAAGAAAGAAAAGAAGGAACTCGTGTGTTACGAATGCAAACAACCTGGTCACATCAAATACGAATGTCCTGTATTGAAAAAGAAAATGAAAAAATTCAAGAAGAAAAGCCGTGCTATGATGGCGACATGGAGTGACCTTGATGAATCAGAAGGTGAATCAGAAGATACAAGTGATAATGAAGAAGAAGCAAATTTGTGCTTGATGGCTGCATTTGAGGTACATTCTGATTCCGAAGAAGATATAAATGAAAACGACATTTATTCTGAAATGAAGAAGTTACTTAAAGCATTAAAAAGGGCAGATGTAAAAATCACGAAATTAGAAGTAGAAAATAAAGCTCTTAAGAATGAAAAGGACGTTTTGCGTCAAACTAATAAACTTCTTATTGATGAAAATGATATTTTGAAAAATGAAAATGAGAAGTTGTTTGTGAAAACTGACGGTGTCAAAAAGGAAAATGAAGTTTTGAAAACCGAAATTAAAGAATTAAAAGGAAGGGTTGAAGATCTTTCTCAATCGATAAAGAACACGTTCAACAAATTTAATGAAAGTGATAAGAAGTTGAACATGTTAATTGGGAATCAAAGACCACCTTTTATCAAACATGGGTTAGGATATGAATCTGAAAATTCATCAAACAATATGAAAAAGACGATTTTTGTGAAAGAAAACAAACCAACGAATAATCAAGCTGCTGTCCATAACGAGAAAAGCAAGAACAGTAACAGCAAAAGGTACATCAGAAGGTATGTTCAACCAAGCTATCCAAACAGAAGATACACCAGAAGGTACATGTATGCTTATAATGATTATCCGACACATTATAATTATAAAAGAGGAAATCAAAGGTATTATCAACAACCATATGCATGTTCATTTTGTAATAAAGTAGGTCATATTGAAAAATATTGTTTCTATAAAAGAAACAAGCTCAGTTCATATCAAGTTAAGAAACAAGATAAAATGAGCTTGACTTATCAAGGACCCAAGTTTGTTTGGGTTCCTAAAAAGGTTTAATTACCTTATTTTTGATTGCAGGAACAAGGAGCAAAAATAAAAGGAACATGGTACTTGGACAGTGGATGTTCAGGTCATATGACAGGAGATCCTACCTTGTTCACTAGCATAGTTTGGAAAGAAAAAGGGTATGTAAGATTTGGTGATAATAGCCGTGGTAAAATCATTGGAACAGGTACAATTGGTTATCCCCCATATATGATTGAAAATGTTTCATTAGTTAAAGGATTAAAACACAATCTATTAAGTATAAGTCAATTATGTGACAAAGGATATCAAATGAACTTTGAGAAAAACAAATGCTTTGCATATAATTCTGATGGAATTAAATTGTTTGAAGGATATAGAAAAAGAAATGTATATTTAATTACTCCATCTGATATGAATGTTGAATGTTGTTTTTTGACTATGAATGATAACATTTATGTATGGCACAAAAAATTAGGACATGTGAATTTCAATCATTTGGAAAAATTATCTAAAAAGAATATTGTTGTTGGTTTACCTAAAATCAATATAAAGCATGATGTTAAGTGTTCAACTTGTTTAAAGAACAAAATGGTCTCAATTTCACACAAAAGTATAAATTTGATAACAACTAAAAGACCACTTGAACTTTTACATCTTGACTTATTTGGACCCACTAGAACATTGAGTCTAGGAGGAAGCAAATATGGTCTTGTAATAGTGGATGATTTTTCAAGATATACATGGGTATTCTTTTTAAAACATAAATAAGAAACTTTTGAGATTTTTCAAAGATTTGCTAAACAAATACAAAATGAAAAAGGTTTTTCCATTGTTTCTTTAAGAACTGATCATGGAACAGAATTTGATAATGCATCATTTATATCATTTTGTGAGGAAATGGAATACAACATAATTTCTCTGCTCCATATACACCGCAACAAAATGGAGTAGTTGAAAGAAAGAATAGAACAATTCAAGAAATGACACGTTCTATGTTGAATGAAAGTAATATAGCTAAACATTTTTGGCTGAAGCTGTAGCAACTGCATGTTATATCATGAATAGAGTATACATTAGACCTCATACTACAAAAACATCTTATGAATTATTTCGTGGTAGAAAACCATCTGTTTCATACTTTCATGTGTTTGGTTGTACATGTTATGTGAAAAAGAATATACATAACCTTGGAAAATTTGATGAAAGATCAGATGAAGCAATTTTTCTTGGATATTCACAACATAGTAAAGCATATCGTGTGTTTAACAAAACAACAAAAATAGTTGAAGAATCTATAAATGTAAGATTTATTGACATAAAAGATGATTTTGATGATGATGATGTTTTTACTTTTGAGAATAAAACTAATAATGTAAATGAGAAGAAGGTTGATACAGCTGATATACATAATTATGAAATCTTACAAAAATCTGCTAGGCAGAAGGTAAGGCAGAAGGTCAGACAGACAGTCAGACAGAAGGTAAGACAGAAAATAAGACAGAAGGTAAGCAAAAGTTAATTTTTGATACTCCTGAAAGTTCAAAGAATTGGAAATATAAATCCCTCATCCATCAAGTTTAATTATTGGTAATATTGAATGTGGAACTAGAACTAGATCTAAATTACAAGAGCTTGAAAATCATTTTGCTTTGATATCTGAAATAGAACCAAATAACATAGATGAAGCATTGCATGATGAAAATTGGATAAATGCTATGCATGAGGAATTAAATCAATTTCAAAGAAATAATGTTTGGAATTTAGTCCCTAGACCTGAAGATAAATCAATTATAGGAACTAAATGGGTATATAAAAATAAATTATGAAAATGGTAAAATTATTAGAAATAAAGCAAGACTTGTAGCTAAAGGATATTCTCAAGAAGAAGGGATAGATTATGATGAAACTTATGCACCAGTAGCTAGATTAGAAGCAATAAGGTTATTACTTGCTTATGCTTGTTATAAAGATTTCAAATTATATCAAATGGATGTAAAGAGTGCATTTTTGAATGGTTATATTAAAGAGGAAGTATATGTTGAACAACCACCAGGATTTGAGGATGCAATTAAACCTGATCATGTTTTCAAATTAAGAAAAGCTTTATGGCTTAAAACAAGCACCAAGAGCATGGTATGAGAGACTTAGTGAATATCTCATAACAAGTGGATATCAAAGAGGTGCTATTGACACAACTTTATTTTTGAAATATTACAATGATGATATAATTGTTGTGCAAATATATGTTGATGACATAATCTTTGGATCTACTAATGAAAAATATTGTCAAGAATTTGCAAAGCTTATGCAGGCTGAATTTGAAATGTCCATGATGGGAGAATTAAATTTCTTTTTGGGATTACAAATCAAGCAAACAAAAGATGGAATCTTCATTCATCAAGAAAAATATATCAAACAAATTCTGAAAAAGTTTGGATTTGAGAACTCAAAGGAAGCTGCTACACCAATGAGTTCATCTATAAGGTTAGATGCTGATTCTAAAGGTAAGAAAATCAATGAAAAACTTTATAGAAGCTTAATTGGTTCTTTGTTGTATTTGACTGCATCTAGGCCAGATATATTGTTTTCTGTGTGTATTTGTGCAAGATTTCAAAGTAGTCCTACTGAAACTCATTTAAAAGCTGTTAAAAGAATATTTAAGTATATTGCTGGTACTGCAAAATTAGGAATTTGGTATCCTAAAAATGAAAATTTTGAATTAATAGGATATTCAGATGCTGATTATGCAGGATGTAAAATTGATAGAAAAAGTACTTCTGGAACTTGTCAATTTTTGGGAAATAAATTAATTTCTTGGTCTTCCAAGAAACAAAATTCAGTTGCTTTATCTACAGCAGAAGCTGAATATGTCTCAATTGGAAATTGTTGTGCACAAATTCTTTGGATAAAACAACAATTACAAGATTTTGGTTTGAATTATAAAAATATTTCAATAAAATGTGATAATACTAGTGCAATTAATTTAACAAAAAATCCTGTGCATCATTCTAGATCTAAGCATATAGAAATTAGACATCATTTCATTAGAGATCATGTACAAAATGGCAACATATGTATTGAATTTGTTTCAACTGAAAATCAATATGCTGATATTTTTACAAAACCTTTGGATAAAATAAGATTTGAATTTCTCAGAAATGAAGTTGGAATGTGTTTTCCTTTTTAAATTTACTTTATAAAATAATAATACATAACAAGTGGTTTTTATATATAAATGATTTTAAAATAAAATAAAAATAAAAAATAAAATAATAAAAAAATAAAAAAAGGGAATAATTCAATAATAGGCGGCATTTTTTTTTACTCTTCGTATCCCACAATACACTTCCTTTTTCTTTCAAAAACAATCTCTTTCTTTCTTTCTGACATATGCAAACCCTCTCCAAATCGAAACCCTAAACAATGGCAAGAAAATCCTCACGTCTCCTCAAAGGGATTCAAATCTAAGAAAATTACAGAAGAAATCGAAATTGAAGAAACATAGTCCATCTCGGAAAATCATGAAAATCACAACTAAAGAAGGGAACTCTACGAGAATCTCGTTCAAAGAAAAGAACGACGAATCACAAACTGGAAAACAAACAAATGTGGATCCTCAACAGGCTGAGGAACGACAATCTGATGTTTCAATTGCCTGAGTCAGAAGATGACTCAGAGCATACGGTATCTCAAGAAGAACGAGTGCAAACCCCAGCCAAACGGAAAAGAGGAAAGAAAACTTTGATATCTTCCAGATTATCCAAAAAGGTACGAGAATGTTCCTACATCGATTTCAAGTTTTTCTCGAACAATGGCTTTTATTGGAATCATTGGCTGAATAGGATTGGTTGCAAGAACCTGTGTCATGTTCTTGAAGTAGTAGATGAAAAGATGATAAAGGAATTTTATGAACATTTGACTCGATAGATGATATTTCTTTAAAATCTAGAGCTGGAGGAAAAATGGTTAAGATCACTAGGAAAGATCTTATAAACTGTTTTGAGATGAAGGATATGAAGGATGATAGGAAATTATTGACTCTGTCTAGGAATGAAATATTTCAAGAATTAAATGATGGGGTTGAAGTTTCAAGGAGAAGGATATTTTTTCCACTGATTTTGAATTGCTTATTCGGTTGTTACATAAAGCTGTTGTCGACTGTATCTTGCCAAAGAATGGTAGTACCACCACCATTTCAACCGAAGAGGCTTTAATTGTTTTAGCAATCAAAAAGAACTTAGAACTAGATATACCCACCATGATTTTAAAACATATGTGGAGAACACGTGGAAACAGACCTTATGGAATATTTTAATGAAGCTTTTCAAATACAAGAAAGTTACTTTGTCCCTAAATTTTACACCTACTGTTGGATTGAAGAAATTTAGAAACAAATTTAAAGAAAATGGGGATTCTCGTATCTGAAAAACTTTGGTTTTCCAAAGATGGTGCATGGTATAGACATTCTAAGTTTAGTAAATTCAGATTTGATTGGGAAAAGATAAAAGCTTTGGCTGAAGGAAAAGTACTTCTTGATCCAGAAAGTGGGACAGAGAGTGAAGCAGAGGATATTGCAGAAGGTAGAGAGGCAAATTTATCTTCTAAAAATACTGGAAAAGAGAAGATGAAAGACAAAACAAAGAAATCCTATCGTGTTCGCACTGGTGGGAAGTTTGAGATTAGGGAAGGAGAAACTAGGTTGTTGAAAGTGAATCAGAGAGTGACTCAGAGGATGTTGTTCCTCCACCCCAGGAGAGACTTCAACCTCAGGCCTCGAATCTGCACTGCTAGGCATCATTGATAAGAAAATCAATTATTTGAAAAACAGATTAACAAAATCTATTCTTCAAACCATTGATTCACAGCAAAAGGTCGAGTCCCAGCATCTTGATCCACAACAGGACACACATCCAGAGGTTGTTATGGATGATCTACCTCCTGAGAATCCTGATCCAGTTGTTCCTCCCACTACCAGTGAACCACAGCTGTCTTCTCCAGTTCCACCCTCTGAAGCTTTGAATCAACAGACAGAAGAAGGTGTGCAGGCTCCATCTGATGAAGGAATCAAAGCTGCCTCTGCTGAACATATCGAGTCAACTCCCTCTGAAGATTTGGAAGCTCTTCATAAAGTTGCTGAGGATATTCTCACTTTGACTCAAACTGAAAAACCTGATCAGCCACCTGAACTTCAATCTCAACCACCTATTCCTCCCAAAAAGACTTTCCCTCAAAGGAAAAAACAACATGCCCGAAAGACAATCATAACTCGACAATCAAAGAAAAACTAATTTGCATTTTCGTTTTCAGAACTCCTTGAATATGTTGTATTTTGATTTTCAGACTCTGCACGTTTTATTTCAATCGCATGAATGCTTGTTCTAAGGGGGAGCTTTTATTTATTTAATATTGTTTCTTTGATGCTAACAAAAAGGGGGAGAAAGATAAACAAAATAATTTTACTTGAAATATGATTGATTAAATATGTTTTGCAGATTATAAGTTACAATTTCTGGTTGAATGCATGGTTGAATGCGTTTCTGGATGAATATGTATGAATGCGTAATTTTTATTTATTTTGTTTACATAAGGGTTTTGTTATCATCAAAAAGGGGAGAATGTTGGTTTCTCTCAATCAAGGATTTTGATGATAACAAAAGTAATGAAATAACGATTATCTTAAGTTATGTTTTGTCAGAAAGTTATCCAGAAAGTTTATTCAAGAGGATTCGAATTTTTTATAACAAATAGCAGAAGGTTTAGCAGAAGGAAAAATGAATAGTCAGAAGCTTCGGCAGAAGGAACGTTAGTTATGAACAAGTAAACAGATAAAAGACAGAAGGAATGTCAGAAGGTATGATATGAAGAAAAACATGTTATTTGATATGATGAAGACCTAGCTCCAATGATTGAATATATTTGGGAAATATATTTAATCTGTTTCACAAAAGTTGGTTCATAATCTACAGGGTATTATTATTTTATTTAAACTAAAATAATTTGAGAAAATCTAAGTGATTTGAAAATTAAATTGGAGTAAGATTATACAAATAATGTTCGAATTTTTAATACATATACAAGATTTCAGGAGCTTGTCGGAAATCAGTTGAATTTCAAAACTTATGAACCAGGAAATTCGAAAAATAAATATTTCAGACGTGATATTTTGAACAGATTCAAGACGTGATTAACAAGAAGAATATTTGAATTTGTTTGTTTTGAGATTTTTATGCAAGATCTGAAGTTATCTCAATCTCAAGGAAGCCTATCAGATGTTCAAATATTCAAATACAAGTGCAGATAGACTTGAAGAGATTTTATTCGAAATATCAGGAATCATATCTTTAATTTTGCGAAAGATCAGGAAATGAAGTTTATCTGGAACGGCAACAGATTGTTTTCAATTGTCGAAGAGAACAAATATATACGAACAACTTCAAAACAGAAAGAAGACACAAGAAGAAAGAAACGAAAATTCAAAAGCATTCAAGAGCGAAATTACTGTCATATTCTTTATTGTTCATTTGGATTGATCAAAAACAGTCGAGGATCTTTACTATATTTTCCTCAGATTTTGCTGAATTATTTTTGAGTGATTGTGAGTTGCAAGTAGGCTCAGTAGATTGGTTGTTAAGAGAATCAAGCTGAGTGAATTGTGAACTTCTTGTAACTATTCTTATTGATTGGATTAGTGGAACAAAACCGGTGTGGATTACCGGTGACCCTGTCTTGGAGCCGGAAGAGAGGATTGACGCTCAAGGCGGAACCTCTATAATTCGTTTTGCATTTCTCTCTTACTCATCTCTCTTTAATTAGTGCAATTTTAATTTGTTTTATTGCATTTGTTTGTCGGTCAGAAGGTCAATCAGAGAGTATTGTTCTTATTGTTCCTGAGTCAGAGAGTTGGTCAGAAAGTTCCGAGAAGAAAGTTTTCAAACTTGAGTTTACATTTTCGTGAGATTATTTATATAGGATTATTTTGATTTATTCTTTTAAAGAAGTTATACATCAAATTCATTTATTTTATAAAGTTCAAAAGCCATTTTAGTAGTATAACCAAGTGTTTGAAAATTTGTATAAAATTTTCAAAACAAAGTATTATAACCAATTCATCCCCCCTCTTGGTTATCATTTCGGGACCAACAAAGGTTTTATCAAAATTTTTCCTGTCCGTTGTATCTGTCACGCCCCAAAGGGTATCCTAGATATGACAGTCCACCACATACGGTATTAAAACTTAAGAATGACTTTCTAAAGTCATGTGAAAGCTTCAAAACCATATATAAGACATCTATCACAACAATAGGAGACTCCTGTGGAATGTGTAGTTCGAGATAGTAAATATAGCATACAAGAAATCTTGATAAATATCTAACTTCAACATTATAGGAATATGGTCCTTACATCATCTTAGGGGTATTCCCTCGATAAATCTCTAAAGAAAAAAATATCAACTTAGTCTTCCATATAAAGAAACAATACTACAACTAAAAAAATTTCAAAGAAAATCTATTCTAAGATCTTCAAAAGATTTCCCCCAAAAGCTTCCCAAAATATAATTCCACTCGGGTATATGAAGTCCTTGGGCAAAGAGATATCGATCTTATTTAAAAAAAAGTCTATTAGGGTATAATTAAGCTCAACTAGCTTAGTGAGAATATACTTGGATTAACGTACTTGTATCAATAAATTCAAATAAGTTATTAAACAAGCATGTGAAGTGTATCAACCAAGTGAATAAGCAATACATATGACCTATTGAAAATCATATGTTTGAATGGATTTAGCCCTCCATTCGAGCTCTTTAAAACCCATCTCTGAATCTACGAATGTATTTATTTCGGGCTTCTACTTACCCATCTTGAAATAGTTCTTTTGCGCTCCTATTCGCTCATCCTAAATAGTTCTTTCGGGCTCCTATTCGTCCATCTTGCAGACTTACGAGTTTTCGCAAACCTACTACTATACTCTTATCCCATCGAGCATAGTAGATAATGAAATGAGTCTAACTACGTGATTACATGAATCATAATATAACTCAAATATGTGATTAGGGCAATTTAAGGCAATCACAGAATTGCAGACACTCCAGCATGATAATAATAAAATGTAATTTAATTAACAACAATTCATGTCTCGATATGCTTAGTATCCTTTTCAACCAAATTATCATGTGTAATCCATTTTCATCTTTTCCTACTTCTAGTGCCTCTAACTACAAGCACAAATAAGTATGTAAAAGTAGGAGATAAATCTCTTTCAGTCATCCTTGCTAAAATTCTTTATTCGTAATAGTCCTTTGAATATGGATCCTTCTAAGCTTTGTTACCTAAATGAAGAATTACTCGGATGATTATTTCGTGGAAGTTACTTGAACTTTCTAACTCTATTCTAGTGTTTGCATTAAAATTCGGATATAAGGAAATTTCAATTTAAAATGGCCATAACTTGCTCATTTTAACTCAGAATTTCGTATATAATATATCGTTTTCCTACCTATTCGAAAAGATCTATTCATTTCTAAGGCTATTTTTTTCATAGTAATTCATTTGGGTTCCAAACATTCAAGGTACAGAATAGTTACAAATTTCCTAGCCCTTAAAATATGATTTTTCAACTTTTCTTTATCCAAAAATCCTTAAACAAATATATGTACCTATATGGTTGAAAAATCCTTTTGATACATAAATAGACTCACATTTATGTATGATTCTATTGGTGTTGTCTCAACAATTATTTTTCGTAAAATGATTGTCTTATAGTTTTGAAAAATTAGACTTTGAAAATTTTCTCTCTAGTGGTTTGAAAGAAATTATGAATTTCGGGTTATTATAAAATAAGTGTTTTCCATTTATATTTATATTTCCTAACTCTTTCAAAAATAAAATTTCTAATTTCTAAAAATTTGGTCCTTTAAGTTATCTACCAATTTTATTTCTAGTGATTGAAAAATAACGTTTTCAAAATTTTTCTTAAGTTGTTAGTGTTGTCTAATATTTTGAGTTGTGTTAAAAGTATGTTTTCCTTCATTTTTATATTCTTCTCTTCTTTTAGGAAATAAGTTTACCTTTTTAAAAACTTCACTTTCTTAGCAAGTTTTATTTCTCTAAGTTGGTTTCTAAAATAGTAAGTTGGTTTTACCTTGATTTGAAAAACTTATTGTATTTTCAATATTTATCAAGTGGGCATAATCATTTAGATAAGTTTATTAGAAAAGGTTTACTAATAAAGAATTATCAACATTAGAACTTAGCAAAAAAATTCATTTTAACTTTGAAAAGAGAAAAAATAATATCAAATTAAGTCTTGTAGAAGCTTACCTAATAAATGATTTTCAAAGTCTATAATGAACCTATTTAAGTTTTATAAAAAGTATAGTTAGGTTAGACTCTTAAGTTTATGCTAAAAATTATATTTTTATGGAGTATTTAGTTCCGATTTATAAAAGAAATGAGTTTCTTTTTTTATCATTTGAAGAAATCTTCATTATTAATACTTTAAAACTTATGATTAGCTTATCTATGTTTTTGAAAAGAATTTATTAAAAACAATACTTAGATCTTTTGTTGAAAAATCTTTTGTTAAGTGATAAGAAATTTAGTTTACTTTTCTTTTTTAAAAAAAGAAACCATTTTTATTTTTATTAAGACAACAACATTCTAATCATGCTGAATATGATTATGTAGTAATGAAAAAGAGTAAGAATAATACATAATAAGATAAAAAGAAATATAATACGCAAATAAGCATGATAATATGGTCAAGTATTAGGAACCTTAGCTTCATCAAGATATCCAATCAAGTATTGAAAGTCTTAGCTTTGTAAAGACTTCTCGGGACTAAGAATAAACTAGTCCTAAAAGAAAAAGAAAAAGAAAGAAAAAAAAAAGTAATAATAAGAGCAATAATAATCAGCATGTTAATGATAGTTAATGAGTATTTTAGGCTCTAAGAAATATAGATATACATATATTTAATAATATATATATATATATATATATATAAAGTTAGATTAGGAGCATAATAACAAAATAAAAAACATAATATCATAATAATAATAAAATAACATAATCGAAATTCTTGGCATGTGCAAAAACAAAACATGAACATGCTATTGCTTCTATAGCTCACATAAGCTTTAAGAAATAGCACCATGGTCATGCTAATTACATGACATGGGAAAAATAAATATAGAGAAGATTTTTACCTGAAGGTGTGTATGTGTTGAAGATGGATGTAAGGATATGTAGGTAGTATTATGTGGTTGATGGATTTTATGTAGAAAATAATGTTGGAAAGAATTGTTTAGAGAGGATTTTTGGTAGAGAGGATTTGAGAAGAGAATTTGTAGGAAAAATAAAAAGTGTGAAAGAAGTGGAGAGAGGTGATATTTATAGAATTTTGGAGTGAAAATTAGATGTAATAAAACAAATTGAAAAAGAAACAAATATTAGAGAAGAAGGGGGGGATGGTAGTACAATGCATGGAGAGCGAGAGAGGAGAGAGTTGATTGAATTTGTATTTTTTTAATGAAAAGTAATAATGTGTAAGGTGTGATGTGAATAAAGTTATATTGGAAATATAAAAGTATAAAAATAGGTGTGTAGATTGTAAAAAGTAGGTTGCAAGAAAAAATAAAGATAGTGAAATAGTAATGAATAGTGGAAATAGTACTATGAATAATAGACTAGACAAATAAATACCGATAATAATAAAAATACACGTAAACGAGCTATATCTGATATTTTTAGCTACTGAAAAATTACGAAACTGATATTTTTGAAATCATTGTATAATTACGAGTCTTTTAGTGTTATTGGAATATTTTTACTATTTCAGGCACCGATGCATGTTTTTTGAGAATTGATTCTGTTCGGATTCAAAACGAATCGAATTTTGACAAATCTAATCTTTTAAAGCTATCTTGTCTCGATTTTAGTTGACTTTTGAAACTGCTAGATTGTCTTGATCTTAGTTGACTTTTGAAATTTGGTTTGACTAGGGTTAGGGTTTATTCTAACTTTATCCTAGAATTTGAGGGGTTTACAGTACTAGGGCACGATTTTTAAAATCTGATATGTCCGGATCCAAAACGAACTAAATTTTAATGAATCTGATATTTTTAAGCTTCATTATATTATTACAAACTATAATCCATAATTATCTCAATTCCGTTGTTTAAGGGTCAAGAGCATGGAATTACAGATCTAAATCTACCAGGGTTTGCTATAACTTTGTTGACTTTAGGGTTTCTAGTTGACTTCCGGTTTAGGGTTTTGGCATAAACCATGGCATAAAATCTAGGGGCTTACATTTTGCTTGTAGCGAATGACATAGGGAAATGTCTTTATGAATTTAACCCATCGTACATGCCTCTTGTTCAACTTGTGCTGACCCGTCAAATGCTTTAACAACTCATGGTCAGTATAAATCACTCACTCCTTAGGCCAAAGATAGTGTTGCCAAGTTTCCAAAGCTCTAACAATACATACATCTCCTTGTCATATGTCACACCCCATAGGGTGGCCTAAACGTAACAATCCGCCACATGCCATATAAGACCAACGGATTACTACATTAGTCATTCGGGAGTCTTGTATAGATGTAAGGCGTCCCTTTACGATAATAGAATACTTGAACCGACGAAGATAAAGAGTTTAAATTGACATTCAATAGAATTAGAATATAAATCAAAACACATATGAATAGTTACAAAAACCATGGGGCATTCCCCAGCAAAAGAATATTGTTAAGAGGTCTATTACAGTCATCCACAGTCTTTTGGTTTCCTACGGAAGTCTAAACAAAATTGAATATAACTTCTAAAGGAAATGCCTAGCTCTTGTACCTGAGCTGTAGGGTACCTCTATCTAAGCCAAATAAACGAATGCTGCAACAAATAGAAACTGTAGGGACGTAAGCTACACTAGCTTAGTGAGTGAGAACTTCCAAGGTTAAATTCATAACACATCATACAAGTAAGTGATTAACCAGACAACTGATATGCATCAAACATATGGAAATCAACAGACATATGACTAGCTAGAAATCATATGTGAATGAATTTTCGCCCTCCATTCCAAGTTAGAAGATTAACGAATACTGTGGTACTACTAAAGTATGCCGTTTTTGGATCACGGTCAACCAACTTATAATTTCGTTTGTGGATCACGATTAACCAACTCATTATTTCGTTTACGAATCACGACTAACCAACTTTTACTCCGTTTTTGGATCACGGGCAACCAACCAATGCTAATGCTCCATCCCCATTTGTGATATGAATGAGTCCATTTTACTCATCAATTTCGAATAGTCAATTATGCCAATTCCTTAGGTGATCAATCAACAATTGCAGACAATCAATCCTAATTCATCTATACAACCATTAGTTAATCACCCGGCATCGATATTCTTATATTCATTTTCTCATATCATCAGCAAACATACATAATTCCCATTTATCCCCACCATACATATCCTTTTATCTTTGCCTAGAATCTAATGTAACTATCATTACAATCACATACAATAAATGGAATCGGGAAGGAATACTCACTCAGCCATTGAAACACTAGTCCTCTAGTAGTAATAGTTCGGTGGAAGGGAATCGTCAATCTCAGGGTGTAAACCCCGTGAATTTTCACCTTAGTACCCGATTTTATAATAGATAGTATAAATTAGATAATGGATTTAGATTCTGATTGAAGTCTAATATTAGGATAACATTTAGATTTTTTTTGGATGAATAAAAGATTTAGGAACTGAATAAAGAGTTCTTTAACCCTAGTTAATGCCGAAAACGAAATCTTGTGTCTTTTGATCTCGTTAATGATACAGAACTAGAATAACAAGTAATAATGAGTTTATATTTAGATTTAAACCCTAATTTTGAGATTCTTAGTTAAATTCAAAAGCTATTAATAAGAATTTATGTTTAGTATCAAAACTAAAGATATAAATATAGTTTAATTTCTATATGAAGCCCAATACTGTATAAATGACCACATACGCTTATAACTAGAAAACGATGATCCAAAAATGAACCGTTAGGATTTTAAATACACAACGGAAATATAAACTGACAAATAACTCAAAATCTAAACTTCAAATAAATAATCGGATCACACTATTGTTCTAAACCGAGTTTTCTTGAGCTATCGGAGCCTGAAACAAAAATTGACCCAATGAGCTTAAGAAATCCAAATCGCGCGAGATAAAATTTTACGAATAAATTAACTACGTATATATATAATCTAAATTTGTATTATTTGGAAATCTAAGTGTTTTATACAACTTTATACTCATACTTTTACACGAAAACTTCCAAATACTAGCTAATATATACCCGTATAACCCGTTATAATTAACTCAAACTTTAATTAAATAAATAAACTAATGTTATATGCATGTTTTTCGGCTGCATTCGGTGCAATTTGAGGAGAGGAAGAAAGCAACCGAATGTCTCAATAAATTAACCCAAATTGTCAACAAAGCAACCCAAGGACCAATCAGGAAATGCCACCTCAACTTGACAATAAATGCATGGAAAATAACAGCTGAAAGAGATCAAATTCGGAGGGAAACAAGGGAGAAACGGCTGCAGCTTCACCTTCTCTTTCTCTTATATATATATGTAATCAAATGCATTAATGAGGAACAAACAAAACTCCTTCACTCTCAGGTTCCACAGCATGAAATAGACTCCCAAATATCCATCAAAACAAATCAAAAACAAAGAAAAACTAGATCATAAACCACCAACTCGGATCAAAGGAAAAACAAAGCCAAAAACTCTCAAAACGAACTCAAAGGTAAGTAGACTTGGTTTAAAGGAATTTTCGTTCGAAGATATGATTTGTAACTGACTTAAAATCATCCTAGGAACTTAATAAACACAAACACGAGCTTCGGATTGCACTCAACAAACTCCAACGAGGTAAAACTTCAAAACCCTAGTTTTACTTTCATAAAATTGAGATCTATTTATTTATGTGTTTAAACGTGTTAAAAGTTGTTGTATATCGTCATGTATGATGTATAAACTCTTAGAAGTAGTTTAAGTAAGTTTCTAACGTGTAAAAACCAAAGAAAAAGAATCGGACCGAGGAAGAAGATGATGACCAGTGCAACGCTGCCTCAAGGCCGGCAGTGTAAACGATGTACGCCGGCGGCTTACATGGATAGGCCGGCGGCTTACAGACGGCTTACACTTAAACAGAGGCTACGTAAAATAATTTTCACGTAAAATACGACGTAAGCCGGCTACCTGGAGATCTACGTCGGCGGCGTAGGGCCGGCGTACGTTGTAAGCCGGCAGCTTTCAACACCGGTGCTTTCGATAAGAAAATTTTTCTTTAAAATGATTTTTCACCGGCACCTGGAGATTTAGGCCAGCGGCCTTGAGCCGGCTTACAGCTAAAATTTGCAACGAAAGCTTTTCTGACCTAAACCGAATATTATATATTATTAAAATATCTACTAAGTATGTATATATGTTTGTTATATAAATATGTATTAGATAATGACTTTAATACAAATAATTAAGTCTATTTAGATTTTTTTTATCTATTAACTTTTGGAAACCCTAGAATTAAGAAAATATTTAGAATTAATAAGTATTATTAGTCTAATATTTGTTTTAACAAGATAAAATATATAAGAATGGAAATTGAAATAAGTTAATTTCTTGAGCAATGTGACTTCTAAAAATAACCAAACAATTATGTGAGATAAAAATAGGAAAAACCCGACGATACTAAGTATTAATATCGAGTCTAGGACACAAGGCACATGTAGGAATTTAGCTAGATGATATTGATGAATATTTTGTTTTAAATAGGTGAATTTGACTCATTAGAAGATCTACCAGTGGACTACTACGACTGAGTCGGTATGAGCAGGTGAGTAATTCAGTCATATTGTACTGGTTGTGATTGTAAATAGTCGAATATGTAATGCAAGATAAACAAATGAGTGTTTGTTGAAAGTTTATGATATGATTGTATGATTGCTAAAATATCTTTATACAAGCGATAACGCAATGGTTGGTGTTGTGCAATAGTATAATGATGATTGTGTGTAATGTATGGTCACCTCGAAATTGATTAAGACTTTGACTTAACAAATAATATGGACATGCATTGCACGAATTGCATTATTGCATATATGGTTGTGACAGCCTGCTACGTATTAATATTTCGGATCTCTGTTTTTGCTTGGTTGATCCAATGTGTGAGTCTTCCAAGGTTCTCTTTGGTCTGGCGGTCCTATGAGGAACTAAAAGGCACCGAAGAACGTCGCCCGTAGAATCGCTTTGAAATGATTAATACTTAGGGAGTTTCTAAGGGGATTGCAGGAGATGGTTTGTGGAAGCCACTATATTCAAAGTGATAACATTAAAACGAGAAATCGTTGATTCTCCTGTGTACTTAGTCTCTCCTGGGCAGGTGGGTCATTGAGTTTTGTTCTTCAACCCATTAAAAAGAGGGCGTAAATCTTTTTCCTGTTTGGATTCTAGATCATCCAAACTTGTATCTGTGCATATGGTTGAGTGCTTGCATTGCATATGATTTGTTAATGACTTGTGTGATGTATGGTATGTCTGGTTATTCACTGAGCTGTGGTTTCGCTCATACTCCTACAGTCTTTTCAGGTTCACTTACGTCCCTGGTTAGTTACATCCAGGAATATGGCTCCGGTAAGGGCTTTGAAGCTAGAAGTCTACAGATCTATTTTAGTTTGATGGTTATGTACTATTAGAGTAGATATTTAGTTGTATACTTCAACAGATATATGGTTTGTAATAGTTTGTAATGGTTATTCACTAAATCATTTCTCTCATATATTTGTTATTTCTTATCAAGCAACTTAAAAGATCCTGTTGTTTTGAAAACCTGTCATTCCTGAAGGTAATCTAGTGATAATATTCAAGTGTAACTTGTTTATTACTACTAGGGTACCCTCGGGGCGTGACAGAATTAAGTTGGTATCAGAGCATGGTTGCTAGAATAAGAAAGATGAATATGTGAAAGAATTGCATTTAGTGAATGTGTAAATTAGATTTAGTTAGCATTATTAGTAGTAGTTGGGTAGTCATGGGTAGAATTATACTGCACAACTAGGAATAAAGTATGTGTGATTATTATTAATCATGCAAATTTTATTGTGTGTGCAGACTAATCCTGCTACGTGTCACATTAGATGGGAGATCTTTAGTATGCAGGAGGAGGAGACTTTGACAGACTACAGGCGCAGACTACGAGTTCTGGTAGAGGACTTGTATCTGAGCGGGATTACTAAGACTTTGGATGAGATCCTCAGCACCTGGAAGAGAGGATTATTGCCTTTGTTTAAAGGCTGGTTATTCTTGATGGAGCGGGCTTTTCCAGATAATGGATCAGCTATAGAGACGCTCTACAGATTTGAGAGGTGATAGTGCAGAAAGGAGGTGGTCTGGAGATTGATAACATAGCATTTATAGTTCATCCAGATCAGAGAGGCCAGAGCTCCCAGATTTTAGAGTCTGGGTAGAGATTGGCAGAGGAGCAGTCTATGCTCATGATGTGAGGCAGGATCATGCCCGGGTTAGAGGTGATGCGGCCTATGATGATGATTTGATGCTTGCACGACTCAGCAGGTGCAGTCACTCTAGACGCATGTTGATGAGGAAACCGCCTATTATCCCTGAGATAGCAGGTGAGTTCCAGCGTCCTGCTGCAGTACAGGATCGAGTAGTACAGGAGACAGTTCAGACTACTGTCCACATGAGGAGTATCACCACAGAGCTGTTAGATGAGAGAGAGGGTAAGAAAAGAAGGATTGAGGCAGAGAAGTATGTCTCAGATTATAATTATGCCAGATGGATTGGATCAGCACAGGGGATGGATTGAGAGAGATATTCCATCTAGAGCTGAGGATGAGAGGAGGCCAGCACCCAGAGGCATTAGGGTGATGGACACAGCCCTGACTTTGGCACCTCCAGGGACGAGAGTGTGATGATTGAGATCGATGATAGTAGTTCTGAGGAGAGGATGATTATCCACGATTAGGCCCTCAGGAGAAGGGCAAGGGTCGTCTTCATCCCAGTCCCTGAGTTTGACTTGAGTATTATATGATGATGTGTATTATCTGTTATGATGACATTACAGGACGATATTAGTAGACTTTTGATGACTTATATATGTATCTTTTGATGACTATGATAGGAAGCTAAGTTAGGGTAGTGCAATTTTTGGATATGTACATAATGCACTAACCATGAAAAGCTTTGATGTATTTTGGTTATGTATATATATGTGTTGCATATATATATGAATGATCTTGATGACTTTTGATAAACGAGTTATGATCTGACTTAAGTAATATGTTTAATGTTAATAGAATGCCAAGGGGAAGAAATAAAAGTAGAAATGCCAGAATTTCTGGATCCACCAATAGATGCTCCTGCAGAACCTCAACACCGAATTGAGGATGTTTTACAAAGTCTTCAACAACAAAATGTTTTGATTTTACAAGCTTTGCAAAACATGCAAGCCACAAATGGAGCACCACCTGTTGGAGCACCAGCAATGACTCCACCAAATCCTAGAAGGAATGAAAGGCATACTCCACCGGTTCAATTTCAGGAAAATGGACCAGTGAATCCAAATGAGTCTGCTGCTGAGGTACAAGGACCCCCTCAATATGAACAGGAATTGCCACCACCACCACCTTTACGACCTCAGAGGAATTTGTTGCCGGAATTCATTAAGTGCAACAGATATTTTGAGGGAATACCGGGAAAGCCAGAGGAAGCTGAAGATTGGCTAGCTCAGATTGAGCGATCCCTTGATGTTTTTCAAGTGCCTGAAGCTTTGAAAGTATCTTATGGAACTTATTTGTTAAGGTTAAGAGCAAGGATATGGTGGAATTCGAAACAAAGAAGTTTGTCCCAACCAATTACTTGGGAAGTATTCAAACGAGAATTTTTGAAGGAGTATTTTCCAAGCAGCCTAAAAGCAAAGTATAGCACTGACCTGATGAATTTGACCCAAGGAGCTAAAACCATTGATGAATATGAGCATGAGTTTAATCGGTTGTTGCAATTTGCTCCAGATGCTTATCGGACAGTGATGAACTTAAGAGACAGACTTTCATGGCTGGACTCGAACCTCATTTCCAAAGAAGACTTGCTGAATTTGAGATTGATAACTTTGCAGCTATGTTGGAAAAAGCTCGTATTATTGAACGTGCAAGGAAGTATGAACTTGAGAGGTATAAAAAAAAGGAACTATGTTCGGGAAAAGAATGTATGATGGTTCTACAGCAAGTTCCGTGCCTAAGAAGGTTAAATTCTTCAAACCTTTCAATGTGAACAAAGGAGGAGTAATGGGGAAGAATAATGTAACTTGTTGGAAATGTAAAGGTTCTCATTACCCAAGGTATTGTCCACAATTGCAGAACAAATGTTATTATTGTGGGGACAGTGGGCATATGATAAACGATTGTCCAAAGAGAAAAACTGCTACTTGCTTCATATGCAATAAAGTTGGGCACATATCACCCAATTGCCACAGAAAACAAGTGCGTAGCTGGATCTTCACAATCTAAAGGAGTGATTGGAGCCTCAGGATCGAAAAATGGGAATGCTAACAAAGCCAGTGCGACGGCCAGAGTTTTTGCCATGTATGGAAGTCCTGTAGAATGTGGAGATAGAGGAAGGAGATGAAGAAAATATTTGGGAGGAAGTTGATCCCGAAGAATATGGACTCATTGCAGGTATGTAAATATATATTTGTTTACTTAAAGTTATTAGACACAATCACAAGTAGATGAGAATAGAAGTCTTTATAAGTTGAAAATAACATGAACTTAATAATTGATACTTAGGATCCATTCAAGTAGGGGATCAGACTGCGTATGCTTTGTTTGACACTGGAGCAACGCATTCTTTCATAAATACCGGATTAGCAAGGCGTATAAAATACCAATTGGGAGCATGAGTAAAGAATTGAGAGTTACTACGCCAACTGGAGATTTAGTGGTGACACGGGAAATGATCAAGAGTTGTCCAATAAAGATCGGAGATCATGAATCAATTGCTGATTTAATTCTGATAGAGATGCAAAAATATGATATTATTTTGGGTATGGTTTGGTTAACGCTGTAAAAGCAAAAGTTAATTGCCATCTCAAAATAGTATCTTTTGTCAATAATCAAGGAGAAAGAAAAGAATATAAAGGTGAGATACTCAGAGAAGTCAGAAGTAGGATAACAGCAATTGAAGTGGAAAATGAGAAGATATGGAGATGAACGGTTGTATTCTTGGAGCAACTGAAGGAATCCAAGAAATTGGATATTCATACCATTCGAACAGTATGTGAATACTCAGATGTATTTCCAGACGAGTTACCGGGATTACCCCCACATAGAGAAGTGGAATTCTCAATTGATTTGATACCTGGAACCGAACCAGTATCAAAAGCTCCGTATCGAATGGCACCTGTGGAATTGAAAGAATTGAAGGTGCAGTTACAAGAATTGTTGGATAAAGGATTTATCAGACCCAGTGTTTCACCTGGGGAGCACCCGTGCTGTTTGTGAAAAAGAAAGATGGATCAATGAGACTCTGTATCGATTACAGGGAATTAAAGGGTAACTATCAAGAACAAATATCCTCTACCCAGGATTGATGATCTTTTTGATCAACTGAGAGGGCAAAGGTATTTTCCCGAATTGATTTAAAGTCAGGATATCATCAAATCGAATCAAAGCAGAAGATGTACCAAAGACTGCATTCCGAACTAGGTATGGTCATTATGAATTTTTGGTCATGCCATTTGGATTAACCAATGCACCAGCAGTTTTTATGGATTGATGAATCGTATTTTTAGACCTTTGCTGGATAATTGTGTGATTGTTTTCATAGATGATATACTTGTATATTCGTCTAATGAAGAACAACATGATGAGAATTTGAGAAGTGTGTTACAGATATTGAGAGACAATAAGTTGTATGCCAAATGTCTAAGTGTGAATTTTGGCTTAGCAGTATATCATTCCTTGGACATATTGTTTCTGGAGAAGGGATATCAGTTGATCCTGCAAAAGTTAAAGCTATTGTGGAATGGAAAAGACCTGAAACTGTTACTGAAATTAGGAGTTTCTTGGGATTGGCAGGATATTATCGGAAATTTGTGAAGGATTTCTCAAAGATTGCACGACCTTTAACTCAATTGACTCGAAAGAATGAGAAATTCGAGTGGAATGATGTACGTGAACAAAGTTTCCAAGAGTTGAAGAAAAGGTTAATATCAGCACCAATCTTGGTCTTGCCCAATGACAAGATTTATATACTGTCTATAGTGATGCATCTAGAAATGGATTGGGATGTGTGTTAATGCAAAATGGAAAAGTAATAGCATATGCTTCTAGACAATTGAAACCACATGAGATGAATTACCCCACTCATGATCTAGAATTGGCTGCTATTGTTTTTGCACTCAAGATTTGGCGTCACTATTTGTATGGGCAGAAATGTGAAATATATACGGATCACAAGAGTTGAAGTATATATTTACACAAAAAGAGTTGAATATGAGACAAAGGCGATGGTTGGAATTAATTAAAGATTATGATCTTACCATTAATTACCATCCGGGTAAAGTGAATGCTGTGGCAGATGCATTGAGCCGGAAAAGTTATGGAGAAGTGGCTTCAATTCTAACGGAACAAAAAGAACTTATCAAGAATTTGAGAGATTAAACTTGGAATTCTCAATACAAGGTTTGGAAGCTGAGTTAGGAAATCTAATTTTGGAACCTACTTTGCTTCAAAGAATTAAAGAAGCCCAGAAGGAGGATATTGAAATTCAAGAATTAAACAGGGAATATCCCAGGAAAGTACAAAGATTTTCATGTGGATGGAGAAGAAGTATTGAGAATGAATAAAAGATTGTGTGTGCCACATGATGAAAGCTTGAGGAAGGAATTAATGCATGAAGCGCATTACTCGGATATTCTATACACCCAGGAGAAACAAAGACATATCAAGAGCTGAAAAGTGTATTGGTGGAATGGAATGAAAAAGGATATTGCAGAATTTGTTGCTAAATGTGATGTATGTCAAAGGATCAAAGTGAACATCAAAAACCAGGTGGATTGTTGAAACCATTACCAATACCTGAGTGGAAGTGGGATCAAATTTCTATGGATTTTGTGTGCTCATTACCCAAAACAAATGCAGGTCATGATGCTGTTTGGGTTATTGTGGATAGACTTACAAAATCAGCTCATTTCTTGCCAATTAACATGACATATCCATTGGAGAAATTGGCACGAATATATTTGAAGGAGATTGTGAGATTGCATGGTGTGCCTGCTGGAAGTATCAGATAGAGATCCACGGTTTGTATCCAGATTTTGGCAAGGATTACAAAAAGCTTTGGGAACCCGGTTGAATTTCAGTACAGCTTATCATCCTCAAACTGATGGACAAACGAAAGGACTATTCAGACATTGGAAGATATGTTGAGAGCATGTATTATGGAATTCAAAGGAAATTGGGACCAACATTTACCATTAGTGGAATTTGCGTACAATAACAGCTACCATTCAAGCATAGGAATGCCACCTTATGAAGCTTTATATGGTAGAAAGTGTCGGTCACCATTATTCTGGGATAACTTGGAGAAAGTATTGGTTGGACCTGAATTGGTTCAAGAAACTAATGAAAAGATTTCGTGATAAAGCAAAGAATGAAAGCAGCACAAGATAGACAAAAGAGCTGGGCGACTTGAAAAGAAGAATTGGAATTTAATGAAGGAGAACATGTATACTTAAAGTAAGTCCAATCAAAGTCTTCATGGTAGACAAACAAAAGGCAAGTTGAGTCCTAGATATATTGGACCATTTGAGATATTAGAACGAGTTGGGAATCTGGCATATCGTCTTGCATTGCCACCTAATTTGTCTGGTATACATAATGTTTTCCATGTATCGGTTCTAAGAAATATGTACCGGATCCAGATAAGATAGTGGAATAGAACCAATTGATTTGAAGGAGAATTTGACTTATGAAAAGCATCCAGTTAAGATTTTGGACCGGAAAGTGCAAGTTCTCAGGAATAAAGAAATCCACTACGTCAAAGTATTATGGGATCCACGACAGAAGAGATTACATGGGAATTAGAAGAGGAGATCAAGAAAAGCTATCCTCATTTGTTTGAAAACTCAGGTACGCATTCAAGCTTTGAGGACAAAGCTTATTTTAAGGGGGAGAATGTAAACCCCGGAATTTTTCACATTAGTACCCGACTTTATAATAGATATATAAATAGATAATGATTTAGATTCTGATGAAGTCTAATAATAGATAATATTTAGATTTTTGGATAAATAAAAGATTTAGGAACTGAATAAAGAGTTCTTTAACCCTAGTTAATGCCGAAAACGAAATCTTGTGTCTTTTGATCTCGTAATGATACGAACTAGAATAACAGTAATAATGAGTTTATATTTAGATTTAAACCCTAATTTGAGATTCTAGTTAAATTAAAAGCTACTTAATAAGAATTATGTTTAGTATCAAAACTAAAATATAAAATAGTTAAATTCTGTATGAAGCCCAATACTGATAAATGACCATATACGCTTTTAACTAGAAAACGTGATCCAAAAATGAACCGTTAAGATTTTAAATACACAACGGAAATATAAACTGACAAATAACTCAAAATCTAAACTTCAAATAAATAATCGGATCACACTATTGTTCTAAACCGAGTTTTCTTAGCTATAGCCTGAAACAAAAATTGACCCAATGAGCTTAAGAAATCCAAATCGCGGGAGATAAAATTATACGAATAAATTAACTACGTATATAAAAACTAAATTTGTATTATTTGGAAATCTAAGTGTTTTATAAATCTATACATATTTTTTGTAAAACTTCCAAATATTAGCTAATATATACCCTATAACCGTATAATTAACTCAAACTTAATTAAATAAAATAAACTAATATATATATGTATGTTTTCGGCTGGATTTCGGTGGAATGAAGGAAGGAAGAAGCCCGAATTCTCAATAATTAACCCAAATTGTCAACAAAAGCAACCCAAGGACAAATCAGAAATGCCACCTCAACTTACAATAAATGCATGGAAAATAACAGCTGAAAGAGATCAAATTCGGAGGGAAACAAGGGAGAAACGGCTGCAGCTTCACCTTCTCTTTCTCTTATATATATATGTAATCAAATGCATTAATGAGGAACAAACAAAACTCCTTCACTCTCAGGTTCCACACGAAATAGACTCCCAAATATCCACAAAACAAATCAAAAACAAAGAAAAACTAGATCATAAACCACCAACTCGGATCAAAGAAAAACAAGCCAAAACCTCAAAACGAACTCAAAGGTAAGTTGACTTTTTAAAGGAATTTTCGTTCGAATATGAATTGTAACTGACTTAAAATCATCCTAGGAACTTTAATACACAAACACGAGCTTCGGATTGCACTCAAAAACTCCAACGAGGTAAAACTTCAAAACCCTAGTTTTACTTTCCAAAATCGAATCATTTATTTATGTGTTTAAACGTGTTAAAAGTTGTTGTATATCTCATGTATGATGTATAAACTCTTAGAAGTAGTTTAAGTAAGTTTCTAACGTGTAAAAACCAAAGAAAAAGAATCGAACCGAGGAAGAAGATGAACAGTGCAACGCTGCCTCAAGGCCGGCAGTGTAAACGATGTACGCAGGCGGCTTACATGGATAGGCAGGCGGCTTACAGCGGCTTACACTCAAACAGAGGCTACGTAAAATAATTTTCAGTAAAATACGACAAGCCGGCTACCTGGAGATCTACGCCGGCGGCGTAGGCCGGCTACGTTGTAAGCCGCAGCTTTCAACACCGTGCTTTCGACAAGAAAATTTTTCTTTAAAATGATTTCACACCGGCACCTGGGGATTTAGGCCTGGCCTTGAGCCGGCTTACAGCTAAAATTTTGCAACGAAAGCCTTTCTGACCTAAACCGAATATATAATATATATATATATATAATATCTACTAAGTATGTATATATGTTTGTTATATAAATATGTATTAGATAATGACTTCAATACAATAATTAAGTCTATTTAGATTTTATCTATAACTTTTGGAAACCCTAGAACTTAGGACGATATTTAGAGAATTATATTATTAGTCTAATACTGGTTTTAACAAAATAAAATATATAAGAATGGAAATTGAAATAAGTTAATTTCTTGAGCAATGTGACTTCTAAAAATAACCAAACAATTATGTGAGATAAAAAAAGGAAAAACCCGACAATACTAAGTATTAATATCGAGTCTAGACACAAGGCACATGTAGGAATTTAGCTAGATGAATATTGATGAATATTTTGTTTTAAATAGGTGAATTTGACTCACTAGAAGACCTACCAGTGGACTACTACGACTAGTCGGTATGAGCAGGTGAGTAATTCAGTCATATTGTACTGGTTGTGGTTGTAAACCATCGAATATGTAATGCAAGATAATCAATGGGTTTGTGGAAAGATTGATATGATATGATTGTATGATTGCTAAAATATCTTTATACAAGCGATAACGCAATGGTTGGTGTTGTGCAATAGTATAATGATTGATGATTGTGTAATATGGTCACCCCGAATTGATTAAGAATTAGGACTTAACCAAATAATATGGACATGCATTGCACGAATGCATTATTGCATATATGGTTGTGACTGCCTGCTACGTATTAATATTTCGGATCTCTGTTTTTGCTTGGTTGATCCAATGGGTGAGTCTTCCAAGGTTCTCTTTGGTCTGGCGGTCCTATGAGGAACTAAAAGGCACCGAAGAACGTCGCCCGTAGAATCGCTTTGAAATGATTAATACTTAGGGAGTTTCTAAGGGGATTGCAGAGATGATTTGTGGAAGCCACTATATTCAAAGTGATAACATTAAAACGAGAAATCGTTGATTCTCCTGTGTACTTAGTCTCTCCTGGGCAGGTGGGTCATTGATTTTTTTGTTCTTCAACCCATTAAAAAGAGGGCGTAAATCTTTTTCCTGTTTGGATTCTAGATCATCCAAACTTGTATCTGTACATATGGTTGAGTGCTTGCATTGCATATGATTTGTTAATAACTTGTGTGAGGTATGGTATGTCTGGTTATTCACTGAGCTGTGGTTTCGCTCATACTCCTACAGTCTTTTCAGGTTCACATTACGTCCCTGGTTAGTTACATCCAGGAATATGGCTCTGGTAAGGGCTTTGAAGCTAGAAGTCTACAGATCTATTTTAGTTTGATGATTATGTACTATTAGAGTAGAATATTTGGTTTTATATTTCAACAGAGATATATGGTTTGTAATAGTTTGTAATGGTTATTCACTAAATCATTTCTCTCATATATTTGTTATTTCTTATCAAGCAACTTAAAAGATCCTGTTGTTTTAAAAACCTGTCATTCCCTAAAGGTAATCTAGTGATAATATTCAAGTGTAACTTGTTTATTACTACTAGGGTACCCTCGGGGCGTGACACAGGGTCACCTAAAAAGGAAGAAATACCCTAATGAGTATTTCATCACTTAACTAAACCAAACTATTAAACAAAACTAGCATTTTCGTAATTCTCGTAATTTGCGGAAGTCCCGACTTAAAACGGCTGTAACTTGATCATTTTAACTCGGAATTTCACAAATTATATATCGATTTCTTTCTACTTCGAAAGATCTATCTAATTCTAATATAAAATCTATACTTTGAAAAAATTTTGGTCTCGAAAAGGTCCGGACAGATTTGGTCAGTAACCGAATTTTCATTTTTTGGAATTGTTTGGTGAGGAATTATGATCAAACTACCATCCAAGCCCAATATGCACGCAACAATAATAATCACTATCATGAATGGTATGTTATGAGCTTCCTCTATGCATATTCATGATGAGATTCTATTAAAAATTTTTTGAGACTTCTATTTTACAAGATATCATGAGTTCTTAACCTAGTAAGTTCAACTTTTGTATTTTTGACCAACCACACTTGTTTTAGAGATTTTCCTTATTAAAACTTACCTATTCTTGCAAGAATTACTTCTATATCATATCTATTCCTTATAGTCTTCATTTTTCAACATAATTCCTCATTTTACACATTGTCAACAAGTGTTTATATATTAGCCATTGCCGAAATCCGACTTTTTGTAAATTAGTTTTTGAGTGATTTCTTTGAGATAACTTGTTTAATACTTTAAATTTCAAGCTCCATTATTCCTATCCCCTAAGGACTTCATTCTTCAATAAAACTTCTATTTTGAGTTTAGAAAACAAGTGTTTTCATGCGTTACTCCTTAATTACGAATTTCTTAAAATGACAAGCAACTCAAAATTTTTCTACTTTATTTTTACTCCTTGTTTACATATTTTTTAGCAAACCCCATCTCAACTTATAAAAATCATCAGTTGATGATCTATTACCTATACTCTTCATTTTTTATATAAAACACAAGTTTTGGAGTTGATAAAAGGTTTTTTAAGGCATGGTCTTGAAACCATCCGAATTTACATTTGATCATTTCAAATAAATAAATTTCCTTTTTGAGTTTCTCGCCTCATCTACTTAAAGATCTACAAACTACAATAATATCCACAAGACAAAGGTCTTTATGATCATTAATGCACCAAAACAAACAAAATATCCATGAGATCATGAATGTCAAGTATAATATCAGCATTTAAATGCTAGATCTACCACTCAGGATGCATGAAATGGAGTTTGAAAACATAAAAATAGATTTTTGTATAAGATCCTTACTTACTCTACTACTAAATGCATGAACATGAAGATCATCATACAAAAACACATTCAAATACAAAATCTACTCTTGTGATGGTTTGATATTCATGCAGTAGTATTTTCTTGTCCCTAGCAAGAGCTCATGGCACTAAAAGATGAAAATACTCATGAATGGTCTTGCCATTACAAGGTTTAGTGGCAAAAAGATTAAAGATCCATCACCTAAAGCTTGGAACAAGAGGATAATGAAGAAGAAAAATAAACTTATGTGAGTGTGTATGTGTGTGTGTGTTATGGGAGGTCACAGCACAACAAGGAAAAGAGGGTTTGTGAATTTTTTTTTTCCAAAAAGTGAAATGAAGAAAGAGAAAAGAAAACACAAAAGAATATATAGGAAGTTAAATTACGGTTTGGTGATTAAAATAAAGAAAGAAAAATAAAACAATTGAGGGTAAGAGGAGGGGTTCACACTGGTTTTGCAAGGGAGAGGGAGAGAGTTTGAATTTGTTTTGTTTTATTTATTTGTGTAATAATAAGTCTTAAAATGTAATAATTTCTTAGAGATAAATTATCTTGAAAAAGAAAATATTTGAGTGTTTTGTAAGGATGTAAGAGTAGGATATGGCTTGTGAGTGTAGTAGGTTGTACTTGTGAGTAGTAGTAAATAGTAATCAAGACAATTACTTTACTGGTAGCAAGAAATACGAGAAAAAGGGCTATATTTGTATTTTTCATAAACCGAAAAATTATAAAATTTATATATTTTTGAAATCCTTATTAAATTTCGGTTCTAAAGAGTATTCCAACATATTTTTTGAATTTCGAATCCTGGGCCCGCTTTTCTGTAATGGATCTTAGGAAGGCTGGAATAGAAAATTTTTTGAAAGTAACATTTTTTATGGCTTGAATATACTTTAAAACAATATTCAGATTAAATTATTTTACAAAAGTTCCTTAGTTTAGAATCGAAGGAAAGTTGAATCTAGGCTTCTTAGGTTTCTCTCCCAAGTTTAAGCTAATCCGGTTTAAGGTTTTGGTTTTCGATTCCCGAAGTCTACTTGGTTATTAGGAAAACTGAGGTTTACATCATAAGTAGGGTATTTCAAGGCTTCCCCACTAAGTTTTACATTGAAATATGCAATTGGTCATCCTTCTTGCATCAGAATAGCTCAAATCCCTAAATTTGAAGCATTACATTCAATTTCAAAAGTTTTTGTAAAGTTAGGTAAAGCAATAAAGGAGCATGAGTTAGTTTGTTCTTGATCAATTGGAATGCCTTTTCTTGTTTCTTTCCCCACTTAAACCCAACATTCTTTTTCATGACTTCAGTTAAAGGTGCGGCTATGCTTATAAAGTCCTTCACAAACCGCCGATAAAAACTTGCAAGCCCATGGAAGCTTCGAACATTACTTATACTGGTTGGACTTGGCCATTCTTGAGATCGCACAAACCTTCTCCTCATCAACCTATATTCCTTATGCACTGACAACAAACCAAGAAACACAACCTTATCTGTGCAAAATGGCACTTCTTAAGATTATCAAATAATCTCTCATTTCAAAGTTCATCCAAAACAGATTTCAAATTATTCAAATAGTCATCCAAGTTCGTGATTTAAATGAAGATATCATCAAAATAGACAACCACAAATTTTTCAATAAAAGCACGCAAAATATGGTTCATTAATCGCATGAAAGTATTAGGCGTATTGGTTAATCCAAATAAATAACCAACCATTCATATAAACCATATTTTGTTTTAAATGCAGTTTTCCATTCATCTCCTTCTTTCATCTTATATTGATGATATCCACTTTTTAAATCTATTTTAGAAAATACACAAGATCCATACAACTCATCTAGCATAACAACTAAGCAAGGAATAGGATGACAATACTACCGTTATGTTGTTGATGGCTTGACAACCAACACACATTCTCCATGAATCATCCTTCTTAGGAACCAAAATTACTAGAATGGCACATGACTCATGCTTTCCCTCACGACCCCTTATCCATCATTTCAATAACATGCCTATGGAGTTCCTTTATCTCCTCGAGATTACTCCTACAAGCTGGTTGGTTTGGAATGGTTGCATCAGGTATAAAATCAATCTGATGTTCAATCCTCGTATTGGAGGTAATCCTTTAGGAATTTCCTCGAGAAAAACATCCTCAAACTCCTACAAAGGAGAGACAACAGAGTAAAGCAAAGAACCAACAATTTCATTAGTATTCAAACATGCTCTCTTATATACTGAAATTAACATAGGTTGCTTCAAAACTAATGCCCTTCTCAGCATACTCATTCTTGCCACACAACTCTACTTTTGCAAGCGTACTCTCATTTTCTCTCACCACCAAAGTTAAACCCCTTTCGACTTGTGTAACACCCTAACTTGAAGGCATTACAACCCGCCACATATCCTCTCTTATATAGGACATGTAAAGGCTCTAATATCCACAATTATACATTAATCACCTGTAAACACACATAGGGTATCTCATAAGATACGAACTTGTTTAAATTAAAAACATATACTTCATAAAAAATAAACTCCTGGTACTAACATAAAATCCAAGTTGACATAACATAGCTAACAAATTCAGTAGAAACCAAAAACCGTTTACGTCAAAATCCTTTCATTGAAACTAACCTAAACATCTAACTACAACTTCAAAAGACTTAAACGTTTCTTTTCTTTAGAAATCCTGATATCTGAAGACTAGCTCTCGGCTGGGTAGTCGGGTCCACCATCGTCATCCCCATTATCAAAGAATACCTCATATCCAGAAAGATCATATACTATATCCTCTTCACCTGTACCTGAAATTTAAAAGAATGAGCGGCTACGCCCAGTACGAAAACTCCAATCCAAAAACAAATGCATATGCACTTACAATAGACAAATAATTCATGTAACTTAAGCTAATTCAAATAGTCATATTATTATCTTTCTTAATCCATCAAAACAACACAGTCCAATATTAGGTATACTTTAATCCCGAATTCGGAGTTACTCAGACCCCTTGAAAATCAAACAACTCTTTGAAAATAATAATCATATACATATATGGGTGAGTGGGTACTCCCAAACACCCTGAATCTAAAACACTTATTTCTACTAGAATCATAACAAGGCATGAGTCCACTAGGGATGTAAACCCCAAAAATTTTGGAATCGGTTTAGCATAAAACCCTAACCGGAAGTCAAACGGAACCCTAAAGGTCAACAAAACCCTAGTTTGCCGTGTCAATCTAAGTCCGGCATTGCCGTTTTCTTTGGCCCAGAAAAACGAAGTTGGGATAATTAGCTCGAATAGTCCGTAATAACCATAGGTTTTATAAAAGTTTCAGTTTCGCGAAATTCGGGTGTACTTCGAACCCGATCGGACACAGTTCTCGAAAAACGTGTCCGGAAGCCCGGACTAGTAAAAATATTCCAAATACACCGTTAGACTCGTAAAAATATAAGTTTTCCAAAAACATCAATTTCATAATTTTTCGGTAATAAAAATAACAATATAGCTATTATACGCGTATTTTCTTACTACCGGTACTTAAATTGTCATATCTACTTTACATTACACTATTCATTACTATTCTACACTATTCTTTTATCTCTACTTTTTCTTACACCTACTTTACACTCTACATAACCTATTATCTTAACTTTTTACCTTTCCCATAACTTTATATCACATCTACCTTACTTATTACATCTTTTATTTAACAAAATACAAAAAATAAAATCACTCCCTCTCTCCTCTCAAAAGTGGCCGGCACACCTCTCTCTCTTCCCTCTCCATTTGTTTTAATTTTGCATTTATTTTAATCACACAAAAATCACTCCCCATTTTCCTATAAATACCCCCCTCCTCTTTCACTTCTTTCACACTACTTCTACACTAAAATTACTCTCTCAAAATCTCTTTAGAATTTCTCTCAAGAAGCTCTTCAAGAAGTTCTCTTTAAGCTCATCTTCTTTAGGTAAAAGTTCTTCAAGAAGTCTCAATGTTCATCTACTTAGTATGACTTAGTGTATGTTTCTAAAACCATGAAGGTTAAGAAGCAACAATAGGTTCATACTTTGTTTTTGTTCATAACCACAATTCCTTTATGTTTATGTTTCCTCTATATATTCTTCATGCTCCTCTTATGTTCATTTATGATTCTTTTATGTTCCTAACTATCTATTATATCTATATAGCTATATATACTAATTAGAGCATGTAAGCTCATACTCTTACAATTTTTTTACCTTTCATGCAATTTATTTACTTCAATGCAATTTATTTATTTCAAGTTGTTTATAAGACTAGTCTCTAGTCTTAGACTTGTCCTAATCAAGTCAAAACAAGTTTTTCTTCTTTCATTTTATTTCTTTATGGGACTAGTTTATTTCTTAGTCCCGGGAGCCTTGAAAAAGCTAAGACTCCAATACTTGATTTTATTATTTATGCTTTATGTTATTTTGTTTATTATTATTCTCATAATCATGTTCATTTAGATTGTTGTCCAAAAGTTTTATTTTCTAAAGATAATAAAAGAAGGCTTTTTATCACTTAGGAATAAGTTTATGTAAAGTATAAAAATCAACACAAAACAAACTTATTTCTTTTCATGTTATCAAAAAAGAAAACTCACAATAATTTTATAAACTACTTTTGCTTTACAAAGATACTAAAATCATTATATTTCCACCTTGTTTTTTTCAAAAGGAGATATTTTTGTTAAAATGGTTCTTTTCATAAGAAAGAAAATAAGATGGATGACTTAGGAAATTTTTAAGTAAAGACCTTTGCAAACTAAATAGGCAAAGAAAAATTTATAGTTTAAAACAATAGAGTTACTTCTTTTCAAGTTACAAGAGGAAAATAATAGAATTAAAGAAATTAGCTTTTCTATAAGAAGTCCTTAATTGTTTCATACTATTTTCATGAAGAAAACAAATTTTCATACATGGATGAATATTTTTGAAAATAGGAGACATGAATGAGAAATTTCAAGTGAAAATTTTTGCAAAACAAGTAAACAAAGGAATTTACACAAGAAAATAAGGAAAAGCATATTTTCTAGAAAAACTTCGAAAATATTATTAGTGTAACTTAGGAAGTAGAAAATTTTATTTTCAAAAGTCACTTAGAAAAAGATAAATAAAACCAACATAAAACATTTTTAAACAAAAAAAACAAGGTGTTCATTTCAAAGAAATTCACAAAAACAATTTCCGAAAAGCTTCAAACCGACATTGTTTTACTTAAGAAAAATAATTGGACAACAAGACACTTGAGCATGCTTAAATATGAGTTATATAGTTATAAAAAAGAGAATTTTTCAACTATATAGATAACTAAGTATTTATCAAACAAATTTTGATATCTTGAACCAAAGTTGTTTTTGCTTGGAAATCCGTGGTGAATTTTGTCACCATTTTCGGAACCTATATGGCTTTGTTTGTGGGTAATAATTTTAGAAATGGTAGATCTTTCGAGTAGATAGAAATCGGTATATTATATGCGCGATTCCGAGTTAAAATGACCAAGTTATGGCCATTTTAAGTTGGAACATTCTTCTATACGAACTTTGACGTTCTTTGACATTGTTTTGTCAAAATTCAAGAAAACTTCAAGAAAAACTCATTATGGGTATTTTCTTTGGTTAGGAAACCCCGAGGAAGGATTCCTTCACCCCGAGAACTATTACGATCTAGTGGATGTGTGAACGACTCATCCGCTTAGAGGAATAGACGACAATGGCATCGTGAGTTTATTTCCATTAAATGCTACACTTGTTGTGCTTGTAAATTAGTTGCACTAGAGTTAAGAAAAGATAAACCGATATGCATGTAAAATAATTCCTTGAAAGGATTCTAAGAATATCGAAGCCGAATTGTTCTAAGTGATTGTTTTAGTTTAATATTGATTTGTGTGAAATTCCTTGATCACCATAAAGTTGAAAATAATTATGTATGACTTTATAAATTAATGAACTCATGCATATCACGAAGTGAGTCACATTACATGGTTGGGATATTATCCTTGGTGAGAAGGATAGTAGGCTCATGTCGAAAGCAACACTTGGCGAAGATCCGAAAGCGATTGCTTGGCGGCTTAATGGAATATGCTTGGCGTTGATCCGAAAGCAAGGTCAATTCAAGTGGGTTCGGAATACTTGGCATGGTTGCTCGCAAGTATGAAAGTTTTTATTGAATGCTTGCGATGTGTGCTCGCAAGCTTAATTTTCTATTATTAAAACCATCTGTTTTGAGTATCACCAAACCCCGAATGGAGGGCGTAAATCCATTCAACATATAGTTCCCAGAAAGCTATATGATTGTTTGCCCACGTGTTTTGATGCATTACATATGTGTGATTAACCAACTTGTTTGAATCTTGTTACAAGAAGTTATTTATGGAAATAGTTCTCACTAAGCCTATTAGCTTATACCCCAATACTACCTTTTGCAGTTTCCGTACTTATGGCTAAGGCCACGTGGACCTTGTGGCAGTAATCCTTTCGAATATTAGAACTTCAGGATAAAGTATATCATAGTATTTAGCATGCAATTGTTTATATAATAGCTTAGTATTTAGGGAATTGTTCCTAAGTATGCATAGTCTTTGCTATGAACAAATATTCATTGTGAATCCTCTTTCTTAATATGTTTTTATATCTCCTTAAGCTTCATTATTCCATATATGGTCCTCTAAAATTGTGAAAGTAAGCCTTACACTTAATATATAAAAGCTTTTGGAAATGACTAAGGTTGTCATACTTAAGCTTTAATATTGAGTGTGGCGAACTGCCACTTTAGGGTACCCGTTGGGGCGTGACAAGGGACAACCTCACACCAAGATCATCAGGGTGCTCAACAAAATCACTGTCTGCCAGGTCTTTACTGGTCAAAGCCAAGCACAACCAAATAGACAATTATTAGGCCGAATATAATTATTTTATTATGGAATTCTGTTCCTACAACTAGTCAATCAATACTAAACTTACAAGCAAAAACAATAAGCAGGGATTGGGTCGTACCTTTCTCAATTTTAGGAATACAATCAAATCCTCAAATCCGATATCAAACAACACAAGAACAACCCAAACTCCACAAACTCCTATATCAACACCACAACAATTCCAAAATCCAAATATCCTGTTACAACATATATATATACATCAACAGATATGAACGCATTGTAAATATATTATAACAAACATGAATTCCCCCCAAAAATCCTAACTTGAGAAGATATCTCCGCTATCTGCACCGTCTACTCTAATCAACTCCATAAATATCCACAAGAACAATAATAAACCACACAAAACTCCACAACACCAAATTTTCACTAAAACCCTAATTTGCATAACATAAAGAACATATAAGATGTTTAACTCTTATTTTGTTTGAATCCATCATAGAGAAGATAAACTTACTGATTGAATTGCTAAACCAGAATTGC
Organism: Combretum micranthum; assembly: GCA_024138025.1. Taxonomy (NCBI): domain Eukaryota; kingdom Viridiplantae; phylum Streptophyta; class Magnoliopsida; order Myrtales; family Combretaceae; genus Combretum; species Combretum micranthum. The sequence continues at coordinate 90,539 of JAMXBD010000130.1, forward strand.
ATTCATCAATCATGGATCTCAACACATGCTAGGGATTCCTTACAAGAACCTTCATGCAAAAATCTAACCAACCCTAAGAAAACTTATACAAATTCGTATATAACATGTAAGAGAAGGTTAAGATCACTTACTTTGGATCAAAACACACTCTTGATGATCTCCAAACTTAGAACTCAAGAACGCTCCAAAACTCTCTTTTGAAGGAAAAATATAATAAAACTTTCTGCCGAAAACCATCTCTTACATTTCGTATATATAAAAATTGCTCATACATCGGCACCTACGCTGGTGGCGTACTTATTATTTTGCCAGTTACACTCTACGCTGGCAAAAATAATACAAACAGAGGCAGCGTTCATCGAGGTGTTGAATTCCCAGAATTTTGATCCACTACATACATCGGCAAATCCATGATCAACGCCGGTGGTGTTCCTATTCGGCATTAAAAGAAATCACACTGATCAAATTCAACACACGCGTACATCGGTAGCATCCTATCCATCATCATTAAAAAACGCTACTGTTTCCTTCCTACGCCGTTTCTACGCCAGCGGCGTAGATTCTCTAGATGGCAGTGTTGAATATGTAAAAAATTAGAGAAATTTGAACTTCAACATTCATTCCAAAATCAAACTTAAACTCTTACAACTTAATTTTTTGACCTTAACTCGTCTTATATCATCTTATAATCCATAACGCATTATATTTTCATCTTCCTATTTCTATATATTACAATTCGATACTCTCGCTCTTTTCATCCTTCCTCTCTTTTTCATTTTGATTTCAATTTTTCTTTGCTTTCTGTCTCTCATTCTCTCTCTTTTTTTAACTCTTCCTTTATTTTTGAAAAGATTGTTGAAGTTGCAATTGATCCTTATACACTTGCCAAGGCTGAAGTTGTAAGAGTAAAGTTCTTGCCATTTGTGAACAAGTTGAATACTTGTTGAGAAGCCATTATGAATCACCTTCCTATCAAATTTGCCATGGCCTTCCCAACAAAATGTGACAAGCTTGCATCGATGTTATATCACATAATACCTCATCCTCATCCCTCCCGATGCAAAATGCAATCATATCTTGTTTGTTCACTTTTGTCTCACCACTATTGTTCAACCATTGTAGCTTACATGGATTGGGGTGTTTAGTGTCATTGAGCCCTAACTTTCCCTCAAGAAATGTGCTGATAACATTAGTGCAACTACCTCCATCGATAATCATACTACATACCTTGTCATTGATGTAGCAACTTGTCACACTCCAAAGGGTACCTTAAACGTAACAGTCCGCCGCAGGCTAAACGAGACGTAAGAATCACTACCACAGTCATTGAAAAGTTTTGTATTAGTATGCAAGGCGTTCCCTTACGACAATAGAATACATAAACAATTGGAGATAGATAGTTCAACCTGATAGGATAAACATGAAAATATAAACCACAGATATCTCAGGATCAGTTACAAAGCATTAAGGGGCATTCCTTTGCTACACATAAGTCTAGGTATTATCTTTTTAATAACACTTGATCTTTGTAGGTTCACTACTAAAAACTATACACAATCAATCGTAAATTTCTAAGGAGATAACTCCTAGTCTCTCATTACCTGATTTGGCTAGGTCCGGGGACACAAACATATGTATGGAAATTGCATTAAAAAGAAACTATGGCGGTATAAGCTATGCTAGTTTAATGAGTTTCACTTCCAAAATTAAATGCTCAACAAGTAATATATATTAGGCAAGTTATATTAACAACTATATGAAATGCACAAGCACGTTAGCATACAATACATAAGACCTTTCGGAAAATCTTTTTGTTGAATGGATTTATGTCATCCATTCGAGGTTAGGTGTTTCAGGCTCATACAATCACAAATTTTAATTTTTTTCATTTATATTGTGGTTGATATAGGTGCCTACCCACATACATTTTTAATTCCGGCTCTTACGCTAACATTCGAGTTTATAGGCCCCTCGTTGTCTAGCTATTGTGCCTTCTTCCCACAAAGGTATAATAACCTATGCAATGTGACACATATGGTATGCATGGTCAATTTGATTATAAGATTATGGCATATTAATTAACAATTTATGGGTGATTATAGATATTGTAGACCTTTCAATTCTATACTAAACCATACAAATATTTATAATAAGCTCATTTCGATATTCTTATCATCAATTCACCCAAGTAGAACTCACATACACATAATCAAATTTTCATCTTGCCCTAATTCTAATGCCACTAACATTACAAACACAATCACAAGCATATAACTTAAAGAAAGTGAACTCACTTGGCCATGGTCTCCGGTCTTTAATGTAGTGATCCAGAAACACAATTTCCCCCGATTCCAAAATCACCTAAATAAAAGAAATACCCTTATGAGTATTTCATATCATAACTAATTCCAAATTTTTTAAATAAAACTCTTTGAACTCGTAATTTCCGTGATAATTGGAAATTCCAACTTGAAACGGCCATAACTTGGTCATTTTAACTCGGAATTTCTCAAGTAAGCTATCGATTTCTATCTACTTAGAAAGATCTATCTATTCATGATGTTATTACTAAATTTTGAAAATGTTTAGATCTCAGAATGTTCGGATCATATCTAATCAGTAAATAAAATTTGAAATTCTTAAATTGTTTTGTGAAGTTTGCATTATTTCTAACAAGTAGATTATATGTACAAGCAATATCTACATGTTATGATCATTAATGTCATGATATGAGATATCTACTTGTAATTCGTTAATGATTCTTGATTAAAATGAATTTTGCAAAAACTTTCACTTTGCAATAATGTCATGAACACTTGTTTGAGATAACTAGCTTTATTCCTTTGAAAATCATGCATATTTTTACTATGATAAGGCCTTGATAACCTATATATCTAATACCTTCATTATCTCAATAAATTTCTTCATTTATAGGTTGGAAAATAGATGCTTTAAGATGAGTTTTGCCCAATGACGAATTTTGCATAATTTTTGGAAAGGAAAATATTATTTGATCTCAGTTGGAAAACTTTTCCTTTGTTTTAAGTTTCCACTTTGATAAAACACATTTACTCTTATAAAAACCAAGTCTTTATTACTTCTATTCCCTAAGACTTCTATTTTTCCATTAAAATACTCATTTTGACATTTACAAATAGGTATTTAAATAGGGATCATTTTTAGATTCGATTTTTGGAAAATTGTTTTTGAGATTGTTTCTTGTGAAAAACTCATTTTCTAAAACTAAGTCCTAATCAAACCTACTCTCTAAGGTTTTCATTTCTTTAATAAAACTCTTGTTTTAGAGTTGGAAAATAGGTGTTTTCTTGGTGTTTTACCCTAGTTACGAATTTCAACATTTTTGTTGGTGTTGAAACAAAGATCTAACTTAACTTTTGTAATCATTTTCTTGTTTTGAAAATTTCTCTTAGTAAAACCATGATCAATTTATAAAAATCACTACTTTATGATACCTATTACATAAGCCTTTCATTTTACATGTAACACCTTCATCTTGAAATTGGAAAATATGTTTTCTAAATGGTTCTTTCTCAAGATTCGAATTTTAAAATCACTTTTTGATAGAAACAAATGGATCTTGAGTTTTGATCAACATTCATTAAGACTTTCAAGTAACAAGACTTTCATGCAGGTAAAACAAATACTATGTTATTTTAACTACTCTAAACAAGTAGATCTACTATACTACTCATGCTATGAATGTAAATGCATCATGAAAAATATGTAGATGAGAATAATAATGAAAATATATGCACAAAATTTCTATCAGAATAATATATAACAACAATATATCAAAACACTAGTATATCAACTTTAATAGCAAGATCTACACATTGTGATGGCAAGAATATCATATTTTAGTGTTTCCACATCCCTAACATAAAGCTTATGGGGATTTTTAGTGGAATCACACATGTATGACATTGCCATTACATGTTGCTATAGTAGTAGGGTCAAGCTCTATTACCTATTTAGTGTTTTGGAAAAGGAAACTTGAAGAAAAAAAAAATATTGTGTGTGTGTGTGTGTGTGTGTAGGGGGGGGGGGATGGGTTAGGGGTTAAGGGGCTCACGGCAAAGAGGAGTGGAGAGGGAGAGGAAAAGACTTCCAAAAGTGGTTTTGTGAGAAAATGAGAGAAAGTAAAAAAGTGAAAGGTGAAAGAGATGTTATATAGGAAAAGAATTTAGGGTTTTGTATGATTATTTAATAAAAGAAAAACAAAAACAAATTGTGGCTTATTGAGGGTGGGATGTTTCACGCCGACCATAAAAGAGGGAGAGAGAGAGTGTTTTTGATTTGTTTTGTGTAATAACTTTCAAATTTAATATGTAATTTAAGTAGTAAAAGTTGTATTGGAAAAGAAAATGTAAGGAAGATGATGTGAGAGTGTAAGAATAGGGTATGGGTGGTTGTGCTTGAGAATAGTGTGAAAGAACGCAAAAAGTTGATTAGACAATTAAATTACCGGTAGTAATAAAAAATGATAGAAAGGTTATAACTGTAACTTTTATAACTCAAAAAATTATATAACTGATATATTTAGAAATATTATGAAATTATGAATCTAACGGTACTAATATCATATATTTAATATCCGAGCCCCGAAACACTCTTTTCAAGATTTGTATCCGATCGGAATCGAAATAGGTGGAAAATCTACTCATTTGGTATTGTTAAGTATTCTAATATTAATACGAGCCAACCTACACTTCTCACTCATTTTTTGAACCATTGGTTGGAGAACACAAGATTGCCGTATCTAAGGTTTCCTAAAGTTTTGATGACTTAGGGTTTCCGGTTGACTTTCTGATTTAGGATTTTCTTAGGAGTTAGCTTATTTCTATTCTTTTGGGGCTTCGTTCTTGGCATTGCAGGATATAGGGTTTCCAGGTTCGATTTGTCCAAATTTATCCTTTTAGGGTTTTAGTTTCTGGTTTTGAGTTTCCTGAAATTGAACTCATGTTTGCCAAGAAAAAGAGGGTTTACACACCTCGTATGAAAAATATTCTCGTTGCACTTTGGCTTCCTCTTTCACCTACACACTTAAGTTTCATTTCACAACAGCCACTAATGTCTCCATCGTAGGTTCTTCATCACTAGAATCTTCCAATGGTAGCATCTCTTCTTCATCACTCTCCCCTTCTATCTCATATTTACCATCGTCATGCAAGATCATAATGCGCTTATTTGGACACTAACTTGCAATGTGACCCCTGCCCTAACATTTGAAACACTTAATATCATGATTTCTAGTAGTAGAAGAATCATATTACCTTAATTTCTGTGGTTTGCCATCTCATGTTTCTTATCAAACTTTGGTTGGGTATTGGGTTGTTTCCCCTCTTTCTTTTGCATATTTGATTTCCAAGTGGATACACTTGAATTACCTTTCCTCTTGAGTTGTCTTAATCTTTATGGCCTTGTGAACCATGTCCTCCAACTCCACATAATGTTGTAACTCCACCACATTTTGAATCTCCCTATTTAAACAAGCCAAGAACCTCGCCATGGTAGCCTCACGATCCTCCTCAATATTTGCTCTTATCATAGCAATCTCCATCTCCTTATGGTACTCCTCTACACTCTATTATCTTGTGTAAGGGTTTGTAATTTATTGTACGAATCTTTGTTAATAGTATGTTGGAACAAACCGCTTTCTCATCACCCTTTTCATCTCTTTCTAAGTCTCTATTGGTGTTTCCCTATTCTTCCTCCTATTCAACACTAGTTGATCCCACTATACCATGGCATAATCAAAAACTCTATATTAGCAAGTTTCATTTTCTTAATTTCAGAATAACTGTGATAATTAAAAACCAATTCCACCTTTTTCTCCCATTCAAGGTACACCTCTAGGTCATTCTTTCCTTGGAAAGATGGGATCTTCATCTTTATATTACCTAAATAATTATCCTTCTATCCTAGCTTCCTTAAACTTAGCTTTATGCCTTCTAAAGCTTTCAACTAAATCCCTATCAAACTTCTCCTCAAAACCAGGCCCCTCAAACTCTTCTTCCTCCAACCTTACTCCTCTCCTAGGAACTCCCTCTCTCCTATGTCCTTGGGGAACACTTCATGATTACTCTAAACTCTGTTCTACCTTTTCATGGAGATGTTCCAGTTCTTCTCTAAACATCTGCTACATCTCGGTTGTTAAAGCCTCCAAAATCAACTTTGGATCAACTTCCCCCCTCACAACTTCGGATGCACTTTTGTTTGACATATTGCTAAAAAAAAAAAAAGTTAGCAATAAAAATAAAGAAAAATCTCACCAGTCACTCCTTTACGTGTTTCCACTTAAAGAACGATCCATTCAAATCACTTGTGCTTTTCCACACAATAAATATTAGATTTTTCCTCACTTTAATCTCCCTAGCGGTTCTTTTGGAACTAATCAAACAAATCAAGGCCTTTCCACATAATTCAATCTAACCTTTTCAATGGTATTTGTGGAATTAATCAAACAAAACAAGATCTTTTCCTAGAATTCAATCAATGATGTTTTTTTTGTATTTTTTTTTTATACGAATCTCTTGTTTTTTTTTTTATAGCAACTAATATGATGTTGACATAAATTCAACAACATATCAAACAAAAACAAAGAAACACAAAGAAGTCTTAAAGACTCCCAAAACCTTAAAAGACAAAACTTTTTTTTTTAAATAAAGAAAGGATAAGTGAGCTTTAAACAAACATAGGCTTTAATATCAAATTGATATGAACCACGCTAACCTTGTGATAAAACCTAGTACCTAAATCTAGATGTAAATCCCAAGATCGTTCAAGTTTAGATGGAAACCGTGACTCGTTGTTTATATGGAACCAAGAACCTTGGTATACCGAAGATGTCACAATCGGTGATGGCAATCCAATTGATAAGTCAAGCTTGAACGCCATGGATAAACTAATAAATTCAGAGAAGTTCTTTCAATAACCAAAGAGAAATTACTCTCAAATTGTAATCAATCATATATTGTTCAATTACAAAGCAAAAGTTCTTTTATAATAACAAAAAAGAAACCTAAAAATCATAACAAGAATTACAACTGTCGGCTAATATAAGCTGGCGGCCTAAGCGAGACAAAGTTAGTAGCCTTTAAAATCTCTATTTAGTACAAAATCCTGAGCCGATATAAAGCCGACGATGGAAGTAATGAAGGCCAGTGTTCATGCAAGGCTGGTGGCTCTGGCTAAGTGGCTTAGGGCTGCTTATTTGCTTCGTTGTCTTAGTCCATTTTTTAGTCAACTTTGAGGGCGTTGATGTCACGCCCCAGAGGGTACCGTAAACGTGGCAGTCCGCTGCATATAGTATTAAAGCTAGAGAATGACAACCTTAGTCATGCAGGCGCTTCAATATCATATGCAAGGCGTACTTTCAAGATAGTAGGAGACTCATAGGGGTATTATGTTTAAATAGATAGCAAAAGCAAGCATAAACTTAAATAGATAAACATAAGATCTTCATTTAATAACAAATTAGTACATCATCTTAAGGGCATTCCCCGCCATAAAGTTTTTGTTCAACTATACTAATATCAAAATAAGCATAACTACTACATAAGCCTACTATAGAGATTTTTCCTAGAAGTCTATGTTCAAAACTAAAAATACATAAACTTCTTCCAAAAACTCCTAGTAGCTTACACTCGTACCTGGCATACGGGGCTCCTTGGGGCCAACCATAGATAATCATACTATAATACTATATGGGTATAAGCAAAACTAGCTTAGTGAGATAATTCCTACTATAAGACATTTCCATAAATCAACCAAGTATTTAATCACAACATATGAAAATGCACAAATCATATGAACAAGCAAGATACACATGATCAATCGGAAATCAAGTGTAGCATGGATTTAATGCCCTCCATGACAAGGGTTGGGAGGTTTACAGCCCATACGACCATCAATATCTGTAGAATTATCGGCTCCTGCTTGCCTTGTAGACTTTCCGGCTCCTATTAGCCACCATGTAGACTTTCCAGCTCCTACCAGCCACCACTACCATTTCCTTATTTCCCCACACGAAGAAAAGTAGTGAACAAATGTGACCCATGTATATGATATGCATGAATTAATTCCAATATAAATTTAACCAAAAATATTTAGTTCAAGTTAGAGGTGATCAACACAATTCCCATCATATCAATACAAGAATCACAAATTATTTATCAAACCAAATTCCGATATTCTTAGTTTATATTCAAGCAATCATAATCACAAGTCACATGACAATTTTTCATTTTATCTTTCTCTTAATTTCTAGTGCTTCTATTTACAAGCACAAAACAAGGAAATGTAACTTGATGAGAGGAATAACTCACTCCATATCGGTAGATTTAATCAAAATAGTCCTCCGGATAGACGATCTCGGGTCCCTCGTCACCTAAACAAGATGAAATACCGAAAATGAGTCTTTCATAAAACTTCTATTCTTGAAGATTCTAAACTTTTCTTAAAATCATGGTAAAATCGTATAAGGGGAAATTCCAACTTAAAATGGCCATAACTTGCTTATTTTAACTCGGAATTTCATGTATAATATATCGTTTTCTACCAACTCGAAAATATCTACGCATTTCTACGCTTATTTTTGTAAAACTAAGTCATTTGGGTTCCGAAAAAGCAGCGATCAGATTTGCCACGAATTTGCAAAAACTTGTTTTCCTTTTTGTAAATAAAGCTCTCTTGAAAAGATGAATATTTCTAATATTTTGTAAACTTTTTGAAAGGTATATACATCTATGTAATGACCCATAACAAATGTAAGAAGTAAATGAAGTTGTCTCAACTTTTGAAAAGTAAGGTTTTAAAAGACTTTGAACTTGAGATTTTATTGGAATATTCATTTTACTTTTGAAAGGATTCTTGAGTTATTTGAGATGAATATTTCTTTTTTCTAAATTTAATTTCTTGCAATTCCTAAGGAGTGGTTTTATTTTCTAAACTTAGATTCCAACAATTTTAAAAGTAATAAAATGATATTTTTGTTTCTTGAAATGATTCTTAAAAGAGTTTTTAATACTTGATGAAAATAAGTTTTTATAACCTTTTGTTTATTTAAGAAAAATCATTTCCAAATATGTTCATGAGTTTTTAAGAAATCTATTTTCTACTTTTATTTAATGAGAACCTTTAGTTTATGAAAACACTTCCTCATTTATTTTTCTTTTTATTGAGACAAAAACATTATGTTCATCCATGAATATGAATCATAAACTATAAAAATAAAAAGGAACATAATAACTTGAAAGATTAAGAAAATAAGAAAGTAATCAAGTATTGGGACCTTAGCTTTATCAAGGTACCCCAGGACTAAGAAAAGGCTAGTCCCGAAAAGAAAAAAAAATGTTTTGACTTGATGATGACAAGTCTAAGACTAGAATGACTAGTCTTAAAAACAACTTGAAATAAAATAAATTGCAATGAAGTAAATAAATTACATGAAAGGTAAATAAATTGCAAGACAATGAGCTTATATGCTCTAAATAATATATATAGCTATATAGATATGAACATAAAGGAAACATAAAGGGAACATAAAGGAATTGAGATTATAAACAAAAACAAAGTATGAACCTATTGTTGCTTTCTTAACCTTCATGGTTTTGGAAAACACACATTAAGTTCATACTAAGTAAATGAACATAGGAATTTCTTGAAAAAATTTTACCTAAAAGAGATGAACTAAAGAGAGCTTCTGGGAAGAACTTTCTTGGAGAGATTTGAAGAGAAATTTTGTGAGAGTAACTTTAGTGAGGAAGTGGTGTGAAAGAAGTGAAGGTATGAGGGGGTATTTATAGGAAAATATGGGAGGTAATTTGTGTTAATTAAATAAGTGAAAAATAAAACAAATTCGGCATAATAGGGGGGTGGCCAGTGCTACTTTTGGAGGGAAGAGAGGGATTTTTTTTTTTTGTTATTTTGTTAATTAAAAGTAAGAAATGAAAGATGTGAAGTTGTATTGGAAATGAAAATGTATAAGAAATAGGTGTTTGTAAGAATAGGTTGTAAGAAAAAGTAGAGATAGATGAATAGTGTAGAATAGTAGAAAATAGTGTAATGTAAAGTAGACATGACAATTTAATGCCGGTAGTAAGAAAATACACATATAAAAGCGATATTTGATTTTTTTTAGCTACCAAAAAATTATGAAATTGATATTTTTAAAAATCTTATATTTTTATGAGTCTATCGGTATATTCGGAATGTTTTTTCTATTCCGAGCTTCCGGACATGTTTTCCGAGAACTGTGTCGATCGGGTTCCAAGGACTCTTGAATTTTGCAAAACTGAAATTTTTATACAACCTATAGCTATTACGAACTATTATAGCTAACTTTTCCAACTTCGTTTTCTAGGGCTAGAGAAAACGGCAATGCCTGACTTAAGCGGTTATGGTAAACTAGGCTTTTTGACTTTGGAAATCCGGTTGACTTTCGATTAGGGTTTAGGCTTTTAATTCGGATCCATAATTTTGGGGATTTACAACCTACCCCCCTTAAAGAAAGTTTTGTCCTCAAAACTTAAAATTCATACCTCATTCCTTGAGCAGACTCGGGTACTTCTGGCGTATGTCACTTTCTGCCTCCCAGGTTGCTTCCTCATGTGAGTGGTTTCTCCATAGAACCTTCACATACTTGATCTCCTTGTTCCGAAGCTTCTACATCGTGTGATCTAGGATTTGAACTGGGTGTTCCTCGTATGTGAGATTTTCTTTCAGCTGAACTGGTTCTAACTCTGCAATCCTGGTAGGGTCTGACACATGTTTCCGTAGAACGGACACGTGGAATACGTTGTGAATTCCAGATAGGCTAGTAGGGAGTGCCAGACGATAAGCAAGATCTCCTACTCTTTCAAGCACTTCAAAAGGTCCAATATATCGTGGGCTCAACTTTCCTTGTGCTCGAACTCGACGAATACTCTTGATGGGGTTTACTTTCAAGTACACATGGTCTCCAACTTCAAACTCAAGTGTACGTCTCTTCATATTCGCCCAACTCTTTTGCCTATCTTGTGCCTCCTTCATCTTTTGTTGGATGATCCTCACCTTATCGACCGCATCTTGTACTAAGTCAGGTCCGATGCTCATCTTTTCTACATCGTCCCAAAACAAAGGTGATCGACATCTTCTTCCATACAATGCTTCATAGGGTGGCATCTGGATTGTGGAATGGTAGCTGTTGTTGTAGGCAAACTCTACCAAAGGTAGGTGTGCATCCTAGCTACCTTTAAATTCTATTACGCAGGCTCGCAGCATATCCTCCAACGTTTGTATTGTCCTCTCCGATTGACCATCCGTCTGAGGGTGATAGGTCGTACTGAAATGTAGCTTAGTTCCCATACATTTCTGCAAACTTGTCCAAAATTTGGATACAAACCTTAGGTCTTGGTCGGAGACTATTCCAGCGGGTACTCCATGCAAGCGTACTATTTCTCTTATGTACATTCTTACCAACTTGTCCATAGAGTACGTCATGTTCATTAGAAGGAAATGTGCCGTCTTCGTCAATCAGTCCACTATGACCCAAATCGCATCATATCCAGCCGACATCCTTGGCAATCCACACACAAAATCCATTGTGATTAGGTCCCATTTCCACTCGGGTATTGGCAGGGGTTTCAAAAGTCCACCAGGCCTTTGGTGCTCCACTTTTACTTGTTGGCATGTGGGACATTTCAACACAAAGTCTGCTACGTCTCTCTTCATACCATTCCACCAATAGTGGCTCTTCAGATCTTGGTATATCTTTGTTCCTCCTGGATGCATGGTATATCCGGAGTGATGTGCTTCTTCCATGATTTCCTTTCTTATGTCCTCATCTTCCGGAACACATAATCTTCCTTTCATTCTCACTACTTCATCCTCATCTACGGCAAAATCGGTATACCTTCCTTCCTGCACCTCTTTCTTAATCTTCAGAATCGCCTCGTCATATCACTGGGCCTCCTTGATTTTCTCTACTAAGGTGGGTTCCATGACAAGGTTGGTAATCTCTACTTCCACACTTTGTCCTATGAATTCAATGCTCATTCTTTCAAATTCCTTTATCAACTCTCTCTTGTCAGTGAGCAAAGAAGCAACTTCCCCATAATTCTTCCTACTTAGGGCATCTGCAACTGCGTTTACTCTCCCTGGATAGTAGTTGATTCCGAGGTCATAATCCTTGATGAGCTCCAACCATCTCCGTTGCCGCATATTCAGCTCTTTTTGGGTAAATAAATACTTAAGGCTTTTATGGTCGGTGTAGACTCACATCTTTGTCCATACAAGTAATGCCTCCATAACTTTAGTGCAAAAATGACAGCGGCTAACTCCAGATCATGGGTGGGATAATTCTGCTCATGGGGTCTAAGCTGTCGTGATGCATAAGCGATCACTTTTCCATCTTGTATCAATACGCATCCAAGACCATTCCTAGAAGCATCGCTGTGTACTGTATAGGACTTCTCGAGGTCCGGTAGGATTAGAATCGGGGCAGAGACCAGTCTTTTCTTTAGTTCCTAGAAACTTTGCTCCCTCTTGTCTGTCCAGATGAACTTCTCCTCCTTTTGGATTAATTGTGTAAGGGGTTTGGCGATGGTTGAAAAATGCTTTACAAACTTCCTATAATATCCAGCTAAACCAAGAAAACTTCTTACCTCAGTCACAGTTTTAGGTTGTTTCTACTCCATCACTGCCTTGATCTTCTCAGGGTTTGCCGATATTCCTTCTCCATATATCACATGTCCTAGGAAAGATATCCGATCCAACCAAAAGTCACACTTAGATAGCTTGGCGTACAACTTATGCTCACGCAAGGTCTGTAATGCCATTCTTAAGTGTTCCTCATGTTGCTCTCGCATCCTTGAGTAGATCACAATATCGTCGATGAAGACTATCATGCACTTATCCAACAGGGGCTTATATACTCGATTCATGAGATCCATGAAAGCGGCTAGTGCATTGGTTAATCCAAAAGGCATCACTAGAAACTCGTAATGTCCATAGCGAGTTCTAAAAGCTGTCTTCGGTACATCCTCAGTTTAATCCTCAACTGGTGGTATCCTGACCGTAGATTGATCCTTGAAAAGACACTTGCTCCTTGAAGCTAATCGAAAAGGTCATCTATCCTTGGGAGTAGATACTTGTTCTTGATGGTGACTTTGTTTAGCTCCCGATCATCAATGCATAAACGCATGGAACCATCCTTATTCTTTACGAATAACACTGGTGCTCCCCAAGGTGATACACTTGGTCAGATAAAACCTTGATCTAACAAGTCTTGCAACTGAATCTTTAACTTTTTAAGCTCCACTGGTGCCATCCGATAGGGTGCCTTTGATATTGGCTCTGTATTGACCAATAGGTCGATTTCGAAATTGATCTCTCTCTTTGGTGGCAATCCAGTTAATCCGTCCGGAAATACGTTTGGGAACTCGTTAACCACGGGTATGGATCCAAGCTCAGGCTTTTCTTCTCCTTCTTCATCCAGGTTACTAAGGTTGATCTCATCATCATCCATTAACTCAAACGAGTTTAACTTTACCGTGGATTCACCTCTGAATACTACTTCACTTTCATTTTGGTCCTTAAACTTCACTTCCTTTTGTTTACAATCCACTAAGGCTTTGACAGATGTCAACCAACTTATACCCAAGGTTACTTCGTATTTTCTCATCTCTAAGATTATTAGGTCACACTTAGAGTGACTTCTTGTATCTCCATTGGACAATCTTTAAGCATTTCCTTTGTCGTTACTATGCTTCCAGTGGGGTCTTAACTCGAAAACCGGTAGCAATAGTATCTATGAGTAACCCAATTTGCTTAGCCAGGCTAACGGTGATAAAAGAATGGGTAGCTCCCGTATCGAACAAAGCATAAGCGGGTTGACTGGCTACACGTATGTGTCCTGCACTCGAATTTTATACTAATTACGAGACTGGAATACTTAAGCTAATCGCGGGTATAAAACTTTACACTTGTATCATAGGAATTGAACATAGGAAATTTAATAACTTTTATCCAAGAAAAGGGTTTCGATCCTGACCTGTTACCAATCCAAAATCTGAGCCAGAATCTCCATCTACAGCTACTAGCTCCGCTCCTTCGTCATCAAACTCTTCGCATACCCACTGTCCTTCCAGGTTATATATCCTCATTCCGTGGACGGCTGCTCCAGTCCGGTTTGAGTTGCTCCCTCCATTTCCATTTTTTGCTGGTGCTGCTCCTCTTGTAGAACCAAACGGTCTTGCTGGTGCATTCTTCCTTTGTGGGCATTCATTGGCGAAGTGCCCAGTTTGCTTGCACACAAAGCAAATGGTGGAGGCTTTCTTAAGACAATCACCAATCTTGTGCTCGGGTCTCCACAAAAATAACATTTGTGTTGGAGAAGGGGACACCTCTTTGGATAGTGCTCCTTCTTACATTTCCAGCATGTCACTTTGATCTCAGGTGTCTCCTTGTTGCCACTAACACTTCCTCTGAAAACTATGGAAGGGTTTGAACTTTTTGCTTTGGAAGCTGGGGTTGTAGCTATCTTGTGCTCTCTTTCTGAACACAAAGGTTCGCTTCTTTAGTGCCTTGCTTTTTCTTTTCTTGGCTCCCTCTATGATACGAGCCCTTTCAACCAGCTCACGAAGAGTCCTCAGATCCAACTCCTCCAAACGCATTCTTAAATCTTCATCCAAGCCACTCAGAAATACTTGCCTTTTCAGCTCCTCACTATGCTTGAAAGATTCAGGCGCGTATTGAAGTAGATGGCTAAACTCCGTCTCGTACTGCTCTATTGCCCTTCCTTTCTAGGATATGTGGAGGAAGTCTCCACTATATTGTACCTTCAAGCTTCTAGGGAAATAGTTGTCCAGAAACTCCCTTCGGAAGGCTGCCCAGGTTACGGGTGGTAGCAACTCCCTGCTTTTTGACTCCCACCATATCCTAGCATTGAATCTTAACATGTACGTGCCATAATCCAGGCGCAGATGATGGGGGACTTCTAGGTGGCAAACGACCTTTCTATATGGCTAGCTAGTCTTCAGCTTCGTCTGGCTTTCCGAAATTTCCGTTGAAATATGTATTGCTTTTTATGAAGTCTGGTAAGGAACTTCTGTAAGGTCGAGGTGGCGGTAGTGCCGGCAAAGGGACAGTATGAGACTTAGCTTCTGGGGCTGCAGGGGCCTCAACGGTTGCTTCTGGTGCATTTGCAGCAGGCAGTATGTTTTTGCATGCTGCATGAAATTATTGACTAGCCCTGTTAGTTGGTTGATGGCGGCTCACACATCTCCTTGTTGATTCGGTGGGGATTTGGGGCTTGTTGTCCTGCCGGGGGATTCTCCAGTTCCGTTGGTATATTATTAGAGGCGCGACGTTCATGTCTTCTACCTCTCCTACCTCGTTGTTAATTACTTTAGTTTTGGACTTTAAAGAGATTGAGAATATCGGAAATTGCGTAGAAAATATTTAAGGCATTTAAATCCAGGAATCATCAAATAAAATACTTGCATTCAAAGTAAAAGAGGAAATTAATAATCCTTACATAACTTTGAGAAGGTGGAAACCATTCTCATAAAAAAGATAATTGTTCAAATAAAACATAGAAAAGCAAAACATTAATGCATTAAAACAAAGATAAGCCTAGGAAAAGGCTATGTTGGATCGTCGGGTTATGCTCCCTTCCTTCTTTCCTTTAAACTTCTTCTTTTTACGGGGACGGTGCTGGGTTCATACTCCTGCTGGTGGAACCTTTGTGTCATTTGACAATTGTCGTAGGTATTGACTCACAGTTATTCTCTTTCCTCAGTACCATGAGGTGATCTCCACCTGAGACGGCCAAACTTCATCATGCACGGAAATCCTTTCTCCATGGGTCGTGCCATTTGTTTCCTCCGGTCCTTCTTCCTCTGGTGCTACTGCTATTGCGAGCGTTTGAGATCTATTTCTCAGGAATCTATTTGGATCAAAAGCGTTATCTCTTCTCCCCTCCTCTTTAAAATCGGAGATCATTACTGGGTTATTCCTTACAACGGTCTCCATAGGTACATCTAGGCTCAACCTTCGGGGAGGTGCCTGACTGGGGATCAAAGGGCTATCTTCCCAGAGAGATGCAGACTGGGTCTCCTCAGGCTCCAAGTCTTCATTCGGATTTCCTTTCGTGCAACCATCAGTCTCTCTATTTCCTTCGTTTGCTTGGGCCTCCTCCATGATGAAGTCCTCATCCAGGATAACGTCTAGCTGTATTCCAACGGAGTTGGGCTGAGTATTGTACTGTGATGGCGTAGGGACAATTCGTCGGTAAGCGGCATACCAATAAAATTGCTCTTCAGCATCTGCCTTCAGCCAGTCCGTATGATCTACCAACTCATCATGTGCGTAGATGTATAGAGGTTCCAGCTTATTCCAAGTCCAAAAGTCTGGTTCCTACCGCCTCCTCTGCTTTCAAGATGAAGGCCATCTGTTGCAGCATGGTCTCCCGGTACATAAAAACCATCATTCTTTTGACCGCATAAATAACCTCTACATCACTCCATCTCCGATTGCTTACAGCGTCGAACCTCAACTCCTTGGCAAGTCCTCTACAGGGAATGTCTCAATCCTTTCTTCCATAACTTGAACATTTCGCGGCGGTCCTGGGCCTTCCAACTAATGCGAACTCCTCACACAGGACCCTTAGTCTAAGTCGGTAGTTCACGAAGGTCTCGTCATGGTCTTTAAGGAATTGTCGGGATTTTTCCTTGACCTCAGGGAAAGTCAGCTATCAAGTAAAACAAAAGGGGATCAGATCTTAAGCTAGAGTTTCTATCTTGTTACTATCTATCTTAACTCTATTTTTACTATCTTATGTCTAAAACTTGCGCTCTGATACCAACTTAAACTGTCATGCCCCGGAGGGTACCCCAAACGTGACAGTCCGCCATATAGTATTAAAGCTAGAGAATGACAACCTTAGTCATGCAGAGCTTCAATATCATATGCAAGGCGTACTTCCAAGATAGTAGGAGACTCATAGGGGTATTATGTTTAAATAGATAGCAAAAGCAAGCATGAACTTAAATAGATAAACATAAGATCTTCATTTAATAACAAATTAGTACATCATCTTAGGGGCATTCCCCCGCCTTAAAGTTTTTGTTCAACTATACTAATATCAAAATAAGCATAACTACTACATAAGCCTACTATAGAGATTTTTCCTAGAAGTCTATGTTCAAAACTAAAAATATAAACTTCTTCCAAAAACTCCTAGTAGCTTACACTCGTACCTAGCATACGGGCTGCTTGGGGCCAACCATAGATAATCATACTGTAATAGAAAACTATAAGGGTATAAGCAAAACTAGCTTAGTGAGATAATTCCAACTATAAGACATTTCCATAAATCAACCAAGTATTTAATCAAAACATATGAAAATGCACAAATCATATGAACAAGCAAGACACACATGATCAACCGGAAATCAAGTGTAGCATGGATTTAATGCCCTCCATGACAAGGGTTGGGAGGTTTACAGGCCTATACGACCATCAATATCTGCAGATTTACCAGCTCCTACTTGCCTTGTAGACTTTCCGGCTCCTACTAGCCACCATGTAGACTTTCCGGCTCCTACCAGCCACCACTACCATTTCCTCGTTTCCCCACACGAAGAAAAGTAGTGAACAAATGTGGCCCATGTATATGATATGCATGAATAAATTCCAATATAAATTTAACCAAAAATATTTAGTTCAAGTTAGAGGTGATCAACACAATTCCCATCATATCAATATAAGAATCACAAATTATTTATCAAACCAAATTCCAATATTCTTAGTTTATATTCAAGCAATCATAATCACAAGTCACATGAAAATTTTTCATTTTATCTTTCTCTTAATTTCTAGTGCTTCTATTTACAAGTACAAAACAAGGAAATGTAACTTGATGAGAGGAATAACTCACTCCATATCGGTAGATCTAATCAAAATAGTCCTTCGGATAGACGATCTCGGGTCCTTCGTCATCTAAACAAGATGAAATACCGAAAATGAGTCTTTCATAAAACTTCTATTCTTGAAGATTCTAAACTTTTCCTAAAATCGTGGTAAAATCGTAGAAGGGGAAATTCCAACTTAAAATGGCCATAACTTGCTCATTTTAACTCGGAATTTCGTGTATAATATATCGTTTTCTACCTACTCGAAAAGATCTACCCATTTCTAAGCTTATTTTCATAAAACTAAGTTGTTTGGGTTCCAAAAAAGCTGCGACCAGATTTGCCACGAATTTGCAAAAACTTGTTTTCCTTTTTGTAAATAAAGCTCTCTTGAAAAGATGAATATTTCTAATATGTTGTAAACTTTTTGAAAGGTATATACATATATGTAATGACTCATAACAAATGTAAGAAGTAAATGAAGTTGTCTCAACTTTTGAAAAGTAAGGTTTTAAAAGACTTTGAACTTGAGATTTTATTGGAATATTCATTTTACTTTTGAAAGGATTCTTGAGTTATTTGAGATGAATATTTCTTTTTTCTAAATTTAATTTCTTGCAATTCCTAAGGAGTGGTTTTATTTTCTAAACTTAGATTCCAACAATTTTAAAAGTAATAAAATGATATTTTTTTTCTTGAAATGATTCTTAAAAGAGTTTCTAATACTTGATGAAAATAAGTTTTTATAAAACCTTTTGTTTATTTAAGAAAAATCATTTCCAAATATGGTCATGAGTTTTTAAGAAATCTATTTTCTACTTTTATTTAATAAGAACCTTTAGTTTATGAAAACACTTCCTCATTTATTTTTCTTTTTATTGAGACAAAAACATTATGTTCATGCATGAATATGAATCATAAACTATAAAAATATAAAGGAACATAATAACTTGAAAGATTAAGAAAATAAGAAAGTAATCAAGTATTGAGACCTTAGCTTTATCAAGGTACCCTAGGATTAAGAAAATTGAGACCTTAGCTTTATCAAGGTACCCTAGGATTAAGAAAAGACTAGTCCCGAAAAGAAAAAAAAAATGTTTTGACTAGATGAGCATAAGTCTAAAACTAGAATGACTAGTCTTAAAAACAACTTGAAATAAATAAATTGTAATGAAGTAAATAAATTGCATGAAAGGTAAATAAATTGCAAGACAATGAGCTTATATGCTCTAAATAATATATATAGCTATATAGATATGAACATAAAGGGAACATAAAGGAATTGAGATTATGAACAAAAACAAAGGATGAACCTATTGTTGCTTTCTTAACCTTCATGGTTTTGGAAAACACACATTAAGTTCATACTAAGTAGATGAACATAGGAATTTCTTGAAGAATTTTTACCTAAAAGAGATGAACTAAAGAGAGCTTCTTGGAAGAACTTTCTTGGAGAGATTTGGAGAGATATTTTGAGAGAGTAACTTTAGTAAGGAAGTGGTGTGAATGAAGTGAAGGTATGAGGGGGTATTTATAGGAAAATGTTGGAGGTAATTTGTGTTAATTAAATAAGTGAAAAATAAAACAAATTGGGCATCATAGGGGGGTGGCTGGTGCTACTTTTGGAGGGAAGAGAGGGGAATTTTTTTTTTTGTTATTTTGTTAATTAAAAATAAGAAATGAAAGATGTGAAGTTGTATTGGAAATGAAAATGTGTAAGAAATAGGTGTATAGTTTGTAAGAATAGGTTGTAAGAAAAAGTAGAGATAGATGAATAGTGTAGAATAGTAGAAAATAGTGTAATGTAAAGTAGACATGACAATTTAATGCTGGTAGTAAGAAAATATGCGTATAAAAGTGATATATGATATTTTTTAGCTACCAAAAAATTATGAAATTGATATTTTTGAAAATCTTATATTTTTAGGAGTCTAACGGTATATTCGGAACGTTTTTCCTATTCCGAGCTTCCGGACACATTTTTTGAGAACTGTATACGATCGAGTTCCAAGGACTCTTGAATTTTGCAAAACTGAAATTTTTATACAACCTATAGCTATTACGAACTATTATAGCTAACTTTTCCAACTTCGTTTTCTAGGGCTAGAGAAAACGGCAATGCCGGACTTAAGCGGTTACGGTAAACTAGGTTTTTGTTGACTCTGGAAATCTGGTTGACTTTCGATTAGGGTTTAAGCTTTTAATTCGGATCCATAATTTCGGGGATTTATAGTTGATCATTTTTAGCTCATCTTTAGTGTTGTGCACAAGGATCTCCTCTTCTTGAACTTCTTGTATAAATCCATTAAGTGCAACTTTGAATCTTTTAGTTCGAGTTCTTGCAACTAGTCCATATGGCATCTCAAGTGGATGTACTCTCCATCTCCTAGCCATGCCTCCATCAATGGCCTAAGTACTTAACTACCATGCTCAGCTTTGGATAATGTTGTCTCTCCTCGAACCAGATTAAACAACACAAGCATAAGCAATACTCATTAATTAGGCCATCTTTAAGTTTTAGTTTATTAGGAATGCCTATCTTAACAAAAAAATAAGCACATCATTGCATACCTTATACTATCCGAAATCTAAATAAGGACAAAAGGTAGATCATAAACCATCTTAAAAGATAAATCGGGTATCCATACCTATTCGAATTAAGCTTATATAAGCATTTAATCAATTATCCATTTAATCAAACTTATTTTGAAACCTATTTGATCAGATGCTAAGTAGAAACCTTGCCACAACTACAAAGATTGTTCTGCTAAGATACAAATAGTTTTCCATTGTCTATCAAATTATTTCTTTTCTCTTTATTTATAATCTTTTATTATAAAAACATCATCAAAACATTCATTATAAAAACATAATCATCGTATTGTTCTCTATCAATGTACTCATTTATCTTAACAACATTTGAAACAACATATTTCTCTTATTATTCATGGTTTATCCTAACATATTAGCCTAATCCATTTGATAATTATTAAGCTTATTTTAACTTAACCCGAGCAAAAGTGATTAGAATCAATCCTTTAATTTAATTACTAAGTTAATTGATTAAACTTAATCAATCTAATTCATTTTAGCTCATTGATGTCTATTTAATCAAGTTGAACTTTTTTATTAACTAAGTCTATTTTATACTTAACTTTTATGTTTAATCTAATTATTTATTAAATCTATAAATTCACTTAACTCGTTCTTAATTATATAAACTAACTAACATAACATGTTAACTATCATTTATCAATTACATTTTATCTTACTTTATTTTATTTTATTTAGATTTTTATGATGAACATGGGTAGATAGGGTGGCCATGTTTCACCTTGTGTATATGCATAGAAACAAACACAATCAAATACATTCAATCATGTTTCCATCGTGCTTAGAGCTCATAGAGAAGCATGGTATGATAGGACAAGACATGTTTCATTAATGCTTCTCTTTGAGTAGAAACACTTAAGAGACACAATGCAATAAATGAGGAACATAATGTAATAAAAAAAGTCATGCTTCTCCTATGTTTCATCAAAAGCCAAGCACTCAAAGGTCAGAGAGAAACATGGTGAGATACAATGAGTCGTGTTCTTTCGTGTTTCACTTTACATATAACATACATGAGAATAAAAACAAACACAAGGACATTGGGTGAGGCGTGTTCTAGCCGTGTTGTTTTAGAAATGGATCTGTAAAACAAAACAGAGAGAAGCACAGTTGGATGAGGTTCGTCATGTTCCAACCGTGTTTCTTCTTTGGTGATTTAATATAAAGAGCACGACTAAATATGTTTCCCATGTTCCCTTCATGCTCATATACGAAAACAGTGCATGTGTATCTTGACCAACTTAACTACTTGTTTTACATCTTATTTCAACACCTAACATCTTATAATTAATATACAAGCTTAGAATCATCATTTACAACATGTACATACATATTTTTACTTCATATTTTATCAAAATCCTAATTCTATCATGCATGATCTCACCTAGGTTTTAGACTGTAAGTTCATATATTACAAGTTTACATGCTTCATCTTAAATCTTACTTATAATTAAGATAAACCCATCATATACATAAATAAATAACAATCAAAACAAATAAAACAATAACTTACTTGCTTGTCAACCATAAGCTACTTGACTTCAGCTGCTACTACTCCTTTCTTAATTGTTGTAGCTACTTCAAGCTTAACTTCCACCTCCTATCTTGTTTTCTATCTTCAATTTCTCCTATGGTTTCATTGTATTAGAGATTTAGGATTGGATTTTGATAAAAAAAAAAAAAGAGAGAATGAGAAGAAGAAAAGAGGAAGAGAAAGAAATGGGGAAAGGAAATTGAAAGGGCAGAAAAGCGAAAGGGAAAAAAAAAAGAAAAGAAAAAAGATAAGGGTAAGGGTATTAGGTTTAAAACTTTTTGATAATTATATTAAGGATCATAAATAATTAGAAAATAATTTGAAAACATATACATTAGAAATTAATTGTTTGAATAAAAAATCTAACTTAAGAGTTGAATTTATAAAGAATCGGTATTTGATTTAGATCTAGGTTTATAATTGATAGTTTTAAATAAGCAGTTGAATTTAAAAATTATAGGGATATAATAAAATAATTTAATGGTTTAGAATTTACTAAACATTTAAAATGTTTAAGAGCATAAAAATTTAAAATTGAAGAAAATGGGTTATATTTGAAAATTTTGGAAATTATTATGAAATTCAATTTCAAGAGATAGATGAGACAATTAAACAATTTTAAAAGAGATATTTGAAATCTCAAATTTCAACTTAACTTAGTCACAAATTTAATTACATCAAATTATCTATTCCTTTTCTATTGTTTACTCATTTTGTTTGTTTAAATTATCTAAATTAAATTTCTAACTTACGTAAGGATTTAGGGTATTTCAGTAGTTGTCATATCTCTTTCAATTTTGTGTTGCCATTATTTAATTATTAGTACGATGTGGGTTTGATAATCTTATTTTTTGAATAATGATTTAATGGAATCTTACAAACCCTTTAGTATATATTTACTAGTTTCCTGTTCCTCAATTTTCAATAATAAATTAAAATTGAAAATGTTAAACATCTCAATTCATTTCGTATATTTTTGTGTGTATAAGAAAAATTTAGAATAGTTATTTGAAGAATTTTAGATCTAATTTTTGGCATTTCTAGTTTTTTCAAATATTAAACTTAAACTGTTGAAAATTTTGAGCAAAGTTTTTTATATGAACAAATGCTAAATTATTAGAAAGTCTTTAAAAGATGAAAATCCATAAAGATAGAAAGATTTTAGTAAAGGAAAGAATATGATAATGGAAAACGAAAAAGAAAGGAAAATAAGAGAAAATGCTAAAGAAATGGGAAGAGGAGAAATAGAAAAAAAAAAAGGAAAAAAAGAAGAAAACGTTAAAGAAATGACAAGTGGATAAAAAGCTTATAGAGAGCTTACTTGGAAGAATCAAACACATGACTTGTAGAATTTTTACAGGGATCATAAACCACTATACCAACTAATAACACATGTCTATATTTCTCCAGTTATTATATATGGGTATTTTTCCTTGATTATAAACACAACTCTTAAAGGGCTGGGGGAGCGGAGGGGCTAGGTCCATCCACATAAAATATCATCAAAGAATTCATTTTTAAGTACATTCAACACTTTAAGACAGTTTGAAAAGATATATTAAGCATGTTGGATCTAAAAAAATTAAATGAATCCACATATTACAAATTTGTGCATGTTTTAGTCATTAAAAACACTATTTTTCCTCAAATAAGTGCACAAATTTATCTGGAAACATTTTCATGGAAATTTGAATATCATATAAGTCTGTTTAGGTCCATTAAATGTGACAAAACATGGTTTAAGCATAAAAAACATGAAAGTCTTTTTTTGTAAGCCCTCGTTTTCTTAGCAAACAGAACTCTGTTTTGGTAATTGAAATCGAAAATCAAAACCCTAAAGGAATACTGGAGGACTAGTATGGAACCTAAGTACCTTAGGACCGGCGATACCGAGAACGAAACCCTGGAACTATAAAAATGAGCTAGCTATAGAATTTAGTCCTAAATAATATACTAAAACATAAAAAGATCAGATTTCCAGAAAATTCATCCATTTTGAACTTGATCGGGATCTGTTTTCAAAAAACCATGCCCCAGACTCGAAAATAGAAAAATATTCTATAGAACTCTTTAAAACCGAAAGTTAATGAGGAATTGAAAATAATTATAAGATTTTATTTTTCGGTTTATAAAAATTATAATTATAACTTTTTATCGTATTTTCATTACTACTGGTAATTTAATTATCTAAACAACTTTTTGATTTCTAATCACACTATTCATCAAGTACAACCACCCATACCCTATTCTTACATCCTTACAATCTATTCTTACAATCGTATATCCTATTCCTTACAATTTACTTTTCTAATACATTTTTATTACATAAATTACTTATTTAAATTTGAAAAATTGCACAAAACAAATCTCACATCTCTCTCTCTCTCTCCCTTTCTCCCCAAAACCAGCGTGATCGCCCCTCCCTCCCCTCCCTTGCACCTTCCATTTGTTTTATTTTTTTCTTCTTTTATTTAACTACACATACCCTAATCCAATTTCCAATATAAGCACCTTTAAGCCTTACACTTTACAACTTTCTTTCTTTTTAACAAAATCAAACCTTTGAAAAGTTTTTCTCCCCTCTCTCTCCCCTTGTGTGCCATAAGCCTCCCCTCCTTCTAACACACACACACAAATATTTGAAACAGTTCATAGGTAATAGATCTAAACCCTACCACAAATAAAACATGTAATGATAAGATCATACATGCATGGTTCCATCAAAATCCTCATGAGCTTTATACAAGGGATGTGGAAACACTTGAACATGATGATTCATGCCATCACAATGTTGTGGATTTTGTCATTTAAGTTGTTTTACTATATTTTGCTATATTAATGCTTTATATGGTTCATATTAATATTTCGTGTACATATTCTTCTACTAACATCATCTTCATAATGTTCATCTTGCATTTACATACATAACATGAATGATGTTATAGATCTATTTATTTTGAGTACATAAATGCCATACATATTTGTCTTATGTACATAAAAGACTTGTTGTGTGATAGTATTAATGGGGATGTTGCCAAAAACTCAAGATTTATTTTTGTTTCCATCAAAAACAAATTTTTAAATTCGGATTTAGAAAGAGCCCTATTTTGAAATCCAACTTTCCAATCCCAAAATGAGTGTTTTACATAAAATATGAAGGGCTTATGGAATGGGTATCCTAAAGGGATGATTTTTATAAGTTAAACCTAGTTTTGTTAAGAGATATGTTCAAATAAGAAAAGTTTACAAAAGTTAAGTTAGAACTTGTTTCAACTCTAACAAGAACTTAAAATTCGTAACTAAGATGAGTTGCTAAGTAAACACTTATTTTTCAACCCCAAAAAAAGAATTTTTTTTAAAGAAATGGAAGCCTTAAGGAATAGGTCTGATTGGGACTCAATTTTAGCAAGGATAAATGAGTTTTACCCAAGAAATAACCTCAAAACAATTTAACAAAAATTCGGATTTAGAAATGACCCATACTTAAACACCTATTTCTAAATTTTAAAATGAGGATTTTAATGAAAAAATAGAAGCCTTAGGGAATAGATATAGTAATAACTTAATCTTGACAAGAATAAATAGATTTTATCAAAGTATAATCCTAACATAAAGGAAGGGTTTCAAAACATAAATCAAACTCTATTTTCTTCACCAACAATTTTTGTAAAATTCATAATTAGGCAACACCCCTATTTAAACATCTATTTTCCAACTCATAAATGAGGAAATTTATTAAAATAATGAAGGTGTTGGGAATATAGGCCATCAAGGCTCTATTTTAGTAAAAACAAAGGTGATTTTGCAAGAAACAAAACTACTTTTTCTAAATCAAGTATTCTTGAAATTTTTGCAAAGTAAAAGTTTCTAAAAATTATTTTAACCAAATACCATCAAGAACATACATATAGAGAGCTCATGACATGTCATTCATGATAATAACTTGTTGATATTGCATGTACATATAATATACTTGGTAGAAACAATGTAAATTTCACAAAACAATTTTGGAATTATGATTTTTAGCTATTGATCAGAACTGATCAAAGCTTTCCAAGACTAAAAAGTTTTCAAAATTTAGGAAAAACATTATAAATAGATATATCTTTCGAAGTAGATAGAAATCGATTGCTTATTTGCAAAAATCCTAATTAAAATGACAAGTTTATGGCCATTTTAAATTGGAATTTCCATTTATCACGAAAATTACGAATTTAAAAGTTTTTGTTTGATAAGTTGGAATAAGTTATGGTTTGAAATACTCATTTGGTTATTTCTTTTATTTAGGTGAATTCGAATAGGAAGAATTCTTGTCCCTGGATTATTATGAATAGAGACTGGTGTCTATGGCCGAGTGAGTCATACTTCCTATTTATAATTCCTTATTGTGCTTGTTGATAAGATCTTATTTTATACAACTTGTTGATGTTTAAAAGAGCTAGAATGGATATTTGTTTTGATTAAATTTTATTTTTCAGGACTACTTTGGATAAAGAAATCAAAACAAAAGACTTTGAATCAAAAATGGGAAAATTGAAGCATAAGCTAGCATTTCAGCATTCAAAGCCGTCAGCGTTCAGACGGCTTACACTCAAGGCCGCTGCATACACTTCCAGCTTTGCCGAGAATATGTCTCAACTAACCTTAAGCCACCTCAAAGCTGACGGCGTAGAAGATGAACAAGCCAACGTACTTGAAGGCCGGCAGCTTCGAATTGGAAAGTCACCAGCTTTGAAAGAGTTACAAGATACACCGGCTCCTAAGCCACTGACGTTGAGGCTGTGTAGATCACAGAACTGAAGAGACATGAAGATAACGAATGCTTAGAGGAAATTGAAGAGACAAATCTGTTGGAGTGTCTACGCCGGTGTGAAAGCCGCCGGCTTTGAGACGGCGTTCGTTATAAATTGGTGCAACGTTTCATTTCTGATCACATACGCCAGCCAGATCTACATCTAAGCCGCCGGCGTAGAAACAGCCTACATTTGTAACCGATATTGAAGGCTGCTAGTGCACTGCCTGCGCAAAGGAGAAATTGAAGATACGCCGCCTGTAAGCCGCCGGCGTAGGGTCCATAACTGCCGGTTTTGAATGAAACTGCCATTTTTCTTTAATGATTTGTTACGGAATTTTTCCTATAAATAGGGGGTCTTCTCCTCACTTTCAGCAAAAAAACCGAAGCAGCTCTGAATTACATTACAATACATAGATTAGGATCAATATTTCATAGAGATTTTTGAAGGGACATTGAAGTTTTTCAAGAATTTACAAGTGAAGCTTTGATATTTTGAATTGGTGATATCTGATCTTTTTCCTTTTATGCAATTCATCTATCTGAATATTTTGATCATAATGAAATCATTTGCAATTTCTTATCTGATTTTTGAATCATCATCCATGAGTAGCTAACTCCTTTTTGTGGGAAGTTGATGAAGCTTTAAACATGCTAAAATGATCTTTGAAACCATATTATAAGATAGTTAGAATCATGGAATATTCATATTGATTTCTGATTATTCATCATATCTTTGGTGTATAAGAATTCTGATAACTCGGAAGGGAAATTAGGGTTCGTATGAATTCATAAATTGAGATTAAATTACAATTGCGGAAGCGGCGGAGTTTAATCTAATTTAGAAATTGTCCATGAATACTAATGCAATGTTTTATATTGATTTCTCACTAAGGAATTAGGGGATGTTAATATAAAGTATTAGTCAATTATAGAATCGGAAGGTTTATAATTGCAAATTTGATTCCACGAATAATTTATTTAGCGGAAGCTATTGGATTATTTTTGTGGTTTAAAAGGTTTTTAACTCTGTTTTTAAATCTTGACAATTTCTTATGAATATCCATGAATCTAATTATCATTGTAACATGACTTCAAGTTGATTGGCAATAGTTTAAAGTGAATTCTGCTCCTTCCCACATTTTTCTAATCACTCTCTTCAAAAGCTCACTGCATTCATAGTAGATACTTAATTAGATAATTTAGTCTAATCATTTTAAAAGATCAATTGCCTAGATATTAGTATTAGTTGATAACTGTCTAGTAGTTAATAGATCTCTGTGGGATCGACACTTGACTCATTCTATATTACAATATAAGGCCCAGTACGCTTGCTGGATAAGATGCTTTAAAAATTCAATACTAATTTAGCACATCACTTATAACTCGTAGTTGGACTAGATTGATAGACAAAGATAAAAATTGAAATGCATAGTGGGTATTTATGGGATTACGTATGCTATCTTGATGTGATGAGAAAAATATGTTAAGTATATCGAAATCGGGTGATTAATTGATGTATGTCCATATGCCATGACTATGAGTGTTTGCAAATTGATTGGTCACTATTAAATTGCATTAATGATTATTCAAATTAATATGTAATATGGACATAATCACTTCACGATGGGATGGTGCATTTAATCATGATTGGTTCTCCGTGATCCATAAACGATATGAATGAAATAGGTTGCTCATAAGCCATAAAACGAACAGAAAATTCAAGGTAGTACCGCAGGATTCGTTAATCTGCTAACCTCAAATGGAGGGAGTAAATCCATTCAACATATGATTTTCGATTACATGTCTTGTTTGCCCATGTGGTTGTTGCATTTCATATGGATAATTAAATCAACTTGATTGTATGTATGTAGGTAATTGTGGGATATGTATATTCTAGAAGTATTTACTCACTAAGCTAGCATAGCTTATAGCCCCACAGCTTTTTTTGTTGCAGTTCCGGTACCTATGGTTACATCCCAAGACTTGGCCAACTCAGGTAACATGTGTAGGGTTTCATACAAAATTTTAAATCTTGTTTGCAGCAAAAAATCAAAACCCTAAAGCCTGGATCCATGTGTTCTAATTAAATCGGATACAAAAAAAAAAAAGATTCGAAATAATACCTTGCAATTTCGAATTTATGAAAATTGATATCAATCCGGATCTACAAGGTACCATAATCTCGTAGCACTCTCTACTTTGTCCACACGAACAAGCACCTCCAAAAGGAATCACCTTTGTGTGCTATCACAATCTAGAACGCTTCTAGATTATTCGCGAAGAACCCTGTTTTCTTGTGTTTCTCTTTTAGGGTTACAAAATTTCTCCACCGTCAAATGTAACTGTAAAAGTCTTAACCCTAATGAGATGCTATCACACCTATTTATATTATGTCGGTATTTTGCATTGACAATAATGCCCCTAATATTATTAGGGTTGCTGTTGATAGTAAATTATTATTCATAATAATAATTTATTTATTCTTCCCGTTGGACTTTTAAAATTAAATCACTAACTGATGATTAGCCTCATGTACATGAAATAACAATACTTAGTAATTGGCCTAGGGCACAATCACTAACAATCTCCCACTTGCACTAGGCCAAATCTCACATATATCTAAAATCCATGATCCCTGTTTGCTTATTCTTTTATATGTGACCCTGTAGGTTCATTTGATATTGACAGTTAACTTAAAAACCATTTTTTTTAGTAAACAAAACATAAGCAGCCTCTAGCAAGACATTATGTTTACCCAAATCAAATGAAGATCGGTGATCCGATTTTACTTGTTCTATAACTTATGTCATCATCCTTTTGTCTCGCAATATCTAGATCGAATATAAGACATGGATAGTGTCATTCTTATATCATTCAATCTTGTTGTTTCTCTATCTCTAAGTGAACTGATAAAACAAATGAAATTGATAACACTTATCAATTCAATTGAGCACGGCCACGCATTTGTCAGTCTCACTTATCGAGGGGCCCAAAGATATCTCTCGTAAAGAGAGGGGCAAATCCCATCTTAATCACTTAACCCCCTCTACATGATTTACATCATGCCTGATCAAAACCTTTATAATTATTTGGTTAAGAACAACGTTTGATTTAGTCGAGACATAATGTCACTCATGTTGGAAACTATGGTGATTTCAGGTCTAAGGATGTATTGACATTGTTATTATGAGAATCACTTATGACCTAATCCATGTAGTGATCGCATAGCGGGTCAATCCAATATATATAAATCTCTCATATATATACATATGAGTTTTTTTTATATCTCTATATACGTAAACATCTCATGATCATCTAATAAAACTCACTCTGGATATAATTCATTACCATCCCACAATAATGAATATTCAAGAATAAATAGATTACTCATGAATCTTTATTATAAAGTAAACATCCAAACTTTATAATAAAAAATGCCTCTTAATTAAAATACAAATGAAATGACAATACTTAGTAATTGGCCTAGGGCACAATCACTAACAATATACTAATCTTCCACTTGCATTAGACCAAATCATACATGTATCTAACACCCATTGACCTAGTATGGTAATCATGCTTTGTCTGTACAAGAGGCTTAGTAAGTGGATCAGTATTATTATCATAAGATGAAACTCTGCATATTTTGACATCTCCTCTTTTGATGATCTCTTGAATGAGATGATAACGTCTGAGTATATGTTTGGATCATTGATGTGATCTGGGTTCCTTAGCTTATGTAATAGCATCATTATTATCACAACAATGGTTTACTAGATTTGCAATGCTAGAAACAACACCTAGTTCTGTAATGAATTTCTTTATCTAAACTGCCTCCTTAGCTGCATCTGATGCTGCTATGTATTCAGCTTCTGTTGTAAAATCTACTGCGGTACTTTTCTTTGAACTTTTCCAGCTTATTGCACCTCCATTCAAGCAAAAAACATATTCGGATTGTGATCTAAAATCATCAGGGTCAGATTGGAAACTTGCATCTGTGTAACCATTTACAACTAGCTTGTCTTCCAATCCTCCATATATTAAGAATGTATCTTTAGTTCTTCTTAAGTACTTAAGAATATTCTTGACTGTTGTCCAATGAGCTTCACCACGGTCTGATTGGTATCTACTAGTTATGCTTAATGCATATGACACATCTGGTCGAGTACATAACATGGCATACATGATTGATCCAATTGTCGAAGCATAAGCAATCTTACTGATGTGATCTTGCTCATCATTTGTCATTGGACATTGAGTCTTGCTTAGATTTATACCATGTGACATTAGCAAGAATCCTCTTTTGGAATCTTGTATATTGAACCGATTCAATACTTTGTCTATATATGCACTCTGACTTAGGCCAATGATCTTTTTAGATCCATCTCTATAGATCTTAGTGCCTAAAATATAGGCATCCTTGCCTAAGTCTTTCATTGAAAAACACTTTCCTAACCAAGTCTTTACACTCTATAAGATAGGAATGTCATTTCCAATGAGTAATATGTCATCCACATATAGCACTAGGAAGACTACTACACTCCCACTAATTTTCTTGTAGATATAAGGTTCATCTTCATTTTTGACGAATCCAAACTTTTTGACTGCTTCATCAAATCAAAGATTCCAACTCCGAGATGCCTGCTTCAATCCATAAACGGATCTTTGAAGCTGACAAACCTTTGTAGAATCTTTGGGATGAACAAAACCTTCTGGTTGTGTCAAATACACATCCTCAAGTAGGTTTCCATTAAGAAACGTTGTTTTGACATCCATTTGTCAGATCTCATAATCATAGTAGGCAGCAATGGCAATAAAAATCCTAATGGATTTAAGCATGGCAACTGGTGAGAAAGTTTCATCATAGTTTATACCATGTGTTTGCTTGAAACCTTTCGACACTAATCGTGCTTTAAAGGTCTGCACATTACCATCCATATTGGTTTTCTTCTTGAAAACCCATTTGCACCCAATGGTCTTTATAACTTTAGGTGGATCAATCAAAGTCCATACTTGATTATCATCCATCGATTGTATTTCAGATTTCATGGCTTCCAGCCATTTCTCAGAATCTGGTCCTTTCATGGCTTCCTGGTAGGTAGTGGGCTCATTTTGATCCATGAGCAACACATCACGACTATCTGTATTGAGAAATCCATATCTCTTAGGTTGATGTCGTACCCTATCAAACCTGCGTAGGCCTTGTGTTACTTGTGGAGGGTCAACAGGTAATTGTGTGACTTGTTGACTTTCTATTGGCGGTATTACACTATTTTGTGGGTCTTGGACTTCTTCAAGATGTACTTTACTCCCACTGGTTCTTCTATAGATAAACTCTTTCTCTAAGAAGATGTCATTCCGAGCAACAAATACTTTGTTTTCGGAGGGATTATAAAAGTAGTACCCTTTAGTTTCTTTTGGGTACCTCACAAAAAGGCATTTATCTGATTTAGGTCCTAATTTGTCTGAGGCTAGACGTCTCATATAAGCCTCACAACCCCAAATCTTGAGGAAAGATAGACTAGTTGTAAACCCTTAAAGTTTTATGACCGGTTTAACTTAAACCCTAATTGGAAAGTCAACCAGAAACCCCAAAGTCAACAAAACCCTAGTTAGATGAAATGGTTTAAGTCCGGCAATCCCAAATAAGCAACCCTAAGAAAGTAAATAAGAGATTAGTATGTAGAATAGTTCATAATTACATAAAAAGCTTAAAAAGATCAGATTAGTAAAACCTCGAATCGTTTTGAACCTAAACGTATACAGTTCTTGAAAAACATGTCCTGGGGCTTGGAATAGTAAAAATATTCTGGATATACCATTAGACTCGTAAGAATGTAAATTTTTCAAAAATATCAGTTTTATAATTTTTCGGTAAATAAAAATAGCAGATATCGCAATTATATGCGTATTTTCTTACTACCGGTACTTGATTAGTCATATCTACTTTACATTACACTATTCATTACTATTCTATACTATTCTTTTATCTCTTCTAACACCTACTCTTACAACACCATAACCTATTACCTTTACTTTTTACTTTTTCCATAACTTTATTTCACATCTACCTTACTTATTACTTCATTTAATCAACAAAAATACAAAAATAAATCTCTCTTCCCCCTCCATCATGTAATGGCAGGCGCCTCCCTTGTCCCTCTCTCTCTCTCTCTCTCTCTCTCTCTCAATTTTGTTTTATTTAAATCACACAAAAATCACTCCTCATTTCCTACAAATACCCCCCTCTTTGTTCACTTCTTGTCACGCCCCAAAGAGTACCCTAAACGTGGTGGTCCACCACATACAGTATTAAAACTTAATAATAAATTTACGAAGTCATGCGAAAGTTTTCAACACTATATGTAAGGCATTTATCACAACAATAGGAGACACTAGTGGGATGTATAGTTCGAGATAGTAAATATAGCATACAAGAATCTAAATAATCATCCAATTTATCATTAAGAGAATATAATCCTTACATCATCTTAGGGGTTTTCCTCTATAATTCTCCAAACAATCATAATATCAACTTAATCTTTCTCACAACAAAATAATACTAATACCAAAAGATATTAAAGAATAATTAACCTAAGATCTTCAAAAGATTTCCAGAAGCTCCTCAAAACATAATCCCAGTCGGGTATATGCAGTCCTCGAGCATGAAAGATATTGGTCCTGATACAATAAAGGTCTATCGGAGTATAAGCATAACTAGCTTAGTGAGAATATTCCTAAATCAACATACTTGTATAAATAATTTCAAACAAGTTATTAAACAAGCATATGAATGCATCAAGCAAGTGATCAAGCAATACATATGATCTACTAGAAATCATATGTTTGAATAGATTCACCCCTTCATTCAGGGTTAGGTGTTCTAGGCTCTTTAAAACCCATCTTTAAAATCCAACTCATGTAGTTTATTTTAGGTGCCTACTCGCCCATCTTAAAATAGTTCTTTCAGGCTCCTATTCGACCATCTCACAAATTTATGGCTCCTGCAAACCCGGCTACTATACTCTTCTCCCATCGAGTATAGCAGCTCATGCAATGAAACTAACTACGTGATATGCATGAATCAATTAATATAATACATAGTATATGATTGGAGTAATTTAAAGGTAATCACAGAATTTGCACAAACTCTAACAGAATAATAGTAAAACATAAGTTAATTAACAACGATTCATGCTCAGTATGCTAACATTCTTTCAACAATATTATCATACATAATTCATTTTCATCTTTTCCTACTTCTAGTGCCTCTAGCTATAAGCACAACTAAGTACGAAAAAGGTAAGAAATAAACTCACTTGGTCATGAGGATCTATCTTTCTTACGGATGAGTCGATCAGTAAATCCGCTAATCAAAATAATTCTCCGGGTATTAATACTCCTCCTTGGGATCACCTAATCAAGAAGAATACCCATAATGAGTATTTCTTATTGATTCTATGGTACTTATAAAAAAACTATGTTATAAGATCGTTAAAATTCGTATAGAAGGTAATTTCAAGTTAAAATGGCTATAACTTAGTCATTTTAACTCAGAATTGTGCAAATAATATACTGTTTTCTACCTACTCGAAATGATCTAACCATTTCTAAGGTTATTTTTTTCATAAAAGCCATTTAGGTTGGAAAATACTACGGTACAAAATAGTTATGAATTTATAGTTCACAAAGTATGATTTTTCCAAACTTTACTTTACTCAAAAATCTTTAAGCAAAAATATATGGATATATATATAGTTGAAAAATCCTTTGAACATATATTTATACTCATATTGTATGCATGACTTTTGTAGTGTTGTCTCAATATTGATATTTCATAAACAATTTGTCTTTGACAGTTTTCAAAAGATAAAACTTTTGAAAATTTATCCGTTTTGAATTGTTAGAAGGATAACTAAAATATATTTGGGTTGTTATGAGTAAATGGTTTTCTATCATAATTTCATTTCTCACTTTTCAAAAGTAAATTCATTTTAAAAAATTTTGGTTCTTTAAGTTATCTACTAACTTTATTTCTAGTGATTGAAAATAAGTTTTTCAAAATATCCTTTAAGGTTTTTATGTGGTCAAATATATGAAGTTGTGTTAAATGTATGTTTTCCTCTTACTTTTATATCTTTCTTGTCTTTAGGAAATAAGTTTACCTTTAAACTTTACTTCTTTGGTAAATATTATTTTTCTAAGTTGGTTTCCAAAATAGTGATTTGATTTTATCTTGGTTTGAAAAACTTGTTTTTTTCTTAATATTTGTTAAATGGTAGAATAATTCCCTTAGACAAGTATATAAGAAAAGCTTTTTAATAAAGAATTGTTAACATTAGAACTTAGCAAAAATTTCATTTTAATTTTGAAAAGAGAATAACAATATAAAATTTAAGTTTTGAAGAAGCTTTCTTATTATGTGATTTTCAAAGTTTATAATGAATCTATTTAAATCTTATAAAAGATATGGTTGAGTTAAAATCTTAAATTCAAGGCTAAAATTTTTATCTTTATGGAGTATTTAGTTTTGATTTATAAAAGAAATGAGTTTCTTTCATTTGAAAAATCTTAGGCACTAATACTTTAAAACTTATTATTAACTTACTTAAGCTTTTAAAAACAATATTTAGACTCCTTTGTTGAAAAACTCCTTTATCGAGAAATCTAGTTCACTTTTCCTTGTTTAAGAAAGAATCCATTTTTTTTATTTTTACTTAAGACAACAACGTTATAATCATGCATGAATATGATTATGTAGAAAGTAAAAGTAAAAATATTACATAATAAGATAGAAAGAAATACTTCTAAGTAAATAAACATAATAAAATAGTCAAGCATTGGGAACCTTAGCTTCATCAAGGTATCCCGATCATGTATTGGGAGCCTTAGCTTCATCAAGGCAACCCGAGACTATGAATGGATTAGTCCCAAAAGAAAAGAAAAGAAAGAAAAAAAAGTTTTGACTTGATATGGACAAGTCTAAGACCAAAAAGACTAGTTTTAATAAATTGCATAAAACAAGTAAATAAATAAATTGCAAGATGTGAAAATAAATAAATAACAAATGAGCTTATATGCTCTAAATAAATATATATACATAGTATACATAATACTATATAAGTTAGATTAGAGCAAAAATAATAATAATAATGATAACAACAATATAATAACATAATGTAAAATAAGAACATAAACAAAAACAAAACATGAACATATTGTTGCTTTTTTAACTCATATGAGTCTAAGAAACATACACTAAGCTCATGCTAAGTTGTATGAACATGATAAAGAATATAGGTAGGATTTTTATCTAAGGTTTAATGGAAGGTTTGAAAA
Organism: Combretum micranthum; assembly: GCA_024138025.1. Lineage (NCBI taxonomy): Eukaryota > Viridiplantae > Streptophyta > Magnoliopsida > Myrtales > Combretaceae > Combretum > Combretum micranthum. Next base: position 126,735 of record JAMXBD010000130.1, read on the forward strand.
GAGATGAATGGGTTTTGTGTTTGTTATTTTCTTCTTGAAGTGTAGTGAATGATAGAGAGTATTTTGAGAGAGATTTGTTGGAGAGAGGTTTTGAGAGGAAATTTTGGTAGAGTTTTGTTATGTAAAATGGATATGTGAAGGAATGAAGGAGGAATGGGGTATTTATAGAATTTTCGGAGTGAATTTTTTGATGTAATAAAATAAATTGAAAATGAAAAATAATTGAAAGGAAGAGAGAGAAGGTAGCGCTGGCCTTAGAGAGAAAGAAAGAGAGTGAGTTGATTTTGTTTGTATTTTGTAAGAAAATAATTAATTTGTAAGATATGATTTGATATAAGATGTATTAGAAATGTAAAAGTGTAAGAAAATAAGTATGTAGGTAATAAGAAATAGGTGTAAGAAAAAGTAGAGATAGTGAAATAGTAATAAATAGTAGGAATAGTACATGAATAGTAAACTAGACATATAAAATACGATAGTAATAAAAATATGCGTAAACGAGCTATATCTATTATTTTTAGTTATCGAAAAATTCTAAAACTGATATTTTTGAAATTTTTGTTTAATTACAAGTCTTTTGGTGTTATCGGAATATTTTTTTTTATTCCGAGCTCTGGGATATGCTTTTCGAGAACTGATTCCAATTGAGTCCGAAGGACACTCGAAATTCGCGAATATGATATTTTTATGTTACCCTATATCATTACGAACTATTTTAAGCTATTAAATTAATTTCGTTTTCTAGGGTTTGAGAACGCAGGATTGCCAAAGTTGAAATTGCTTGATTGTCTTGGTCTTTGTTGACTTTTGAAGTTCCGGTTTGACTAGGGTTAGGGATTAATCCAACTTTACCCTAGAAATTGAGGGTTTATATTAGGGATTGGATAGGTGGATCTTTTCATGTTCGACTTTCGAATCGAACAATTTTTGAACTTTCTATTTTTGTTTTGAAAATTCTCTTATGAAATCTCGAGATTGAAATTGTTTAAGGTTTGGTTTCAACTTGGGTCAGACTTCAAGCTTTCGATTTGGTATTCCAAAACCATTCTTGAAAAATTTGGGGGCTTACACTCCTTTCACACAATTACTACCCACAAATTTCTACCAAATCTCTCTCAAATTCTCCTCTCAACACTCTCTCTAAAAACTTTCTCAAAACTCTCAAAATAATCTCAAACCACCTTCTACATACACAAAACCCATAACCGCATAATACTTAAAAAACCCTCTTTAGGTAAACTTTTCTTTATGTATTCTTTTTCTCATGTCGTGTAACTTTACATGATTATGGTGTGACTTTCCAAAAATTAAATGTTATGGAAGCTACACTATATTCATGTATTGTTCTTGTTAACGAATATCTATTTATGTTTATGTTGTTATTTCACTTTGTTCATATTATTATTGTTATTATCTAAGTGTTATTATGTACTATATACATATATTCTTTAGAGCATATAAGCTCACTTGCAATTTATTATTTTAATGCAAAGTAATTTATTTATTTCTTTCATTGAAATTTATTTATTTCTTGTTGTTTTAAGACTAGTCTCTAGTCTTAGACTTGCCCTCATCAAGTCAAAGCAATTTTTCTTTCTTTTATTTTATTTTTCTTTTGGGACTAGTTACTTCTTAGTCAGGAGCCTTGAAGAAGCTAAGACTCCCAATACTTGACTTTATTTATTGTTTATGTTATTTTTTCTTGTTATTGTTTCTCATAAATCATGCCTATTAAGATTGTTGTCCAAATTTTTAAAACTCCAATTATAAAAATGAGATTTTATCACCTAAAGGATAGTTTTACATGAAATATAAAATCTGTGGTTAAGCCCAAAGTAAAATTCTTTTCCAAGCTTTAGAAGAACTCACTACAATTTTAAAACTTACTTTTGTTTTGAAAAAGCTTTTTAAATCCATTTCTATATTTCTTGTTTTCTTAAAAGAAGATGATTTTGGTACTAGAATAATTTTCATAATATGAGGAAATCCCTTAAAACGAAAATAAGAGTTTCCAAAACCAAGATTTTTCAAATAAATAGTCAAATAAAACAAATAGGAAAAGTAGCACTAATGTTGAGAAATTAGAAAAGAAGATTCATTTTTTTATCCAAAAAAATCATTTAGAAAAATAGTAAGACAAACAGAAAGTAATTCTTTGAAAACAAAGGAAATCAAAATTGTCACGCCCCAATGGGTACCCTAAACGTGACAGTCCGCCACACTCAATATTAAAGCTTAAGTATGACAACCTTAGTCATTTCCAAAAGCTTTTATATTAAGTGTAAGGCTTACTTTCACAATTTTAGAGGACCATATGTGGAATAATGAAGTTTAAGGAGATATAAAAACATATTAAGAAAAGAGGATTCACAATAATTATTTGTTCATGGCAAAGACTTTACAAACTTAAGGACAATTCCCTAAATTACTAATCTATTATATAACTATTTGCATGCTAATATTGCTTGTACTTTATCCAGATTTCTAATGTTCAAAAGGGATTACCTGCCCGCATGGTCCACGTGGCCTTAACCATAAGTACGGGAACTGCAAAAGATAGCTATCGGGGTATAAGCTAATAGGCTTAGTGAGAACTATTTCCATAAATAACTTCTTGTAACAAGATTCAAACAAGTTGGTTAATCACACATATGTAATGCATCAAACACGTGGGCAAACAATCATATAGCTTTCCGGGAACTATATGTTGAATGGATTTACGCCCTCCATTCGGGGTTTGGTGATACTCAAAACAAGTAGTTTTAATAATAGAAAATTTAAGCTTGCGAGCACTCATCGCCAAGCATTCATTAAAAACTTTTAAACTTGCGAGCACTCATCGCCAAGTATTCCGAATCTACTTGATTTGACCTTGCTTTCGGATCAACCGCCAAGCATATTCCATTAAGCCGCCAAGCAATCGCTTTCGGATCTTCCGCCAAGTGTTGCTTTCGACATGAGCCTACTATCCTTCTCACCCAAGGATAATAACCCAACCATGCAATGTGACTCACTTCGTGGTATGCATGAGTTCATTAATTTATAAAGTCATAACATAATTATTTTCAACTTTAAGGTGATCAAGGAATTTCACACAAATCAATATTAAACTAAAACAATCACTTAGAACAATTCGGGCTTCGATATTCTTAGAATTCTTTCAAGGAATTATTTTACATGCATATCGGTTTATCTTTTCCTAACTCTAGTGCAACTAATTTACAAGCACAACAAGTGTAGCATTTAATGGAAATAAACTCACGATGCCATTGTCGTCTATTCCTCTAAGCGGATGAGTCGTTCACACACTCCACTTAATCGTAATAGTTCTCGGGGTGAAGAAATCCTTCCTCGGGGTCACCTAACCAAAGAAAATACCCATAATGAGTTTTTCTTGAAGATTTTCTTGAATTTTGACAAAACAATGTCAAAGAACGTTAAAGTTCGTATAGAAGAATGTTCCAACTTAAAATGGCCATAACTTGGTCATTTTAACTCGGAATCGCGCATATAATATACCGATTTCTATCTACTCGAAAAGATCTACCCATTTCTAAAATTATTTCCCACAAACAAAGCCATATAGGCTCCGAAAAAGTGGCGACAAAATTCACCACGGATTTCCAAGTAAAAACAACTTTGGTTCAAGAAATCAAAATTTGTTTGATAAATACTTAGTTATCTATATAGTTGAAAAATTCTCTTTTTATAACTATATAACTCATATTTAAGCATGCTCAAGTGTCTTGTTGTCCAAATTATTTTTCTTAGGTAAAACAATGTCGGTTGAAGCTTTTCGGAAATTGTTTTTGTAAATTTCTTTGAAATGAATACCTTGTTTTCTTTGTTTTCTAAAAACGTTTTATGTTGGTTTTATTTATCTCTTTCTAAGTGACTTTTGAAAATAAAATTTTCTACTTTCTAAGTTACATTAATACTATATTTGAAGTTTTCTAGGAAATATGTTATTCTTCATTTTTCTTGTGTAAATTCCTTTGTTTACTTGTTTTGCAAAAATTCCTTACTTGATATTTTCATTCTTTTCTCATTTCAAAAATAATCATCATGCATGAAAATTTGTTTTCTTCATAAAAACAAGTGGAACAATTAAGGACTTTTTGTAGAAAAACTAATTTCTATAATCTTATTAACTTCTTCTTGTAACTTGAAAAGAAATAACTTTATTATTTTCAAACCATAAATTTTCTTTGCCTATTTGTTTGCAAGGTCTTTACTTAAAATTTCCTTAGTCATCCATCTTCTTATAAAAGAACCATTTTTGTATCAACAAATATTTTCTTTTGAAACAAGGTAGAATAACAAAGATTTAAGTAGCTTTTTAAGTAAAAATAGTTTCTAAATTCATAGTGAATTCTTTTTGTAACTTGAAAATGAATGAGTTTATTTTTGTTATCTTATATTTTTATGTTTCACATAAACTTATTCCTAAGTGACAAAAAGCCTTCTTTTATTTGATTATCTTTAGAAAATAAAACTTTTGGACAACAATCTAAATGAACATGATTATGAGAATAATAATAAACAAAATAACATAAAGCATAAATAATAAAGTCAAGTATTGGAGTCTTAGCTTTTTCAAGGCTCCCGGGACTAAGAAATAAACTAGTCCCATAAAGAAATAAAATGAAAGAAAGAAAAGCTTGTTTTGACTTGATGAGGACAAGTCTAAGACTAGAGACTAGTCTTATTTCAACAAGAATAATAAATAAATTGCAATGGAAAAGTAAATAAATTGCTTTGCATGAAATAAATAAATTGCAAGTGAGCTTATATGCTCTAAAGAATATGTATATATAGATACATTAACAATAATAAAACAACATAAACATAAATGGATTGGCATGAACAAGAACAATACATGAACATAATGTAGTTTCCATAACTTGTAGTATTTGGAAACTCACACTATGGTCATGTAAAGTTACATGACATGAAGAAGAAGAAAGAAATAAATGGTTACCTAAAGAAGATTTTATGGTTATGTGGTTATGGGTTTTTGTTGTTGGTGGAAGTTGTTGTGGAATTATTTTGAGAGAGTTTTGAGAGAATTTGAGAGAGTTTTGGTATGAATTTGTGGGTAGTGAATGTGTGAAAGAAGTGAAAGAGGAGGGGGGTATTTATAGGATTTTGAGGAGTGATTTTTGTGTGATTAAAATAAATGCAAAATTAAAACAATTTGAGAGGGAAAGAGAGATGGGGCCCGGCCATGGTGGAGAGGGGAGGTGATTTAATTTTTTGACTTTTTGGAAATAAAAGATGTAATGTAAGGTAGATGTGATATAAAGTTATGGGAAAGGTAAAAAGTTAAGATTATAGGTTATGTAGAGTGTAAGAGTAGGTGTAAGAAAAAGTAGAGATAAAAGAATAGTGTAGAATAGTAATGAATAGTGTAATGTAAAGTAGATATGACAATTAAAGTACCGGTAGTAAGAAAATACGCGTATAATAGCTATATCTGTTATTTTTACTTACCGAAAAATTACGAAACTGATATTTTTGGAAAACTTATATTTTTACGAGTCTAACGGTGTATTCGGAATATTTTTACTATTCCGGGCTTCCGGACACGTTTTTCGAGAACTGTGTCCGATCGGGTTCGAAGGACACCCGAATTTCGCGAAACTGAAACTTTTATAAAACCTATGGTTATTACGACTATTCGAGCTAATTATCCCAACTTCGTTTTTCAGGGCCAAAGAAAACGGCAATGCCGGATTTAGTTGATACGGTAAACTAGGGTTTTGTTGACCTTTAGGGTTTCGTTTGACTTCCGGTTAGGGTTTTGTGCTAAACCGATTCTGAAAATTTAGGGGTTGACAAAAATATTCATTTTAAAAGGATTTACAAAATGAATTTCTTGTAAACTATAGTTTTCTAAACTCTTAATTAATATTGTTTTACCAAGAAACATGGTTGGACAACAAACACTTGAGCATGGATAAAATATGAGCTAAGTATCTATGAAAAAGGAATTTTTCAACTATATAGATAACTAAGTATTTATCAAAGAATTTTTGAATAATTTAATGATTGAAACAAATTGCTTCTGGGTTAGGGAAAAATTCGTGGTGAATCTGATCACTACTGTTTCAGAGCTTAAATGACTTAGTTTGAGAAAAATAGTTTTAGAAATGGATAGTTCTTTTTGAGTGGGTAGAAATCGGTATATTATATACGCAATTCTGAGTTAAAATGACCAAGTTATGGCCATTTTAAATTGAAATTCTCTCTTATACGAACTTTGATGTTCTTATGACATTGTTTTGTCAAAATTCAAGAAAGTAATCAAGAAATACTCATTTTGGATATTTTCCTTGACTAGGTGATTTCGAAGAAGGATACCTATACCCCGAGGATTACTTCGACCAAGTGGAGTGTGTGAACGACTCATTCATTTAGAGAAGTGTCGACATGGCATCGTGAGTTTATTTCCTTAAATTACTTTACTTGATTGTGCTTATAGTTTAGTCGCATTAATATTAAGAAAGACAAATTGATATGTATGCGAAAATAAAAAAACTTGTTGAAATGATCCTAAGAATATTGAGGCTGGAATTGATTAAATGTTTGTTTCAGATTAGCCATTGATTTGTATGAAATGCTATGATCACCTTAAATTTGATAATAATGATGCTATGATATCATAAATAAATTGATTCATACATATCACGAAGTGAGTCACATTGCATTGGGTTATTATCCTTGGGTGAGAAGGATGGTAGCTCAGGTTGAAAGCAACACTTGGCGATTATGATCGAAAGCGATTGCTTGGCGACATGGAATTAAATGCTTGGCGGAAGTCCGAAAGCATGGCTCAATTCAAGTAGACTTAATATGCTTGGTGGTATTGATCGAAAGCATAACTTTTTAACTAAAACTACTTGTTTTGAGGTTACGTATCACCATACCCCGAATGGAGGGTGTAAATCCATTCAATATATAGTTCCCGGAAAACTATATGCCTTGTTTGCCCACATATATGTTGCATTTCATATGTCTTCTTAAATAACTTGTTTGAATTTCATTACACAAGAAGTTATTTACGGTAATAGTTCTCACTAAGCCTATTAGCTTATACCCATATAGATATCTTTTGCAGTTCACCTATTTGTGGTTGAGGCCACGTGGACCCTGTAGCCAGGTATTTTCCTTTTGGTTAAGGAATTTCTAGATAAAGTTTAGTGTTTGATAAGATATAGACTTCATAGAAATATTCTGGTAATAGATTTATGGCTGGAGAATGCCCCTAAGATTTGTAAGACTATTGTTATGAACAAATAAATATTATGAATCCTCTTTTCTTAATTTATTATTATATCTTCTTAAGCTTCATAATTCCATGTATGGTCCTCTAAAATTGTGAGAGCACGCCTTACACTTAATATCGAAGCTTATGGGAATGACTAAGGTTGTCATACTTAAGCTTTAATATTGAGTGTGGTGGACTGTTACATTTAGGTTATTCTTTGGGGCGTGACACTAGGCCTTTTTCCGGTCCATATCTCATATGGCGTCTTTTCTACAGCCTTAGAAGGAACCGATTTAATGTGAATGTAGCTATCACTAAGGCACAGCCCCAAAAGGATGGAGGAAGATCTGTTTGACTCATCATAGATCGAACCATATCTAATAAGGTTCTATTTCTCCTTTCTAATACACCATTCCACTGTGGTGTTCCAGGTGGAGTTAATTATGAAATTATTCCATAATTTCTGAGATGGTCATTAAATTCTTGGCTTAGATATTCGCCACCTCGATCTAATCGAAGCATTTTAATAGTTTTGCCAAGCTGATTTTGTACTTCATTCTAAAAAGTTTTAAACATTTCAAAAGATTTAGATTTATGCCTCATCAAAAAGACATATCCATATCTACTGAAATCATCAGTAAATATGATGAAGTACTAATAACCTCCTCTAGAAGCAATGCTTAATGTGCCATATACATCAGTATGTATTAAGCCCAATAAATCCGCTGCCCTTTCACTGTGCCCAATGAAGGGATCTTTGGCCATCTTTCCTAATAAATAGGACTTACATATCTCATATGATTCAAAATCAAATGAATTTAAGAATCCATCCTTATGGAGCTTCAATATGTGTTTCTCATTTATGACCTAGACAACAATGCCATAGGTAAGTCATATTTAATCATCATATTTAAGTTTTTTAGTATTTATGTTATAAATAGATACATTATCAGGTTTCAGATTTAGAACATAAAGACCATCATGTAAATCAGCATTTGCATAAAACATGTCTTTATTATAAATGGAGCATTTATTATTCTTAATAATAAACGAAAATCCTTCAATATCCAAACATGAAACATAAATATTGTTCCTACTCAAAGTAGGAACATAGTAGCAATTGTTCAACATTAACAAGAGCCCACTAGGAAAATTCAACTCATAACTTCCAACAGCTAGGGCAGCAACCTTTGTTCCACTGGCCAGTCGCAAGTTAGCCTCGCCCTTCTTCAGATCTCTACTCTTACTGAGATCCTACACATTTGTACAAATGTGAGATCCATATCTGGTATCTAATACCCAAGAAGTAGAGACAGATAAATTTATTTCTATAATATAAATACCTCAAGCAGCAGTCTGACTACTCTTCTTCCTTTTTAGATCTTCTAGAGTTTGCAGTTCCTTTTCTAGTGACCTGGTTCATTGCAGTGAAAGCAAACTCCTTCCTTAGGAGGTTTAGCCTTTACTTTAGGCTTAGGCTTAGGCTTAGGCTTTGAACCTTTCGCAGCCTTAGCATTTCCTTTACCCTTCCTTTTCATGCCCTTCCCTTTCTAAACCATTAAGATATTGCTGGGCTTCTTCTTTTTGATATTGACCTCAGCAATCTTAAGCATTGAATGCAATTCACAGATTGATTTGTCCATATTATTCATTGTGTAGTTCTTAACGAACTGGTCATAACTGTCTGGCAGCGAATTTAGGATCAAATCAATAGCAAATTCCTGACTTATTGGAAACCCCTCCCTATCAAGATGATCAATATATCCTTTCATCTTCAGGACATGGGCATTTACTAAACCTCCTTCAACCATCTTACAAGAATGTAAGGCCTGGATTATCTCATGAGCCTTCATGTTTTCCAGATCCTTTTGAAGTTCTGAACTCATGGTTGCAAGCATTGGGTCCCACTTCCAAAGAGTCATCAGAATGCTTCTTATAAGCATCCTTTTGAGCTCTTGGAGCATTAGCTAGAGGTTCCTTAGGAATAGGATCATCAAGGACATAAAGTTTCTTTTTCATTCTTGAGAACAATTCTCAAGTTTCTGAACCAATCTAGAAAATTAGTCCCAATTAATTTGTCCTTCTCAAGGACCGATCGCAAAGATAAGTGTGAAGTATTGTTTGCAGCCATTGATCTACAGTTAAATATGCAAAGTTAATTTTAATTTATATATATATATATTTTTTTTTTTTAGGCATCAAATAATAACTCCCACTAAATCAATAACTCTTATTATTTAAGTAACTATACTTAATTATTGCATTTTAGTGGGCTAAGAACCATATTTCACTTAATTTTAAGTCAGCTTTGCATGAAACTTAAGTGTAAGTTATTCAGGTAGGGAACTCTTTCCCAATTACATCACATGTAACTCTTAGATTATTTATGGGATTCTTGACATCATATGTCTCGGTATGTTTGAATCCCATCTAATGCCTTAGGCCCAAAACCATTTTGATAGCCTAATTAAGTCTAATCATGTTAAACTCATGAGTAGCACCATTACCATTCTGCCTTACTAAGATAACCTAATGCACTCTACTTTGACAAACCCACATTATGGTAATCAAAGTCTTGACAGGTTTTTTGACATGGATGGCATTAAACTTTAAAATTATTGAGGGATTTTAATTATTATTATTCTATTTTCTATCATCATGTATAATGGATATTCAAGCATACATGGTAGTAAATTTTGTATCACATACATATACATACATCATCTCATGATATATCAAATTTATAGAATAAAGAAAAAAAAAGTGTCATAGCATGGCCCCTTATTCTATATTGATTTTCATAAGCCAATATGAAAATCAATGGTCCAATCCTAAGCTGAGAACCATCTTCATGGTCTTGAGTTGCAAATTTTTCTTATATCTTCTTCATGATCCTTATTTCTCCATCACCATGGATTAAGGGGGTCTTCATGACATTTCCTTGTCTTCATTACAATAAAGAGTAGATACAAAAATCCTACTTCTATGTAGAAAAGATATATTACGATAAAATAAACGACACGTAGGTTGTATTTAAAATTACAACCCATAAAAACAGAAGAATAAAACTACCAATCATATGGGTCTTAAGGCCATGCTATGCACTATACATATAACATAAGCACACATGATAGTCATTCACACAATTTTAAAACTTTTAAAAAAATCTTTATATTAACTGTTTTTATTTAGTGCTTATGAAATTAAGCTATGCATCTTATAGAGGTCAAGGGGACAACGTCACCTTGTGGGGGTTAAAGGGGTAGTGCCCCCTTATCAGGGTCAAAGGGACAATGCCCCTTTGTAGGTCAAGAGGATAGAGTCCCCTTGCGGTGGTCTCGCTAGCCAGTTAATGGGTAGAGATCAAGGGGACAGCATCCCCTGCGGGGTTTCAGGAGCAGCGCCCTTGAAACTTAGACGAAATTGAAAATTTTGGGTTTGAAGATTCTTTGAAAAATATAAGTCCTTGTTAATTCGTAAAACAAAAATCATCAAATCTGGCTTTTAAAATTCATTGAAAAATCAAATCTTTCAATTTGTATTTCGAAACATTGCAAAATAAAATATTCGATTCTTAAAACCCAGATTTACAATAATACGGAAAACATGACTTTAATTATTTAACTGCAAAAATGTCATTCGATTTCAAAAAAAAATTAATACAATTCACAATCGTAATTCGTGTCATACACGATTGAAATTTGTTGATTTGTTTAACGATTGAACAAAATACTTTCAACCCTTGAATAACAAATTTTGAAACATGTTTAATCATATTAAACATACTAAACTTCATTGATTCAAAATCTATCAAATCCTTTAAACCTCATTGAAAAACGCCAAAAACACACATATAGATGTATCAACATACATATATATTCGATGTTAACCTAATCCAATTAGATTGTTTTACCCCTCATGCATAATAATAGATTCGATTTTTAAAATTTTGAATTTTATTATATCACGTACAGAATCATATTCGTATTGATTCCATCATGCATAATAACGAATTGATATTGCAATTAACATGAATAGATACGAAAATCATATATTCGAATTCTATGAATTTATTCGCTGTAACTTAGTCAAATCTAATTCAACCGCATATTAAACACAAAATAACACTACCTCATATGTAGATAGAAAAATAGATTCCAATTTAATTAAGAACACAAGTGGCTCTGATACCACTTGTCACGCCCTAAAGGGTATCCTAAACATGGCAGTCCACCGCATATAATATTAAAGCTAATGAATGACAACCTTAGTTACGCAGGAGCTTTGATATCATATGCAAGGCATGCTTCCAAGATAGTAGGAGACTCATAGGGGTATTATGTTTAAATAGATAGCAAAAGCAAGCAAGAACTTAAATAGATAAATATAAGATCTTCATTTAATAACAAATTTGTACATCATCTTAGGGGCATTCCCTCGCCTTAAAGTCTTTGTTCAACTATACTAATAACAAAATAAACATAACTACCACATAAGCCTACTATAGAGATTTTCCTAGAAGTCTATGTTTAAAACAAAAAAATACATAAAATTCATCCAAAAACTCCTAGTAGCTTACACTCGTACCTGCATACGGGGCTTCTTGGGGCCAACCATAGGTAATCATACTATAATAGAAAACTATAAGGGTATAAGCAAGACTAGCTTAGTGAGATAATTCCATCTATGAGACATTTCCATAATTCACACAAGTATTTTAATCAAACATATGAAAATGCACAAATCATATATCAAGCAAGATACACATGATTAACCGGAAACAAGTGTAGCATGGATTTAACGCCCTCCATGACAAGGGTTGGGAGGTTACAGGCTCATATGACCATCAATATCTGCATATTTACCGGCTCCTGCTTGCCTGTAGACTTTTCGGCTCCTACTAGCCACCATGTAGACTTTCCGGTTCCTACCAGCCACTACTACCATTTCTTCGTTTCCCCACAAGAAGAAAAGTAGTGAAACAAATGTGACATGTATATGATATGCATGAATTAATTTCAATATACATTTAACCAAAAATGTTTAGTTCAAGTTAAAGGCGATCAACACAATTCTCATCATATCAATACAAGAATCACAGATTATTTGTCAAACCAACTTCCGATATTCTTAATTTATGTTCAAGCAATCATAATCTCAAATCACATGACAATTGTTCATTTTATCTTTCTCTTAATTTCTAGTGCTTCTATTTGCAAGCACAAAATAAGGAAATTTAATAAAAGGAATAACTTACTCCATATCGGTAGATCTAATCGAAATAGTCCTTCGGATAGACGATCTCGGGTCCCTCGTCACCTAAACAAGATGAAATACCCAAAATGAGTCTTTCATAAAACTTCTATTCTTGAAGATTCCAAACTTTTCTCAAAATCGCGGTAAAATTGTATAAGAGGAAATTCCAATTTAAAATGGCCATAACTTGCTCATTTTAACTCGAAATTTCGCGTATAATATATCGTTTTCCACCTACTCAAAAAGATCTACACATTTCTAAGCTTATTTTTCATAAAACTAAGTTTTTTGGGTTCCGAAAAAGCAGCGACCAGATTCCCCACGAATATATATATGTATTGACTCATAACAAATCGATGAAGTAAATGAAGTTGTCTCAACTTATGAAAAAGTAAAGTTTTAAAAGATTTTAAACTTTGAGATTTTTGTTGGAATATTTATTTTACTTTTGAAAAGGCCTTGAGTTATTTGAGATGAATATTCCTTTTTCTAATTTTAATTACTTTAAATTCTTAAGGGGTGTTTTTTTTTATTTTTTTATTTTATACTTAGATTCCAACAACTTTTAAAAGTAATAACAATTTCATAAAATGATGTTCTTGTTTCTTGTAATAATTCCAAAAGAATTTCTAATACTTGATGGAAAATAAGTTTGTATAAAGCCTTTTGTTTATTTGAGAAAAATCATTTCTAAGTATGGTCATGAGTTTTTAGGAAATCTATTTTCTACATCTATTTCTTTAGAAAGAACTTTAATTTAAGAAAACACTTCCTCATTTATTTTTGTTGAGACAAAAACATTATTTTCATGCATGAATATGAATCATGAAATTATGGAATATAGAGGAACATAATAACTTAAAAGAATAAGCAAATAACGAAATAAATCAGGTATTGGGACCTTAGCTTCATTAAGGTACCCCGGGTCTAAGAAAAGACTAGTCCCAAAAAAGAAAAGAAAATGTTTTGACTTGATGAGGACAAGTCTAAGACTAGAAAGACTAGTCTTAAGAACAACTTGAAAATAAATAAGTTGCAATGAAGTAAATAAATTGCATGGAAGGTAAATAAATTGTAACACAAAGGAACATAAAGAAACACAAAGGAACATAAAGAAACATAAAGGAACATAAAGGAATTGATATTATGAACAAAACAAAGTATGAACCTATTGTTGATTTCTTAATCTTCATGGTTTTAGAAAACACACATTAAGTTCATACTAAGTAGATGAACATAGAAATTTCTTGAAGAATTTTTACCTAAAAGAGATGAACTAAAGAGAGCTTCTTGGAAGAACTTTCTTGGAGAGATTTGGAGAGAAATTTGAGTACAGTAACTTTAGTAAAGAAGTGGTGTGAAAGAAGTGAAGGTATGAGGGGGTATTTATAGGGAAATGTGGGAGATAATTTGTGTTAATTAAATAAAGTAAAAATATAACAAATTGGATAGAGAAGAGGAGGGCCAGCGCTATTTTTGGGAAAAAGAGAGGGAAAATTAATTTTTTTGTCTTTTGATTAATTAAAAGTAAGAAATGAAAGATGTGAAATTGTATTGGAAATGAAAATGTGTAAGAAATAGGTGTATGGGTTGTAAGAGTAGGTTGTAAGAAAAGTAAAGGTAGATGAATATTGTAGAATAGTAGAAATTAGTGTATGTAAAAATAGACATGACAATTAAATACCGGTAGTAAGAAAATACGAGTATAAATGTGATATATGATATTTTTAGCTACCGAAAAATTACGAAATTGATATTTTTGAAAATCTTATATTTTTACGAGTCTAACAGTATATTCGGAATATTTTCCCTATTCCAAGCTCCAGGACACATTTTTCAAGAACTGTGTCCGATTGGGTTCAAAGGACATTCGAATTTTGCAAAACTGGCATTTTTACGTAACCTATAGCTATTACGAATCATAGTAACTAATTATTCAAACTTCGTTTTCTAGGGCTAGGGAAAACGGTAATGCCGGACTCAAGCGGTTACGGCAAACTAGGGTTTTGTTGACTCCGGAAATCCGGTTGACTTTCGATTAGGGTTTAAGCTTTAATTCGGATCCAAAATTTCAAGGATTTACACCACTGTAGGGTTTCATATGAAATTTTAAATCTTGTTTGCAGTGGAAAATTTAAAACCTTAAAGCTTGGATCCATGTGCTCTAATTAAATTAGATACAAAAAAAAAAAAGATTCCAAATAATACCTTGCAATTTTGAATTTGTTAAAACTTATTTCAATCCGGATCTATAAGGTACCACAATCTCGCAGCAATCTCTACTTCGTCCACACGAACAAGCACCTCCAAAAGGAATCATCTTTGTGTGCTAGCACAATCTAGAATGCTTCTAGATTATTCGAGAAGAATCTTATTTTCTTGTGTTTCTCTTTTAGGGTTACAGAATTTCTCTGCCGTCAAATGATAGTAAAAGTCTTAACCCTAATGAGCGCTATCACACCTATTTATATTATGTCAGTATTTTGCACTGACAATTATACTCCTAATCTTATTAGGGTTGGTAGTGATAGTAAATTATTATTCATAATAATAATTTATTTATTCTTCCCGTTGGATTTTTAAAATTAAATCACTAACTAGTGATTGGCCTCAAGTACATGAAATAACAATACTTAGTAATTGGCCTAGGGCACAATCACTAACAACGTGAGAATAGGAGTTTCCCTTAGAAGTTTATGTTTAGCTTTTGTATAGACTTCCATAGGAAACCTTAAACGCTTAGATTGTTGTTAAAAATTAATACTTTGACTGATTATTATTTTACGACGGAATGCCCCTTAGTATTTTGTAAATGATTTTAAAATATCTATGGTTTATATTTTTATGCTTATTCTATTAAGTTAAACTATCTATCTCTGATTGTATATGTATTCTATTATCGTAAGGGAACACCTTGCATCTAATACAAGGCTTTTGAATAATTGTGGTAGTGATTCCTAAATCTCGTTTATATGTAGCGGACTATTACGTTTAGGGTACCTTTTTTGGGCATGACAGTTTAAGTTGGTATCAAAGCAGCAAAAACATAAAGCATGGCAATTAAATTTAAAAAGGTTAAAGTGTATTAGTAAATAATTCTTAGGGTAAGAAAGGAGCTAAAAGTCGAAACTAACTAGAAATCTTTTCTTGGTATACGTTTCCATAGAAGAAACAAGGGAAAGGGTAAAAACGTTTCTGAAAGGGAATGGAGAGACATTTGTGGACTACAAGCTGAGGTTGAGAACTTTGTGTGAGGAATTCGCATTGGCGAAGAGACCTAGGACTCTAAAAGAAGTGTATGTAATTTGGAAGAAGGGTCTTAGATATACTAGGTGGGAAATGGTGGTTGACTAAATAAGGTATGTTCCAATAAGGAGAAGGAGGTGGACAATGTTAGAGATGATCTATGTTGTGGAGAGAATTATGGTAGACTATGGGAATGAACCGATGCTTAAAGAGGCCACCTTTATCCTAAAAAGGGAGGAATATCCCCCACACCCTGAATTTCGAGTATGGAGGAGTACAAGACCTCTATATGTTTATGCCCATGATGATTTGATGAACCATAGGGAGTGGCTTCAAGCAGATGCAAGGAATCACTTTTATTGGCATGGAGCATATCTAGATATTTTGCCAACACCCGCGAAAATCCAAGCCCCACATCCGAGTGAGTGGGCATATAGATAGAGAATACCCCAATGGAGGAGGACCGTAATGAGAATGAAAGTGAAGAGGAGGAAGAAGAAGACCTAGAGGAGGACCGAATTTAGTAAATGAGAAAGGAGCTAGGACACCCCAACTTGCTAGGATTGAGGAGGATCCAAACAATGAACAAACCCACCCAATTTGGACTTTGATCAAGATCTATAAATCTCAGATAGCCATATAGTAGAGGTCGAGAATGAATTATACTCTAGACTTTAGAGAGATATATATGAATATGTTGAGAACTCGAGAGTTGCAGATGGAACAACCATGAGCCCTGTGGAGAGTGAAACTTCTGAAGACATAATGTTGAGAGAAGCTCGAGCAATTGCTAGAAGGATTTAGGAGGAAGTAGGAGAGGAAGTAATGAGAGAAGAGAATAGAGGAGTCGTTGACAGGACAAGAGAAGGAGAAGATGAAGAATCTGATGAAGAAGAACAGACATGGTCAAATAGGAGGAGAAGGATGATTGTAAGGGCTTATTTGAGCCAATTTGTTAGAAGAGATTATGGGAGCTCTTCTAGTAGGGATCGTCCTCCGATCCCAACCCCGAGAGACTCTTAGGAAAGGAGAAGAAAGAGATGACAAGCATAGTCCAAAATAGTCTAACAAAAATTTTGTAGCAAGAAATGAAGGATGCCGAGTTGCTTTAATGTTGTCGTTAGATGGTTTTAGTATGTTTTTTTTTTGTTTCTCATTTCTTGTTTTCCTTTTTTGATTTGATAAGAAGATGTAATATATAGGTCCAGGTCAGTCAAGTGGCATGAATTTCATGTTTTGTAGGCTTAATGTAAGAGACTCGACCGAATGTACAATAGTGGTATCATCTATTGAAATCTTATATGTATTTGTTTAAAGAAGGAAATTACATTTTCTTAGCAAATGACATAAACAGAAATTAAGAACGCAACTAAGTATGAAAGCCTGCGCACCATATCCTTAAAGGACCGTAAACAATAACAAGATGCATGAACACCATTGCATCCATTGCATCATTGTGAATGATTTCTTTTTGCTTGATTTCATAATTTGAGTTATAATTTGAACTCTACAATTTGGTCTTATAAATTGAAATTTTCTGGCTTAGATTCCATGATTTGAACTTTATCATGATTCGTTGAAGTTTCTTTTAATTATTTGATTTTCGCAAATCCTAAATTAAGCCTTTGAGGCACAACATAAAGAAAATCTTAAAACTTACATGGTAATGTATAAACAGATGACCTCGAAACCGTAATCGTGAATAGGAAACTCCCCCAGTAGAAGCACATAACGAAAATCAACCGGTTATACCCCAACAAAACCAACAAGGGGTGTCACCCTAGAACCTGCAAATGGATATGATGAATGCAATTGGGCAGCTAGCTCACCTTCTAAACACATTCATCCAGTATCAAAACCAAAACCCAAGTCAAAACCAAAACCAAAACCAAAATCCAAACCAAGGACAAAGTGTGCAAAATTCTGCACCATTGCCACCCATGGATCATCGTGAAGTAACTGCTGAAACCCCAACCCCACCTGAAGAGCATTCATACAGTGCACCCTTACCACCATCGCCACCTCACCAAAGACCTCATTGAACCTCTACTAGACTTCATAAAGAGTAATTGGTATTTTAACGAACCTTTGGCAAACCTGATGAAGCTGAGGACTGGTTGGCTCAAATTGAGAGATCTTTTGCAACCTATGAGGTTCCACCTTACCTTCAGTTGGACTATGGGACTTACATGCTCAGAGATAATGCTAGAATTTGGTAGGAATCGAAAAGAAGGAGTTTAGTACCCTTGATTACATGGGAAGCCTTTCGTTGGGAATTTTGGAAAATTACTTCCCTTCTAGTTTAAGGGTAAGATGTAAACCCCCAAAATTTTCATAATTCTTATAAAATAATCTTAGAAGTCTAAGTATCAAAATTTAAATTCTAAAATCGACTCGAGATTAACACCCGATTCTAGACCGAGTCAAAACACTGGAAACGAAACCCTAAAAATTGAACAAAGTTAAAACTTAATTCCAAATAAGAACAAAAATGAGTTTTCTCAATCTTGAGAAAACGAGAACCCTTGAAACGAAATATAAAGTCCAATTACCGATATAATCAACGTCCGTACGTCGATTAAATAATCTACCCAATTCCTAAAACGCGAATCGAAACGATAGATCCAAATACCGCTTAACAACGAGATAATAAAATCCTAAATCCTTCAGAAAAATTTTAGAATCACAAAATCCAAATTTTCAACAAAAGTCAAACTGAGTCAACTCATAAACCTAGACTCGGTTAAACGATCCCGAGAACTAAAAACAAATAAATAATCACGAATAAAATAAGATAAACCATAGACGTCGAGCTAGAAATATAAAATGATCAAAACTCAAAAATTATACGATCTTAAATAACTCAGTAAAAAAAAAAATCGGAAATCAAAACGGAACCCTAAAAGTCAACAAGCCTATAACGGACCCTAGTGGTTAAGATCCGGCAATCCCGCGTTTTCAAACCCTAGAAAACGAAATTAAGTAAATAGCCTAGAATAGTTCGTAATAACGTAAGGTAACATAAAAATATCAATTCGCGAATTTCGAGTGACCTTTGACCCAAACGGGATCGGTTCTCGAAAAGCGTGTCCCGGAGCTCGGAATATTAAAAATATTCCGTTTATACCAATAGACTCGTAAAAATACAAGGATTCCAAAAATATCAGTTTTGGAATTTTTCGGTAGCTAAAAATTACAGATATCGCATTATTACACGTATTTTTATTACTACCGGTACTTTAATTGTCTAGTCTACTATTCATAGTACTTTTCTACTATTCATTACTATTCACCTATCTCTACTTTTTCTTACACCTATTTCTTACACCTACATATCTATTTTCTTACTTTTTATATTTCCAATACACTTTTAATCAAATCATATCTTACATATTAATTATTTTCTTACAAATTTCTCTCAAAAATCAACTCACTCTCTCTCCCCAATGCCCAAAACCGGTGCCTCCCCCTCTCCATCAATCTCTATTTTGTTTTTTTTCCAATTTATTTTATTACATCCAAAAATCACTCCAAAAATTCTATAAATACCTCATTCCTCTTCCACTCTTTCACACAATTCATTCACTACCAAAACTCTCTCAAAATCTCTCCACAAATTCTCTCTTCAAGAATTCTCTCTACCAAAACTCTCTCAAACAAATTCCTCACAAAAATCATCCCTCATACATAAACTATCTACCACATATTACTACTCACATAATACCCATTTCATCTACCACCTTCATACCTCTTACATATCTTAGGTAAATATTTATTCCATCTATTATTCATCCATGTCATGTAACTTAACATGACTATGGTGTTGTTTTGAAACTCATATGAGTAGTAAAAGCAACAACATGTTCACGTTTTGTTCTTATATATAAGCTTCCTATTTTATTATGTTATTATTATTATTGTGATTATTTGCTTATATATAGTATTATGTATTATGTATATATATTTATTTAGAGCATATAAGCCATTTGTTATTTATTTATTTTCAAGTTATGCAATTTATTTATTTTATGTTGATATTAAGACTAGTCTTTCTAGTTTTAGACTTATCCATATCAAGTCAAAACAATCTTTTATTTATTCTCTTTAAATCTTTCGGGACTAGTCCATTCTTAGTCCCGGGAAGCCTTGATAAAGCTAAGGCTCCAATACTTGATTGGGATTCCTTGATGAAGCTAAGGTTCCCAATGCTTGAAATTTTATTTTCTTGCTCATTAATTATTTTTAGTATTTTCTTATGTTCTTATTATTTTATATGCTCATGATACTTGCATTTGCATAATGTTAATGTCTCAACTAGTCTAAAAATAGAATCTTGTTTTACTAAATGAGCTCAAAGCTAAGTTTCCAATTATATGATTTACCACAAAAACATGAAGTTATTATCAACAACCTAGAAATAGAATAATACAAGTTTTCTCAAGTTTTCTTAAATAACAAAAATAGATTTATCAAGAAAATGTAAGAAATAAATGTTTTCTTTGTATTTTATGGTAATCCAAGTTTTTAGAAAAATAAATCGTTCATATTGAAAGTTTGAGACTTAAATTCTTTTCTAAAACTAAGGAACAAACTAGTTTTCAAAGTTAATATAAAAATCAACTCATAAGGAACCCACTTAGGAAAAGTAATGATTTTTAAATTCTAAAAGAAAGAACTTGTTTTCAAAAGAATATAAATAAAGTAAGGTTAGCAATAATGGATTTTATCAATAAAGATGATTCTTTTCAAAGAAATGAAAGAACAAGTTTTAGAAAGCAAAAGCTTATATTTTAGGAATAAATATAAGAAGACAAGATTCATTTTCTAAAAACCATCCTAAATACAAAAATTTATAAAAAGGTTTTTATCAACTTAATATACTTTTGATGAATTTGAACTTTAATCACTAGAAGAAAATTTAATACAAACTAAAGGATTAAGGAAAAATTCAACTTGTTTTGGAAGAAGAAATGAAGAAAATAAAATAAGAATATACTCATTTATAACAACCTAGGAAAAATATAAAGTTTCTTTAGATACTTGAAAGGAAATTTTCAAAACTAAGGTTTAAATAAATTGTTTTATGAAATAAATTGTTGAGACACTACCATTGGGATTTTGCATATAAAGTGAGCATACCTATATATTCAAATGTGTTTATCAAATATATTTATATTGTTACAAAAGGATTTTCTTTAAAAATGGAGTTGAGTTAGAAAATGGATTTTGCAAAAGTTTAGAAAATTCGTTTTAAATCTGTACCTGACGTTTTCGAAACCCAAATGACCTTTTATGACCAAGATAAGTTTAGAAATGGATAGAACTTTTCGAATAGGTAGAAAACGGTATATCATATGCGAAATTCCGAGTTAAAATGAGCAAGTTATGGCCATTTTAAGTTGGAATTTCTTCTTATACGATTTTACCGCGATTTTAAGTAAAGTTTAGAATCTCCAAGAATAGAAATTCATGAAAGACTTATCCCGGGTATTTCTTTTGTCTAGGTGACGAAGGATACGAGAATACCCTACCCGAGGATTACTACGACTAAGAAGATAGCGAAATGGACGAGTGAGTTATTCCTTCTAATTTCGTTACCTTGCTTGTGCTTGTAATGTAGTAGCATTAGTGTACTAAGAAAAGATAAAAACGAATATATTTGGGGATTTCGGGATTATGTGATTCTATGTTTATGCGTGAAATGAGAATTAAGAATATCGCAATTTCGATCTGCTTGTTTAAATAATTTTGTTTACTTACTTGTATGATTGTTTATTGTGGCTAAATTGTTTGATCGCCCCTAATAAACCTTAATAAGGTTTGACCTAAGAACAATAAAACGTTCACGCATAGCATCCATCGAGTCACATCTATTTCTGAAGGCTGCTACTCCTACGCGTAGAGTTGGATTGGCTGTGATCGTGCGGTGCCACGGGCCATGTTCCTTCCTGGAGAATCCAAATCGCTCGGGGAAAGCGACTCTAGGTTCGGAGCCGAGCCAACCGAACGCTGTGGGTGAGGACCTGGGGACTAGCAGTAGAAGGTCGAGGACCTTCAACCCCGATTCCCTAACCTTTGATACGGAGGGGTAAATCCGTTCTATATATGGTTTCCGGATGACTATATATATTCGCGTAATCATGTGATTGTTGCATTGTATGCATAGCATATGTTTGATTAAATAAATAAACTTGTTTGAAATTATGGTACGAACGAAAAGGAATATCTCACTAAGCTAGTTGTAGCTTATACCCCTATAGATTTGTTGAAACAGGTATATTCGTGGATTAAATTTGAGGATCATGACATTAAGGAAGTCATGGACGGATGATTAAGGATATGGAATCATACGATGAAGAAATTTTGTAAGGTTCTTTATATGTGATAACCTATATGATTAGGGACGCATATTTATTTGAAGATAATAGAAGAATATGCTTAAGAATTGAATTGTGATATGCTTACGTTTTATATTAAGTATTCTCTTTGCCTTGCTACTTATTATTATCAATGTAAATTGCGCTACTCCGATGCGTCCCCTTGGTTGTGATGTACGCCTTGTACATAATATGGAAGCCTTTGCATGACTAAGGTAGTCATTCCTAGGCTTTAGTATTGTGTACGGCGGACTGCCACGTTTAGGGTACCCCTCGGGGCGTGACATAAGATACAGTGTAGATTTTCTACATGTGAAGCAAAGAGGAAGGATGGTAGAGCAATATGAGACTGAATTCACTCATTTGCTACAATATGCACCCGAATCCTTCAGAGACAGTGAAGAGCTGAAAAGACAAGTATTCTTGGGAGGTCTAGATGAAGACCTAAGGATTAAGTTGGAAGAGCTTGGATTGAAAACTTATCCAAAGTCGGTGGAAAAGGCTCAGATAATAGAGGGAGTAAGGAAAAGGAAGTATTAGATGCCAAAAAAGAAAGTCTTTGGGAAAAGGCCGTTTGATGCCTCGAGTTCAGGATTCAAGTGCAAGAGATACAAGCCTCACTATGGATTCTGAGATAATGGAAATGGAAGTGGAAAACCCAATCTGGCGAGGTTAATGTTACTTGTTAGAATTGTAAAGAGGCGCACTATCCTAGACAACGCCCAGAGCTAAGAAACAAGTGTTTATTTTGTGGTGAATCTAGTCACATGGCCCATGCCTACCCGAAAAAGATGGCCATCACCTACTTTACCTGTAAAGCAAAGGGACACCTTGCAATAGAATGCCCACAAAGGAAGAGTATGGCAACTCGACCTTATGGAACACTTGGCAATGTGAGCACGATAAAGGGTGGAAGTAGGAGTGGATGTCGTACCACGTCAGCCATGCACGAAATGAGACTCTACAACTTCGAAGGACAATGGATAGTAGAAGAAGATGATGATGATGAGATGGAATTAACAGCCTTGGACCAAGGAGGAGAGAATGATGTCGATTTAATCATAGGTCAGCTGCAAAACCCTTATTAATTAAAATTTTTCTTTTTAATTACCAGTTTTTCTAAAACGTAAAACTATTAAAGAAAAGTTAAAACTTTAAACACAAGATAGATAAGTAGTAAGGACGATGTAGGTATAAGTAGTAATTAACGTTTGTTGAACACATGCCACATATTGGTGAGTAGAAGTGAGGCCTATATGTTGTTTGATACTAGAGCAACACACTCGTTCATTACCACTAGTTTGGCTAGACAGCTTGATTTACCAATAGTCACCACCACCTCTAGCCTACGAATCAAGACACCCACAAGAAGTATCGTGTCAACTCGGGAGATGTTGAAAGATTGTCCATTGGAAATTCAAGGATACCCCTCTAAGAGTGATCTAATAGTGTTGGAGATGAGCAAGTACGAAATCATACTCGGTATGAGCTGGTTAACTAAGGTTAAAGCTATTGTGGATCGACGAAAGAAGATAGTAAGCTTTAATATTCAATATGGGAAAGAAGTGGAATTCGTTGGAGAGACCACAATCCCAAGAGGAAATGGGTTAAACTCTTTTAAGTTAATGATGGAGGATGAAGAAATAATGCCCATTGAGGATACCTCTAATAAGGAAAAACCACAAGAAGTAAGAAATATACCGGTTGATGATGAGTATCCGGATATATTTCCAGATGTGTTGCTTGGGTTACCCTAAAGAGGGAAATTGATTTTGAAATTGGTTTGGCTCCTAATACAGAACCGATATCAAAAGTACCTTACTAGATGGCGCTGGTTGAGTTGAAGGAGTTGAAAATTCAGTTACAAGAACTATTAGATCAGAAGTTCATAAGGCCTAATGTGTCGCCATGGGGCGCAACTGTACTATTTGTGCAGAAGAAGGATGGATCTATGAGGCTATATATCGATTATCGTGAGCTTAATAAAGTTACAATTAAGAATCGATACCCTTTACCTATGATTGATGATTTGTTCGATCAGCTGCAAGGAGCTCGCGTGTTTTCACGCATAGATTTACGCTTCGGTTATCACCAATTAAGGATAAAACCCAAAGACGTGCCAAATAAGGCTTTTCGCACAAGATATGGGCACTATGAATTTTCAGTGATGCCCTTTGGGTTGACTAATGCACTAGCTGCATTCATGGAACTCATGAATAGAGTTTACAATCCACTCTTGGACAAATGTGTAATAGTAATCATCAACAACATTCTAATCTACTCAAAGAGTGAGAAGCAACATGAAGAGCATCTTAGGATGGTGTTGCAAACTTTAAGAGAACATAAGCTATACACCAAGTTGTCTAAGTGTGACTTTTGGCTAGATCGGATATCCTTTCAGGACATGTTGTGTCAAGAGAAGGCATCTCGATCAACCCCGAGAAGATCAAGGCTGTAATGGATTGGAAACAGCCATAAACGATAACCGAAGTAAGAAGCTTTTTAGGACTAGCTGGCTATTATTGCTTGTTTATAAAGGGTTTTTCAAAAATAGCTAAGCCCTTGACTCAATGAACACAGAAAAATGAGATGTTTGTTTGGACAAATAAATGGGAGCAAAGTTTCCAAGAACTGAAACAACGGCTAGTATTGGCACCAATCTTGGTTCTGCCATACCCGGAGAAATCTTATATTGTGCATAGTGACACTTCAAGGAACGGCCTTGGATGTGTACTCATACAAGAAAGAAAATTTATTACTTATGCTTTTCGATAGTTGAGACCATGTGAGCAGAACTACCCTACGCATGATTTGGAGTTAGTCGCAGTTGTCTTTGCTTTGAAGCTATAGAGGTACTATCTATATAGACAAAGGTGCGAGATATATACAAATCATAAAAGCCGTAAGTATCCTTTTACATAGAAGGAACTAAATATGAGGCAAAGAAGATAGTTGGAGTTGATCAACGATTATGATATGGGAATTAACTATTGTCCGGGAAAGGTAAATGCAGTTATGGATGCTCTGAGCCAGAAAAACTATGGGGAAGTAGCTGCATTAATCATAAGCAAAAGAAACTAATAAAAGAATTTGAGAAATTGAAGATTGAATTTATTGGACAAAGTATGGAACTAGAGATAGCTAATTTGGTGTTAGAACCAACCTTGGTTGAGAGAATCAAAGAGGCTCAACGATATGATGAAGTAATGCAAAAGCTTAAGAAGGAGGTTTAGGAAGGAAAATACTTTGACTTTGTAATAGATGAGGAGGATGTGGTTAGAATAAAAGGACGACCATGTGTACCAAAGATGAGGAGTTAAGGAAGGAAATTATGAGTGAAGCCTACAACTATGGCTATACTATATACCCCGGAGGTATAAAATGTACCAAGACTTGAAAAGCCACTATTGGTGGAATGGCATGAAGAGGATGTAGCAGACTACGTAATGAAATGTACATTTTGCCAACAAGTGAAGGATAGAAAATCAAAGGCTAAAAGGATTGTTAAAGCCTTTGCCTATCCCTGAATGGAAATGGGATCAGATATCCATGGATTTCGTGTGCAGTTTTCCAAAGACTTCAATGAGTTATGTATAGTATGGGTAATTGTGGTTCGATTGACAAAGTCAACGCACTTTTTACCAATCAATATGACATACTTTACAGACAAGTTAGCCAAGATCTACATCCGAGAAATAGTGTGGCTACATGGCATACCCACGGGAATTATTTCAGATCGAAACCCAAGGTTTATATCTAAGTTCTAGACAAGTCTACAAAAAAGTTTGGGTACATAGTTACATTTTAGTACTGCTTATCATCCTCAGACCGATGGACAATATCAGTGGACAATTCAAACCCTAGAAGACATGCTGAGAGCATGTATATTGGAATTCAAGGGAAGCTGGGATAATCACATACCACTTATTGAGTTTTCTTACAATAACAGCTACCACTCCACCATTCAGATGGCACCCTACGAAGCCTTGTATGGATGGCATTGTAGGTCACCTCTGTTTTGGGATGACATAAAGAAACTTGCTATTGGACCAGACTTGGTACAAGAGGTGACTGATAAAGTGAAAGTCATATAATAAAAGATGAAGGAAGCACAAGACCGGCAAAAGAGTTAGGTAGATTTGAAGAGGCGAGTTCTCGAATTCCAAGTAAGTGAACATGCGTACTTGAAAGTGAACCCTATTAAGAGTATATGAAGAGTACGTACACAAGGAAAGTTGAGCTCGAGATACATTGGACCCTTTGAGATACTTGAAAGAGTTGGAGATCTGGTATATCGTTTGGCTCTGCCTTCGAATCTATTGGGAGTGCATAATGTGTTTCATGTCTCGGTGCTAAGGAAATATGTACCAGTCTCAAAGAGAATCATGGAGTTAGAACCCATCCAATTAAAGAAAAATCTCACCTACGAGGAACATCCAGTGCAAATCTTGGATAAGAAAATGCAAAGGTTGCAAAATAAGGAGATCGGTATGTGAAAGTGTTACGGAGAAACGACGCATTTGAAGAGGTAACCTGGGAGGCCGAAGAGGAGATTCAAAGGAAGTACCTCGAGTTGTTTCAGAAAGAGGTACATAAATTTTAGTTTTGAGGATAAATGATGTAGATCGTATCAACCCTTAAATTTATAATTCCAATTAACTCCTACGACCTAGTTAGGCAGTGTACCTATTTATAGTTGTATAGGTCAAACGAATATCGTCTACAGGGACTTTGAGACAATTACTAGAATTAACCGGTTTTCTACTATTTAGCAATCCTATTAAATACCACTATTACTAACAACTATGATTCACTAATTAACTAATTAATTCGCAATCAACGTGTATTCACAACCTTAATAATTCAACAATCACAAAACAATACCCTAGACCTTGATACACCACTAACCCTTAATCTTATTAATAACATTCGTCAATGCAGCACGTGTTCTTGAATTGCAGGAACCCTAATTTCATTAACCTCTCTCTCGAGATAATTAAATCCTAACCCTATATGTCTAATGGAAATCTCTTCCTCACTAGATTCATATAAAGGTTGCATTAATGATCACAATTCCTATAAAGATAAATTCTTGATGCAAAAGATTCATGTAATCTATCTCTAGATTTACATTCAAACCCTTCTACTCATGCTAGATCTTTCCTATTAATCAATCCGTCGATTCAATTAACAAGAATCATACAATAATCTAATATTGCGCATATACTAGATTAAGACAATCAAGCAACATGAATAGATTCAAGAACAAGAACTTCATTCAACAAATCAATTCAATCCACATTAAGGTTAGGGTTTCTCAAAATCTAGGCATATAGATCTAAGCTTCCATTGTAAAATAATTACAAATATAAACCATGGAAGAATAAACATAAAACATGATGATTACACCCTTTAACCAACAAGTCTTGTGATGGAAAATTGTTAGGAGTTCCTCTTCTTCTCGCACGTCTTTTCTCCTAGGGTTTCTTCTTATCAATTGTGTGTGTCTCAAACAAAGCGCGGGTGGATATTTTTATAAGAAAATGGACATTTCTTCTACACGGGCATCCTACGGGCCGTGTTCGGGGCCATGTTGCTTCCCATTTCGAGATTTCCTCGGATTTCTACGATTTGAGTCCTACACAAGCCCGATCATAGCCTGTGTTGCGAAGTCGTGTACATTCCACGAAGCATTTGTCCATTTCTTATCTCCAACATAAGCATCCAACATGGCTCGTGTTGCGTCCTCATGTTCTTCACAATAGCTTGCTGTACATTTTCCAACGCCAACACCAGCACTCAACACAGCTTGTGTTGAAATCTCATGTATAATGAAATTCTTCACTTTGCACTTTTCTCATCAAAACTTGTTGTAATTCATCAAAACATCTATAGTGCTTATTATCTCCTCTTAATCCTGAAATTAACATATTACTCAAATCAGTATCCTTTTCTACAATTATTCACATAAAAATCACTATAATATCATACTAAAGCATGTGAATAATTAGGGTATTTTGTACTTATCAATAAAACTCTATTTAAGGTGGGTAGTTGTAACCCCCATTTTCTTAGCAAACCGAACTGGTTTTGGTAATTGAAACCAAAAACTAAAACCCTAAAGGAATACCTAAGACTAGTATGGAGCCTAAGAACCCTAGGACGGTGATACCGAGAATGAAACCCTGGAACATAAAAATGATTTGGCTTTAGAATATAGTCCTAAATAATATACCGAAACATAAAAATATCATATTTTAAAAAATTCATCCATTTCGAACTCGATCGGGATCTGTTTTAGAAAACCAGCCTCTAGGACTCAAAAATAGAAAAATATTTTGTACAACTCTTTACAATCGAAATTTAATGAGGAATTCAAAAATATAATTATAAGAATTTTTCGGTTTATAAAAATTACAGTAGCCTTTTATTGTAATTTCATTACTACCGATAATTTAATTGTCTATCTACTTTTTGATTTCTAATCATACTATTCATCAAGTACAACCACCCATACCCTATTCTTATATCCTTACAACCTATTTTTACAACCGTACATCATATTCCTTATAATTTACTTTTCCAATACATTTTTATTACTTAAATTACTTATTTAAATTTGAAAAATTATACAAAACAAATCTCGGATTTCTCTCTCTCCTCCCTAAAACTAGCGTGAACCCCCACACCAACCCACCCCTCCCTCTGGCACCCTCTATTTGTTTTATTTTTTTTTCTTCTTTTATTTAAATACACATACCCTAATCCAATTTCCTATATAAACACCTTTAAGCGTTACACTTTACACCTTTCTTTCTTTTTCACAAAACCAAACCTTTGAAATTTTTTTCTCTCCTCTCTCTCCCCTTGTGTGCCGCAAGCCTCCCCTCTCTCAACACACACACAAATATTTTCTTCAAGTTTCTTGTTCCAAACACTTTGTAGGTAATAGATCTAAATCCTACCACAAATAAAACATGTAATGGCAATATCATACATGTGCGGTTCTATCAAAATCCCCATGAGCTTTTGTAAGCCCGGAAAATTTCAGTAAATAATTCCAAAATAAATATCGGAGATAAACTCTAAAAATGACTCCAAATTAAAACTGAACTTCGACTAGTCCTAAATCACGAACAAATCTAGAAATTTCTTAATCTTGAGAAAATAAGAATCCCTAAAAATAAAATAAGAACTCAACAATCTTTAAATCCAAAACCACTACGTATGACAAATTATATACTTAACTCTGACTTGTAAAATCGGGTAACATAGAACCCAAAAACAAATTATTAAAAAGTAAATAACGATTAACCTTCGAAAATAAAACCCAATTCAAGAATTTCGAAAAACTTAAGAGATATTAAATACTTACAAAAATAAAATTTAAAATAAATTTCTCAAACTAAATGTGTTGTATAATCATAAACCCTCAGTTTCTAAATTGGCAAAGATCTAAATCGAAAAATCACCTGGGTACCCTAAGTGGACTATAGTAGTTTAAGTCCGGCAATCTCGCGTTCTTAGTCTTAGAGGCCGAGGTGTAGTTTAAGTGTGTGGAGTAACTCGTAGTAATATAAGGTCGCTTAAAAATATCATATTGGTAAATTTTTGACTTATTTCGAACCTGTTCGGATATAGACTTTGAAAAGCGTGTCCCGGGGCTCAAGATATCAAAAATATACCTTTAATACCGTTAGACTCGTATTTTCATAAGGATTTCAAAAATATCATTTTTATAATTTTTTGATAACTAGAAATATCTGATTTTTACGATTACATTCCTATTTCTTTACTACCGGTAATTAACTAGTCTTTTGCACTATTCACTTCTATTTCATTACACAATTTTACTATTCTTGTAAACCCTTATATTTTTAGATAAATATTTTATATTTCATAGAAAATTCTATTTTTCTAAAATTTAGTTAGTTTCGGGTATTTACGGGATCAGTTTCTGTTTAAGATCCGATACTAAAAATAAAATAAATTAATTTAATAATTGGAAAATATTGAAAAATATTTTATTTTCATAAAATAACTTTTTATAATTTTTCAGGTTATAAAAATTTCAATTATAGCTCATATTTGTGTATTTTAATCATGCTAGTAACTTATTTGATAATTCACTAAAATGAATAAATTAATTATATTATTTTAGTTATGAAAAATCTGCTACAAAAATTTGGAATGCATTTTCTATTTTTCTTATTTTTATTTTATTTATTAAGAAAGTACTCTTACAAACTCATACCTTTAGTACACCTTTCACACATCACTTCTTTTTCACTTCAATCTTTCTACACTTTGTGTATCACTTCATGGCAGATTTTTAGCTCTTTTTGCTGATCTCTTTGTCCTTTGAAACACTCCAAAATTGATTAAAATAAATCTATTCCAATCCTTCTTTAATGAGTAACATATAAACTTAGTTACGCATTACAATTCCAAGTCAAAAACTAACTAAACTCCTTCTTTCTCTCCTCCTCGTTTCACGCCAGCTCTAGCATTATACAAGCTGCTATTTCTTTTTTTTTTTTTTTTACTTCATTTAAGTGTCTTTAACTCATTCTATCTTTCTATATATACCCTCTCTCATTCACACATTTTACCCTTTATCATTCTTTGCATTTTCTCTCTATTTTTCCTCTCTTTTTCTCTTCATTTGTTCTTGTTCTTGCAAGAAAACTTGCTACCCCTATTCTTTATTTGAGCCCCCACACATATTTCTTCAAGATCCCTTAGTAAAACTCTTATTCTAAGCTTCCATAGTTGATGTAGGTAGAGTATAGTGAGAGTTTCATACATCAAATGACCTTCCATAAGCTTAAAAGCTAAGGATGATGATGCCAAAATGAAACACTCATCTTATCTATGATTATTCTCTTGTAATATTATTATTTTCTTGCTAGCAATGGTTATATTTTGCAGATCTAACTTTTATGTAAATTTGATTATGTTTATGTTTAGATCTATGAGTTTATAGCTTATACCATAGATCTTTTTTTTATATTTATGTTCATCGTAAGTGTAGATCTGGGTTTTGAACTCAAACAAAAATGGTGAAATTCGTATCTAGGCAAGACCCATATTTAAAAGCCACTTTTTAAGTGTCAAAATGGAAGTTTTACTTGAAGTAATGAAAGCTTAATGGGTATATATCATCAAGACTTCATTTTATATGGTTTAAAGGTGATTTTCAAAGATTATTTTTTAAAACAAATTTCTATTTTCGGATCTAGACAAAGGCATAACTTAAAAACATATTTTCCAACTAAAAAATGAAGTTTTTATTCAAGATATTGAAGGCTCTTAAAATAGGATATGTAAGGGATGAATTTTGAAAAGTTTAGATGGATTTTATCAAAAGATATGTCCAAAATTTTTTTTTGTAAATTTGGATCTTAACCAAGACCTATTATAGAAACCCATTTTTCAACACCAAAATGAATGATTTATTTAAAAAATGAAAGGCTTATAGAATAGTTATCAATAGAAAATGTTTTTGATAAGTAAATGGTAGATCTACTAATAGAGATTCTCAAAATAGGAAGAGATTACAAAGTATAAAATTTGAGTTTTATCCTAACCTTGTGAAATTCGGATGGTTTCAAAACCATGCTTTAAAAACCCTTTTATCAACTCCAAAACTTATGTTTTATATGAAAAATGAAGAGTATAGGTCATAGATATCATTAAGTAATGATTTTTATAAGTTGAGATGGGATTTGCTAAGAAAAATATTAGAACAAAGAGTAGAAATAAAGTAGGAAAATTTGAGTTGTTTGTCATTTTAAGAAATTTGTAATAGCATGAAAACACTTACTTTCCAAACTCAAAATAGAAGTTTTATTAAAGAAATGAAGCTCTTAGTGGCTAGGTATGGTTGAGCCTTAAGTTTCTAAGTATCAAATGAGTTTACTTATAAGAATCACCACAAAAACAATTTATACAAAATTCGGATTTTGGGATGAACCATATTTAAAAACATATTTACAAAGTGTAAAATGGAAATTTTTGTTGAAAAATAAAGGCCTTAAGGAATATACATAATGAGGACTTAATTTTAACAAGAATAAATAAATTTTATCAAGGAATTTTTCTAAAAACAAGTGGGAATTGTCAAGAATACAAAACTAGCCTTTCTAAGTTGATTTTTCATAAAGTCTTACGAGGAAAAAGTTTTCTAAAAATTTCTTTTATTCAATATAATCAAAGACATGTACATATATATCTCATGACATATGATTTATGATAGTAACTTGTTCATATTGCATGTATACTTGCTTTGGATAGTAGAAACTTCATGAACTTTCACAAAATCAATTTTCTAAATTTTGGTTTTCACTACTAATCTGAACTGATCAGATCTTTTCGAAGCTTTAAAGTTTTCAAAACTTAAATATGATATTAGAATTAGATAGATTTTTCAAAGTAGATAAAAATCAGTATATAATTTGCTAAATTCCAAGTTAAAATGACCAAGTTATAGCCGTTTTAAGTTGGAATTCCCGCGTAAGACGAGAATTACGAATTTGATAGTTTGTATGAGATAGAATGGATTAGTTTTAAGTTGAAATACTCATTTGGGTTTTTTTTTTCCTTAGGTGACTTTGCTTTCGAGGATTCGTTGCCACCCGACTATTACGATTAAAAGACCGGAATCCAATGGACATGTGAGTTTTCCTCTTATTTTGTTACCTTGTTTGTGCTTGTAGCTAGTTGCATTAGAATTATAAGAACAAGATAAAAACCGATATGAATGGAGATGGGATAGATGATGTAAGCCCTCGAATTTTCGATTATGGTTTTAGGAATACCAAATCGAAACCCTAAAGTTTGATCCAAGTTGAAACCGAACCTTAAACAATTTCGATCACGGAATTTCATAAGAGAATTTTCAGAAACAAAAATAGAAAGTATAATACTCAATCAATTTGAAAATCAGAACATGAAAAGATCTGCCTATCCGATCCCTGAGTTAAAATGGCAAAGATGGACTAAACCCTAACCCTAGTCAAACCGGAGTTCAAAAGTCAATAAAGACCAAGACAATCAAGTAATTTCAACTCCGGCAATCCCGCGTTCTCAAACCCTAGAAAACAAAATTAAGTTAGTGGCTTAAAATAGTTCGTAATAATATAGGGTAACATAAAAATATTAGATTCGCGAATTTCGAGTGTCCTTCGAACTCAAACGGGATCAGTTCTCGAAAAGCATGTTCCGAAGCTCGGAATATTAAAAATATTCCGATAACACCAAAAGACTCGTAATTAAACAAGGATTTAAAAAATATCAGTTTTAGAATTTTTCGGTAACTAAAAATAACAGATATAGCTCGTTTACGCGTATTTTTATTACTACCGGTATTTTATATGTCTAGTCTACTATTTATAGTACTATTCCTACTATTCATTACTATTTCACTATCTCTACTTTTTCTTACACCTATTTCTTACTACCTACATACCTATTTTCTTACTTTTTACTTTTCCAATACAACTTTATTTCACATCTACCTTACACATTACATCTTTCATTTATCAAAAATCAAAACAAATAAAAAATCATCTCCTTCTCTCTCATATTGGCACCGGCCCCCTCTCCCTTTAATATATATTATTTCTTTTTCAATTTATTTTATTACATCGAAAATTCACTCCAAAAATTCTATAAATACCCTCTCCCTCCTTCATTCTTTCACACACTCATTTTACATAACAAAACTCTACCAAAATACTCTCTCAAAACCTCTCTCCAAATCTCTCACAAAATACTCTCTACCAATTCCTACAACTTCAAGAAGAAAAATATCAAACACAAAACCCATTCATCTCTTTCAAACCTTCCATTAAATGTTAGGTAAAATCCTACTTAAATTTCTTCATCATGTTCATACAACTTAGCATGAGCTTAGTGTATGTTTCTTAGGCTCATATGAGTTAAAGAAGCAACAATATGTTCATGCTTTGTTTTTGTTTTTGTTCATGTTATTATTTTACATTATGTTATTATGATGTTGTTTTTATTGTTGTTATTTTTGGTATAATCTAACTTATGTAATGTTATGTATACTATGTATATATATTTATTTAGAGCATATAAGCTCATTTGTTATTTATTTATTTCCAAGTCTTGCAATTTATTTATTTACTTGTTTTATAATTTATTAAGACTAGTCTTTCTAGTCTTAGACTTGTCCATATCAAGTCAAAACAAATTTCTTTTCTTATCTTTTCTTTTGGGACTAGTCCATTCTTAGTCCCGAGTTGCCTTGATGAAGCTAAGGCTCCCAATACATGAACGGGATACCTTAATGAAGCTAAGGTTCTCAATGCTTGACTATTTATTTATGTTTATTTACTTACAAGTATTTATTTCTACCTTACTATGTTTTATCTTTACTTTTACATTGCTACATATTCATGCATGATTATAATATTGTTGTCTTAAGTAAAAATAAAAATGGGTTCTTTCTTAAATAAAGAAAAAGTAAACTAGATTTCTTGACAAAAGAAATTTCAACAAAAAGGTCTAAGTTTTCTTTTCTAACAAGCTTTTACGAAATAAGCTAATCATAAATTCTAGAAGAAGTAATAATATAGATTTCTTCAAAGAAATAAAAGGAACTCATTTCTTTTAAAAGCTAAATACTCCATCAAGATAAGAATTTTAGTCTTGAACTAAAGACTTGAACTTAGCTAAATCTTTTAATAGGTTCATTTTAGACTTCGAAAATCACATGCCATGAAAGCATCTTCAAAACTTGAATTTTATAATTGTTATTATCTTTTCAAAATTAAACGAAGTTTTACTAAGTTCTAATGTTAACAATTCCTTATTAAGAAAGCTTTTCTTATAAACTAGTCTAAAGAAGTTATTCTACCATTTAACAAATATTAAGAATAAAACAAGTTTTTCAAACCAAGATAACATCAACTCACTATTTTGAAAACCAACTTAGAAAATAAAATTTTCCAAAAAGTAAAGTTTTGAAGGTATATCTATTTTCTAAAGAATAGATGATATAAAATAAAAGGAAAACATACACAACTTCAAATATTTGAAACTTAAGGAATATTTTGAAAAGCTTATTCATTATAAATAAAGTTAGTAGATAACTTAAAAAACGAATTTATTTTTGAAAAGTAAGAAAATGAAATAATAATAAAACATTTACTCGTAACAACTCAAATATATTTTTGTTTTCCTTCTAACAATTCAAAAAGGAGAAATTTTCAAAAGTCTTGTCTTTTAAATCCTTAAAGACAATTTTTTTATGAAATATCAATATTAAGACAACACTATCAAAATCATGCATATATGTTTAAAGGATTTTTCAACTATATATATCCATATACTTTTCTTAAGGAATTTTGAGTAAAGTAAAATTTGGAAAAATCATATTTTGAGAACTATAAATTCGTAATTATTCTATACCGTGTTAGTTTGTAACCCAAATGGCTTTTTATGACAAAATAACCTTATAAATGGATAGATCTTTTCGAGTAGGTAGAAAACGATATATTATAAGCGCAATTCTGAGTTAAAATGACCAAGTTATGGCCATTTTAAGTTGGAATTACCTTCTACTCGAATTTTAACGATCTTATGATATAATTTTTTATAAGTACCATAGAATCAACAAGAAATACTCATTATGAGTATTCTTCTTGATTAGGTGAAACCGAGGAGGAGTATTCATACCCGGAAAATTATTTTGATTAGTGGAATTACCGATCGACTCATCCATAAAAAAGATAGATCCTTAAGGCCAAGTGAGTTTATTTCCTACCTTTCTCATACTTGGTTGTGCTTGTAGCTAGAAGCACTAGAAGTAGGAAAAGATGAAATGAATTATGTATGATAATATTGGTTGAAAGAATGTTAAGCATACCGAGGCATGAATCGTTGTTAATTAACTTATGTTTTGTTATTATTCTGCTGGAGTGTGTGCAAAATTCTGTGATCACCTTTAAATTACTTTAAACATATACTATGAATTATATTAATTGATCCATGCATATCACGTAGTTAATTTCATTACATGAGTTGCTAATCTCGATAGGACAAGAGCTTAGTAGCTGGGTGTGCAGTAGCCAGAAATCTGCAAGATGGGCGATAGGTGCCTGAAAGAACTATTTTAAAATGGGCGATAGGTGCCTGAAAGAACTATTTTGTGATGGTTAGTAGGAGCCTGGAATAAACTACATGAGTTGGATTTTGAGTTGGGTTTTAAAGAGCCTGGAACACCTAACGTGGAATGGTGCGGTAAATCCATTCAAACATATGATTTCCGGTAGATCATATGTATTGCTTGATCACGTGTTTGATGCATTCATATACTTGTTAATAACTTGTTTGAAATTAATTATACAAGTACGTTGATTCAGGAATATTCTCACTAAGCTAGTTATGCTTATACTCCTATAGACCTTTATTGTATCAGGTCCAATATCTTTTATGCCCGATGACTTCATATACTCAAGTGGGATGATGTCCTAAAAAAGCTTATGGAAATCTTTTGAAGGTCATAGGTTAATTATCCTTTAATATCTTTTGGTGTTTGTCACACCCCGAGGGTACCCTAGTAGTAATAAAAAAGTTACACTTGAATATTATCACTAGATTACCTCTAGAGAATGACAGGTTTTCAAAACAATAGGATCTTTTAAGTTGCTTGATAAGAAATAATGAATATATGAGAGAAATGATTTAGTGAATAACCATTACAAACTATTACAAACCATATATCTCCTTTGAAATATACTACTAAATAATTTACTCTAATAGTACATAACCATCAAACTAAAATAGATCTGCAGACTTCTAGCTTCAAAGCCCTTACCGGAGCCATATTCCTGGATGTAACTAACCAGGGTCGTATAGTAAACTGGAAAAGACTGTAGGAGTATGAGCGAAACCACTGCTCAGTGAATAACCAGACATCATACATCACACAAGTCATTAACAAATCATATGCAATGCAAGCACTCAACCATATGCACAGATACAAGTTTGGATGATCTAGAATCCAAACAGGAAAAAGATTTACGCCCTCTTTTTAATGGGTTGAAGAACCAGCATTCAATGACCCACCTACCCAGGAGAGACTAAGTACACAGGAGAATCAACGATTTCTCGTTTTAATGTTATCACTTTGAATATAGTGGCTTGCACAAACCATCTCCTGCAATCCCCTTAGAAACTCCCTAAGTATTAATCATTTCAAAGCGATTCTACGGGCGACGTTCTTCGGTGCTTTTTAGTTCCTCATAGGACCGCCAGACCAAAGAGAACCTTGGAAGACTCACACATTGGATCAACCAAGCAAAAACAGAGATCCGAAATATTAATACGTAGCAGGCTGTCATAACCATATATGCAATAATGCAATTCGTGCAATGCATGTTCATATTATTTTGTTAAGTCCATAATTCTTAATCAAATTCGGGGTGACCATACATTACACACAAT
This sequence comes from Combretum micranthum, assembly GCA_024138025.1. NCBI lineage: Eukaryota > Viridiplantae > Streptophyta > Magnoliopsida > Myrtales > Combretaceae > Combretum > Combretum micranthum. The sequence goes on from JAMXBD010000130.1 coordinate 164,361, forward strand.
CATCATAATACTACTGCACAACATCATCCATTGCGTTATCGCTTGTATAAAGATATTTTAACAATCATACAATCAGATCATATCATACTTTCAACAAACATTCATTTGATTATCTTGCATTACATATTCAACTATTTACAATCACAACCAGTACAATATGACTGAATTACTCACCTGCTCATACTGCCTCAATCGTAGTAATCCACTGGTAGATCCTCTAATGAGTCAAAGTCACCTATTTAAGACAAAGTATTTATTAATACAATTTAACTAAATTCCTATAGGTGATTAGTGTCCTAGACTCGATATTAATACTTAATATCGTCGTGTTCCTCATATTTGATCTTACATAATTGTTTGGTTATTTTTAGGAGTCACATTACTCAAGAAATTAACTTATTTCAATTTCCATTCTTATCTATTTTATCTAAGTTAAAACAAATATTAGACTAATAATACTTTATTTAACTCTAAATATTTTCTTAATTCTAGGGTTTCAAAAGTTATTAGATATTAATCTATTTATTCTAATCTCTGGTAATAAATTTTATATTGTTGTGCACACACACATATATATATATATATATATATATATAATATACTAAATAGGCTTTAAAGATATATATATATATATATATATATAGTTTTGTTTAGACTTGAAAAACTTTTGTTGGAAAATTTTAACTGTAAGCTGGCTCAAGGCCGCCGGCCAACATTCCCCAGGTGCCGGTGTAAATTGCCTTTGAAGAAAAATTTCAGATCGAGTGCATCGGTGTTGAAAGCTGCCAGCTTACAATATACCGGCCTTACGCCGCCGGCGTAGATCTCCAGGTAACCGGCTTACGTTGAATTTTTACGTGAAAATTATTTTACGTAGCCTCTGTTTGAGTGTAAGCCGCCAGCCTATCCATGTAAGCCGCCGGCGTACAGCATTTACACTACCGGCCTTGAGGCAGTGTTGCACTGTTCATCATCTTCATCCTCGGTTCGATTCTTTTTCTTTGATTTTTACACGTTAAAAACTTACTTAAGCTACTTTAATAGTTTATATATCATATATAAGGATATATAACAACTTTCAATACGTTTCAACACATAAATATATAGATCTCGATTTTGTGAAAGTAAAACTAGGATTTTGAAGTTTTACCTCGTTGGAGCTCGTTTGATGAAATCCGAAGCTTGTGTTTGTGTTTAATATGTTCCTAAGATAATTTTAAGTCAGATACAACTCTTATATTTGAACGAAAATCCTTTGAATCATGTCATCTTACCTTTGAGCTTGTTTTTGAGGGTTTTTGGCTTTGTTTTCCTTTGATCCGAGTTTATGTTTTATGATCTGTTTGTTCTTTGTTTCCAGTTCATTTTGTTTGTTGTTTTGGGAGTGATTTCGTGCTGGAAGAGGTGAGGAATTATGAAGTTTGTTTGTTCTTCATTAATGGCTTTAAACACACACACACACACACATATATATATATATATATAAAAGAGAAAGAGAAGATGAAGCTGCAGCCATTTCTCCTTCATACTCCTCCGAATTTTGATCTCATTTTGCAGTTGTTTTCAAGCCAATTAATGCTTGAATGACTTGGCAACATATGATTGGTGTGGGTGGTTGATTTTTGTGGAAAATTTGGTCCATGATTGAAGCAAATCCGGCTCTCCTCTTCTCTTTCAACTTGCACCGAACTTAGCCGCATTTCTCACCAAAAAAACAGCAGCCCAAATATATATATTAGTTTATTTATTTAGTTAAATTTTGAGTTAATTATACGAGTTATACGGGTATAAATCGGTTAATACTTGGAAGTTTTTATACAAAAATATGCTTATACATTTATACAAAACACTTAGATTTTCAAATAATACAAATTGAAGTTATATATATACGTAGTTAATTATTTGTATAATTTTATCTCCTGCGATTTAGATTTCTTAAGCTCATTAGGTCAATTTTTGTTTCAGGCTCCGATAGCTTAAGAAAACTCGGTTTAGAACAATAGCGTGATTTGATTATTTATTTGAAGTTTAGATTTTGAGTTATTCATCAGTTTATATTTTCGTTGTGTATTTAAAACCTTAACGGTTCATTTTTGGATCATCATTTTCTAGTTATAAGCGTATATAATCATTTACACAGTATTGAGCTTAATACAGAACCTAAACTATATTTATATTTCTAGTTTTGATACTGAACATAAATTCTTATTAGTAGTTTTTAATTTTAACTAGAAATCTCGAAAATAGGGTTTAAGTCTAATTATAAACTCATTACTACTCGTTATTCTAATCTTGAATTATTATCGAGATAAAAAACAATCATTTGATCTCTATATGCATGTTTTCTATATAAATCTATTTGTATACTAGGTTTTTGGGTCTAAATTTTAGATCATATCTTGAATTAGTTATTCAAGATACAAGATTTCGTTTTCGGTATTAACTAGGGTTAAAGAATTTCTTTATTCGGTTCCTAAATCTTTCATTTATCCAAAAATCTAAATATTATCCTATTATTAGACTTCAATCAGAATCTAAATCAATTATCTAATTTATACAATCTATTATAAAGTCGGATACTAAGGTGAAAAAATTTCCCGGGGTTTACAGTGTTGTATTATTTGGTTATGGGAAAGATTAAGTTGTCATTATGATTGTTTGGAGAATTATAAGGAAAAGAAAAAAAACCCTAAGATGATGTAAAGATTATATTCTATTAATGATAAATTTGATGTTTATTTAGATTCTTGTATTGCTTTATTTACTATCTCAAACTATACATCCCACCGGTGTCTCCTATTATTGTGATAGACGCCTTACATATGGTGTTGAAAATTTTCGTATGACTTCGGGAAGTCATTCTTAAGTTTTAATACTGTATGTGGCGGACTGCTACGTTTAGGGTACCTTTTGGGGCATGACAGATGATGAGACTTTGATGTATGTATGCTAAAGAATACTAAAGCATATCGAAACCATGATTCGATTGGATAACCACACTGTTCATATTGTTTTTGTTTATGTGTATGATATTGGTTGATCACTCTAAAAGAATGTATGAATAAATTGACCTAAGCAAAAATAAATTGGTCATGCATCGCATCGTCAAGTTGCATTTGGTAGCGTGCTACTCCTACGCAAGAAGATTGGTATGGTCCGAGATCACGTTTGGAAAATGAGAGTTGGAATTAGAGTTCATTCATAGGGAACTAAAACGTACTAGGGATGCATCCCATGTATGAGCCTAGTCGAGTCGATTGCTATGAGCCTGGGGTGCTTGGGGACTAGCAGCAAGTCGTATAGACTTTCAATATCATCCCTAACCCTAGATACAAAGGGCGAAAATTCGTTCTATGTACTGGTTCCGATTACCTATACATAATTATCTGCTCATGTGTTTGTTCATGCATAGCATATGGATGATTTATAACTTGCTTGTTATGGTTCGAAATTAAGAGAACTCTCACTAAGCTAGTGTAGCTTGTACCCAATAGATGTTTGAATGCACAAGTTAACTCAAGAATGCTACCTGGGGACCGAGATGTCTAGAACCGAGTATGACCTCGAAGTTCCAATAGGAAGAAAAAAATACTTGTAGACATTAGCAAGGTTTTGTGAATTGTCTTGTAATAGTTTGTGTAGTGAAATCTTTGGATGAATTATAATTGAAGTATAGTGGATTATATTTCCTTTACATTATTACTTATGTTGTATCAATATGAAATGTATCACTCCGAGGTGTCTCCTCCATGTGTTAGACACCTTGTACATAGTATGGAAGCCTTCATGTGACTGAGGTGGTCATTCCTAGGCTTTAATATTGTGTACGGCGGACTGCCACGTTTAGGGTACCCTTCTAGGTGTGACAACTTTATACAAGGGATGTGGAAACACTTAAACATGATGATTCATGCCATCACAATGTTGTGGATTTTGTCATTTAAGTTGTTTTACTATATTTTGCTATATTATTGCTTTATATGGTTCATATTAATATTTTGTGTACATATTCTTCTACTAACATCATCTTCATAATGTTCATCTTGCATTTACATCCATAACATGAATGATATTATAGATCTATTTATTTTGAGTACATAAATGCCATAGATATATGACTTATGTACATAAAAGACTTGTAGTGTGATAGTATTAATGGGGATGTTGGCAAAACTCAAGATCTATTTTTGTTTCCATCAAAAACAAATTTTCAAATTTGGATTTAGAAAGAGCCCTATTTTGAAAACCAACTTTCCAATCCCAAAATGAGTGTTTTACATAAAATATTAAAAGGCTTATGGAATGGGTATCCTAAAGGACTGATTTTGATAAGTTAAACCTAGTTTTGCTAAGAGATATTCAAATAAGAAAAGTTTACCAAAGTTAAGTTAGAACTTGTTTCAACTCCAACAAGAACTTAAAATTCGTAACTAGGATGAGTTGCTAAGTAAATACCTATTTTTCAACCCCAAAATAAGAATTTTATTAAAGAAATAGAAGCCTTAAGGAATAGGTTTGATTAGGACTCAATTTTAGAAAGATTAAATGAGTTTTACCCAAGAAATAACCTCAAAACAATTTAACAAAAGTTCGGATTTAGAAATGACCCATCCTTAAACACCTATTTCAAAATTCCAAAATGAGGATTTTAATGGAAAAATAGAAGCCTTAGGAAATAGATGTAGTAAGGACTTAATTTTGACAAGAATAAATTGATTTTATCAAAGTATAATCCTGACACAAAGGAAGAGTTTCAAAACATAAATCAAACTCTATTTTCATCACCAATAATTTTTGTAAAATTCGTAATTGGGCAAGACCCCTATTTAAACACCTATTTTCCAACTCATAAATGAGGAAATTTATTAAAATAATGAAGGTATTAGGAATATAGGTCATCAAGGCTCTATTTTAGTAAAAATAAAGGTGATTTTGCAAGAAACAAATACTTGAAATTTTTGCAAAGTAAAAGTTTCTAAAAATTCTTTTTAACCAAATACCATCAACAACATACATATAGAGAGCTCATGACATGTCATGATAATAACTTGTTGATATTGCATGTACATATAATATACTTGGTAGAAACAATGTAAATTTCACAAAACAATTTTTGAATTATGATTTTCAGCTACTGATCAGAATTGATCTGAGCTTTCCAAGACCTAAAAGTTTTCAAAACTTAGGAATAACATTATAAATAGATAGATCTTTCAAAGTAGACAGAAATCAACTGCTTATTTGCAAAATTCTGAGTTAAAATGGCCAAGTTATGGCCGTTTTAAGTTGGAATTTCCATGTACCACGAAAATTACAAACTTAAAAGTTTTTGTTTGATAAGTTGGAATTAGTCATGGTTTGAAATACTCATTTGGGTATTTTCTTTCGTTTATTTGAATTCAAATAGGAGGAATTCTTGTCCCCGGATCATTACGAATAGAGACCGGTGTCCATGACCGAGTGAGTCATACTTCCTATTTACAATTCTTATTATGCTTTGTAACTCGTAGTTGCACTAGATTGATAGGCAAGGATAAAAATTGGAAATGCATAATGGTATTTATGGGATTACGTATGCTATCTTGATGTGATGAGAAAAATATGCTAAGTATATCGAAACCGAGTGATTAATTGATATATATCCATATGCCATGACTATGAGTGCTTGCAAATTGATTGATCATCTATTAAATTTGATTAATGATTATTCGGATTAACGTGTAATATGGAAATAATCACTTCACAATGGGGATGGTGCATTTAATCATGATTAGTTCTCCGTGATCCATAAACGGTATGAATGAAATGGGTTGCGCATGAGCCATAAAATGATATAGTTAATGGGTTGCATGTGAGCCATAAAACGGAACAGTAATTCAAGGTAACACCACAGGATTTGTTAATCTATTAACCCTGAATGGAGGGCGTAAATCCATTCAACATATGATTTCTAATTGATCATATATCTTGTTTGCCCATGTGGTTGTTGCATTTCATATGGATGATTAAATCAACATGATTGTATGTATGTATGTAATTATGGGATATGTATATTCTGGAAGTATTTACTCACTAAGCTAGCATAGCTTATACCCCCACAGCTTCTTTTTGTTGTAGTTCGCATACCTATGGTTACGTCCCAGGACTAGGCCAACTCAGGCAACGTGAGAATAGAAGTTTTCCCTAGAAGTTTATGTTTAGCTTTTGTATAGACTTCCATAAGAAACCTTAAACGCTCGGGTTGTTGTCAAAAATTAATACCTGGACTGATTATTATTTTACGGGGGAATAGCCCTTAGTATTTTATAAATGATCTTGAAATATCTATGGTTTATATTTTTATGCTTATTCTATTAAGCTAAACTATCTATCTCCAATTGCAAGTATTCTATTGTCGTAAGGGAATACTTTACATCTAATACAAGACTTTTGAATAACTATGGTAGTGATTCCTAAGTCTCGTTTAATATGTGACGGACTGTTACATTTGAGGTACCTTTTGGGGCATAACAATTTTTGTGCAATCAAAACTCAATTTTGGCTCAAAGCATCATTTCGTCAAAATTTGCATATTTAAATACATCAAACACATTATCAACATAAACATTAAGGGCACAACCTATTTGAAAACTCACTAAAGGATACTCAGTATAGAGGGTGAATTGAGTATTTGATTTAAAAAACACAAACAATTATTTTCATGCAATGGAAAAGATTAAGTTTTTAATAGCAGTAGATATAACAAAGTAAGTAATGATATGGAATATAAAAGAGATAAGGACAGAGAAATTTAGCCAAGATTCAACGTGGAGTTTGGCCCACTTCCTACTCTTCACGATCCACAAATGCCTTTAATGAGGACTTCACAATCACCTTTATTGATCACAATAAGATCACGCTCAAGCTAAGCAATACAGAAGTTACACCACTTTAGGAGACAAAAATATTTCCTTCACTCTCTAGCTGATCTTTAATAAATTACAAATATAAAAACAGACACTAGAATGATTTTCTCTGTCTTACTTAAAAATTTACAAATAATGAACAAGAGAACAAAAAAAAAAGTAAGAAAACTTGTTTTGTTTGTTGCAAATGAAAGCTCCCAAGAGTTATCATAAAGTTGTATGAATCTCCAAGACAAAAAGTATTTATAGTTTTCAAAAATTTAAATGCCTGTTGGAGATATCATCTATCAGACAGTGGCAATTAATGTTCACAATAGTCGGATTAATTACTCATCGAGTTGTCGATCCCTAGACCCACCGATTCACCATTTCAAGCTTCATATGTCTCGCCTCGAATTTTTCTCCTTCACTTTGCACCTCAAATCTTAGACTCGATAGCCTTAATTCTTGAAATCACTAGATTGGCTCACCGATGATAGGCTCTCTTATGTTGTGCCCCCAAACTTTGCTATATTTTGCCTTTATTTTAGGTTTGATTCATTGTTCTATTAGATCAACTTGCCATTCTCATATGCACCAGCTCCCCAGTGCTGAGCCTGCAAGCACAAACACACATGCACACATAAGGCAAATTTCTCTAATAATATTCCTTTATAACATTTATCAAATATCTTTATATAACTCTTGCTTTCATCAAAATCACATTCAAAATATTTCATTTTAACAATATTCCCCATTTTGATGAGGGCAAATAGTTATGTTAAAGTTTTGATATTTTACTCCTCCTTAATAAAAGCTCCCCCCATATTTTTTGCAATAACAAAAGCAGAATAATGAGCTCAAGATCAATTTACTAAGTATACAATTTTCTCCCCCTTAATCATCCATTGTTTGCACATATTATCTCATTTCTCCTTTCAATTTCACATTTACTTTCTCCCCATTTAACCTCACCAAAAGATCTTACATAAGATAAAGAGTAAAAAAAGGGCCAAGAAAAATATGCACAGTAAATAGGCATATACTATTAATAAGAGATTAGTGCAAAAGTTCACATAGTTAACTAAATAAAGAGTTTTATACATAAAAACATCCATAAAAAAATAGAAAGATGGAGGAGGAGGAGGAGGAGGAGGATGGGGATGAATAGTATAGAAATGATCCATGAAACATCTCATATAAAAACTAAAAGTTTGGAAATCTGAGGGAAGACTAGAAATCTAGTTCTCAATAATACTAAATCTGGAGTCCATGTGCACTCCAAGCTGCTACCATGAGGAAATAGAGATACTGGGAGAAGAGGAACCAATAGGTGGAGTAGGAGGTGCATCATCATCATAAGACTCTGTATCTACACCAAAATTAGGTAGTAGAGCACCGCTTCCAACGAAAGCTCTAAAGGCTTCTTTCTTACGCATCTCCCATCTTGTCTTTTCCAAGACCCTAAATTGATGGTATTGAAGGAGAAGATAGAAACCTGAACCTGGTGAGTCTCGGTATGGAACTCAACACCTTTGTTCCATAGCAATTGAGTAACCAATCTACTACCTCTCAAAACTGCTTGAACAAGCTTATTGGTTACATTTTTGAAAGTCCTAAACATTAAATTAAAAAAGTGAATCTAATTTCCTCTTAAAATGTAAACCATAAGCCACAAGTCCTATTGAGTTACTATGGTCTATTGTCCTTTACGCAGTACATAATTATTTAGTAAAAATTGATGAAGAACCCAATGCCTAAGAGACAATCTAGATGAATAGAGGTCATACAATTTACGCTGATTTGCACCCATATTGCCATAGTGAATACCTCCTTATAATATTGAGCCCCATCAAAATTACTAGGCACCCCAACTCCACCATCATCGACCTTAATCAAACTACAGATATTAGAATGGGATATCTCAAGTCTTCTTCCATAAAGATAGGTATATAGCTTAGGTCTCACAAAACTTGTATTGTTGAAAGCAAACTCCACTCCAATGCCTAAATTCTCATCATCCTCAAGATAATCAGTTAAATTGCAATAAAATAGTTGTAAACCCTTGAAATTTTGGTTAATTTTAAGCTTAATCTTAGAATTAAAAGTTAACTAGAAACCATAAAGGTCAACAAATGATTAGTACAAACCTTAGAATTTAAATCCGATATTCCCGTATTATTTAACCCCAAAAAACAAAGTTGAAATAATTAATGATAATAGTTCGTAATAATATATGAAAATTTAAAAATATCATATTCGTGAATTTCGAGTATCCTTCGGACCCAAACAGGAACAGTTCTCGAAAAGCATATCTTGGAACTCAAAATAGTAAAAATATTTCAATAACACCATTAAGACTGATTTAATATAAGGATTTCAAAAATGTCAGTTTCGTAATTTTTTGGTAACTGAAAATAACAGATATCTCAATTATACGCGTATTTTTTTACTATTGGTATTTTACTAGTCACATCTACTTTACATTACACTATTCATTACTATTCTATACTATTCATTTATCTCTACTTTTTCTAACACCTACTCTTACACTCTATACACCTATCATCTTTACTTTTTATCTTTTACATAACTTTATATCATATCTATCTTACATATTATTTTTTTAATACACAAAATTATAAAAAAAATAAATCTCTCCCCCTCTCTTCTCTATGTGGCTAGCACCCCCCACCCCCCTTTTTCTCTCTCTCTTTTTTTTCAATTTTTCTTTATTTAAATCACTCAAAATTCACTCCTCATTTTCCTATAAATATCCCCATCTTCTTTCACTTCTTTCACAAATTTACTACCAACTAATTTACTATCAAAACTCTCTAAAATTTTCATCTCCAAACACTCTCTCAAAATTCTCCCAAAACACTCTCAAACCCCCTTCTACATACACAAAACTCATACACACATATTACTCCAAAATCCTCTTTAGGTAAATTCTTCTTTCACATTTCTTTCTACCATGTCATGTAACTTTATATGACCATAGTGTGAGTTTCCTAAACTTGTTGCTATGGAAGCTACACTATGTTCATGCATTGTTCATGTTCATGAAAATCTATTTCTCTAATTTTTATGTTGTTATTATATTATTGTTGACATTATGTTAACTTCTTATATATATTTAACTAAATATAATTATGTACTCATATATAATCTTTAGAGCATCTAAGTTCATTTGTTATTTATTTACTTCTAAGTTATGCAATTTATTTATTTATTTCATGTTATTTTAAGACTAGTCTCTAGTCTTAGACTTGTCATCATCAAGTCAAAACGACATTTTCTTTCTTTTCTTTATTCTTTTTGAGACTAGTCTATTCTTACTCCCGGGATACCTTGATGAAGCTAAGGTTCCCAATACTTGATATTTCTATTAGCTTGCTTATTATATTACTTAATATGTCTTTCTTATGTTTTCATATTCATGATCATGCATGAACATATTGATTTTTGTCTCAACAAGATCAAGAAGAAAAGGTTTTCTTAAATGGAAGTTCTTTTCCAAAATAAATTTTGTCATGAAAGAAATTATTTTTCATAAAAATTTAGGAACCTATCTTAGCAAATCTTTTCTAAAAATCTAGAGGAGTTCATCATAAATTTTAGTAACCAAAGAACATAGGAATTTTAGATAGTACATATATACACTTTACAAAATCATAAAATGGAAAAGTTTTCTTTAAAAAATTAAAATTTCAAATTCTCGTTTAACAAAAGTTTTACTAAACTTCATTTTTTTCTACCAATATTCTAGAATATGAAGGAATAGACTAGTTTGACAAAACACCGAGAAAATTTCTTTCATAAGGATAAAATGATCTTAAGGAATAAAATTAATAAACAACTTAGGAAATCATTTTAATTAAATGAAATAAAATTTAGGAAAGGTTAATAAAGTATAAAGTTTGATAGATTTTAACTACTCTCTCAATCACTAGAAATTAAGCTGCGAGAAACTTAGAAAAACAAAAAAAAAAAAATCATTCTTTTGAAATTTAAAAACTGAGGAGATGGAATTAAAAAGGAGAAAATACTCACTTAAAATAACTAAAGAGATTTTCTAACAAGCTAAGTAGAATTTTTCAAAAGTTTTGATTTTCCAAATTTCTAGAAAACATTGCTTTTATAAAGAAATCATGATTGATACAACTTCATTAAATTCATGCATATGATATGAGTCAATATATATATATATATATATATGCATTTTAAAGGTTTTTCTAACCATAATAATATCTATATTTTGGTACAAGTATTTTTAGATAAAGAAAAATTTACAAAATTAAGTTTTACAAACAATAAATTTTGTGGTGAATCTATACCCTACGGTTTCGAGACCCAAACGACTTTTATGATAAGAATAACCTTAGAAACGGATAGATCTTTCGATTAGGTAGAAAATGGTATATTATATGCGGAATTTCGAGTTAAAATGAGCAAGTTACGGCCATTTTAAGTTGCAATTCCACCCATACGAATTTTATTGCAACTAGAAAATAGAGTAGGAAGTTTTGACTAGAAATTCAGGAATGCTCATTTTGGGTATTTCCTTTGTTTAGGAACTGAGGAGGAGGACGTATACTACCCCCGAGGACTACTTCAACTGAGGGAGTATTGTCATGGCCGAGTGAGTCTACTTTTCTTATTTTTCATGCTTATGTTTGTGCTTGTAAATTTAGTTGCACTAGACTTAAAAAAAAAAAAAGATAAATTTGAAACTGTATAATAACATGTTGAAAGAATATTAAGTATATCAAGGCATGAAATGCTTGTAATAATTGTATGTTTATTAACACATTGAAGTGTCTGAAATTGATTGATCACTTGTAAGAAATTAAATTGTAACGGCTAGGCTCTAAATAAAAGTTGATACATGCACTTAATATGTTGAGCCACATTGCATTCGCTATTATACAATTGGTGGCACAAGTATATGATTGTAGTGGTAGGCATAATTGGTATATTATGTATGTGGTGAGTAGGAGACGATAAAAACCACATAAATTGATGGCTAGTAAGAGCCGGTAATAACTACATGTTTTTTATGGCATATAGGAGCGGTAAGATATATAAATTTTTTTTTAAAGAAGTAGTGGCCGTAATGGGCCGAAAGACCTAACCCCGAATGAAGGGCATAATTCATTCAACATATGATTCCAAAAAATCATATGTCTTGTATGCTCACGTGCTTGTTGCATCCCGTTTGCTTGTTTAATAAATGTAACGCCCTAAAATAAGGCATTACAACCCGCTACGTGTTCTCTCTTGAAATAGAACACACTAAGGCTCTAATATCCACAAATTATCAATTATCACCTATAAACACACACATAGGATATCTCATAGGATACTCAATATAACCTGTATAATCTGAAAACACAAGTAACTTCATAACATTCCTGTTTAATCAAACAAACATCTAGTTGGCATATCCATAATCCAACAATCCAACATAACAACGAAAATTGTCTACAAAAGAAAACCTTCATTTACAACTTAGTCTTCCAACAACAATTGATCTAATAATTGTTTATAAAACATAATAATAATAATCTAACTTTCAGCTGGGTAGTTAGGTCCATTATCGACATCCCCCTATCAAAGTTAGATCATAACCCAAAAGATCATATACAATGTCTTCATACCTGTACCTGAAATTTTAAAAAGTGAGCTGCGAATGCCATACGATAACTCCAATCCTTAAAAACAAATGCAAATGCACACAATATATATATATATATATATATCAAATGCACTAAGTCTAATGCAAGCAATCAGTTTGTTATCTTTTTATATTCTACAAATCAACACAAGTCAGAACTATGTATACTCTAGTCCTGAACTCGAAGTAACTCAGATTCCACTTGAAAAACAACCAACTCTTTGAAAATAAGTAATTATATACATATATGGATGAGTGAGTACTCCCCAAACATCCCCGATTTTCCCCTAATTCTACCGGAATCATATCAAGGCACGAGTCCACTCTGGACAACCTCACACCAAGATCATCAGGGTGCCTTACCAGTATCACTATCTGTGGGGTCTTTACTAGTCAAAGCCAAACACAACCAAGCAGACAATTATTAAGCCGAATAGAATTAGGTATATTATGAAGTTTTGTTCCTACAATCTGTCGAGCAATACTAAACTTATAAGAAAAAGCAAAAAGCAGGGATTGGTCGTACCTTTTCAACCTCAGGAATACTAATCTAAATTCACTAAACCCAATATCGACAATAACAACACTAACACGAATCTCTACAACTCCTCGATTAATACAGACAATCAAACACCAAAATCTCCAATTATCCTGTCAATAGCATATATACATAAATAGATGTATAGAACATGGTAAAAGGAACAAACCCTAATATATCATAATCTCCTAAAACTCTAACTTGATAATGAATCTTTAAAAAATTTGCACCGTCTTCTCCAATCATAACCTACAACAAGTCCACAATAACGATAATTCACCAAAAACCTAATATTACATGACAACAAGAACATATAAAGATCAGCTAACCACACATTGTTTAAATCCATCAACAAAAAGACGAAACTTACTGATTTTGAGCACCAAAACTCAACTCATACCCACAAATTTGGATCCCAACCAAAGCTAGCGTTTCCTTCATGCAAACAACCACAAAGTCCTTAGCACTTGCATGAAATTCTCATAAAACTTGTATGAAAACATTATACATACTTGTTTAAATCACAAAACTTACTCCTTATCTAATCGAAACAGATTAAACTTGAGATCTTAATCCTTCCCACGTTTTCCTTCAAGAACACAACATAACCCTAAGAAATCATGCATAAATCCATAGAAAACGTGTTGTAGATGGATTAGAATCACTCACCTTTGATCAAACTCGCTTTAGGATGAAGATTCCACAAAGAATAACTAGACTTCTCTCTCTCACGAAGGAAAAAGGATGAAATAACTTTTGTGGAAAAACCCTCGGACGAACGCATCTATTTATAGAATTTGCACATATGTCGGCAAATTGAATTCCTATGCTAGCGGTGTAGAATCCCCAGGAGGCAGCATTCGTCGTGCAATAAAATCCTTCGCGTCATTTCAAACATCAAACATCGGTAAAACCTAACTCAACGCCGCGGCGTTTGACTCCGGCGTTAAATAACAACTCTTCTGATCCAACTTCAACACCGATAAAAAAACACACACACATTCACACACCGGCGTTAAAGAATTTGATATTGTATGCAACCTACGCTGCCTCTACGCTGTCGACATTCCCTTTCTAGATGTCGGTGTTGCATTTGTCAAAAATTATAGAAGTTTCAAATTTTCACAATTCTTTCCCAAAACAAAATTAACCAAACTTAACTTGTTTTTGTGGCTTTGATGTAAGCTTATATATATCTAACCTATTTATCTTCATTTTATCTTATTATTCTATGTGTTACAATAAACTTGGTTGATATTTTGTTTCAAGTGCGAATACTGGGATTATACTCACCGAGCTCGTGAGCTTATGCCCCTATAGATATTTTCATTCACAGAACACCTGTTTTTGCACCCGAGGTCTCTCTTATCTACGTAAGTTTTCTTTTGGGAGCTTTTGAAGAAAATCTACTTGAAGGGCTAGACTAGAATTCCTTTAAAATCTTTTGATATAGTATTAAAATTATTGTAAAGACTATTAGTTATTTCTATCCTTGGAGTTTAGTGAGGGTATGCCCTTAAGAATCATGTAATAGGCCTTTAATTGTTATTATTATGATCCATTTTATTTCTAGATTCTTGTATGTTCATTTTTACTTGCTTAGACCACACTTCCCAAAAGTGTCTCCTATTATCGTGTTAAATGCCTTACATATAATACTGAGACTTTCACATGACTAAGATAGTCATTCTTAAGTCTTGATATTATATGTTGCAAACTGCCACATTTAAAGTACCCTTCGGGCGTGACAATAGTCTAACAGCTTCCTTATTGATCTCAGTAGGAAAACTCATAGTATCCAAGATATTATTTAACACAACACCAGACATTTGAGAAATTCTAAAGTACTGGAATTAGTATTGTAGTTTCTACCCACATCACATAGGAAGATCTCCAAAAAGAGAATACCTATCTGAATGCTTCTGTCATGGGAATAGAAACCCATCAAATGTTGGTGGAGGAGGTGGTGCATAGCCTCTAGTAGTATTTAGAGGCATGTTATAAAAAATAGAAGAAAGAGAAAGAGAAGCAATAGAGAGAGAAAGAAGATGGTAAGGTGTTCGTGGGGAAGAGGATGGAGGAGAAGAATAGAGAGATTGAGAGGTTTCTTAAAAAAAGACAAGAGATTTGAGGGAGAGTCAAGAGAAAAACAAGAGAACGAGCATAAAAGAGAGAGAAGAAATAGAGAGAAATGACAGAGGGGAGAGAGAGAGAGACAGATATATATAATAGGGGTGGGCAAAAAAACCGACCAAACCAAACCAATCCGTAACCGAACCAATCCAAACCGAAAATATGGTTTTTTTTCATGGTTTGGTTTGAAAATTTTTCAAATCCGAACCAATCCGTAAATTTATGGTTTGGATTGGAAGGTAAACCAAACCAATTCGTGAAACCGAACCAAACCGTTTTAGAAAAATATAATAATATTTTACTATATGTTTATATCATTTCATTTGATACTTATTATTTGGTGAATATTAATTAAAAACAACTTTTTCTTTTTTTAATTTTTTTTTAAGTTCATTATATGTAATTTTTTGTTGATGATGAACTATTGTTTTTTTTAATAGCTTTTAACTTTGTAAAGTATGAAATTTATTTATTCAGTTATAAACTTTCATTATGTATTAATTGTTTAATATATCTTGTCAGCTGGTCATTTTATTTATTGATGAATTTTGTTGATAGATGATTTTTATTTTACCTAAATTATTGGTAGATAATTGACATGATGGTTATATTAAAAATTATAAATTATGACTTACTATGTATTGGTTAGTGAATGTATTTTATTGGTGGATAATTGATTTTATAGAGAACTATAGATTAAAAGTATGATGGATTTATAAAGTATTTTTTCGTGGTTTATAATATCAACTTTGTAAAATGATATAAATATTTAAGAATCTACACAAATGTAAAAAAACTAGAACAAGGAAAATTTTTAGTTAGAATTTTGCTTTAAATCGTAATCCAAACCGAACCAAACCGTTATTTAATGGTTTAAAAATTTTATAATCCAAACCAAACCGTTGCTTAATGGTTTGGTTTGAAATGAAAAAAAAACAAACCGTAAATTATGGTTTGGTTTGGTTTTAGGAAAAATCGAACCAAATCGATCCGTGCCCACCCCTATATATAAGCATGTGAAAAATTGCTAGTCTTGATGAAATCCACTTCTAGTGTCAATTGAGGGTCAGATTGAGCCCTTAATGGACCCCTCGATCACATGTCTGTGAGCCAGTTTGCGATAGATACACAACATTCATAAGCAGAATATTTCAAAACATATCAAATATATATGTATGTGCAAGCATTATATTTAACTGCTTGTATGTTCAAAAGCAAATTCTATAACAACTTGGCTTAGCAATATTTAGTACTCATCTTGTTTGATCATTCCTAATTATCTTCGTAAAGTGCAAAAATGATCTTCACTCAAGGGTTCTATAAAAATATAGCAATTTGATTGTTTGTATCAACAAATTCCAAGCTGATATCTCTATTTTGAACATGATCTCTAATGAAGTGATTGTCAACCCTCGAAAATTTCATAATCCTCAAAAATAATTCTAGAAGTCTAAATATCAAAATTTAAAACCAAAAATCGACTCAAGATAAAAACCCAATTCTAGATCGAGTCAAACACTGGAAACGAAACCCTAAAAAAATCGAACCAAGTTAAAACTTAATTCCAAATAAGAACAAAAACAAGTTTTCTCAATCTTGAGAAAACTAGAACCCTTGAAACAAAATATAAAATCCAACCACTGGTTTAATCAACGTCTGCACATCAATCAAATCACCTAACCGTTTCCTAACACGCAAATCAAGACAATATATCCAAATAACGATCAACGGCAAAATCTTAAAACCTTCAATAAATTTCAAAAATCACAAAATTCAAATTTTCACCAAAAGTCAAACTAAGTCAACTCATAACCCTAGACTCGGTTAAACGATCCTGAAAACTAAAAACTATTAAATAATCACAAATAAAATAAGATAAAACATAGTGTAGACACCCAATTTTTGCCCAATTAAAAATAGGCTTAAATTTATAATAAAAATTAGTGTCATGTTGAGTTCATCAAAAAAATAAAAAATAAATAAATAATAACGCTAAATAGTATAATAAAAAAAGAGTATAGGAAATAGAGAAATAAAATATAGAGGAATAAATAAATAATAATATGTATATGTAGGAAAAAAATTAATAAAAATATAAAATTATTTGGGCTCGATATAACATATATTTTATTTTTTAAGCCTTAAATATTAGTGGTTTAGCTACAGGACCAAGGCACAAGCCAACAGTCTAACGGTTCAGACTATGGACACACTAGGTTCAGGAGTAAGGGGACCCAGGTTCGATCCCAACCCAAGGCAGATTTTGCCTCTTTTTTTGTTCATTTTTTTCCCCAAAAGGCACATTGGTTCATCCACTTTGAGACACTTTTTGATCAATGAATCTTTGTTATTTTTCGAAATTAAGTGTACAGACACAAACTAAGCATGGGATACATCACATTTGTACACAATTCATGTATTATTTCATCCCAAAAGGCATCTTAATTGAGTCATGAACATTAGGGAAAAAATTCGAAATAATATGTTTCTTCAAATTCCAAAAATGGCCAAATCGTGTCCTTTGATCAAATTAAACACACCCAATCGAAGAGTCATAATGTATAAACACATGATTAATGATCAAATTAAACAAACAATCACGAATCGACTCCCAATTTTGAATTGTTCTTATTTGAAAAAATATGAACAATTCATGATTCGAAAAATTGAACAATCATAAAGCTTCAAAACGACAAATTGATTCGAACTCTATAAATAGGATCACCACACAAGCCAAAAGCACAATTCAATTTTAGAAAATACACATTACAACATCAAGATTGGAAAATAGGAGTGAAAGTGTTCGAATTACAAAAATCGTAAATTCGAAGTGATTGAGAGAATTTCGATCCAATTAAAGAGTGTTAGGATCATGAGGAAAGTGTTTTTGATTGATTAGAGTGTTTGAAATTGCTCGAATTTGAAATTTTATGTTCTACAAATTTTTGGGAATTTTTTTTACTGTACGCCGCCATCAGATCGTCATCGAACCACCACCTACGGTCAATCTGGGCGCAAGCCACCACCACCAGGAGCTCAACCACCGCAAGACACGTCGGGCCGATGAGGTTTTGGAGGCCGAGAAACACCACAGCCACCGGAATCCGCCTTGAAAGATCACGCCATCGTCTTCTTCGCCCGACTGGGAGGATCCGACCCAACTCCAACCCGGATCCCATCCGCCACAAATCTGACGGCCCACGTTTCATCATTAGATCCAACGGCCGTAATCAAATCGCTAGATCAACGTCCCTGATTTAGTCAATTCGATTAGACACGCAGAATTGGTCAACGTGATCAACGATCCAGATCTCGCCCGAGTTAATCCAACGGTCCAGGTTAGTCTGTAATTTATTTATTTTATAAATATTGTTTTTTTAATTACGTAAATTAAAAAAAATTATTAAAAATTCCAGAAAAATCCCAAAAATTCCAGAAAAATTTCTAAAAATCAGAAAAAATATTTATTATTTTTTCAGCAATTTTGATATTCATTGAATATTTTTTTTTATAAATATGTTAATATGTGCATGCATGTTTTGATATTTTTTGAATATTTTATATATAAATGTTTTAGATATTTTTTCAAAAATATGTTAATGAGTGTATGTGTGTTTAGATATTCTTGAAAAATATGTTAATATATGTATGTATGTTTTGATATTTATTGAATATTTTTCATTAATAGATTAATATGTGTATGTATGTTTTGATATTTATTGAATATTTTTCATTAATAGATTAATATGTGTAAGTTTGTTTGATTTAAAAAAAATTGTTTTCAAAATTAATAAAAGGACTTAGAAAAATCCTATTTTTATAAAATAACAAAATAAAAGTTTTGGATCTTAGGGATCAGAATTAAAATTTTTGTTTTCAAAAAAAAATTTCAGAATTTATAGAATTTTAAGAAAAAAAGTTTTCTTAAAAATTAGAAATAACCAACAAATTTAAAATTTTTGATAAAAGAACTACGTTTTGTCTGATCTCGATTAGCGAGTACGTAAGCACCTTCGAGGCGACACTAAAAATTTAATTTTTTTTAAGATATTATAATTTAAAATACTATTAGTTTATTATTTAAGTTTTTTTTTCTTCTAAAAAAAATTTTGGAAAATGATTAAATACGTTTTATTATTTCTTATTAATTAATTTTTCTTTATAAATATTCAACTTTTGTGGTCATTTGTGAATGTAATTATAAGTTTTTTTTAAATATATAATTTTTGAATGTTTTCTTTTCTTTGTAAATATTATAAGTTTTCTAAGAATTAAAAATTAAATGAAAAATTATTAAAAATGATTTCTGACTTATAAATGTTGTTATTTTTTTTGTATATTTTTTGCAAGTTTTTTAGAAAAGGATAAATTTGAATTTTAAACTTAAAGTGGTAACCGCTTAGGTTTTAATAGGTTAGCCCCCGGACTCAGATATCTGGTATTTTTTTTAAAGTTTGGTTTTAAAATCAAATTTTCCGCAGACTAGTAGCTAAGTTAGGATTAACCGACCCATTAATCCTAACTTTTCATTTTTTTCGATTTTTATCGGTTGGCGACTCCAAAATATTTTCAAAATTAAATTTCTTTTAATCCCTAGTCGAGGATTCATGTTAAATGGGTTAGGGTTTAATGTGAATCGGGTTAAAAGAAATGAACCGGATGATTTTCAAAATTCAGGCTCGACAGCTTGGCGACTCCACTGGGGACTCGCTTTTTTTTTTAAAAAAAGAGGGCTAGCCACTTAAGTTTAAAATTTAAAATTTATCCTTTATTTTTGTATATTGTGTAATCATTTGTTGTATGTGTTCTTGTATATATGTCTGTAACTTAGATTTTAAATTAGTTCATTTCACTTGCATGTGCATTTGCATTATGCACACAATGTGTGCTAGATACGGTCGAACCCAGGCCGTCTTAAGAGCCTAAGCGAGGAGTTCGAAGTAAGGTCCGGGGGCTGTGGTTTCCACCCTCTAGATCAAGAAAAGACTCCCACTCCGGTTTAGCCTTATGATTTGCTAGACCGGGGAACCTATAGAACCTTACCCAAATCATGCATTCATGGGATTTGACCAAATTTTTTTCAAAAAAAATGGAGTTGTAAATTTTTTTTTAAATAAATTTAGGATTTGTCTCCTAATAGGGTCTTTATAAATCCTCAGGAAATGATTTCCTCGAGTTCGGAAATAGCAATAGCCTATGGGCTCGTCTCATCAAGGAACCCCGAGTAGAGACTTTCAAGGATCCAATGCTGTTACTGGACCGATGGTTGGTCAGTTTTGACCCCGATCAACAATCATTCATTAAGGATAGGTTGGGCCCGATCCTCAATTTACCTAAGGTCCAAGTTCCATTTACCATGTTTCGAGCCCTTGTTTATCTCTGGGAACCCAATGTGGCATTCCGTCTAGGTCAACATGTGCTAAGTCCTACCATTGAGAATATGCTAGGTTGCTTCAAGCCCCACCCACTTCCGGGGATCTATGTACCAAGCTTACTCATAGTCCGATCCGCATCATTTCAGAATTTTTGGGATTAAAAAGAGAAGCAGTAATTGAAGCCATGAAGGGTTGCAATGAATTCTCCATCCGATTAACTACCTTGATGGATTGGTTTGGAAACTTGATAATTACATAAGCAACCGAATTCCTTTACGGTATCAGTTGTGACCTGGAATGAAAACAGAGTTAATGCTTTCATAGTGGCTGCTTTTGCTACCATACTCTTTCCACATGGGAACCTGTTCATTCACTTCCGAGTCATCGAGCTTGTAGCACAATATTTAACTGGCAAGTCATATGTTCCGCCCTCTAGCAGAACAAATAGAAGTTTGAATCACATCAAGTCTAAGGGCAGGGGCAGTTTCAAGGCAAGCATGCATCTGTTGATGGTTTGGTTTGCTAGTCACACCAAGTACTACGGAAAAGATCTAGCTAATGGGTCCCTTATCCGCCCATATTATGATCTCATCCAGTCTTTTGCTGAACGGGTCCATATGGAAGACAATGAGCCTTTCTGGTCTATACTTGCAATATTTGAAGACATGGACCTGAAGACTTTATGTGGCAAGCCCGTTGGTTTAAGTGCCCGTTGCTATCTTAGGTTGCAAGAAGTACCTAACTGTGCCTGATTGGAATCACTGGCTGTACGGGCTATTACCCCTCAAGTGTTATCGGCAATATGGCATGCTGCAAGACATTACTGTCAAGCCGAGTTGGGACGAGTTATTCTCGACTATATGGATCCAACCTGACCAGATAGCAAAGCAGTCCAAGGTAAACCAAATAAAAGCCATCTGGGATGATAGGAAATCAAGCCAGTTTTCGAAGTCGAGCCAGAAAATAAAGTGACTCGGGATTATAGAGCAACCAGGTGGTACATAGCCAGTCAAATGAAGAAGAATAAGGACATCCATATGAAGCTCCTAACATTCTTGAACCAGCACCACCTGAACCTGATCCTGAAATGATTGCTTACATGGAAATGGTTTCAGCTCGGCTTGAAGTCTGTCATCGGGATTACCTGAAAGAGATCGAGAGATGACTGACCGCTTGGAAAAAGCTCACAACAGGATTGCACTGTTAGAGGATGAATTGAAGAAAGCTCGAAAAAGGACTCAACTACTTGAGGATCAAATCATCTGCCCTGCCAAGACAGAAGACTAGTTTAGAAGTCCTGAGTTTAGTTTTTTAGGAATCGAGATTCTTGAACTTTTAGTATAGTAATTTAACTTTGTATGAAAGATTGTTTTTTTGAATTATTTTACAACTCCAATAAATGTGTTTATCAAAATTTGATGGTCATTATCCCCATTTGCATTCATATTTGCATCCTTGTGTTTGTATTCTTTTTTCTACTTCTTACGGTCCAGTTACGAATCAAGTCTAGCGAATCCAAAATCCTGAAAGATAGCTCCCAAACCAGTTAGAAGTCCCATTTATACTAGATCACGAGCAAAGATGGCTAGTACCGGGAACACTACCCCAGATCAGACCACTGAACAGAGACTCAATGCCATGGAACAAACCCTGCTTAGAATTACCGAACAGATGCAGACCTTGACTCAGAATGTTACTCAGTCCAAGACCCCTATAGCATCTGAAGAATCTTCCGGGGAACAGAAAGGAAAAGAAATCATGGAGCAACCAGTCAACGTTGATGATTCCCACTGAGTTCAATATGCCGAACTAAAGAAAGAACTTGAAGCCCAAGCTAGGACATGGAGAAGAAATTGTTTGAAAAGATGAAGGCATTTGACGGTTTTGATCAGACTGCGATCTTAAGCCTGCCACAATTTGAGGAAGGTGCCTTTCCTGAAAAATTCAAGGCACCTGAGTTTGAAAAGTATGATGGAACTGGCTGTCCTAACATGCACACAAGATTATATGTACGACGTATGGGGCAGTATGCCAAGTTTGATAAACTGATGGTACAAACTTTTCAAGATAGCCTTACTGGTCCAGCCTTAGCCTGGTATGCCCAATTGGACTCACAAGAAATTGATACTTGGGATAAATTAGCCAGGGCATTTTTCAACCAATACAAGTTCAACATCGAAATGGCACCCTCGGTCTGGGATTTGAGTACTATGAAGAAGAAGAAAGACGAAGCTTTCAAGGAGTATGCTCAGCGATGGAGAGCTTTAGCTGCAAGAATCACCACCCCGATGCCCGAAAAAGATCTCACCTTTACTTTCATCAATACACTAGAAGAACCATTCTTTTCTCATCTCATAGGGCATGCGTCAGCAAGTTTTTCAGAAGTGGTAGTAGCCGGATGCAGGATTGAGAATGCTATCTCAGCCGGAAAGCTGCAAGTTGAGAAGAAGTATACAGCACCTAAAAATGTCTCGTACAAAGGAAAGGATTCGACTGTCAGTATGGTCAATATCTCAAGTCCAGTGAACCCTACTAAATCCATAGTTCTGCCAACCAATCAAGGTCAAAATCAGCAAAAAGTTGCTTCAGATCAACAATCAAGGCCCAACCGACGGAATTTTACTCGAATACCAGTTCCACTCAGCCAAGTATGGGCTAAATTGAGAGCCGATAATCTGATTGGCTTTGAAGTACCCAGAGAGGATTATAAGCCCAGGAATTACAACCCTGATTTAAAATGTGAATATCACATGGGGCAAATCGGGCACTCTACTGATTATTGTTGGAGACTCAAACATAAGATTCAAGATCTTATTGATGCAAAGACCATCCAACTAGACTTTGTGGAGCCTCCAAATGTTTCTACTAATCCATTGCCAAATCATGGGTCGGTTATTAATATGATCACTGCCGAAGTACCGAACCCAGAAGTCAACTTGGATGAATTGACTATCACCATAGAACAAGTGGCATGGAATCTCCGCCAAATGGGGCATTTGCCCTATATCAATCTGAGAGATCGCACCAAAACCAGACCAGCCATTTATAATTTGTTGCAAAATGGAATCATAAAAAAGAAGATATCATGGAAATGCTGGTCCCAAAGCCAAGAAAGTCAAGCACACAGGCAGAATTGTGGCAAGATACCAAGCTGGAGACCCAACTGTCGGAACTCTAGGAGATGATGGAAAGTACCAATATCTGGTTGACTATTGGTTTGAACCACGCGTATATGCTGATGCTCCTGCCACTGGATGGGGATCAGAGTCTGAAGATGAAGAAAAGCCTTCCAAAGAAGAAGAAATTTGTTGGCATGATCACATGTGAACCGAAGTAATCAAATTTGAGATGAACAACAGTAAAGAAGAGGCAACTGTCTCGAAGCCTAGAAGTTATACTTTCCAAATCCCAATTGCTGTAAAGATTACAAAGCTGCCCATTTGATTACCAGACAGTTAATCACGCTTCATTGCTATGATTGGCGGGCTTACCCGTTCGGGAAGACTTTATGAACCAACTGCAAAAAGGTGACCATGGATTCATCGCCGCCGAATGATGAAGAAAAGAAGGAAGATGAGAAAGCAATATTGGCTAAACTCATGAAGGCAAGTGAATTCAAAGTAGTTGAACAACTAGCCAAGACCAGCCCAAATATCACTCATGGGTTTGTTAATTAGCTCTGATATTCACCGTGAGGCCTTGTTCAAAGTTCTCAAAGAAGTAAAAGTTCCAGAAGGTGTGACAGAAAAAACCTTGGAACATATTCAGTTCTGTCTTTGCAAATGAGCAAATTAGCTTCTCATCTGAAGAATTAGGGAAGAAGGTGGCCAACATAATAAAGCTCTTTTTATTGTTGTCAAAAGCAATATAGGTCGTCTCCCGAGTGCTTATTGACAATGGATCTTCCTGAATGTATGCCCCCTGGCTACTCTGAATTTGTTGGAAGTAGACCCGTCAAATATCAAGCCAAGTCCTACTGTAGTACGAGCATTTGATGGATCAAAGAAGGAAATAATTGGAGAAGTGGAATTAGAGGTCACATTGGGCCTCAAACTTTCCTAATTCCTTTTCAAGTGATAGATATCCCAAGAACATTTAATTTGTTGCTTGGAAGGCCATGGATTCATGCAGCAGGAGCAATACCCTCAAGTTTGCACCAGAGGGTTAAATTTGTAGCAAATGGCCAACTTGTTACCGTTATGGGAGAACAAGATTATGCCATCTATCAAGAAACGGCTATTCCATACATTGGAAAAGGAGAAGAAGAAGACTTTGGCTCCAAATATTTGAAGAAGTCTGTGTAATAAATGAAGAAAAAGAAGCTCAGATAGGAACTTTTGGCCTAGGATATTCTCCTACTCAAACAGAGGTAGCAGAGATGAAGAATAAGATGAGAACAAGGAAGCTTAATAAAGAGTATGATCCAGACATCGAAATCCCGCACATCAGAAGCTCCTTTCCAAAGCCTCATCATGTCCAGAAGACAGATGACTCCAAGGAAGATGATCCACCCAAGAAGATAGCTTTGAAGAATTGGTTTTCCATACCTTGTGCAGTTTTAATTTTCTTAAGTAAGGACCGATATTAGATTGCGTTTTGTATTTTTCTGCTTTATGTGTTGCTCAAATAAGTGTACTTAAACACCATTTCAAATTTAATAAATTCTTTTGTGTTTTCCATATTCTTATTCTTTCATTCATATTCTACCAGATCCGACTTTTGTGATGAGGTTCGGGATATCTCGCGTCTGTAAATACTGAAAATATCGATATCACCTCCAACCCTACTGGGTTAGTCGTTGAAGATGATATCGATTATCAATTGAAAACACAAGAAAATTGGCAAAACTTTGATCAGAAAGGATTGGTTAATTTGGGAACAAGTGAAGACCCTAGGAATTTGAGAATTGGGGGTAAATTGCCAGAAACACAACACAGGGTTTGATTAAGCTACTAGCAGAGTATTTGGATGTTTTTGCATGGTCATATAGTGATATGCCCGGTTTAGATCCGTCAATTGTGGTCCATAAATTGCCAACCAAAGAAGGCGTTAAGCCTAAGAAGCAAAAATTAAGGCGATTTAGACCGATTTGCTACTTAAAATTAAAGATGAGGTCAAGAAGTTACTCGAAGTTGGATTATTGAAGTTTCGGATTACTCAGATTGGGTATCAAATATAGTACCAGTACTTAAGAAAAATGGGAAACTTAGAATCTGTGTGGACTTTAGAGACTTGAATCAAGCGACCCCAAAAGATAATTTCCCGTTGCCACATATTGATGTCTTGGTAGACAATACAGCTGGAAACCATCTATTCTCATTTATGGATGGATTTTCGGGATACAATCAAATATTGATGGCCGAAGAGGACAAGGTCAAAACCACATTTGTCACAGCCTGGGGAACTTTTTGCTATAAGGTCATGCCATTTGGTCTCAAGAATGCCGGAGCAACTTATCAGCGAGCAATGCAGACCATATTGCATGACATGATGCATAGAGAGGTGGAAGTATATGTTGATGACATGATTGCCAAATCAAAAGAAGGAGAAGATCATGTAGAAGTATTAAGGAAACTTTTTGAAAGATTGAGAAAGTTTCAATTAAAATTAAACCCAGAAAAGTGCATTTTTGGAGTAACTTCTGGGAAACTATTGGGATTTGTGATCAGTCAAAGAGGAATAAGATTGATCCTGATAAGGTCAAAGCAATTCAGAATTACCCCCCCAACATTGAAAGAAATTAGAGGTCTTTTGGGGAGACTAAATTACATTGCTCGATTCATTTCCCAGTTGACGGATAAATGTCAACCACTGTTTAAATTATTGAGAAAAATGCCCAAATTGAATGGAATGAAGAATGTGAAGAAGCCTTTAACCGAATTAAGCAGTATCTGACAAATCCCCCAGTTTGATCACTCCAGTACCCGAAAAGCCTTTGTTCTTATACTTGACAATTTTTCGGAATCCATGGGTTGTGTACTCGGGCAAAAAGATGAAGATGGAAAGAAAGAGCTATTTATTACTTGAGCAAAAAATTCTCAAATGGAGAGCAAAAGTATTCAGAGATAGAAAGAACTTGCTGTGCATTAGTATGGACTATGCATAGACTCAGGCAATACACGCTCTTTACTCAATCGAGTTAATTACAAAGCATGATCCTTGAGGTATCTGGCAAATAAGCCCGCCTTGGTGGTCGAATTTCAAAATGGCAAATGTTGCTGTCTGAGTTTGATATTACCTATGTTAAACAAAATTCAATTAAAGGACAAGCCTTGGCTGATCAACTCGCTGAAAGCCCGGTTGATGAGGAACTAAAGGAACAAGATCAATTCCCCGATGAAGGGATTCGGGTAACACAAACGGAAGATGAAAGAATGCCGAATTGGAAATTGTATTTTGACGGAGCAGCTAATGTGTATGGATGTGGAATAGGGGCAGTCCTAATTTCACCTGAAGGAAACCAATACCCAGCAGGCCAGATTAATGTTCCCTTATACGAATAATATAGCAGAATATGAAGCATGCATTTTGGGTTTAGAGATGGCAATCCAAATGGAAATTCAAGAGCTCGAAGTTTTTGGAGATTCATCACTTATTATTTTTCAAACTCGAGGAGATTTTAAAACAAAGGATCCCAAGTTGATTCCTTATCATAATCACTTGGCAGAATTGATAGAAGATTCAGGGAAATCTCCTTTGTATATGTGCCAAGAACTCAAAATCAGTTTGCTGATGCTCTGGCTACTTTGGCCTCATTAATTCATTTACTGAAGGAGCAAGAATCCAACCTTTGCAAGTCCGGGTGAGAAGTGAACCCGCATTCTGCCATGATTGAATCAGATGAACCCTGGTTCCAAGATATTAAAGTTCTTTTGCAAACGGGTAATTATCCTGAAGGTGCTACCAAGAAAGATCAGAAGTCACTGAGGCTTGGCCAGTCATTTTTTGCTAAGTGGAAATACTTATACAGAAGATCATTCGACACGACTTTGTTAAGATGTGTAGATGAAAAAGAGGCCCAGAAGCTCATGGAAGAAGTTCACGAAGGAATTTGTGGTCCTCATATGAGTGGTTACATGTTAGCCAAAAAGATTATGAGATTAGGATACTTTTGGTTAACTATGGAATCAGACTGTATCAAACATGTGAGATCTTGTCATTTATGCCAGATCTATGCAAACAAGATAAGTGCCCCTCCAAAAGAATTACAGTTAATGTCAACCCCATGGCCTTTCTCAACATGGGGGATAGATGTTATTGGGCCAATTTCACCTAAAGCTTCGAATGGTCATCGGTTCATATTGGTTGCAATCGATTACTTCACTAAATGGGTAGAAGCCGCTTCTTATGCAAGTGTAACAAAGTCCGTGGTTGTGCGGTTTATCAAAAGAGACATCATCACTCGATATGGAACTCCAGAAAGTATCATCACTGATAATGGTACGAATTTGAACAACAAAGAAGTAACAAATTTGTGTCAGCAATTCAAGATCAAGCATCGGAATTCTACTCCGTATCGGCCACAAATGAATGGGGCAGTTGAAGCCGCCAATAAGAACATCAAGAGAATTATTGAGAAGATGACCATTGTCTATAAAGATTGGCATGAAATGTTACCTCGCATTAATGGCATATCGAACGTCTGTAAGCAACCGGGGCAACACCCTATTCCTTGGTATACGGAACTGAAGCTGTTTTACCTGTAGAAGTTGAGATTCCATCACTTCGATATTAGTTGAAACCAAACTCGATGAAGCTGAGTGGATAAAACAAAGATTTGAACAGTTGAATCTGTTAGATGAAAAGAGGCTGACAATGTGTCACGGCCAGTTATCAGCAAAGATGGCTAAGGCATTCAACAAGAAGGTCAAGCCAAGAAATTTCCAAGAAGGTGATTTAGTTTTGAGAAAGATGCTGCCAAATGTACAAGACTCCAGAGGAAAGTTCACACCAAACTATGAAGGACCGTATGTAGTTAGAAAAGTATTGTCGGGAGGAGCATTGATTCTTTCCCAAATGGATGGACTGATTTAAAGGATCCTGTAAACTCAGATGCTGTAAAGATGTATTATGAATGATCAATAAAATTTGTCATTTTGTGTGTTCAGTTGATTTCATTTTTAGTTTTTACAAACAAAGTTGATATCCCAAAAACTGAAGTCGGTCAAATCCCAACCCGTTAATTAATTCATTCAAAAAATTTCAAAACTCTGAAGTCAGGTCAAATCCTAACCGTTAATTAATTCATTCAAACAAATTTTCAGAAACTCTGAAAAGTCAAATCCCAACCCGTTAATTAATTCATTCAAAATTTTCAAAAACTCTCAAACCAGATCAAATCTCAACCTGTCATTCAAACAAATTTCCAAAAATTCTCAAACAGATCAAATCTCAACCTGTCATTCAAACAAATTCCCAAACACCAATAAAACTGTTAGAAATTAATTTGAGCATCCCATAGGGCTTTAAAATGCATATATGCAATTTTATCTGGTGATTATATTGCACAGATAACTAGTTTTTTAACACGGTTATGTGAACAACGAAAAAATTCTAAACAATTAACCGACAAGAAAATCAAGATTGCCCAAATGAATCAGAAAGTTAGTTTCCAAGAAAATCAGATTCCCCAAATGGATCAGGAAGTTTAGAATCCCAAGTGGATCAAGAAGATCAAGTTTCCTCAAGTGGACAAGAAAATCAAGATTCCCAAATGAATCAGAAAGTTAAGTTTCCAAGAAAATCAAGATTCCCCAAATGGATCAGGAAGTTTAGAATCCTCAAGTGGATCAAGAAGATCAAGTTTCCTCAAGTGGATCAAAAAGATCAAGTTTCCTCAAATGGATCAGAAAGTTAAGTTTCCAAGAAAATCAAGAATCCCCAAGTGGATTAGAAGATCAAGTCTCCCAGAAGATCAAGTTTCCCTGAAGATCAGAATTCCCAAATGGATAAGAAACAAATCTTTAAGGTTTTAAAAATCCCAGTAAACCAAAGCCCATAGGTTCGGCAAATGACCAAATCAAAGCCCATAGGTCCGATAAATGACCAAACCAAAGCCCATAGGTCCGACAAATGACCAAACCAAAGCTATAGGTTCGACAAATGACCAACCAAAGCCCATAGGTCGACAGATGACTGTCAATTTTCAAATCTAGGCCGACAGATGGCCTATCAGTTTTCTAAAGCTAGGCCGACAGTTGATCTAGCAAATCTCAAAGTCTAAATCGACAGATGGTTTGGCACAGGATAAAAATCTCTTTGTTAAAAATAAATTTGGGAGGAGAAGTTAAGCAAAAATTGGCTATCAAACTTCACCACAAAGAGGGGCAGCTGTAGACACCCAATTTTTGCCCAATTAAAAATAGGCTTAAATTTATAAAAATTAGTGTCATGTTGAGTTCATCAAAAAAATAAAAAAAATAAATAATAATAATACTAAATAGTATAATAAAAAAAGAGTATAGGAATAGAGAAATAAAATATAGAGGAATAAATAAATAATATTGTATATGTAGGAAAAAATTAATAAAAATATAAAATTATTTGGCTCGATATAAATATTTATTTTTTTAAGCCTTAAATAGTGGTTTAGCTACAGGACCAAGGCACAGGCCACAGTCTAACGGTTCAGACTTGGACACACTAGGTTCAGGAGTAAGGGGACCCAGGTTCGATCCAGCCAAGGCAGATTTTGCCTCTTTTTTTGTTCATTTTTTCCCAAAGGCACATTGGTTCATCCACTTTGAGACTTTTTGATCAATGAATCTTTGTTATTTTTCGAAATTAAGTGTACAGACACAATAGGCATGGGATACATCACATCTGTACACAATTCATGTATTATTTCATCCCAAAAGGCATCTTAATTGAGTCATGAACATTGGGGAAAAATTCGAAATAATATGTTTCTTCAAATTCCAAAAATGGCTAAATCGTGTCCTTTGATCAAATTAAATACACCAATCGAAGAGTCATAATGTATAATCACATGATTAATGATCTTTAAACAAACAATCACGAACGACTCCCAATTTTGAATTGTTTTTTTGAAAAAATATGAACGATTCGTGATTCGAAAAATTGAACAATCATTAGCTTCAAGCGATAATTGATTCAAACTCTATAAATAGGATCACTACACAAGCCAAAAGCACAATTCAATTTTAGAAATAACATTACAACATCAAGATCGGAAAATAGGAGTGAAAGTGTTCGAATTGAAAAAATCGCAAATTCGAAGAGATTGAGAGAATTTCGATTCAATTAAGAGTGTTGGATCATTAGGAAAGTGTTTTTGATTGATTAGAGTGTTTGAAATTGGTCGAATTGCAATTTTGTGTTCTGCAAATTTTTGGGAATCTTTTTTACTGTGCACCGCCATCGGATTATCATCGGACCACCACTACGGTCAATCTGGGTGCAAGCCACCACCAGCAGATCAACACCGCAAGACATGTTGGGTCGACAAGGTTTCGAGGCCGGAGAATACACCACAGCCGCGAAATCCGCCTCGAAAGATCACGCCATCGTTCTTCTTTGCCCGACTAGGAGGGATCGACCCGACTCAACCGGATCCATCCGCACAAATCTGACGGCCCCGTTTCATCATCAGATCCAACGGCTGTAATCAAATCGCAGATCAACGTCCTTGATTTAGTCAATTCAATCAGACGCGCAGAATTGGTCAACGCGATCAACGATCCAGATCTCACCCGAGTTAATCCAACAGTCAGGTTAGTCTGTATTTATTTATTTTTATAAATATTGTTTTTTAATTACGTAAATTATAACAAATTTATTAAAAAATCCAAAAATCCCAAAAAAATTCCAGAAAAATTTCTAAAATCAGAAAAAATATTTATTTATTTTTCAGCAAATTGATATTCATTGAATATTTTTTTTATAAATATGTTAATATGTGCATGCATGTTTTGATATTTTTTGAATATTTTATATATAAATGTGTTTAGATATTTTTAAAAAATATGTTAATGAGTGTATGTGTGTTTAGGTATCTTGAAAAATATGTTAATATGTGTATGTATGTTTTGATATTTATTGAATATTTTTCATTAATAGATTATATGTGTATGTATGTTTTGATATTTATTGAATATTTTTCATTAATAGATTATATGTGTATGTTTGTTTTGATTTTAAAAAAAATTGTTTTCAAAATTAATAAAGGACTTAGAAAATCCTATTTTTATAAAATAACATAAAAAGTTTTGGATCTTAGGGATCAGAATTGAAATTTTGTTTTCAAAAAAAAATTTCAGAATTTATAGAATTTTAAGAAAAAAAGTTTTCTTAAAAATTAGAAATAACCAACAAATTTAAATTTTTTACAAAAGAACTACGTTTTGTTGATCTCGATTAGCGAGTACGTAAGCACACTTCGGGGCGACACTAAAAATTTAATTTTTTTTAAAGATATTATAAGTTTAAAATACTATTGTTTTTATTTAAGTTTTTTTCTTCTAAAAAAATTTTGGAAAATGATTAAATACGTTTTATTATTTTTATTAATTAATTTTTTTATAAATATTCAACTTTTGTGGTCATTTGTGAATGTAATTATAAGTTTTTTTTTAAATATATAATTTTTGAATGTTTTTTCTTTTCTTTGTAAATATTATAAGTTTTCTAAGAATTAAAATTAAAAATGAAAAAATTATTAAAAATGATTTTGACTTATAAATATTGTTATTATTTTTTGTACATATTTTTTTTGCATGTTTTTTAGAAATGGATAAATTTTGAATTTTTAACTTAAAGTGGTAACAGCTTAGGTTTTAATAGGTTAGCCCCGAACTCAGATATCTGATATTTTTTTCTAAAGTTTGGTTTTAAAATCAAATTTTCCGCAGACTAGTAGCTAATTTAGGATTAACCAACCCATTAATCCTAACTTTTATTTTTTTTTTCCTATTTTTATCGATTAGCGACTCCAAAATATTTTCAAATTCAATTTCTTTTAATCCCTAGTCGAGGCCTCATGTTAAATGGGTTAGGGTTTAATGTGAATTGGGTTAAAAGAAATGAACCGGATGATTTTCAAAATTCAGGCTCGACAAATAGATGTCGAGCTAAGAATATAAAACGATCAAAACTTGCAAAATTATACGATCTTATGAATATCTCGAGAAAACCAGAAGACAAACCAGTAACCCTAAGGTCAACAAAGCCTATAACGAACCCTAGTATTTAAGATCCGGCAATCCTGCATTTTCAAACCCTAGAAAACGAAATTAAGCCAATAGCTTAAAATGTTCGTAATAATATAGGGTATCCTAAAAATATCATATTCGCGAATTTCGAGTGTCCTTCGGACTCAAACGGAACCAGTACTTGAAAAGCGTGTCCTAGAGCTCGGAATATTAAAATATTCCGTTTATACCAAAACCTAGAAAAAATTAAGCCAATGGCTTAAAATAGTTCGTAATAATATAAGGTCACCTAAAAAATATCAGATTCACGAATTTCGAGTGTCTTCGGACTCAAACAGAATCAATGCTCGAAAAACGTGTCCTGGAGCTCGGAATATTAAAAATATTCGTTTATACCAATAGACTCGTAAAATACAAGGATTCCAAAAATATCAATTTTAGAATTTTTCGGTAGCTAAAAATTACAGATATCGTATTAATACGCGTATTTTTATTACTACCGGTACTTTAATTGTCTAGTCTACTATTCATAGTACTTTCTACTATTCATTACTATTTCACTATCTCTACTTTTTCTTACACCTATTTCTTACTATCTACATTCTATTTCTTACTTTTTATATTTCCAATACACCTTTTATCAAATCATACCTTACATATTAATTATTTTCTTACAAATTTCACTCAAAAATCAACTCACACCCCTTCTACATGTACTAGAACGGTGTACCCTCCTCTCTCTTTCACTCAATTATTTTTCTTTTTCAATTTATTTTATTACATCTAAAATTCACTCCAAAAATTCTATAAATACCCCATTCCTCTTTCACTCTTTCACATAATTCATTCTACTACCAAAACTCTCTCAAATTTACTACAAACTCTCTTCATAAACTTTTCTCTACCAAAACTCTCTTTCACCAAATACTCACAAGAATTTCTCCTTATACAATACAACTACCATTTTCCATAATCACATAACCATACATTCACTACCATCTTTACACCACAAAAATACCTTAGGTAAAAATTTCTTTCAACCATTTAACTACCATGTCATGTAACTTAGCATGACTATGGTGTTGTTTTGAAACTCATATGAGTAGCAAAAGCAACAACATGTTCATGATTTGTTCTTGTACATAAGCTTTCTATTTTATTATGTTGTTATTATTATTGTTATTATTTGCTTCTAATATAACTTTATATATAGTATTATGTATATATATTTATTTAGAGCATATAAGCTTATTTGTTATTTATTTGCTTTCAAGTCATGCAATTTGTTTATTTCATGTTTTTATTAAGACTAGTCTTTCTAGTCTTAGACTTGTCCATATCAAGTCAAAACAATCTTTTATTTATTTCTTTAATCTTTCGGGACTAGTCCATTCTTAGTCCCGAGATGTCTTGATGAAGCTAAGGCTCCAATACTTGACCGGGATACCTTAATGAAGCTAAGGTTTCCAATACTTGATATTTTATTTTCTTGTTTATTATTTGTTTCTAGTGTTTTTATGTTCTTATTATTTTATATGCTCATGACACTTGTATCTACATAATGTTA
Source organism: Combretum micranthum (assembly GCA_024138025.1). Classification (NCBI taxonomy): domain Eukaryota; kingdom Viridiplantae; phylum Streptophyta; class Magnoliopsida; order Myrtales; family Combretaceae; genus Combretum; species Combretum micranthum. The sequence continues at coordinate 198,708 of JAMXBD010000130.1, forward strand.
ATGTCTCAACTAATCAAAAAGTGGAATTTTATTTTATTAAAGGAACTCAAAACTAGATTTTCTATTATGTGATTTGTCACAAAGTTATTATAAAAAACATAAAACTAAAGTAATACAAGCTTTCTCAAGTTTTCTTAAATAACAAAGGTAGTTTACCAAGGAAACATAAGGAATAAATATTTTCTTTGTATAATGTGATAACCTAAGTTTTAGTAAAATAGTTTGTTAAATATTAAAAGCTTTACAAAAGCTTAAGATTTAAACTCTTTTAACTTCATAACAAAACTAAGGAAACAAACTAGTTTTCAAAGAAAGATGAATTTAATCCATAAAGTTAAAACCCATTTAGGAAAAAAAATGATTTTCGAATTCCTAAAAGAAAACTAATTTCAAAGAATATAAATAAGATTAAAACAAATGATTTTATCAATAAAAATGATCTTTTTCAAAAGAATGAAAGAACAAGGTTTAGAAAGCAAAAGCTTATATTTTAGAAATGAACATAAGAAGACAAGCTCATTTTCTAAAGTCATCCTAAATAAAAATTATGAAAAGGGTTTTCATCAACTTAATATACTTTTGATAAAATTGATCTTTTATCACTAGGAGTGAAATTTATGAAAAACTAAGGTTAAAAGAAGATTTAGTTGTCCATGGAACAAGAATGAAGAAAATAAAATAAGAATATACTCATTTATAACAACCTAGGAAAACATAAAGTTTCTTTAAATACTTGAAAAGAAATTTTCAAAGTTAAAGTTTAAATAAATTGTTGAGACACTACCATTAGGATTATTGCATATAAAGTGAGCTTACCTATATTCAAAAGTGTTTATCAAATATATATTTATATTATATTGTTACAAAAGGATTTTCTTTAAAAAGAAGTTGAGTTAGAAAATGGATTTGCAAAAGTTTAGAAATAATTCGTTTTAAATCTGTACCCAATTTTTTCGGAACCCAAATGACCTTTTTATGACAAAGATAACCTTAGAAATGGATAGATCTTTTCGAATAGGTGAAAATGGTATATTATATATGAAATTTCGAGTTAAAATGAGCAAGTTATGGCCATTTTAAGTTAGAATTTCCTCTTATACGATTTTACCACAATTTTAAGAAAAGTCTAGAGTCTCCAAGAATAGAAAATTCATGAAAGATTTATCTCGGGTATTTCTTTTGTCTAGGCGACGAAAGATACGAGATTACCCTACCCGAGGATTACTACGACTAAAAGATCGCGAAATGGATGAGTGAGTTATTCCTCCTAATTTCGTTACCTTGCTTGTACTTGTAAAGTAGCAACATTAGCATACTAAGAAAAGATAAAAATGGATATATATTGGGGATTTCGGATTATGTGTAATACGTGATTCTATGTTTATGCGTGAAATGAGAATTAAGATATCGCAACTTCAAACTGTTTGTTCAAATAATTTTGTTTACTTACTTGTATGTCTGTTTATTGTTTGCTAAATTGATTGATCACCTAATAAACCTCAATAAGGTTTGGCTTAAGAAAAATAAAACGCTCACACATAGCATCCATCGAGTCATATCTATTTCGAAGGTTGCTACTCCTACGCGTAGAGTTGGATTGGCTATGATCGTGCGTGCATGGGCCTGTTCCTTCTTGAAGAATCCAAATCGCTTGGGAAAAGCGACTCTAGGTTTGGATCCGAGCCAACCAAATGCTGTGGGTGAGGACCTGGGGACTAGTAGTTAGAAGGTCGAGGACCTTAACCTCGATTCCCTAACCTTTGATACGGAAGGATAAATCCGTTCTATATATGGTTTCCGGATAACTATATATTTGCGTAACCATATGATTGTTGCATTGATTGCATAGCATATGCGTGAAAATCTAAATGAACTTGTTTGAATATATGGTGCAAATGAAAATGAATATCTCACTAAGCTAGTTGTAGCTTATTCCTTTAGATTTTGTTGAAACAGTATACTCGTGGCTTAAATTGAGGATCATAACATTAAGGAAGTCATAGAAGGATGATTAAGCTTCTATGAAGGGAATGGAATCATAAGATGAAGTAATTTTATAACGTTCTTTTTATATAATGACTTATATGATTAGTGATGTATATTTATTTTGAAGTAATAGAGGGATATGCTCCTAGGAATTGAAATGTAATATGTTTATGTTTTATGATAAGTATTCTCTTTGCCTTGCTACCTATTCATTACCAATATAAATTGCGCTACTCCGATTCATTCCCTTGATTGTGAAGTACGCCTTGTACATGATATGAAAGCTTTGCTTGACTAAGGTGGTCATTCCTATGCTAAGTGTTGTTACGGGGACTACCACATTTAGGGTACCCTTCGGGGCGTGACAGTGATCTCTAATGTTGATATGCTTGGTCCTTAAGTGTTGAATCAAACTTTTTGTAAAATTTATAGCACTTGTGCTATCACAACAAATTGGAACATTTTTAAATCTTAAACCATAATGAAGCAAAGTTTGTTTCATCTATAAAAACTTGTGCACAATAGCTACCGACATCTATATACTCAACTTCAGAAGTTAAAAATGCAACTAAATTTTGCTTCTTTGAGCACTAAGATTTAAGGAGTTTTCAACAAAGTGTTATGTGCCGGTTGTGGTTTTTTTATCTACTTTACATCCAGCAATGCCAGCATTAGAGTATCCAATTAGATCAAAAGAGGTAAACTTTGGATTCCACAGGCCAATTTGAATTGTGCTTGCAAGACACTTAAAAATGTGTTTTATTGCATTCTAGTGTGATTCTTTCGAGGAAGATTGAAATTATGCACATACACACACTGAGATCATGATATCAAGTGTAGAAGTTGTTAAGTATAACAAACTACCTATCATGGCTCTATAAAAGCTTTTCACACACATTTTTCCCATTTTCATCTTTGTCAAGTTTTATAATTATGCTTATGAGTGTCGATCTTATTTTACAATTATCCATTTTAAATCTTTTCAACAGATCTCTTGTATATTTTGATTGATAGACAAAGGTTCCATTTTCATATTATTTTATTTAAAGACTATGAAAATAATTGAGTTCTCCCATCATGCTCATTTCAAATTCATTCTTTATAGTCTCAACAAATTCCTTTATGACTTATATTAGTGCTCCAAAAACAATGTCATCTACATAGATTTGCACAATCAATATATCTAACTTGTGATTTTTGATAAAAAAGTCACATCAATTTTTCCTCTAGAAAATCCATTATTTAAAAGGAAGCTAAACTCATTCATATAAGCTCTTGGAACTTGCTTTAGAACATAAAGAGTTTTGTTTAGTTTAAAAACATGATAGGGAATTCATTATTTCAAAACCCGACGATTACTTTACATAGACTTCTTTTATAAAACCATTTAAAAAAGCACTTTTAACATCCATTTGAAAAAGAGTAAAATTCTTAAAACAGCAAATGCCAAAAGCATTCTTATAGATTCTAGTCTAATAACCGAGGCAAAGATCTCATCAAAACTATTCCTTCTTATTGATTATAACCTTTAGCAACTAATCTAGCCTTGTTTCTTGTTATTATACTAGATTCATCAAGCTTATTTCTATATACCCATTTGGCCCCAATAATAGGTCTACTATTAGGTCTAGTAACCAATTTCTATACATAATTTTCGTGAACTGATTTAATTCACCTTGCATTGCATGTGTCCAAAATTATTCTTTTAAGACTTCTACAATATTTTTAGATTTGTTTTAAGATAGAAAAACAAGGTTACTCATGTTCCTTAAAGATGATCTTGTTTGTACCTTATTAAAAGTTTTCACTAATTAGTAGATCTTTGGATGTGATTTTGCATATTTCCATTCTTTAGGTAGATCATGATTATCATATTCATGCACAACATCCACTTTATGTTCATTATCATATTTATTATTGTTTTCAACAAAGAATCTATTCAAATTAGCACAAACAACATCCACATTAGCATTTGAGCATAAATTAGGCAAGGAATCATCAAAAGCATCATGTATAGATTCTTCGACAACTAAGGTTCTTTTATTAAAAACTTTATATGCTTTACTTGTCAAATAATAACCTAAACAGATTGATTCATCACTTTTAGCATCAAATTAAGCCAACTATTCTTTTCGATTGTTTAAAATGAAACATTTAGTGTCAAAAGGATGAAAATCAGATATGTTAGGTATTTTTCCTTTCTAAAGCTTTGGGGGGTTTTCTTGAGAATTGGTCTTATGAAAACTCTATTTGATATAGAGCAAGCAATATTTACAGCTTCAGCCAAAAAATAATTTACTAAATTATTTTCACACAATATGGTTATGGCCATTTCAATTAAGAATCTGTTTTTCCTCTCAGCTATACTATTTTGTTGTGAAGTTCTATGTGCTGAAAAAGTATGTTCAATGCCATATTTACTGCAAAAATCATCCATTTCATAATTTTCAAATTCTCCCCCATGATCACTTAGAATAGATACAATATTAAGACTTTTTTCATTTTATACTTTCTTGCAATATCTAAAAAGAAAACATGTTTGTTTCATCTTTAGATATAAGTAAGAAAGTCTATGTATATCGAGTGAAATCATCAACAATAACCAAGGTATATTTCTTGCTTCCAAAACTTAGAGTTTGAGTAGGTTCAAATAAGTCCATATGTAATACTGTTAATGGTCTAGAAATGGAAACAACATCCTTAAACTTAAAAGAAATCTTAGTTTGCTTTTTTTTTGTTGACGTGCTTGACAAATCTTGTCCTTTTTAAATTTATCTTTGGTAAATCTTTGACAATATTTTTTTAACAAGTTTTGAAATAACATCCATGTTAGCTTATCATAAATTTCTATGCCATAGCTAGCTATTGTCATTTTAAGTGTGTAGACAAGTTTCATTTGATAAATTAAAATTATCTAAATTAATTTTGTAAATATTTATGTGTCTATATGCTTCAAAATGCACTTGGTTATTGTCAATTCTTTCAATAAGACATCTATTAGCAAGAAATGTTACTTTAAATTTTTATACAATTGACTAACACTAAGCAAATTATGCTTTAAATCATTAACAACCAACATGTTTTTTAATAACTAAATCTTTATTTATGAGAATATTACTTCACAAAGAATGGTTGATTTTTTATTGTCTCTAAAGGTAACACTCCCTTGGTCTTTCAAGTTTAGTGATGTGAACTTAGATGCGTCTAGTTATGTGTCCAAAGCATCCGCTATCCAAGTACATTTGTCATTCCCACTTGAAGATCCCTACAAAAATATTATTATTTCATTGGCACTCATTTTAGTTTGTGTCCTTTTTGTTAGGTGGAACAAGAACCTCTTCTTAGGAATATGACCAGTTTTCCCACAATAGTTATATGTCCCATAGGTGGCTTTTGCAAATATAGTTTTATGGGATTACGGCTACTTTATCTGTAGCCAATTCCATGTTTGCTTGAATCATACCTTTGATTCCCAAAAAGTGTGTTCAAATTCATTTCCCATTTATGAATTTGGCTGTAGTAGTTTTTGAATCATCGATGCTTGCCTTTAACATTATACTATTATTTTTTAATTTTTCTAATTCTTTGAAGATTTCATCACTACTACCATTAGCACATGCAACATTATCATTTTTATTTGATGTTTTAACTTCAATGTCCAGTAAATCGTTTTCAATTATTAGTTTCTCATTAATTTCCTTCAACTCATTGTTTTGCTTTTCAAATTTTTACACTTATCATTTATCTTTTCATTTTCTAATTTCATAATATTTATTTTAGCATGCATCTTTTCATTTTCTAATTTAGTTTCTTCATGTTTGGTTTGATAATTATCAAACTCTTCTCTAACTTCTATCATTAAGGATTTTAGCATGCTGTTCTTTTTTCTCTCCTTTATGTAATTTATAGCATACTTTATTATGCATGGTATATAACTCAGCATATAAAGGAGAAGAGGAAGTTACCTCATTGTCTAGAGCCATGAAGCACACAATTTCATCATCCAAGTTGGATAGGTCTTCATCACTCCATGTTGCCATATATGCTCTTTTCTTCTCCTACTTTGATCTCTTCTTGAGTAGTGGACAATACTGCTAGATATGTCCTCGTTTGTGGCATTTGTAACATTTTATCACATCATCTTTTTTGTTTTCTAGATGAGCTACTATCTTTGCCCACTCTTTCTTACTTGAAACTGAGCATCATGAATTTCTTAAGCTTCTTAGCCAATAAGGCAACTCCCTCATTTTCATCTTTATCATCAACATCGCTACAATCATGACTTGTGGCTTTTAAGGAAATTGCCTTCTTGTTGGATTCCTCTCCTTGTTTTTTTCTTTTTTTTTTTTTTTTATGATCTCATACGTTTTGATGGTCTAAGGAGTTCTTCCTTACTCATAACATTCAAGTCTCGAGGTCCTTCCATTGATGTTCTCTTTGCTTTCTAATCTTTAGGTAGCGACCTAAGAAGTTTAGAATTTATTGTCAAGTTAGAAAAGTTCTTCCCAAGTACACTCAAGGGGTTTATTATATTAATGAATCTATTATGTATTTCATCTATTGATCCATTAGGAAGCATTTTAAAAATTTCAAATTAACCACATAAAAGACTTATTTTTGTATCTAGAACTCTAGTGGTTCCATCATAAGTCTATTACAGTTCATCCTGCATTTCTTTAGTAGTATTATAGGTACAGATTCTATTGAAATTGCTTTCATTTAAACCACAATGCAAAATATTCATAATGATTTCATTTAAATATAATTTCTTCCAATCTTCTTCATTATAGGGTATATTTGGCTAGCTTTTTTTGGCAGATGAAGACACTCTTTTCAAACTTTTTTCTAATAAATTGTTTATCAAGAAATAGATACACATAAAAAAAAAGTTGGCAGTTCTTATGAAAAGATAAAAGAATAGATCAAATATAGATAAAAATAGATGCAAATCAAATATATTTACGCGCATCTTGTCGATATAGATACAGATACAGATAAAAATAGATCATCCAAGCACTACCATAATTGTTTTTTTTTCCTTTCCTTTTATTTTAAAGGCCCATTTCTTGTGACGTTCCAAATTAATCTACTTTTGAGCTTTGATAAAAATTTTCATTCCACACTTCCAGTAGAGGTACTTACCCCTATTTAGAAGTGGTGGATTATTGATAGCTTGCTCCTCTAGAAACCCTAGTGTATTAAATGACATGATCTTTACACTATTATGCGATTAAGCATAGATAAGATAGAAACGTGCTCTGATACCAAGTGAAAACTCACTAAAGGACACTCAAGGGAGGGATGAATTGAGTATTTATGCAAAATCCTAGATTTTACGATAATAATAAGTAAACTCTAAGAACCGGAAGTCAACATAGTTCTATGTTAAGTCTAGTGAATCTAGATTCGGCAATCCCACGCGAGAAATCTTAAAAGAATGAAAATGAGATAATTTTGAATTATAGTTCAAAATTATATAAGAAAGCTTAGAAAGATCAGATTCGCCAAAATTTAATTCGTTTCGGACCCGAACGAGATCAGTTTCAAAAATTAGGATCTTAACAAGTAAAATAATGAAATTATTATGATAACATCGTCAAACTCGTAATAATATAAAAATTTCAAAAATATCAGTTTTATAATTTTTTCGTTATCTAAAAATATTAGATATAGCTTGTTTATGCATATTTTCTTTACTACATGTATTTTAATTGCTTTGTCTACTATTCATTACTATCCACTACTATTTATCTATCTCTTCTTTTCCTTACTATCTATTTCTTATTACCTATAAACTATTCTTACAATTTTCTTTTCCCATAAAAATTCTACACCACATATTACTATACTTCTCTTATACTTTTCTTTTAAAATTTATTTTTAATCACTTCTCTATCTCTTCCCCATGAGTTGTTGTCCACCCCTCTCTCTCTTTCCCTTCATTTCTTTTTCTTTTTCTTTTTTTGTTTCTCTTATTTAATTAACTCCACAATTCCCTACATACTTTCTTGTAAATACCCCATCTCCCTACACTTCTTTCACACCTCTCTTTCACTACTAAAACTCTCCAAAAATTATCTCTATTTTACTTTCTTTCCAACTTTCTTCTTCCATAGCCAATAGTAAAAATTCTTAATATTTCTTCTTCATGTCATGCAATATTACATGACCATAGTGTGTGTTTTCTAAAACCATGGTGTTAAGGAAGCAACAATATATTAATGTTTTGTTCTTGATCATGCTTAAATATCCTTTTTATTATTGCTATATTATAATGTTATTACATTGTCATATTGTTATTATTGCTCTAATCTAACTCTTTATTATTATGTATATGTATATCTATATTTATATTTCTTAGAGCCTAAATTATCACTAACTTCTTACTAACATGCTCTTATTATTATGCCTTTTCATTTCTTTCTTTTCTTTTCTTTTTGGAATTAGTCCATTCTTAGTTCCGAGAAGCCTTGATGAAGCTAAGGCTCCCAATACTTGATCTTATATATATGCTTATTTGATTCTTATGTCTCTTTCTTTCTTATTATGGGTTATTCTTATCTTTAACATAGTTACATAATCATGTTCTTGCATGACCATATCGTGTTGTCTCAATAAAAATAAAGATGAGTCTTTTTTTTTCTTTAACAAAGAAAATGTGACTAAACTTTCTTTAAAAATAAATTTTGTCAATTAGCAAAGATTTTTCCATCAAAGACTTACAAATTTTTTTTAATAAATTCTTTTAAAAAATTTAGACAAACTCATCATGAATTTTTAAGTATTAGTATTGAAGACTTTTTCAAGGATTTAACTAAGTAGATGCATACTCTCTTTTCAAATTAGTAACAAAAAATTTTTTGATTAATCTTTAATGTTGATAATTTTTTATTATGGAAATTTTTCTTGAAAACTTATTTATAAGATTTTTACCAATTTCATAATAAAAACCATGAACTAGATATGTTTCTAAGTCAAGATAAAATCAACTCACTAGTTTAGAAACCAACTTAGAGAAATACAAACTTGGCAACAACCTGAGAAAGTATATTTTTAAAATGGTAAATTTATTTCATAAGAAGTAGAATAAAATATGATGAGAAACAACATTTAACACAACTCAATATTAAATACTACCAACAATTTAAGAAAAATTTCGAAAATTTCTTTTTCAATCACTAAAAATAAGATTATTAGATAACTTAAAAGACCAAATTTTTGGAAATTAATTTATCTTTGAAAAATTATGAAATAAAAATATAAAAGGAAAACACTTATTTATAATAACCCAAAAGCTTATAGTTTTCTTTCCAACAACATAAAATAATTCGTCAAAGTATCAATTTTTCCAAACTCCTAAAATGAATTGTTTAGTGAAAAATCATTGTTGAGACAACACCACCAAATCATGCATACAATATGAGTATATATATATATATAATATATTCAAAGGATTTTTAAACCATATAAATATCTATATGTTTGTTTAAGGATTTTTGGATGGAATAAAATTTAGAAAAATTATTTTGAAGGTTGGAATTTTAGTGTCAAAACTGTACTATACCATTTTGAAACCTAATGGCTTTTTATGATAAAAAGCCTTAGAAATAGATAGATCTTTTCGAGTACGTAGAAAACAACATATAATATGTGAAATTCCGATTTAAAATGAGCAAGTTATGGCCATTTTAAGTTGGAATTTCTTGCCATACGAATTTTAATGCAAAAAACAAAATAAAATTAAAAAAATTAAGTAGAACTTAGATGAAATACTCATTTCAAGTATTTATTTTGTTTAGGTGAAGAGGACCAAGACCTTCTCTTTCTCGAGGATTACTTCGATTGATAGAGATCGCCATAGCCGAGTGAGTTTTCCTTTACATTTTATGTATTCATGCATGTGCTTATAAAATAGAGCACTAGATATTAAGAAAAGAAAAAAATTGATATGTATGTGGGTTATCATGGAAACTATGTATGTTGTTCATTACATGTGATCAATAAATGATAAGTATATCGGAGTTCGATTGGTTGATTAATATAGATTGTCTCTATGTATATTGATGTGTGTGTAAACATTGATTATTCGCCTTAAATGAATCAATTTCGGATAGAAAATTCCTTATAAATAAATTGATCATGCATACCACTTAGAATATTATGTTCTCATTTTGCTACTACTCCTTAGTGTGGGACTAGAAATGTAAGCTACTTAGCTACATCTTGAGGAATGAGGACATTTGGGGAATATGGCCTCATGGTATAGCCAAGCTAGATCGATCGCTTTGGGAAAGGAAAGCCCGGGGACTAGTAATATAGTTGATTGGAACCCTAAGTCCTATGCAAATTTCAAGGAGATCGATTGGAAGCTATTTCAAATCATTCCCTAAGCCCGAATGGAGGGCGTAAAACCATTTTACATATCAAACTAGATAGTCGTATATATTGTTTGATCATATGGTTATTGCATTCATATGCTTGCTAATTGGACTTATTTGATTACTTTGTTATGAGTACTTTTGCATAAGGAATGTCTCACTAAACTCATTATTCTTATTCCCCAATAAATTTTTTATGTTGCAGGATTGTTGTTTTTGCACCCCAGACTACCTTAATCGTCTGGATTGGACTTGTGTTTTGGAGAGCTTTTGGAGGAATTCTATTAAAGACTTTAAATAATATTTCCTTTAAAATCTTCCATAAATAGTTATCTGTCCTAACAAGACCATGTTATTTTGAAGTTTTTATCAGGGAAATGTGCCATAGAAATTGTAAGACTTTATGTTTTGATGAATTATATTAGTATTATCTTGTATGTTCCGCTATCATTATCTTAAAATGCATAACTCCACCAGTCTCCCTTTGTTATGAACATATGCCTTATACCAATGTAAAAGCTTCTGAGTGACTAAGGTAGTTGTTCTCAAGTTTTAAGATTGTGTACGGCGAATTGCCACGTTTAGGGTACCCGTTGAGGTGTAAAAGTTTGACTAAAAAGCACAAACAATTATTTTTCATGTAATGAATTAGATTAAGCTTTTAACAGTAGATATAACAAAGCAAGCAATGATATGGAATATAAAAGATACAGGGATAGAGAACTTTGCTAGGCTCCCTTTTGTTGCGCCCTAAACTTTGCTACATCGCCTCTTTATTTTAGGCTAGATGCTTTGTTCTATTAAACTGGCTCGCCGATGCTAAACCTGCAAGCACAAACACACATATGCATACAAGGCAAATTTCTACATTGATATTCCTTTGTAATAATTATCAAATATCTTTATATAACTTTTTTTCTCATCAAAATCACATTTAACATAATTCATTTTAATACTATTCAACTCAAATAAGTTGAGATAAGCCCTTGAAGTCCCTTAGGATACCTACAAAAATACAATTATCTCTTTGGTACCTACTTTTGCTTGGGTCCTTTTTAGTTAGTTAAAAAAAGTATTTCCCCTCTTGGCATATTCACAAACTTGCTTGGTGACCCAAATGCTTTGATTTCCTTGTTGCACAATTGTGTGCAATATGGCCAAACCTTCCATAATAGTTACAAGTTCCATAAGTAGTTCTGATAAACCAAGATTCATGAGACTTGCAACTATTATTCCTATTATAGCCATTTTCATACTTGTTAAAATCACCTTTTTTTCTTTTTGACAAGAATTTTTAAATTCTTCTCTCTCTCGGTGAATTTGTCTATGATTACATTTAACATAAGCTAGTTTTCAACTTTGTATTTTTCTTTGTAAGCTCACTTAGATCCCTCAAAATTTCATCATTATTACTACAAGTACAAACACCACTATTATCATCACTATTTAAGGTTTTAACTTCAAGATCAAGTAAATCATTTTCAATTTTTTATTTTTCATTCACTTTACTCAAACATCATTCTTACATTTCAACTTTTCAATCTCTAATTTCAAATATTCATTCTCTTTATGCAACTTCTCATTTTCAACTTTAATTTCTTCATGCACATTTCTAAACTCATCCAATTCACTTCTTACTTTCTTCATCAAGGTTTTCAACATGTTATTCTTTTTTTCTTTCTTAATTAATTTTATAAACGCTTTGTCACACATGTCACAAATCTTATCATAAGGAACTTATGAGGAAGAGAGCATACCTCTTCATCGAAGGCCATCAAGCAAATATCTTTATCCGAATGGGATGAGTCTTCATCACTCTATGTGGTGCTTCATTTTTTTTTTCATTTGGGCAATATTGTTGAATATGCATGGGTTTATTGCACTTGTACTTTAAGTGACCTAAGTTTTCTTCTTGGATTTTGAGGAGCCAGCTTCATCTTCTTCTTCACTTTCAAGAACATGGTGAACTTCCTAGTGAGCTTGTCCAACTCCTCATCATCTTCCTCACTTTCCTTCTCCTCACTTGAGCTAGAGTTGGTGTCACACCCCGAGGGGTACCCTAAACGTGGCAGTCCGCCACAAATAATATCAAGGCTTAGGAATGACTACCTTAGTCATGCAAAAGCCTTAGTATTATATGTAAGGCGTCTAACACGGTAATAGGAGACGCTTTTGGGAAGCATAGTTTAAGCAAGTAAAGATAAACATACAAGAATTCAGAAATAAAATCATATCATAAATAACCAAGGGTCTGATACATAATTTCTTAGGGGCATTCCCCCGCTGAATCCAAGGATCGAGATAAACTTCCTAACTTCCAAATTTAAAGATTTCAAAGGAATTCTAATCTAAGTCTTCGAGTAGATTTCCTCCGAAAGCTTTAACATCAAAACGTATTCGGACACGGGATGGCCTCAAGCTCAAAAATAGGTGTTCCTGAGAATACAGATATCTATAGGGGTATAAGCTAATAAGCTTAGTGAGTAAATCCCAAAATTTCATACTCGAAGAAAATTTACAATCAAGTTTATTATTCAATCATATGAAATGCAACAACCACGTGAGCATACAAGACATATGACTTTCCGGGAATCATATGTTGAATGAATTTACGCCCTTCATTCGGGGTTGGGGATTCATGCCAATTACGGCCACCACTTTTAAAAACAATTTTATAGATCTTACCGGCTCCTATACGCCATCAAAAACTTGTAGTTTATTACAGGCTCCTACTAGCCACCAAAAACTTGTAGTTTATTATAGGCTCCTACTAGCCACCACTTTTGTAGTTCTTACCGGCTCCTACTCGCCACTTACATGATATACCGGTTATGTCTACCACCACTATTATACACTTGTCCCACCAATTGTATAGTAGCGAATGCAATGTGACTCAACATATGAAATGCATGAACAAGTTCTTTAATTAAAGTCTAGTAGTTACGTTTAAATTCTTGTAAGTGATCAATCAATTTCTAACATTTCAAGATACTAATCTACATACACTTTATTACAAACAAGTCGAGTTTCGATATACTTAGTATTCTTTCAACATATTATCATACACTTCCTTTTGATTTTTCTTAGATTCTAGTGCAACTAATTTTTACAAGCACAATCAAGAGTACGAAAAATAACGGGGAGTAACTCACTCGGCCATTGTGACACCTTTCTTGATTTGGATGGGTCGTTCGGAAATTCCTCTTAATCGTAGTAATCCTCGGGATACGAACACTCCTCCTCGTGATTATCTAATCAAGAAGAATACCCAAAATGAGTATTTTGATAAAATTCTATCCTTGAAGATTCTAATCTTTTCTTAAAATCGTAGAAAATCGTATAAGGGGAAATTCCAATTTAAAATGGCCATAACTCGCTCATTTTAACTCGGAATTTCACGTATAATATGTCGTTTTCTATCTACTCGAAAAGATCTACGCATTTCTAAGCTTATTTTTACAAAACTAAGCCATTTAGGTTCCGAAAAGGTAGCGACCAGATTTTCCACGAATTTTGCAAATACTTGATTTCTTCTTTGTAAACAAGGCTCTTTTGAGAAGGTAAATATTTCAATTATTTTGTAAACTTTTTGAAAGGTATATATTTATATGTAATGACTCACAACATATGTATGAAGTAAATGGAGTTGTCTCAACTTATAAAAATTATGTTTATAAAAGACTTTGAACTTGAGATTCTATTTTACTTTTGAAAGATCTTTTAGTTTATGAATATCCTATTTTTAAATGAAATCTTTTGTAATTACTTTGATTTCCTAAAGTGTGGTTTTATTTTTTCTAAACTTGGATCTTAAGAATAGCAAAAGGACATTTTTTATTTCTAAAAGAATTTCTACTTCTTGATAAAAGATAAGTTTTCATAAAACCTTTTGTAAGAAAATCATTCCCATACATGTTCATGGGTTTTTAAGAAATCCATTTTCCATATTTATTCCTTTTTAGAAAGGATCTTTGTTTCAAGAAAACACTTTCTCATCTATTTTGTTGAGACAAAAACATTATGTTCATGCATGAATAGGAATCATAACTATAGAGATATAAAGGAACATAATAACTTGAAAGCTTAAATAAATAATAGAATAAATCAAGTATTGGGACCTTAGCTTCTTCAAGGTACCCCAGGACTAAGAAAAGACTAGTCCCGAAAAGAAAAAGAATTGTTTTGACTTGATGAGGACAAGTCTAAGACTAGAATAACTAGTCTTAAAATCAACTTAAAATTAAATAAATTGCATTGGAATAAAATTGCATGAAAGGTAAATAAATTGCAAGGCTATGAGCTTATATGCTCTAAATAGTATATATCGCTATATAGATATATTAGATAGAAATAAAAATAAAGGAATTATAGAGGAACATAAAGGAACATAATAGAAACATAAATGATCATGGAGGAATTTTGATTTTGAACAAAAACAAAGCATGAACCTAATGTTGCTTTCTTAACCTTCATGGTTTTAGAAAACACACACTAAGCTCATACTAAGTAGATGAACATGAAGAATTCTTGAGAAATTTCTTACCTAAAGAAGCTAAACTAAGAGGACTTTCTTGAAGAACTCTTGAAAGAATTTTAAGAGGGATTTTGGGAGAGTAACTTTAGTTTAGAAGAAGTGTGAAGGAAGTGAAGGTATGAAGGGGTATTTATAGGAAAATGTGGGAGATAAATTGTGTTAATTAAATAATTGGAAATCAAAATAGATTGAGCATGGGGAGAGGGAGGCCGATGCCATTTGTGAGTGTAGGGAAGAGAAAAATTAATTTTTTTGGCTTTTGATTAATTAAAAGTAAGAAATGAAAGATGTGAAGTTGTATTGGAAATGAAAAAGTGTAAGAGATAGGTGTAAGGTTTGTAAGAATAGGTTGTAAGAAAAAGTAGAGATAGATGAATAGTGTAGAATAGTAGAAAATAGTGTAATGTAAAAGTAGACATGACAATTAAATACCGATAGTAAGAAAGTACGCGTTTAAAAGCGATATCTAATATTTTTAGTTATCGAAAAATTACGAAATTGATATTTTTGGAAATCTTATGTTTTGACTAGTCTAACAGTATATTCAGAATATTTTTCCTATTCCGGGCTTCCGGACACGTCTTTCAAGAATCATGTCCGATCGGGTTCAAAGGACACTCGAAATTCTTCAATCTGATATTTTTATAAAATCTATAGCTATTACGAACTATTACCACTAATTTTTCCAACTTCGTTTTCTAAGGCTAGAGAAAACGGCAATGCCGGAGTTAAAACGGTTACGGTAAACTAGGGTTTTGTTTGACTTAAGAATCCTTTTGACTTTCGATTAGGGTTTAGGTCTTAGCTTTGGATCAAAATTTCGGGGATTTACAACCTACCCCCCTTAAAGAAAGTTTTGTCCTCAAAACTTGAAATTCGTACCTATTTCTTCAAAGAGATTTGGATATTTCTTTCGGATCTCGTCCTCGGCTTCCCAAGTAGCCTCTTCTCGTGAGTGATTCCTCCATAACACCTTGACATATCGGATTTCCTTGTTTCTCAACTTTTGAATCTTTCGATCCAGAATTTGAACTGGGTGCTCCTCATAAGTCAAGTTTTCCTTCAGTCTGACTGGTTCAAGCTCCACAATCCGATCAGGCGATATGTTTCCTTAGCACTGAGACATGGAAGACATTATGTACTCCCGACAGGTTTGGCGGTAATGCCAAGCGATAAGCCAAATCTCCTATCTGTTCGAGAATTTCGAAAGGTCCGATATATCTTGGGCTTAGCTTTCCTTGAGCCCGTACACGATGAATACTCTTTATTGGATTTACTTTCAGATACACGTGATCACCAACGTTAAACTCAAGGATTCGTCGTTTTTGATCCGCCCAACTTTTCTGCCTATCTTGGGCCTCTTTCATCCTTTGCTGAATAATCCTGACTTATCGAGGCGTCTTGGATGAGATCTGGTCCAATTGTTAACTTTTCCACATCATCCCAGAATAGAGGCGATCTACACCTTCTTCCATATAAAGCTTCGTATGGTGGCATCTTAATTGTTGAATGATAGCTGTTGTTGTAAGCAAACTCTACCAAAGGTAGGTGTACTTCCCAGCTTCCTTTGAATTCCATAACACAAGCTCTTAACATGTCTTCCAAAGTCTGGATAGTTCGCTCTGATTGTCCATCGTTTGAGGATGGTAAGGTACTGAATTGTAACTTGGTCCCCATACATTTCTGAAGGCTCGTCCAAAATTTTGACACGAATCGAGGATCCCGATCCGATACAATCCCTGCTGGAACCCATGCAGTCTCACAATCTCCCTTACATATAGCCGGGCCAACTTTTCCATTGAGTAGGTCATGTTGATGGGGATGAAGTGTGCTGACTTGGTAAGTCGATCCACAATTACCCATATGGCATCATATCCGGATGTCGGGCAATCCACATACGAAATCCATGGTAATTTGGTCCCATTTCCATTCTGGTATGGCCAATGGTTTCAAAAGTCCTCCTGGCCTTTGGTGTTCAATCTTTACTTGTTGACATATGGGACACTTCATTACGAATTCAGCTACATCCTTTTTCATACCATTCCACCAAAAGCGACTTTTAAGGTCTTGGTACATCTTGGTACCACCGGGGTGCATGGTATATCCCGAGTTATGCGCCTCATCCATTATTTCCTTTTTCATCTCCTCATCATTTGGTACACATAATCTTCCCTTCATTCTTACTACATCTTCCTCATCTATCTCAAAATCGTCATACCTTCCTCCCTGTATCTCACTTTTCAACTTTTGTATGACTTCATCATATCGTTGAGATTCTTTGATTCTATCGATCAGGGTTGGCTCCATTACCAAATGGGAAATTTCCATTTCCGCACTTTGCCCCACAAATCGATGCTCAATCTCTCGAATTCCTTTATGAGTTCTTTTGAGTTGTGAGCATGGCTGCAACTTCTCCATGGTTCTTCCGACTCAAAGCGTCTGCTACCGCATTCACTCTTCCAGGGCAATAATTTATTCCAAGATCATAGTCTTTGATCAACTCCAACCATCTCCTTTGCCTCATATTCAATTCCTTTTGTGTGAATAAATACTTGAGGCTCTTATGGTCCGTATAAATCTCGCATCTCTGCCATAAAGTAGTGCCTCCAAAGCTTGAGAGCAACAACTGCGGCCAACTCAAGATCATGCGTCGGGTAATTTTGTTCATGCGGCCTCAACTGTCGTGAAGCATAAGCAATCACTTCCCTTCTTGCATAGCACACATCCTAAGCCATTTCTTGATGCATCACTATGGACGGTATATGGCTTTTCTGGATCGGGTAAGGTTAAAATTGGAGCAGATACCAATCGTTGCTTTAACTCTTGGAAACTTTGTTCCCTTTTCTCATTCCAAATGAATCTTTCATTCTTCTGGGTCAACTGAGTTAGGGCTTAGCTATTTTGAGAAATCTTGCACAAACTTCCTGTAATAGCCAGCTAATCCAAGAAAACTTCTAATCTCAGTCACCGTCCTTGGTTGTTTCCATTCCATTACGGCCTTAATCTTTTCGGATCTACTGATATTCCTTTCCCTGAGATAACATGTCCTAGAAAAGATATTTGATCCAACCAAAAGTCACACTTGGATAATTTGGCATATAACTTGTGCTCCCTTAAGGTTTGTAATGCCATTCTCAGATGTTCTTTGTGTTGTTCCCGTGTTTAGAATAAACCAAAATATCATCAATGAAGACAATCACGCATTTATCCAAGAGCGGCTTATACACCCGATTCATCAAGTCCATGAAAGCAGCTGGTGCATTAGTTAATCCAAATGGCATGACCATGAACTCATAGTGTCCATACCGAGTTCTAAAAGCGGTCTTTGACACATCTTCTGGTTTTATCCTCAGCTGGTGGTATCCAGATCTTAAATCAATGCGTGAGAATACACTTGCTCCTTGTAGTTGGTCAAAGAGATCGTCAATCCTTGGCAATGGATACCTATTCTTGATAGTGACCTTATTGAGTTCTCGATAGTCAATACACAACCTCATCGATCCATCTTTCTTCTTTACGAATAATACCGGAGCTCCCCAAGGTGAGACACTTGGTCTAATAAATCCTTGGTCAAGCAATTCTTGTAATTGCTTCTTAAGTTCCTTGAGCTCAACAGGTGCCATTCGGTATGGTGCCTTGGATATAGGTTCTGTTTTTGGCATCAAATCGATCTCAAAATCGATTTCTCGTTTTGGGGTAACCCAGGCAATTCTTCTGGAAAAACATCAGAGAATTCATTAACGATGGGGATGTCGTCAATGTTGGGTCTTTCCTTATCCTCCTCCGTACTTCCCACATAACTTTCAACTCCTTCCTCAACTTCTTCAATTAGCTCGAACGAACTTAACTCCAAACTTTTTGCGGATTCTCCCAAAAACGTAGCTTTCTTTCCATCTTGTCCCATGAATTCCACCTTTTATTTCTACAATCTACCTTTGCTTCCACCATGGACAACCAACTCATTCCAGAATCACTTCGTACTTGCTGATTTCTATACTATCGGTAGTTGCTTCATGGCCTTGTATCTTCATGGGGCAATTCCTTATTACTTCTTTGGTAGTCACCACACTACCGGTGGGGGTTTTTATACGAAAGCTTGTTGTGATTGTGGTGATGGGTAAACCGGTCTTCAAGGCTACACTAGTGGCAACAAAGGAATGTGTTGCACCAGTATCGAAGAGGGTATAAGCGGTTAGGTCCCCTATTTGTATGGTTCCTGCGTTCAAGACGCGTGTTACTAGTCTTATTGTCCTTAAAAAGGTTTCCTAGATATCTATTATTCCCAACATGCATCATAACTTTATACTTGACAGATATTAAAACAGGCATATATATTAGGGATTGAAGCTAACCTGTAACCAAGCTATAGTCATACTCCCCTCCGTGGTCCAGGGCAGCCAACTCTACTCCTTCATCGGCATCCTCCTCGCAGACCCATTGCCCTTCAAGGTTATAAATTCTTAGCCCATGCATAGATGATGCCGAGCGACTTCCGCTTCCATTTCCACTTCTTGTTGGGGCAAGTCCTCCTGAGGATCCAACAGGTCGGTTTCTGGGAGATTCCTTTGGGGGCACTCATTAGCAAAATGTCCCAATTGCTTGCATACGAAACAAGTCGTAGTAGCTTTCTTTGGGCAATCCGGAATCTTATGGCTCGGGTCACCACAGAAATAACACTTGTTCTGGAGAAGGGGGCATCTCTTCGGGTAATGCGCTCCTTTGCATTTCCAACAATTTGCTGTTATCTTGGAATCATCCTTTTCCACTAAAATTTCCCTTAAAATTGCCAATTGGTTTAAACCTCTTAGAAGGGAAATTGGAGCTCGTTCCTGGTTGAAATCTCCTTCCAAACACATGTACTTTCTTCTCAAAGGTTCCGGCTTTCCTTTTCTTGGCCCCTTCAACAATTCGTGCTCTCTCAACCAATTCCCTGAAGGTGCGAATGTCAAACTCTTCTAATCGCATCCTTAAATCCTCATCTAACCCATTCAAGAATACTTGTCGTTTCAGCTCCTCACTGTACTTATAAGAATCCGGAGCGTACTGCAGGAGTCGGCTAAATTCCGTCTCATATTGTTCTATGGTTTCCTCTGGGATATGTGCAAGAAATCCGCACTATACCTTACTCTTAAACTTCCAGGGAAATAATTTTCCAGAAACTCATTCCGAAACATGTCCCAGGTGATGGGTGGCGGCAATTCCCTACTCTTGGACTCCCACCAGATGCGGGCGTTGAATCTCAACATGTAAGTACCATAGCTTATCCGAAGATGATAAGGGACTTCATAAGCGGCAAAAGACCGTTCCACCTGCGCGAGCCAATCTTCAGCCTCATCGGGTTTCCCAAAAGCTCCGTCAAAGTAACGGTTACTTTTGATAAAGTCTGGGAGTGAAGTTCTGTATGGTCGAGGTGGTGGCGGAGGCGGCAGGGGTGCATGTGATTGAGCATCAGCTGCTGGTCCATGTAGATGCTTGGGTGCTTGCTGGGGTGGTGCTTGGCTGGTGCGGAGGTGGCATATTCCTCTGTTGTTGTTGAACCAACACATTAAGAAGTTGTGTTAATTGACCCAGAGTGGCTTGGAGATTGCCTTGCTGGTCTGGGGCAGGAGCCGCAGGGGTACTTCTGGTTGGTTCACTTCTTCAGGCGGGTTATTTGATGCCTGCCTCATCCTCGGTCGTCCCCTTCTAGGTCGGCTGTTTTAATCGTTTATGTAAATACTAGATTATTAAGTCTTCTTCATACTAAGTTACGGAATTTGCAGAAATTTCCAAAGAAATAAACATATAAAGGAAAATATCACACAAGAGAAATTTAATCAATTAAATCAAGAGAGGAAATTTGTTTAAACCAAAATATTTAAACCTAAAATATTCAATATAGAAGGAAATAAAATCAAGGTAAAAGAATTTCAAAATTTCAACAAACACTTTTTCGAAACATAAATTAATCTAAATCGATCCTATATCCTAAGCTGACGGTTACAGAATTCTTTTTGGACACTTGGAATTGCTCATGTGAATCCTTCCTTCTTTCTTTGATCTTTTCTTCAAGTTGTCCTTAGCCATCATAGTTATAAATAGCTTCAAGTTGCTTCGGTCTATCATTCTTTTTCCTTGGCGGAAAGGTTGATTTCTAGACTTGCTTGGCTCCCGTTGATCAAACTTCGTCTGCGCTGCATGCTCCTTATTGGATACGTTCGTCACTTCTTTCTTGATCAGGTTTCTTACACGAGATCGTCTTTGATTTGGGATATTCTCATTGGGTCATTCGAAATCTTGACTGGCTTTACGTTGGTTGGAAATATCCTTAACTCGTCCATGATCTACTGGCTCATCGTGGGCTTAGATATATAATCGTCCTATGGAATTCCAAATTCGAAAATCGGGAAAACTAACACTTATTATTTTGGAAAAAGAACGTAGCTTTTTGGAGCATAAGGTGTGGTGTGATGTGTGAAAGACATCCTATATCGAAGAAACTTCTAAGCCTGTCTTATAGGGAAACTCCTTACAGGGGTTTCCTACTTTTAATCGGTAATCCACAAGGGTCTCTTCATTTCTTGAGTTTAAATTTTGGGTCTTAATCCTAACTTTCCCAAAGGTAAACTTCAAAGGACAAGGGAGGTCATAAATTTTCTCTTCTTGAGAATTCTAAACTTGTCTAATCCTTTCTAAGTCTTTTCTATCATTTTCTACTCTAGATTTATTCCTATTACCTTTATTTCTATAAACTTGTTGCTCTGATACCAACTTAAACTGTCTCGCCCCGAGGGGTACCCTAAACGTGGCAGTCCGCCACATATAATATCAAGGCTTAGGAATGGCTACCTAAGTCATGCAAAAGCCTTAGTATTATATGTAAGGCGTCTAACACGGTAATAGGAGACGCTTTTGGGAAGCATACTTTAAGCAAGTAAAGATAAACATACAAGAATTCAGAAATAAAATCATATCATAAATAACCAAAGGTCTGATACATAATTTCTTAGGGGCATTCCCCCGCTGAAACCAAGGATCGAGATAAACTTCCTAACTTCTAAAATTAAAGATTTCAAAGGAATTCTAATCTAAGTCTTCGAGTAGATTTCCTCCAAAAGCTTTAACATCAAAACGTATTCGGATACGGGATGGCCTCAAGCTCAAAAATAGGTGTTCCTGAGAATGCAGATATCTATAGGGTATAAGCTAATAAGCTTAGTGAGTAAATCCCAAAAATTCATACTCGATGAAATTTAACAATCAAGTTTATTATTCAATCATATGAAATGAAACAATCACGTGAGCATACAAGACATATGACTTTCCGGAATCATATGTTGAATGAATTTACGCCCTTCATTCGGGTTGGGGATTCAGGCCAATTACAGCCACAACTTTTAAAAACACTTTTATAGATCTTACCGGCTCCTATACGCCATCAAAAACTTGTAGTTTATTACAGGCTCCTACTAGCCATCAAATACTTGTAGTTTATTACGGGCTCCTACTAGCCACTCACATGATATACCGGTTCTGTCTACCACCACTATTATACACTTGTCCCACCAATTGTATAGTAGTGAATGCAATGTGACTCAACATATGAAGTGCATGAGTAATTTCCTTAATTAAAGTCTAGTAGTTACATTTAACTTCTTTCAAGTGATCAATCAATTTCAAACATTTCAAGATACTAATTCTCATACAACTTTATTACAAACAAATCGAGTTTCGATATACTTAGTATTCTTTCAACATATTATCATACACTTCCTTTTTATTTTTCTTAAATTCTAGTGCAACTAATTTTACAAGCACAGTCAAGAGTATGAGAAAAATCAACGGGAAGTAACTCACTCGGCCATGGTGACACCTTTCTTGATTTGGATGGGTCGTTCGGAAATTCCTCTTAATCGTAGTAATCCTCGGGATACGAACACTCCTCCTCGGGATTATCTAATCAAGAAGAATACCCAAAATGAGTATTTCATGAATTTCTTCTTCTTGAAAATTCTAAACTTTACTTAAAATCGTAGAAAAATCGTATAAGGGGAAATTCCAACTTAAAATGGCCATAACTTGCTCATTTTAATTCGGAATTTCGCGTATAATATGTCGTTTTCTACCTACTCGAAAAGATCTACGCATTTCTAAGCTTATTTTTATAAAACTAAGTCGTTTTGGTTCCGAAAAGATAGCGACCAGATTTGCCACGAATTTGTAACCACTTGTTTTCTTCTTTATAAGAAAAGCTCTTTTGAAAAGATAAATGTTTCAATTATTTTTGTAAACTTTTTGAAAGGTATATACATTTTTGTAATGACTCATAACATATGTATGAAGTAAATGAAATTGTCTCAACTTGTAAATTTAAGGTTTTGAACTTGAGATTCTATGGAATATTTATTTTACTTTTGAAAGCTTTTTGAGATGAATATTTAATCTCTTTTTGAAACTTCTTTAAATTCCTAAGGTGTGTTTTCATTTTTCAAAACTTTGATTCAAAGTAGTAAAGTGATATTTTTATTTCTTGTAATGATTTTCAAAAGAACTTCTACTTTTTGATAAAAGATGAGTTTTTATAAAAACCTTTGTTTATGTAAGAATAATTATTTCCATGCATTGTTCATGGGTTTTTAAGAAATCCATTTTCTATATTTATTTAGGAAAGTACCTTTAGCCTTAAGAAAATACTTCTTCACTTATTTGTTGAGACAAAAACATTATGTTCATGCATGAATATGAATCATAAACTATAGAAATATAAAGGAACATGATAATTTGAAAGCTTAAGTAAATAATAGAGTAAATCAAGTATTGGGACCTTAGCTTCTTCAAGGTACCCCGGGACTAAGAAAAGATTAGTCCCGAAAGAATTGTTTTGACTTGATGAGGACAAGTCTAAGACTAGAATGACTAGTCTTAAAATTTACTTGAATTTAAATGACTTGAAATGAAGTAAATAAATTGCATGAAGGATAATTAAATTGTAAGACGATGAGCTTATATGCTCTAAATAATATATAGCTATAAAGATATATTAGATAGTAATAAACATAAGGAAATATAAAGAAACATAAAGGAAATAAGAAGGAAACATAAAGGAACATAAAGAAATTAATATTATGAACAAAAACAAAGTATGAATCTAATGTTGCTTTCTTAACCTTCATGGTTTTAGAAAACATACACTAAGCTCATACTAAGTAGATGAACATGAAGAATTCTTGAGGAATTTCTTACCTAAAAAAGCTAAACTAAGAGGACTTTCTTGAAGAACTCTTGAGAGAATTTGAGAGAGATTTTGAGAGAGTAACTTTAGAGAAGAAGAGGTGTGAAAGAAGTGAAGGTATGAAGGGGTATTTATAGGAAAATATGAGAGATTATTTGTGTTAATTAATTAAATGAAAACAAAATTGAGGGAGGCTTGCATGGGGAGTGGCCGGCGCCATTTTAGAGCATGGGGAAGAGAAAAATTAATTTTTTTGGCTTTTGATTAATTAAAAGTAAGAAATAAAAGATGTGAAACTGTATTGGAAATGAAAAAGTGTAAGAGATAGGTGTAAGGTTTGTAAGAGTAGGTTGTAAGAAAAAGTAGAGATAGATGAATAGTGTAGAATAGTAGAAAATAGTGTAATGTAAAAGTAGACATGACAATTAAATACCGGTAGTAAGAAAGTACGCGTATAAAAGCGATATCTGATATTTTTAGCTATCGAAAAATTATGAAATTGATATTTTTGGAAATCTTATATTTTTACGAGTCTAACGGTATATTCGGAATATTTTTCCTATTCCGGGCTTCCGGACACGTCTTTCAAGAATCATGTCCGATCGGGTTCAAAGGACACCCGAAATTCTTCAATCTGATATTTTTATAAAACCTATAGCTATTACGAACTATTACAACTAATTTTTCCAACTTCGTTTTCTAGGGCTTGAGAAAACGGCAATGCCGGAGTTAAACGGTTACGGTAAACTAGGGTTTTGTTTGACTTGAGAATCCTTTTGACTTCTGATTAAGGTTTAAATTGTAATTCGAATCCAAAATTTTCGGGGATTTACAAACTTAGCATTTAATTATGGTTTGATATTAAATCTTATATTATATGATTTCCTTTTAACAGATTCTTCTACTCTATTGTATTTGTCTACCAATCTTTTACGAAATGTACCAGTTCATCAATGTAGGCAGTTACTTGATTGTTGGTTGCTAGAATAGGTATCTCTAAAATAACTATAAAAAAAGACAGTCCTAAGTGTTTGAATTGCTTGTGCTTGTACCGTTTAATCGAATCCGAGGAGTGACAACCTTGCTTGGAGCCGAGCACGGTAGTTAGACGCTTAGCCCACCTCTTCGTAATGATGCAATGGCATTTTTTAAGTAGCTCAACAAATAGTCGATAGGGGTAACGGTATTGGTATAATGTTTACTTATGCTTAAAGGGAAGAAATATGATTTAATTCACATTTATGTGACCGGTTGAACTAGATGATATTATGGATTAAGATAAGTAAAGATGTGAAATAATTGTGAACCTTAGATGAAAATATTATCTTTGTAGATGTTCATACACACCTTTGATTGTAATCATAATATCTACAAAAGATCAGAGTTTCTCTAAACTTCTCCAAACTACATCTCCCTTCAGTTTAATCCAAACAAATTTAGAAAATATCTCTTTTACATAATAAAAAATATAGAAAAATCCATACATACCTAGAATTTTGAAATCTTGATATCTTTTGATTGTAGAATTCAACTTACCAACAAGACTCAGGGTTTCTCTCTTATTCACCCTTCAAAACCAAAAAGGAAACTTCAAAAAAAGATTCTTTCATGTAAATATCTAAGGAAAAGAAAAAGATCAACTCACCTTGATCTTGATTCTTGATCTCCTATGTTGTTAAGATCACATAGAGAAGAGGAATGCATAGGATATAAAGAAAACATGAAAAACACTTTTAATTCCTATGTAGGAAAGGCTAGCAGCCTAGGTGTGAAAGCTGGCTGCCTAAAGCTCTCGAACCTATTTCTTTTGATGTAGGTCAGCTATAAACTAGGGGGCACAGGTTTAACGTCGGCAGCGTTGAAGCCAAGGCCGATAACCTTTATGCAGACTTTTAGTTGTGATTTTCCATCTTCTATCACATGTTTGTCATGTGATCAAAACATAAATATACTTTAGGATTGACCATAAAACCCTCTTGTTTTTAACCAAATGACGCCCTTGCCCTTCTTTACAAATTATTTATTTCTATATTACAAAAGGCTTTTATTAAGTTTATTGTAATATTTTTGTTAAAGGCTTACCTATAAGCCTATGGTTTGCAATATAAAGTATTAAGTTTGCTTTAATGTTTTGAGAAAACGTGAACCTTGTAATCTTTTAAGGTATAATCATGGTAGTACTTTTGATGTAATCTATGTATAGATGACCCACTGTTAATGAGTAGCTTTTGAAAATGTTTTTATAGTATGTTTAAGCAAACAATTAACAAAAGCATTGTTTTATGGATAACCTTTCATGCAATGCTTAAGTATTGCACGTAGCGAGGGTGAACAATGCCTGTACTAGGTTTGAGGCATGACAAAACCAATATACTTTATTTAAATCAAATCATGAACCGAACTGCATTAAAGAAAAAATATTTAAAAAAGCCTCCAATTTTTAGTTCAGCCCACAAATCTCTTAGCTTTCTACGTACCCCTATTTCCCTTTACATGATACCATTTACACCTTTTATAGTCAATGAGTTAGATTAACTATTGAAAAAATTGAAGGGCAAAAAAAAAAAAAGAACTATTTAAAAAATTGATTTGTTATTGTACAATTACAATTGAAATAAGGAGTTTACCACAATCAAGAGGTTATATGGTAATCAACTACAATTGTTTACTCCCTTCTTGTAGTTATTACGAGGACAGTAAATCAGTCCCTTTAATGGTTAACTTGATAAAAGACATCCTTATGAAACCCTACTCACAAAATATTACCTAAATAGCAAATTAATCCTCTTTTAACTACCCATTATATCCATCACCAATAGAAGAAAACCATCATCAATAATTATATGCTGCTATTATGTTAATTTTGAATGCTGGGAGTCATTATTGCCTAAATAATGATACCGTCAAATAATTATTGTTGTTATAGTCTAAATAATGACACCTTAAAAATAATTATAGTCATTATTTTTTAACCACTCAATATGTTTAGAAATGCAACCGGGACGGGTTTGGGACGGGTATACTAAAACTCAAATCCGAACCCGAACCCGATACCCAGTAGGATTCCCAAAACCCGTCCCAAACCCTATAGAGTTTTATCGGGTTGGACGGGTCAGGTACCCTATAAAAACCCGCCTACTTGGATCCTTAAATATATTCATACATTAAATGAACTTATCCCTAACAACCTATTTACTTTGAAAAATGGAATGGAGGGGGAATAGAAAGTTATGCTTTGGGAATGATATTACTAATAATAGACTAGGAATCGTGTATTATCTTGTTTACTTCATCTAAACTTTTATTACCAGGAATACATATTCCAGCATTTACTTTAACTTATCAGTTGTAGTGTTAAATTGAGAATAAAATTAAAATTACCATTATACCCTTATTTGAATAAAAAAATAATAAGCTATATGAATGTACTAATATACTCATACCCATACTCACACACATATACATACATATGCTATTCATAACAAATACATTATATATAAATATATAAAATAAATATATAGTATATATAATATATACATATGTACAAATATATATAGATGATGCGTTAGTCTATATGTTACATGCACATATATATAACATATAACCTATAATATAACTTATAAAATATAACATATATGTATATATGACTTATAACATATATAATACCTAGCCGATATATCATATAACTTATATATACATAATTTGTTACTTGTAATGGATATATATAAACTATTATTTATAACTTATGAAGATGGCTTATATATATATATAACTTGTAACTTATATAACATAAAACATATATAACTAATAACTTATAACTTATATATACAAGTTATAAGTTATAAAATAATATATATATATATATATATAGTCTAACTTATAAAATACAACTTACATTTATAACTTATAACTTATATGTACAGCCCATGTGTTTTATCAATACATAATTTATTTTTCATATATATATAACATGATAATACATAGCTAATATAATCTTTAGATTATGTATTTATATTTTTTTAGACTAAGTAATATATATAACTCACCACTTATATATAAATTAATGTATTATATAACATACATATATATATCTTATAACTCATAACTTATCTATTGATATAAACTATATATAATATTATTTATAGGTTATCTATATGAAATATAGCTTAATATATATAACTTTAATATATCCTATGTAGAAGTTATGAATTATAACTTATATCTATAATTTAACTTATAAAATATAACTATACGTATAACTTATATATACAACTTGTATATTTCATTAGTGCACTTTATTTTTCATATATATAACATATATAATTCATATCTTATATATTTATATGATGTATCTATATTTTTTTCTTACATATATATAACTCATATCTATAATTGATAAATTATATAACTACATTATATATATAACTTAGATATCTAATATAACTTATATATGTATGAAATAAAAAAGAGGGTTTTGTGCATTGTTATGGGTATTTTTATCAATGACTAAAATTACTAGGGATAAAATAGTAACACTATTTGAATATTTATCACCATGGAAGAGGGAATATCGGAATAGGGAGATAATAAAAAAAAAACCATATAGTAGTTTTTTTTTTTTATTCCCTGTACAGAGAGAATAAAAATATATATATAATGAAGTAATAGGTTGGTTCCTATGGATTGTTATTTTATTACTTTTCTACTGTCTCTCATTAAACGGATCGTAAATGTTGATATCTTCTGCTATATTTACACCTTAAATAATTTTATCTTAAATATTAATACATTGTACTATAGTTTACCCTCTAAAAGATTTTGCTCCTGATCGTTGGGTGCTTTTTCAAGTTGAAAATTGAACAACACAATAATTATTAAGGAGATTTACGTTTTCTTTTAAGTTTAAATAGAGGACATAGGTTTTAACTTATGCAAATTGAAAATGAACATTAGAAATATATATATATATATTATTTGGTAAACGTATGTTTTACGAATAAATTCAACTAGTAAACATATGTTATGGGACATTGATTAATAAAGCAGATGTATTGTTTTGGTTTTGAAAAAAACAAATGGTACAAAGAACCACGTGATATTCAGAAAATCTGCTGTAGGTTTGGACATACTCACAGCGTCATGTCTTTTAACTTGGGAGTGCCCTGCTGGTTCATGTAATAATTGTACTCGTTTTAACTTTTAACTTTTAACTTTTGGACGGCCATAGGGCCCTGGGCCCCCAGCCCGCAAAATTTCCCGTGATATTGAATTGGCATGCCAATCCAAAAAGCAACAGGTCTGCCGACACTTCAGGACACTTGTTAGACACAGTCACGATTAGCTTTTAAGTTGAGAATTGACTTGAAATCGTCTTCAACGATTCTAGAATCAACATCAGATCGTTTGGCTGTTCCTGAATTGCTAAGAAATTATCATTTTTTTTATTCTTAAACGATTCGACAGCCTACAAGTAAGTGGAACGGATTGTTCTAACTAATTTCATTGAAAAAAAAATTAGAGAAACATTTTAAAAATTATATTAAATATATAATTATTAACATTTATACTATTCTATATGAATATGAACATTTATTACCTATTTATAATATTTAATGTGTTATTATCAACAATATAAATAAACATAACCTAAAATCATATATAATTTAGTTTATATAAAAATCTCCTAATAGCAAACTTTATTTTCTTTATAATGTATATTCTCTTTATTGTAATTTTTTTTATCCTTTAAAGTATTTTGTGATCTCATATTACTAACTATATTGATATTATTTTGTATTTGTACATAAATAAATACGCAATCTACACAAATTTATAAAAATTTTGGTTAAATAATTTAACACTTTTAGAGCTAATAATTAATTGTTGAGTTTAAAATTTACTTTATTAAAAACTAAAATTCATTTATTTTTCATTTTATTTAAAAAAGGGGATGGTTCCATTGTTCCAAAACAAAAACCGTAAACTGGCGATTCCATAGAACTGGAGAAGAACCATGGGAGATGGTATTGGTTTTCGTTTTGATTCCTCATTTTCAAGACTCTAAACCAGTAATTTGGTTCCGATTTGTGTTCGGTTTCAGTTCTGCAATTGTGCCTATGTTTAATCCTTGTGTCAATTTACTTCTGGAGTTCATTTGCAAATTAATAAATGGTTTTTCCTATTTAAAACATTTTCATTGTCCATTAACAAATATAAATTAATTTTTTCATTTAAATCATATTTCAAAATTATAACCTACTATATTTATAATTCATCTTAAATATGTTAATGATTTTCCTATTTATTGGTAATAAAAAAATTGACTTTTATTTTCCTCGCTCCTTTTCACTCTCTATATCACATATTGGAAGGCAAATGGTTATATTAGTGACTTTTCAAGAATAAAAGCTACTATCAAATATCATAAGGTTTATTTATTTATTTATTTTTATTTTCCTAACATTGAAATACCAAGTTTTATTATGGCCATCCCATAAATACAAATTTTACCACCATTACTCTCATTTGCATCAATGTTAAAAAATCTTTATTATATATAATATACTATGTATGTTTTCACTTGTTGCTTTTCTTTTAATTGTAATAATTTATTTATAGAATATTAATATGCATATTGTTATCTAGGAGTGCTCATGGTTTGGATTGGTTCAATTGAAACCGTACTAATGAACTAAACCGTATCAAATGCGGTTCGATTTGGTTCGGTTAACTTCGAACTGTCTTTAAAAGATTTAGTTCTAATTAATAATATTAATAGTCATTTGATTTAAAAAAAAAAAAGATATTTAGATTAAGGAAATTTGTGCAAGAATTGAAGTCGCTTATTATTATATTAAGTCATGTATTTAATAATTTTAGATATACATATTATCTGGTCTTAAAAATATTTTTCAACGCGAATTTAAGGTCACATATATTCTTAATAAATCTATAACACTAACTAATAAAATCAATTTTTTTGTATTAAGTTCGTGCTTATTTATAAGATTATTTCCTTATAGCGTATCTAAAGTTCTATTGTACTATAAGTTTAAAGTTCTAAATTATCTCCTAATAAATCTACAAATTAAAATCTTACTCAATTCCCTTTCAAAGATGTATATAAATATAAGTATAGTATTAGAATTCAAAATTGTGATTCTATTTTAAATCTATTCTAACATACTACATACATACACGATATTAAAGTGAAATATTATATATGACTCTAATATCTAATGTTTAAGAGTTATAAATAGATAAAATGAATCTTTTTTTATTTTCTTCTAATGTGAAGCAATTTGATTCGGAGTCGAACAGTTCGGTAAGGTTCAACCCCTCAAATCGATCAATAACCTATTAGAATTTTCTAGAACATAATTGCAAACTGAGCCAAAAATAAAAGAATTGCACTTTATAGGTTGGTTCGAATGGTTTGGTTTAGTTTAATAAATAGTCTTATTAATACATAGACTAAAATGATGATGCCTCCCTTCCTGTTCATCAATGTGCCTATCCCTGTATGTATATATAATATATATAGAATTTTATACATTAATTAAGGCCTATAAAAAATATCTTTGTATAAATGATTTTAGAAGATCACTTCTCATCACAATCGTAGTATATGTACAAGTCATATTATTTATTGAAAACATAATGATAAAATATAATTGAATGATTTAGATGTTATATAAGGGTATATGAATGATAAGATTAATATTTATTGAGTAGGATAAATTGCATATACATCCTCTAGAAACTTTTAAGATTGTACGAACCCTTTACTTTTTAAAAAGTCAGCACTTAGACTCTTGAAATATTTGTGGGACTTGTCTAATTATGTTGGTAGATCATGTGTATCATTTTATTAACATGGAAAAAAAAATAATAATTAGATTAAATGCCTTGTTGTATTATGTATTGAGGTGGCTAATTTAACCTAGTTTTTCTCAATGCACTAATATTAAATGAGGAAAAAAAAACCAATTTTCTTTTGCTTATTATCTGTGCTACCATCTTTCAAATGTTTATGATAGAATTCCATGAAGAAAAAAAACATGAGAAAATCGAATAACAACATGTGCACAACAAGAATCATAATTTGGGTGCTGGTCCAACTCATATAGGCTTACAACTTCCTCTTCGTCAAATTCTTGAGGACCTTCTATTGTTACTAGTTTTAACCAATATATGGCATTAATGTATTTCACTTCAAACATGTCAAGGTTCCCACTAACATGATTCTTAATATAAGCAATCTTCTTATCCACATATTGTTTAATTATAAAACCATGATTAACAAGAGTGCCAACTAAAATCAACCTTGTTCAATCTACACATTTTATTGTCTTCGCTTATTATGCTACATCAACTTTAATTCCAGTATTGATTACTAAAAAGAATTTTTTAAAGTCTTTCTTTTTTTTGGAAAAAAAAATGTTTTTCTTTTTCTTTTCCTCTTTATTCTTACAACTATCCTATCTTTTTATATTGAAGTAACCAACACTTATGAATGAGTTCTTTTGCAAATGATATCGAACTCCCTAAGAATTGGATTCCAAAGGTTTAACATTTCTTAGGGACTTTTTTTCCCAGGATAACAATGTATTGTTACATATATTTAGTAAAACTAGAAATATATTATATGTAATAATCAATTATATATATATATATTTTCATTCAGTTTCATCTCCTATTTACAAGTCTTATCCTTTCATACCAAGAATTCCATTTTTTTTTCGAAATTCATACCCAAGAGTTAAATCGGGGTAGTTTGGTATAAAATATTACTGGTTTCTTTTTTTTTTTTAATATAGTATCTACCATATTGAGAAAAAAAAAAGGTAATTAGTTAAATTAGGCATATTAGTGCATAAATATAATATGGCATTTAACCTTATTATTTTTTTTCATGTTAAGAAAATGATACATATCAGCTTTCAATATATTAAAAAATAGGCATCCACAAGATGTTAAATGCCAACTTTTGAAAAAGTATGAGGTCTATATATTTTTGAAAGTTTTTAGGATTGTTTGTGTAATTTACCTATTGAGCATGTATATTAAGGATTAATACCTCGTAACCATTCATATAAAAAGACACATCACCAGCACCATTTAAAAAAATTGCAAATTATTGCTCTAGTTTATAGCCAACATGTTACCTGTAATGGAACTCCCCTTTTTTTTTTTAATGTATTAAGAAAGTATATCAATAAAAAAATTAAAAATTGGAAATTTGGCAGCCTTTATTTTTGATGCGTAACTCCATGATAATAGTCATCATAAATTTTCTTTTTAAAAATGCTTGTGATGTAATGGTTAGGTGAATGATTTGAACATTTAATTGCTTAGTCTATAAATTATCCCATTTCATCCGGTTGCCTATTAGTCTATTAACTATGATGTATCTATAAGGCCATAAACTAAGGCGAATACAATTCGCTACGTGTTCTTTTCTTAAAAAGACATGCAAAGGCTCTAAAACTAAAAAACATAATTAAAAACATATAAAATATAGTCTCTATAATTCTCTCAGAGGGTACAACAAAAGGTTCGAATCTATAAAGCCTGTAAATAAAAATCTTTTCAAACATTCTGTAGATCAAAACTCAGTTGGCATAAACCAAAGCCAACAAATCCAAAAATTCTTTATAACTCCATAAATTCATAAAAGTCTTAGGAAAACTATTAAAGATTTCAAAACATAAAAACCCATAATCCTTTAAAACAAACTATGAATTCTAACATTATTCCAAATTTTACAAAAGATCTAAAGGCTCTTTTCTCCAATCATATCTGCATCTATTCCTCAGCAGGGTAGTCTAGACTACTATCGCCATCCCCATGGATAAAAAAAAGAAAAAAAGATCATAATTAGAAAGATCATAAACTATGTCTTCATCACCTATACTTGAAAAAGAAAGGAATGAGCAAAAACGCCCAGTACGCCAATTCACAAAATAAATGCATATGCACACGCAACATATATATATATATCAAATGCAACTTAATCTAATGCAAACAACTAGATTATTATCTTTATTAAGCTAGCAAATTAACATAGTTCAGAACTATTATACATTAATGCCAAACCTAGAATAACTCAGACCCTATAAGAAATCAATCAACTCTTTGAAAATAGATAATTATATGCATATATTGGTGAATGGGTACTCCCCAAATACCCGCGGCTATACTGTCAAATCACCTAAACCTACCAGAATCATCTCTAAGTGCAACTCCATTGGGGACAATGCCACACAAAGATCATCATGATGCCACACCAGTATCATTGTTTACCAGGTCTTTATTGGTCATTGTCACATATAGCCAAATAGATTTAGATTCATTATTCATCTGTTCATACAACAAAACATACATAAAACAAATCCTGCAAACACATACAGTAAACAAGGAAAGGTCGTACCTTTTCAATTTCAGGAACAAATCTCTAAAACTACAATCTCCCTTAATAACAACTCACAATCTCTAAATCTCCTGATAATATAATATAAACAAAACAATTAAAAACTTCAACATAAACCAAAATCTAACATATCAAATTTCTCCAAATCCCTAACATTTTAAGGAAACTCCAAAATAGCACCTTCTTCCTCGATCAATTTCCTCAAAATTCCAATAAAACAGATCTTACTCCAAAAACCCCAATTTTGCAAATCAGCAAAAACAAACATGTATCATCAAAATTGCATCTTATAATAGATCTAGGTTTGTGAAGATAAACTTATCGTGATTAGACGCTTAAACCCCTTGCTAATCACCAAAAGATCAGATCTTGCACAAAACTAGGGTTCGCTCAAACAAAAACTTTTTCCAAACGAAAAGAAATATGAGGAAAACAATCATCAATTCTTGTAATCTTAATGGATTTGTTTAGATTTGCTTACCCGATCCAAAATCACTTATCTCCTCTAACTCCAATGGACATTAGCAGACTTGTAGAGAGGATTTTCTAGCGTTAGGAATGATTTTGGAGAAGGGAGAAGCCTAGTTTATACATAAGACAATGAATAACTGTATAATAATGCTTTTTCATCTTTAATAACGTCTCTTTATCTTTAATAATGACGTCTCTTCATCTTTAGTAACGTCTCTTTATCTTTAATGACATCTCTTTATTTTTAATGATGTCTTTTCATCTTCATTTATGCATCTGATAATCGAAAAAATAAAAACCGATAAAAATTAACTAAGCATTAGAGTTGGCCATAAAACCCTTTCTCAAATGACATCTTTGTGCTTCAATATAAAATATTTATTTATATATTACAGTATCCATATGGGGACTTTGTATATGATAGCATAGTAGAGAACTACTATGCCTTTTTTGACCGCTTAGAATCATATGAGATATAGAATTCAAAGGTATGTAGTGCATATTATCAAGGGATAAATTTAATACTCCTAGCCAAAAAAGGCATGTAAATTTGATAATCTACTACATATATTATACAAGAGAAGATTCAATATGTCTACAACTCTAATAGCTCTTGCTTAATAGGTTTTTGCCATATGTTGGTTGGTTAACTATTATGATTATTGAAAAACCTATACTCAAGTTGAAACAACTATATATTCTTCGTTGTGAAATCATTTCACTAAAGGGAACTGTTGGTGTTTGGCAGTGATGTCTAGCTTAGGAGTATAAATGCACCAAATTTACTTGCAAGCTATGTGATCAAGTTACTAGAGTTTGATGAGACTACTAAGCAAGAGCTATTAGATTAATCCATCGAATCAAGTTTGAACTTCACAATCTTTGATCCAGTGAGCCCCTGAATCGTTTTTATCTTGCGTCAAGCTTTAATTTTAGTTGAATTCAAAGCGACCTTGGGCAATATTATTTTAGTTTGAAAAAGAACCTTTTACTTTCTTTTTATAAGAGCTTAGGCAAGTTTAACCGAAGTAAGTTTGAGCTCAATATTGGGATGGCTTCATTTGGTCTATACACATCCCTAATATCGAGCTGCATGATTGTTCGGAGCAGAGGAAATATATCGATTTTGTTTTATTGCAGTACATAATCTGGTGCCTAGGGATTGCTTGTTATCACTTCAAAGGACTATGAGAAAGCTCAATTTAGGATCGGTGGAGCTGACAAATTTTTATCCTATTTTAGCATGAAAGATAGAGAAAATCTACATTGTAGATTGACAAATTTTGTGCATGTCCTGCATTTGCTGGAGTTGTAGCCATATTGAATCTTCTCTTGGATAAAAAAATTTGTACATGTCCTACAGTCACGGGTTTCATTTTGATTTATTTTCTTCTTCTTTCTTTCGTTTTTTTTCCCCTTCGCTACTGGTTTAATGGTCATTCAATACTGTGGTAATGGGATTATCGTAATTCAACGATTATTAGTACAAGTTTGACATCGAATATTTTATTTATTTTGGATTTGCCGTTGGGTTTAATGATTATTTGATAGTGAGTGTAAGTTCAGTTTCGGATTCATTTTCTCTTTTTCTTTTTTGTTATAGAAAATTAATTTGGATTGACAGAACAAATAGTTTATAATTTATCTATAGTGTCTAATTTTTCAGCAATTGTGAGTGATAATGAAAATAATTATGACGTCCTAAGTGAATAAATTTAGAAAAACGAGGTTTTCATAAAACATACTTTTATGTAAACATAAATCATTAGAAAAAAAAAAAAAAAACGACAATTCATGGTAGTCTTTTTCCTTCTCCTCTTCTTCTTCTTCTTTTTTTCTTTCTTTTCAGTTAAGTTTGATTTAAGATTAAATGAGTTGCTTATGTGTATCACATGTTTAGAAAAAAAAAATAAAACAAAAAAAAAGATAGAAAAAAAAGGTTCTTTTCCACGTTCTCTCGGCTTCTCTCTCTCATTTATTTTACTTGTGCCTCTTTTCTATTATAGTACCAATTAATGACACCATATATTACATTGGCTCTGTAGAGAAAAAAAAAATTTGAAAAATAAAGAAAAGAAAATTCAAACCACAGTGACTCTAATGGCACATAAAACTAAGGCCACCATGATAGCATTCAAAGCTCAGTAAAATAATTTAATCAACAAACCAATCCAAACTATAGTTTAGTCCACAAGAATAGAAAGTCCACTTACATCAGTGGTTAGATATTTTACTTACTGACATACTGAACACTTCTTCACAAATCAATAACATCCCTCCTCATTCCTTCCCAAAAAATATGAACTCAACTGTTTAAATCTACCTGCGGATAACCACCTGTAACAAGGTGTATTAAGCCTCAACTAACTTGGAGTTAGTTCTAATAGCTACAATATGCAATTTTGTCAAATTTCAGTAGGCTCAAACTGATCTCCACTTCATTTAATTGTTCACAAATTTTCCTATAAATTAAATGAGCCAATTGAACTAGTCTGAGCATACATTAAATGACTTGATTTTAATTTACAAAATCTGTACAAACTAATTTGAACAAGTTCGCCAAATGAAGTTAAATTAACACAACAATGAAATTAAGCTTTTTATAATGCACGTACTATTTTCACTATAATTTGATCCTTCTTCAATATATAATGTAAATTAATCCAAATGTAAATGTTTCAAATTTTTAAGTGAGATTAAAAACATAAGTTCAATAAAATATGTATATTGGTACTCTTTGGGCAGAATTTTACACATTTATCATTTCCCTTTTTCTATAACACTGCTCGTACATAACCATTGCAATTAGATCCATCTCGCTATAATAATAAAACAATTATATTTATTTTTACATTTTAGGTTTTTCCGTTTACATTAATAATTTTTTTTTTGTGATTTTTGTTAGAGTTTGATAATCATGTTATTTTAATTTTTTGTTCTCATCAAGAGACAATAGAGGTGGAACTACGAGAAAAAGAAACACCTTACAAGTGGTTTGGTTTGAACCTTTTTCAGAGGAAATAAAAGATTTACTGGAATAAAAATTCCTAATCTATTTTGCATAAATCTAAAATATATATTTTTTCTTATCACCTTCAAGTAAACAACTGTAAGTTCTTAGATAAAAAGAAATCAAGAATCGTCTCATTGTACACCAATAAATTCAACTATCTCACACCCATATATATATATATATATATATATATCTAATCATCATTTACTATTTGCTACTCATTTCATACATTTTCAAATAACTAATAACACTTTTGTCACTATATTATTACTTCAAATCAACATATGACACCCATATATGCATCCATGGATGTATAATTTCCATTCCAACTTCAAAATCTTTATCTCAACACCCAATTCGATCCAAAAGACTCTTTATAACATGAATTAAATATAAAACACCAATACATGTGCGCTCAGCCAAACACACACATGCACATATGTATTTTCATTCCATCTATTCAACATAAACACCACTAAAATCAATATAAAAACATGCATTTCAAATCAAATAATCAACCACACACAAACAAAACACCCTCATAGCACCCTTAAACCTAGGTGCTATTCTAAGAACTCCACTAAACCCGTCATTTTCATCTAAAACTTCAATTTATGCTCCAAGACAATCTAACTTAAATTTAAAACTTACCTTATTGAGAATCTTAAATTAAGACTCCAATTTAAAGAAAACTAATTTGAATCCTTGAGAAAATCTTTTAATCACTATAACATCACAATTGTCATTAAAAACTTATATTAGTCTATAGATTGGTCAATTTTCTATAACATTTCTAGAATCTAAGCTAAGATAAGGTAGTTATAAAAACCGTCCTATATGAACTTCACTTGTAAGGCACAGCTCTACCTAAAGAAACAGTACTTCTTTAATTAATACTTTAGCTTGCTATAAAACACTATTATAGGCATTTTTGATGAGATATTAGATATTGAACCTCCCAATTTATCGAGTGTTTGTCCTCTTTAATAATTAAGAAGGGGGTTTGAATTGATTATTAATAAGAATTTTCGCCTTTTAAAATTTAATTCCCCTTCGGCTTCAAATATGAGAGCAATATAAACAATTAAACACTTATAAAAATAAATTACGCAAATTAAAAAGATAGGGATTGGAGAATTGAGCAGCAATTTATAGTGGTTTTGCCTTATGCGTCAGTCTACTCTTCTAGCTCCGAGTTGGGGACCCTGTTATCCTACGGGTTTATTACACTATATCCAATCAAATCAAATTATAAGATTGTACAATTTTCTTTGCTCGATTCTCACAGCTAGTGTCAAGCTAACAATCGATTTATAAAGTCTAATCTTGTAATCAAACAACCTAGAAGGCAACAACACATTCCTTCTATCAACAAGGAAATAACAAAAGCAAGATTGCAATAAAGAATATAAAATTGCACAAATCAGCTCGTCAAATATTTAAGAGGAAGAGTGTTTCTTTTTCTTTTTCGCAATAGGATGCGTTCTTTTCCGTGCAATAGGGTATGTTCTTTTGTAAATAATTGCAGCGTGTGTATGTGTTCCCGTATTCTTCTTCTTCTTTGTCTAGTAAATTATATTCTCTTCTTTCTAACGCTAAAAAAGATATGTTTTTTTGAATGCGGATAGACTTTCCCAAGTATATATTGGATGAAATCATTTTGAAACTGATCCTCTTTTTCCCTTTTTTGAAAAAAAATAGAATCCTGCTTGTTTTCAATGGATAAAAGATAAGAAGAGGGAAGATATTGTTTCAACTTCGTGTAGATTGGCTTCTCTTGATTTTTGGTGATATTCTCCATAATTTGAACTTTGAAGCTCGAGATATGGATCATCATCATGTGTTCTTCTCCTTTATCCATTTCAAAAACTAAAGATAACATTTACCTTTTTTTCTTTTCGAACTTTTAGTGAAATCCCATAAAAGTAGATAAAAGATATACTTGTTCTTGTTTTGATAGATGTAGATATGGATAATCTGCTTGTCTTGAAGAGAAAAACTTGTGTAAAATCTGTTTAAACAGAATCTAGAATTGTTCTTAAAGATTTTTCTTCCATTAATATAGAAAGAAACTTAA
Organism: Combretum micranthum; assembly: GCA_024138025.1. Taxonomy (NCBI): domain Eukaryota; kingdom Viridiplantae; phylum Streptophyta; class Magnoliopsida; order Myrtales; family Combretaceae; genus Combretum; species Combretum micranthum. Next base: position 238,810 of record JAMXBD010000130.1, read on the forward strand.
GATAATCTTTAAATCCCCTTGAATATTAACCAACTTAGGTGGAACAAATGAGTATATTACCCAAATAAACTTATTTACTCAGAGCTTGGCCTTCAATGTACTTAAATGTACTGAACTAGAATGAATTTGGTCGAGTTTAGGAAAACGAACAGTAAAATCACGTTGAAACAGGTTGCTGTAAAAAATTGCAGGTGACCCTCTGGACAATCCTTCGGACATTCCTCTGGATAACTTATTCAAACTTCCATCTTCATCTTTCTGATATATTCCATCTGGAATATCTTCTGGATAGTCTTCTGTATATTAGATAATAACTCTTGTTTTTTTTATTTTCATTGATATAACCTTCTGGAGTATCCTCTGGATAATATTCTATATATTTCAAAAACTCTTGATATTGTTCATTTTTTGCTATCAAATGCTGTCAACCTTCCGTGATAACTTCTGGATATCTGATACTACTCATTTTTCGTCTTTCTCTCTAACTTAAAACTACACACTTAATAAACTTGTTAGTAATTTTTTTACACTTTTGTTATCATCAAAACCTATTTTAAGAGAATCTAACATTCTCCCATTTTTTGATAGTAACAAAACCCTTTCTCAAACAAAATCCATTTAAAGAATTATTGAAGATGATTTTATTTTATTTTTGTTATATCATAATTCTCTCCCTTTTTTTGTTATTAGAAAAACATAAATTCAAAAGAAGAACACTTTTCAAGAATGTATGATAGTGTAAACATTAACATTTTTATGCACTTATCTTTGTTTCAAACATTTCCCCCCTCTATTTAAAAAAAAAAAAAACATAACTAATAATCTTTCCAAAGAATTTCCTTTATCTTTTATCTTCTCCCCTTTATAAATTTCTTTTAGAAACTATGCTATCCCTTAATATGATACCAACTAATTTTATATTAACCAAAAACAAAAATATTTCAAGAATTTGTTTAGGATCATAAAGAGCAAAACATCTGAGGGAGTTGGAACATTAATACCAACAAATAATTGTTCTTTTTATTCATGAGAGTCACATTTTTCTTTCTTTACCATTTAAGGCACCACTTATCAAGTTCATATCCTTCTACTCATTGCCTCAAGTACCTGAAATTACTAACAAACAAGTTATACTTTTTACGAACCCATAATAGCTTGAGTCCTTTGAAATTTAACCTTGGATTATTAATAGCATTTACTTAACTTATTTTTCTTATGGTAGCAAGATTTCTCTATATGACTAGATTTATTACAAAAATAACTTGAATATGAATAATTATTCCAATACATGTTGTTTACCTCATTGTACATGTTCATCGTTGAATACTTGTGATAATACAAAGCTGTGTTTGTTCTATTGTACCCTCTGTTGTACCTTATGGAATAACTTACAGGTTTTGCATTTATATTTGTCTTATTTTTCTTTTCATCATCAGGTTGAGCATTACTATTTCTTTAGCCTTAACAAATATTGTTTTCTTATTTGTATTTGATGTAGATCCATGTTCATAACCTAAACCATGCTTCTCACAAGATAACCTTTGTGAAGAAATCAACATTTTCAATTTTTTATCACTTTCATTGAATTTATTAAAGGTGTTCTTTATTGAACTAGATAACTATCTATTTTTACTTTCAAAACATCAGTTTCTTCCTTAAGCACATTATTTTCTTTTCTCATTTTCTCAATATTAACATAAAACTTTTCATTATCATGCTTCAAAATATCATTTTCATCAACAAGCAAATAATTTGTTTGTTTTAAAGCCTCTTTCTCATTCTTAAGAGCTTTATTTTCTATATCTAGCTTTGATAGTTTAGTATTAACTTTATTTAGTGCTTTTAAAAGCTTTTTCATCTCAGCATAAACATCACCTTCAAATAATTCGTCTTCAGATTGAGAATTTACCTCAGAGGTGGCCATAAGACATGGATTTGCTTCTTCCTCCTCTTCATCTGTATCCTTTGGATTACTTTTTGTATCATCTAGATCACACAATGTAGCCAATAATGATCTATTTTTCTTCTTGAATTTCTCCATTTTCTTAATGAGAGTTGGCATTCATACTTAATATGCTGATTTCTTACACTCATAACATTGGATCTCTTTTTTCTTCTCCTTTCTTTGTAAATTTTCCCCACATCAAAATCTTTGTAACCAAATTTTTTATAGGTAGTAAATTTCCTACCTTTCTTTTCCTTTAAAAATCGATTTAGCTCTGGCTAAAATAGTTAAGTCCTCTTCTTCATCATTCTTACTTTCATCGGATTCAACTTGATTAACCACAACTTCTTTTGTTTTGAAAGCTATTCCTTTAGCATTACTTTCTACTCGTTGAGTAGTCTTTTTGTGAGATTCATAAGCTATTAACTTTTCCCTTAGTTGGCTAAGAGAAAGTCATTTGAGATCCTGTGCTTCTTCTATGGCGGTTTTCTTTGCATCCCAGGAAGATGGTAGAATCTTCAACATTTTTCTCACTAGATCAGGATCAGCAAGTCTCTTTCCAAGCCATGTAAGCTCATTTGTTATTACCGTAAACCTGTCAAAAAAGCATTTATCTTGGTTTCTTTGATTATGTTTGTTCCTTCATATGTCTTGCACAATCTGTCCTAGATTTCTTTTACTGTTTCACAAGAGGATATCAAATAAAATTCTGATGTAGTAATAGTGGTCAACAGTAAATTTTTTGCTTTGTTGTTCTCTCAATAAGCTTTAGCTCAGCTTTCATGAATCCAATATCATCAGACATTATTACGTCATTATCTCCAAAAGTAATTATCTTCCATGAAGCATAGTCATTAGCTTTAATGTAAGTTTCTATTCGCATTTTCAAATTAGGAAAATTTGAACCATCAAAGCAAGGAGCACAATTAATTGCAACATTGTTCTTAACTATATTGTTTGGATCACTCAATTTTGATAAAAGAGCCATGCTCTGATACCAATTGTTGGTCCCTCTTTAATAATCAAGAAGGGGAGTTGAATTGATTATTAATAAGAATTTTCCATCTTTTAAAAACTAATTCCCTTTCGGCTTCAAATATAAGAATAATATAAACAATTAAACACTTATAAAAATAAATTGTAAAAATTAAAAAGATAGGGATTAGAGAATCAGGCAGCAATTTATAGTGGTTACGTCCTATGTGTCAGTCCACTCTTTTGGCTCCGAGCCGAGGACGCTGTTATCCTATAGGTTTGTTCCACTATATCTAATCAAATCAAATCAAATCACAAGATTTTATAATTCTCTCTACTCGATTCTTAAAGCTAGTCAATCGATCTACAGAGTTTAATTCTATAATCAAACAATCTAGAAGGCAACAACACGTTCCTTCTATCAATAAGGAAATGACAAAAGCAAGATTGCTATAAAGAATACAAAATTGCACAAATCAGCTTGTCAAATATTTAAGAGGAAGAGTGTTTCTTTTTCTTTTTCGCAACAGGATGCGTTCTATTCCGTGCAGTAGGGTATGCTCTTTTGTAAATAATTGCAACATGTGTATGTTTTCCCGTATTCTTCTTCTTCTTTGTCTAGTAAATTATATTCTCTTGTTTCTAATGTTCGAAAAGATATTTTGTTTTTAGATGTGGATAGACTTTCCCAAGTATATATTGGATGAAATCATTTTGAAACTATCCTCTTTTTCCCTTTTTTTAAAAAATAAAATCCTATTTGTTTTCAATGGATAGAAGATAAGAAGAGGGAAGATATTGTTTCAACTTCTTGTAGATTGGCTTCTCTTGCTTTTTGGTGATATTCTTCTTGATTTGAATTTTGAAGCTCGAGATATGGATCATCATCATGTGTTCTTCTCCTTTATTCATTTCAAAAACTAAAGATAACGTTTATCTTTTTTCTTTTTGAACTTTCGGTGAAATCCCATAAAACTATATAAAAGATATACTTGTTCTTGTTTTGATAGATGTAGATATGGATAATTTGCTTGTCTTGAAGAGAAAAACTCGTGTAAAATATGTTTAAACAGAATCTAGAATTGTTCTTAAAGATTTTTCTTCCATTTGTAGAGAGAGAAACTTAAGATAATCTTTAAATCCCTTGAATATTAACCAACTTAGGTGGAACAACTAAGTATATTACCCAAATAAACTCATTTACTCGGAGCTAGGCCTTCAATGTACTTAAATGTATTGAACTAGAATGAATTTGGTCAAGTTTAAGAAGATGAATAGTAAAATCACGTTGAAACAGGTTACTATAAAAAATTGCAGGTGACCCCCTAGACAATCCTCTAGATAACTTATTGAAACTTCCAGCTTCATCTTTCTGATATATACCCTTTGGACTATTTTCTGGATAGTTTTCTGTATATCAGATAATAACTCTTATTTTTTATTTTCATTGATACAACCTTATGGAGTATCCTCTAGATAATATTCTGTAAGTATTTCAAAGACTCCTAATACTGTTCATTTTTTGCTATCAAATACCGTCAGCCTTTTGTGATAACTTATGGATGACCTTTTGTATACCTGATACTATTCATTTTTTGTCTTTCTCTTTAACTTAAAATTACATATTTAATAAACTTGTTAGTAATCTTTTTATACTTCTATTCTCATCAAAACCTATTTTAAGAGAATCTAACATCGAGAACTCCTTGCAAAGCTTGAGTTCTTATTGATTATACCAAGTCAATTCTTCAATTGATGTTGCCAATGTGTAAGAGTGAATGGGAGAGAGTTTTGCCTTCTTCTTTTCTCCCCTTGTAAAATAATTAACCAACATTATTTTCACTTTTATGGTCTTCTTGCTCCCTCTGGCAAACATATAGGATTCTAAAGACCAAATTACTCCCACAACCTTTATTTAAACTTAAAAACACTTTTGTAATTTTAGGCTCTTAGCTTCCCTTATTTAATTTAACACCTATTTCATTATTTACAAAACTACACGTATGCTTAGTTTAACATATTCAAGGTTATTTGCAATGTAAAAGATAAACACAAATGCAAAAAGTGAACCCTAATTGAGTAAATGCGGAAATAAGGAAAGGTTAAGCTCGAATACAAGCTAAATTGCTCAAATGCAACCAAGATTGGAAGTGCAATATGTACCTTCTTCATTTCCATAGACCCCCGCCCTCCTCTCTTAGCCACATAATGATGCAGAAATCTTACGAATTTAGGTCCTTGATTTAAGGACCCTTAATTGCCTCGGTTTAATGACAGGGCAGTTTAGATTCATGGAACCACTATGTCTATAGGGCAAGTCTCACGATTTGGACCCATTTTTCTTTTCTTTTATATTAATTTTATTAAAAAGATAAATGCATACATTAATATCAATTCCATCTTTTTACTACTATGTGCAACTTTTTCTAGGGCACCATTCAATCCTTGAAATTTGCATGCAAGGCTACAACTTCTACCCAAATGCATGCTTTTATTTATTTATATTTATATTGGGATACCTTTAAGGACCCTCCAGGTCCAAGGGTCCACTAGGTAGGCTTAATTGACCCTACTTAGATGGGTCCATGGGAGGACTCGACATGACCCGATCCAAAAGATGTCTATAGTGATGTATGTATGATCTAACATGATGCTTTCTCATACAATTTGTAGTAAATAGTGAAGTGGCATGTGTAAGCACTTCCACATCAACCAAGTAGTTACAGTATAATATATTCTGGATATTAACTATAATATATTGCTGCTGGATCCTTCTTCAATAGTTAATTCGTGCTTTGGCTTCTAGGCCCACTTGGGCAGTTCACTTCTACCCAGCCTATAATATTTACTCCTGCCAAACCAAAATCATCATTCGTTACCAGCTTTGCCCTACTCATCATACTTTTACTTTTATTGCTTTCACACGCGACAACCTTGTCCTTCATGTCTAACAAGATGATCTTTAATACTAAGGAACCGCTTAGAATTCCTAGATGTAATATCAACATATTAAGAAACTCTTATCTTAAGAAATTTTGGATTTTATCCCTATAGATCTTAAAAAGTAGTTTTTAATACTTATTTCTATTATTTAAAAAACTCACGTAATAAAAATTATACATAACTTATATTAAAAAAAATCAATTTCATCACCCAAATTTTCTAAGAACCTTCCTTTATTGCATAAGAACCCTATGGGGTCATTCACCATTGGGAGCACTGCCAAAAACCTAGCATCAAAGCTGGTTTAACTCACCCGACTATTCTGATTTCCGACAGCTTTTGCAAAACCTCAGGTGCCTTTTTAACTTGTGCAAACTGCAAACCCTAGCACATTATTTCAGTAAATTACCTTTACCAATCACTTTATTTTTTACTACCATTATTGATTTTAATTACTTGATTTATTAATATAATGTGAGAGGGATCCAAATTTAGTCCATTGAGATGGTAGACCAATCTTAATACCACTAAACTACAACACTATCACTATCATTTTGATCTAAGATTCTTCGGAAACATCAGTGAATTTCCCGAGTAATCATCTATGGGAATCCAGGTAGCGTTTAAGTAAATTCAACTTAAACAAATAAGAAAGAAGAAATAATTTATTTTAAACGTTTTGTAACTTTCTCTCATTGTATAGGCATACCGAAATTGGTCTCCTGGAGATCAAAGTGGGCTCTTAATATGATCTTATCCTTAACGAACGAAAGTGGGAACTCTAACGGAAACCAAATCCCGGAATATGCCTCGAAAATCATGCATATTTAGATAGAGATAGCGCAGATGTCAAAGGGAACAAATTGCAAGTCACACTGATCGGCATGTAATTTAGGGAGAGTAATAGATTGGCCCATGATGCCTTATATTTATATTTTCCAGGTATAGAAAGCCTTGAGTATTATTCTTTATAGATGAGAAAAGGGATCAGCATTTACACCAGAAATCCTAAAGACCGTAAATAGAATAGTTTAGACTCTGGTTGATTCTAATGTTTGTATTTATTTTGTAATAAGAACTAGTAGAAGAGTCTAATATGTGATAATAATTAAAGGTTAATCATAAAAACACAACGTGTGTTTTGACCAATTTGTAAATATATAAGTGGTATTATTTTTTTTTCATAAATAAGTGACCCGAGTTTCATATAAAAGTGTCAATATAATTTAATAATTTTAGAATGACAAATGTTAATATTTATTGGTAATAAAAATTAATTTTACATTTTTTCAGTTTTTTATTTTTTAAAAATAATTTTAATATTTTATTTTATTTTATTTTATTTAGTAACATTTTTCATTAGATTAATTTTTTTGGACCAATAAAACTAGAACATATCTCTTCAATAGTAATTAATTATAATGATATTTTTATATGAAACTCGGGTCACATATTTATAAAAAAAAAAAAAAACATAGGTCATATATTTACAAATTGGTCAACACAAGTCATGTTTTTATAATTATCCCAATAATTAATTGTAATAATAATAAATCGTGGATTTTAATATGTTTTGCATTTAGTGTGTGCATATTTGTTCTAGATATGTGGCTGATAGTAACGTCTCAACTTTTGGTACATTACAAGCAGTTTAAGACAATCATTTTAGAGGATGTATATATAATTCTAATAAAAAAATTACCATAGTTTACTAAATAGGTTACTGAATCGCAAATCATATCTAAAGTCATTGTGAGCAAATCCAATTCTATTGTGCGAAAAACATATCACACCTAGCGAAATAGGAAAAAATAATACATGCCTTTCAAAACATCTTTTTTATTTTATTTTTTAACAAAGCCTACAAATGACTGCTTCCTTCCATTCGAAAAAGAGCACATACCTCTTGAAAAATGACCCTTTTCCCATTTTTCGTAAAAAAAATAAAACAAATTTAGACATCAAATTGAATAAAACAAGCATGATGACACTAACAATAATGAACTTCCAGTATAGCGGTATGAAGTTGACATGACAATTTTCCGGGTAAGACATAACCCGGACCTGTTGGGTCAGGTCCCATATCAAGGATCTATAACCGCTCCATGTAAGTGGTGGGGTAGGTCTAACCCTTGGACCATGGCGATAGAAATAAACACTTATGAAATGCTTCTAATTGTCTCATGATGGAAAAGAATTTCTTCCTTTATGAGACATAGAAGCAAACTAAACATGATCTTTCATACTCAACGTAGGCAAACCGTCAATTATATTATATTTAGAAAGCTTCTTAAGTTGAGAAAATTTGGATTGTCCTAATTTCTCGTGCCAAAAATGCATCGTTATTGTAGGCAGAGAAAAACATTTTGCAGTTTCAGCTTTAGGAGGTTTCATAGGATATATATAGCCTTTTCGAGTTCTTCAAATAACTTGGTTTATCCATCTTTGTCATAAGCATAACATGTCTCTTTTTCAAAGATCATTTTATGCTCTTTATCACATAGTTGACAGATTCTCAATGGGTTATGCTTAAGTCCATTCACAATATATGCACTTTAAATACAATGAGGGTTACAGATTGTACCAAAGCCGATAATTTTTTCTTTACCACTTATAAACTTTACAATTCCTTTATCCTTTCATGTGATGCTTGAGAACATTGAGACATCCCTAGTTATATGTCTTGAGCCTTCTCTGTTAAAATACCCAGTTTCTTTTATCTTTACCTCATTGTCTTACACACATTAAACAAGTCAAACCTAAGTAAGCTTGGGACCATAGAAAGTCAAGCTCGTAATCTTATTTTTGTTCACTTTATCCTTTATAAGCTTGTTATTTTTGTAAAAACAATTTTCTCGATATGTGCAAACTTGTTACAAAAGAAACAAAAAAATGGAGAAGCTTAATTGTACCTCTTATTGTTTATTTGGTACCTTCAAACTTTGTTCTGCACCTTCTATGTTTCACTGGGCATCTTTAGGGTTGAATAGTTTACCTTCTAGGTTAAGTGTTGTAGATTTCATGTTGGACTGATACCATCACTCAATTTTCTTTGATTTTTCAAATTCTACTTTTTTAGATTGCATTGCTTCTTTTGCTTTAATAGATACAATTTAGCGTGAACTGTGGAATCTCTATGAGTATTGTATTCCAATCTAACTTTTTGTGCTATCCATTCTATGACTAGTTATGCAAAGGTCCGACCTGCTAAATCATGAGATTTAGTATATCGAGTCCCCAACCACATATAACATTTTCACATTATATATAAGGTTGTCCTAAAACTAACAGTTTATGAGAATTGTTCGATTAATTCTACCAACACTTTATAAATAATTTTTAAACAAAAGAAGATTGCTAATAAAAGCAATCCATACATATATACATTATATGTACAAAGATTAGTGTCAATATAAACACTACAAAATTACAAGTTGTTCTTAGTACAAAAAGATAACTAAAGAGACTTTAAAGTCTTTTACAACTTGGGTTTATTTAACAAGCCTCATATAAAGAGAAATATGTTTTAAATAAAAGCTTCTCCTAAAAACCGAGGGCCTACTCGTCCTACTCGTCCATGAACCTCTCAAGATTTGACCTGTATCCCAGATCATTATACAATTCGTCTTTAATATCTGCAGTGCAGCAAAAGTGAGCCAAAAGGCCTAGTACGCAATAACAAATACAAAAACGAATTGTCAGGCGAACTTAATTCTAATGAAATGCATTAACGATTAAGTCATTATCTTGCTAAGTTTTCTTTTAACAAAACAACAATAGGGTATTTAAACCCTGGAATCACGCTTTGGGAATTTAGGGGTCCTGTGTAACAACAGCTGCTCAGGGCTTGATATAAGTAATCTGAATACTTATATCTCCTATATCTATTCCATAAAGAAATAGCTTCATTTAAGGCTCCAAAGCCATTGCCCGACTCTAGTTAAACTCAATCCATAACATGAATTTAGTTCACAAGTTCTCATAAACTTTGAACTAAATCATGGCATTTCCCCCTAAGTTTAAGCAAACATTACTCAAATACTAATCTTCCCATTATCTGTCTGCTTAACCGTAAATAAATCGCTATTGCATCGTAGCGTACTATTACATCATGGTAAAATCATTGCATCATGACTTAGGTTAAAGCGCCTGACTAACATGTCATTGCGTCATGACAGGTGTGCTGCTCTTCGGACCAGATTAAACAGTATAATAGACATCCAATTCATTAAAATATTAAGTCGAATTAAATTAAGTCAAATTTAGTAATGTCTATTCCTAGCATACAACAAGCAAGCTACTACATACTTGTACCCAATAGGGTATCACTATATCCACTCAAAGGGGAATCAACTGGAGAACCTTTAACTAAAATAAAAAAATAAAAACAAATCAATTAATCGAACGTAGAACATACATACAACACACAATTCTAAATTAACTATATAGGAAATTCAATGAACCTAACTTATAGCTCTAACACTTAATTCATACATAAACATGCTTATATAACTTATAAATTCATTAAAAGACCATATATAAAGTAAAGAAGAACAATTGAAGAATGTTGAAATTGTAAAAACTCAGGGGATACGCTGGCAATTTACACCTGCAATTTTGAGCTGAACGCCGGCAGCGTTGGAATCATATACCGCGTTAAGAAAATCAGTTTTGTTCGCATTTAACATCGATAAAAGGCCAGCGGCGTTGAAGCCCAGTGACTGACGTAGGATTTGAAAATAAACGCTGGCCAATTTCTTCACAAAAGCCGGCAGCATTATAAGTAGTATTAGAAAAATTGGTTCTGATCACATTCAACACCGCCTCTATGCAGGCGGCGTTGAAGTACCAGATGCTAGCGTTAATGCAAAAACAAACCGGTTCGAAAAGTTTATGTTCTCTGTTTTGCACTTTGCAAAATTGTAGCTTTAAACATATCCTAATCCTTCTTTAACACATTTCTATCATTAAAATTCATCTCAAATGTATTCTATCAACTCATAACATATATAAACTTCATATTTATCACATTTAACACATCAACACAAACTCAACACATCTCAACCAAGAAATCAAAACCAACACTTCATATCATCTCTACCAATTCAAGACAACCAAAACATTTCTATCACAATCATCAACTCTTAAATACTTCATCACTTCATATTCAATACACCAAACACTTCTTCATGCACATAACACCATTTAGCTAATCAACAACTCATTCACTTCTCAACACCACCTTGAGCATGCATAACCCTTTTTCATGACTTCAACAACTTTCAACACTTCAACTTACACATAAAACATATATTACAAGTTCATATAATATCAAATTGTAACTTGACACATAGCTAACACATGAAGCTTCTCAAGAGCTCATTTCAACATCACATTTACATGGCATATGAAACTCATATATCAAGTGAAACTTAAACAAGTAAAAGAACTTTTATTTGTGCATGAACTTACCTAAGGGAAGCTTTAGCTTAATGAATGGTGCAAGAACCTAAGACTTGTTCTTGCTAAGGTTTGGAGCTTATGGTTTGAAGAAAGAAGAACAAAAGAAAGAAAAGAAAAATGAAAATTCGGATGGATTTTGTTGGTTGCCAAAAGAGGGCCTTTTGATCAATTTATGGCCTTAAATTTATCCTAAACTTTGACTTTTGGGGTACATATGTGTAAAGATTCGACATGCTCAATTCTCAAATTAAGCACACCAAGTCCCCAACCACGTATAACTCTTACGAATTATACGTTAAGTTGTCTTAAAAGAAGGTGTTTATGCTGAACATTGCAAAACCAATTTTAGAATTTATGAAACCGTTTAGTTAGATTTCTAAATAACTGGATTCGGCAGCGGAAAAATAAACTTTGATAAAAACATTTCTACTTAAAAGCATTTCAAACTTTCACTATTACAAGTGGAAAAACTTTTACTTAAAAACAAATTTTGCAAAAGCTTATTTAATAAAACATGGGCAATAACAAGCCCTTAAATGAAAATACAAATTTTTAAATAAATCTAGTCCTCTTACAAAACAAAACAAAAGAAGAAACAAAATACAAATATATCCCGGTCCTATTACATTTCACTCATCTCCCAAATCATTAAATTCGCCCGATGCTCGAGACAAACATCATCACATCAACAACAACAATAATAACTCATCATCATCAACTTCATCGACATCATCTTATCAACAACAAAACCTATAAAAAGGATAACAACAACAAAGATGAGCCGAAGCCTAGTACACAGTAACACAATCACACACGGAGTGGCACGCGAGCTTAACTAAATGCAATGCATCAATCCACAAGTTATTATCTTTCCATTAAAACAAACAAATCAACAATGGAGCACTCACACTCCGGAACAAGCCAATAGGAATCTGGGGGTCCTAAGTAACAGCAGCTGCTCAGGGGGTTGATATAGATAGACCGGATATCTATATCTCCTATATCTAACCGATAAAGAATATTAATAGCATCATCTAGGGTTCACACTCCTTTATATACTCCACTTATCCCGGTCTATAACATCAATTAGTTCAACGGTCCCATACCCGTGAACTAAAACATATTATTTCCTCCCAAGCCTAAGTAAAGAATACACCGATACAGTTAACCCTATTAGCTACCCACTTAGCCCTTAAGATATACCACCATTGCATCATGGTGAACCATTGCATCATGGATTTGAGTCATTGCATCATGACAAAAGATTGGGCTAAGTGCTGAACTACCGAGCCATTGCATCATGACAAGGTTGTCGCTCCCCGGTTCCGGATTCAACGACGTAAAGCATAACCAACACTCCTCAATTATTAAGTCGAGTTTAAGTTCTTAATCCATTTATGATTTCTATCCTATCAATCATCACGCAAGTTACTGCGTACCTTGAATATGAAATACAAACAGAGGTAGAACCTATCTCAGAAGATAGATCAGAAACCGCCTCAGAAGATATGTCAGTTATCCACATTCTGTTAAAGAAAGAACTCATATAAGAAACTAAACTAACATCTATTTATGTCAAACTTTTATTAACCCTATTTAATCAGATACTAACATGGAACCCCACTATGGCTGCGAAGATCGCCCCGCCAAAATATGGACAGTTTTCCTTTGTCGGTCAAAGAATTTCTTTTCTCTTTATTTATAGTGTTTTATTACAAAAGCATTAACAAAGAATTCATAAAACCAAAAACATTCATTTTCCAAGTAAACACACATTTGAAACAACATATTCACCATATTATTCAAAGATCATCCTAATTCATTCATCTAAGCTAATTAATAGCTATTAACCCATTTTAGCTTAACCTTACCCAAAATTGATTAGAATTATTCATTTAAGTCATTTACCAAGTCAAATTGATTAACCTTAGCCATTTAATTCAAAAGCCAAGCCAAGTGGATCAAGCTTAAGAAATCTAGTTCATTTTAGTTTAATTGAGTTCATTAAGTCAAACTCATTAGAATTAATCATTTAATCTAATTAATAAGCCAAAGTAATTAAACTAATTCAATCTAATTTATTTTAACTCATTTAAGTTCATTTAGTTCAGTTGAACCTAGGTTTGTTAACTAAGTTCATTTTATAACTAACTTCTAGATTTAATCTAATTATTGTTAAATCTATAAATCTACTTAACTCATGTTTAATATATCAACCAATCAACATAACACATCAAACATCACTTATCTATCTCATTTTAACTCAAAAAGATCCATTTCCTAAAGTAAACACAAATAAAACAAACAAAAACAAGTTTTTAACTTTGCTTGGAAAATGTATCAGTTGGAAAGAATGAAATTTAAGCACTGATACTTTAGAATTTGCAAAATCAAAAATATAAAAGTTGTAGATCTCTTTTTAAGCTTTCCAACGCAACTTGAATCACTCAAATCGGAATGAATGAAAATTATGATTAAATTATGAAAACATGTTGCTGCAGGGACGGATCACGCCCCTTTGCTCGCCTGCGATTTCATAAAAATTTGTGACAGACCAAATCACGCCCTTTGGCTGCCCGTGGTGTTTGAAAAACATACAATCAGTTCATTTCACTCCTTTTTGCTTGCCCGTGATTGTCCCTGAAATATGTTACGAATTTGCTCTGTTTCAAAATCCATTTTTACACTTTTTCACCAACTTACATCTCCTACATCAATTCTAACATCAAATAAACACTAATAACAACTCCTAACACTTCAATCTCCCTCCAACAACTTCAAACAACAATCAAACTTCAATTCACTTCAACAAACTCCAACTCACTATTCATCCTCTTCTTCACCAATTCCAACTTCCATCAAATATTAAACCAACAAATACAAAAGTAAACAGCACTTCAACTCATTTTCAATATCAATTCATCAATTACAATTGTAAATAACAAGTAAAACAAAGAGAATAGAAATAGAAAACTTAGCTTTAGTCAAGAAAAGAAGTTGAAGCTTCATCTTCTAGCTCGGTTTTCTCTATCTAGTTCATCTCTAATCTTGATTCATCATCTAGTTGGCTTTGATCTTGAAGTTCAAGTCTTGAATTTAGAGAGAAAGAAAGAAGAAGAGAAGAAGAAGAAGAAGAAGGAAACGAAAAATGAAGGGCAGCCAAAAAAGAAAAAAAAGGGGAAAGGATAAAGTAAAATTTAGATAAAATAGGAATAGGTATAGTTTTAGAACTATCAGATCAATATCTATAGTTCCAGAAATATTTAGAAGATGATTTTAGACCGATAGATTAGAAATTAAGAACTTAAAGTAAGAATTAATTTACAATTTATTTTAGATAAAAAGATATAAAATTTGAGTTCTGGTTTAGGAACTAATATTTTTATTCAAGCAAATGAACTCAAATTTTACTGAGACTTGGGAACTAGTGTTTAGGGCTAAAAATAAAGTTTAGGAATCCTCTAAACATTTCATGACTGTTTAGAGAATTTAGATTTCAAATCTCAAATCCAACTTAATTATTAGCTAATTATATTAAGCCAACTTGTCTAATTATATCCTATAATTCATTTTATTCATTTAATCTATCTAAACTCAATTTCTAATCTTGGTGAAGGTTTGGGTATTTCAATATGGTTAGGCTTAATTTGGCTTAAATTAGGGCTAATTTGGACTTAATTTGAGCTTGAAAATGGCTTAACTTATTGAAAATTATGCTAACACATTTTAGACATTTCAAAAGTTATTTTGATAATTTTAAACATAACCATACATATTAATTCAGAGACACAATCATTAATTATACTATACACACATAATATACATAAAACAAAAGCATTAAATCTCATCACATATACACATACATCAATAATTTACATAATAAACATAGTATTAATTCATAACATGCTACTAACACACTTTTATTCTAACAAGAATTTACGCATTGATATCAAACATATTTCTACACATTCATTTTCATATATCAAATTCACTTCAAACTTAATATTTAGAACTAATATTATATATACATAAAAATCAAATTATTAAATAAATTAGGTTATTTTAAGTTAAGAGAATCTTTAGTTTTTCATCGTTTTCATTTAATTTGCAAATGTGCTTCTAATTAACTTTGAGAGATTATCTACTCGATCTTTCAAGTTTTTTATTTCCTTATTTTTTCTTTAGAACTAAGTTTTTATTTGATAATGCTTCTTTGTCTATATGCAAAGCTTCTTAATTATTTTTTAAAATGTCGTTCTCATCAAATAAATGCACATTTGTTTAGCTTAATACTTCTTTTTATTATCTTTATTATTTCATCATTCTTTAATCGGTTTATTTCACTTCCAATGGAGAATTCCTAATATTGGATTTTGACAAAGCTTTTAATAATTTTTGTATTTCAACATAAGCAACTTTACCATACATATGTGATAATCAGAATTAAGAATTAGCTCTAAATTGGCCATAAAAAATTAATTAAACTATTGACCTCCTCTTTGGTATTGAAGTTTGTGATTCATTCTTAGACACGCCATGATTGCTCGCTCCAATGGCCATTAAAGTTTTCTTCTTGGACTTGAATTTCTTGAGCTTATTAATGTAAACCAAACCCTCATACTTATGGGTCTTGGTTTCTTACATTTGTAGCACTTGAGTTTTTTAATTTTTTTCCCCTTATTACTAGTAAAAATTGGTGCATAGATGCAAATGTTTGAGCGAAATTTCCGTCTCATACAATGAGAGGTAATTTTTGCCTATTATATTAATTGGAGGTGAATTTGCCTCATCTAGTTAGCACATGAGGCGAATTTCACTGCTGACTAGGACAATGAGGTGAAATTCGGCTCACATCCTTGTTAGCAGAATTTCACCTCCAGTTCTTGACTATGATAAAAAAAAAAAAAAGCCTCAAATCAGCATTATATATACCCACACACCACTTGTCTCTCTTACACACCCACACACACAAAGCCACTCCCCTACTGCCGCCCCTTTCCTGCTTGTCTCACTCTCTCTCTCTCTCTCTCTCACACACACACACACATACACACACATACAGTCTCGTTCTTCCTCCCACACTATAGCAGAAGTTTCTCTCTCTCATACACACACATTCACACACTACACAGTAATTTTCTTTGCTCGCTTTAAATTTGTCGAGTTAGTATTTTTCTTTATCTATTTTAGTTTTTTTATTCGATTAAATTTTACTGATATTTTTATAAAAATATATTTTTAGAATAAAATTAATTTTTAATTATATTTTTATTTTTGCATAGGCATATGATAAATTGTATAGCTCAAATCGGATACTTGAAGTACTGTAATCACTAAAAGTTTAGTTCAATTTTTATGATAATTTTAATGCAATTATTGAAATGCTAGTATTTATATATTTATTAATCAATATATATCTAATTTATAGTTAGGTATTTTTTGTTAGTAATTCAAAGAATTATTATATTTAGGATTTAGCAATTATATATTATTATTTAATACATATTTATTGTGTTTAATAGCATGACACATAGGTTAAATAAAATTATTTAAATGATAGTATTTATACATTTACTAATCAATGTATATTTAATCTATAGTGATGTATTTCTTGTTAATAATTTAAAAAATTATATATATTTAGGATTAAGTAACCATATATTGTTATTAAATATATGTTTATTGTGTTTAACTACATGACACATAGATTAAATACGATTATTTAGATGCTAGTATTTATATATTTATTAATTAATGTATATTTAATTTATAGTTATGTATTTGTTGCTAGTAATTCAAAAAATTATATATATTTAGGATTTAGTAATTATATATTATTATTTAATACATGCTTATTGTGTTAAACTGCTTGACATGTAGATTAAATACAATTATTCAAATGTTGTATTTAAATATTTATTAATTAATGTATATTTAATTTATAGTTATGTATTTCCTGTTAGTAATTCAAAAAAATTATATATATTTAGGATTTAGCAATTATATATTATTATTTAATATATGTTTATTGTATTTAACTACATGACACATAGCAAGTTTAATAATATGTTAATTTAGAATATAGTATTTTGATATTAAATGTCTTAATAATTATATGGAAATATCTGATATGATTAAGATGTTGTAATTAATTAAATGCGAAGTTAGGATGTCTGCATGAACTTGACATATAATGCGTGATTTGACAACTATGCATACATAAATGGGGTTAAAGAATTTTTACATGCTACTGTAAACCATAGGAGGGCATATGGATTGATTACATGCCCTTGTAGAGAATGTCTCAATAGTTCATGAGTCTATTTAGATTATTGAGTATCACCTCATCACGAGGGGAATGACTTAGAGCTACTCGCTTGGATTTTCCATTATGAGGATGTAGATGAAGACAAGGTAAATGATAATGTTGTCATGGATGAAGGGAGTAATCTACCTGAATATGTACACTTTGAAAAATGAAGTAGATCAAGAACTTTTGGAAAACCTTACTGCTAACATGAGTGATCTTGAGGGAGATGTTTGATAGTTGAGATGAAAGGAGTGCATTTGACTGGAAGTGGTGCACTAGAATGTTTGAAAAAGCAAAGAGTTCGATGTATCCAGGTTGTACAAAGTTCTCTTTATTATCAATAGTACTTCAAATGATAAATCTAAAGGTTGATGGTAAACAGTCAGTAAAATCATTTAATAATTGGCTTGCTTTAGTAAAATGTTTGTTACCAGCCAACAATTTATTACTGTCATCATACTATGAAGCACGAAAGTTGTTGAAGCAGTTGGGCATGGATGTAAACATGATCCATGTGTGCAAAAAAAATTGTGTGCGGTTCTGGAAAGAATTCCAAAATCTTGATAACTACCCAGTATGAGGTGAACGAAGTTGGAAGCTTTATTCAAGGAAACAAAAAACAATATCGGTTAATGTTTTGCGGCATTTTCCATCAATTCTAAGATTATAATTGCTATTCATGTGCCGGAAGATAGCTCCAAATATGAGATGGCACAAAGAAAATTATGTATCAGTGGAAGGCGTGTTGAGGCATCTCATACATTCTAAATAGTGGAAGGGATTAGATAGCAAGTACCCTTAGTTTGCATTGGACCCCTAAAGTATGCAACTAGGACTTGCTAATGATGGGTTTAATTCTTATGCAAACATGAGCACACCATATAGCACATGGCCAATTATTATGTTTGTATATAATGTTCCACCATGGAGATCATGAAGGAGCCATATATGATGATGTCCCTTTTAATATCGAGGCAAAAATCTCTTGGTAAAAATATTAATGTGTAATTACAACCCCTTATAGAAGAGCTGGAAGAACTATGAGAAAGTGGTGGGAAAACGCTGGATGTGGTGGAAGGATGGACATTTCGAATGCATGCAACATTATTGTGAACTATCAATGATTTCCCAACATGCCGTGACATATCAGATTGGATGATTAAAGGTTACAAGGCATATCCTATATGTAATGTTGATTGCACAAGTGGGCATTCAATTAGTAAGTTTCACTAATGAACCATAAATGGTTCTTGCCTCTAAGACATAGATGGCACCACGACAGTGCAAGTTTTGATGGCACCGTAGAAACGAAAGCTTAGCTAATGGATTTGACTAGCGTAGACATTGTGGATCAGTTGAGAAGGTATTAGCATGTCATATTAGGAAAAATTCAAGAGTGGCTTTATCATCAAAGGAATGAAGACGTCATAAATTGGTGTAAGAACAGTTTGCTATTTTGGTTGCCATATTGGAATAAACTACACATACGACACAGCCTTAACATGATGCACATTGAAAAGAATATATGTGACAAACTAGTTAGGACTATTTTTAGTCTTAAGGGCAAGTTAAAAGACACAGATAAAGCGAGCCTTAAGCTTCAAGAAATCGATATTCGTTCCAAGTTACATCTACAAAACGTAGTAGTTGCATGTTCAAGTTAGCGGCTGCATGTACACTGTTGACTTGGCAAATGAGAGAGGTCTATAAATCAATTAGGTATGTGAAGATACCAAAGAGCTACGATTGTCATGTTCTGCCGCAAGGGATCCTCAGCAATCATTCATGCGTTTGTCAATATAAGAATTTATGCTGTTGTATGTGATGTCTCCTATTTCTTTAGGGAATTTACAGCTAAAAAACTTTATGTGAATTTACTAGAGTCTTTGGAAAAATACCGTAATCCTAACTCTTTGCAAGTTAGAGATGATATTTCCTCTTACTTTTTTTTTTTATGTCATGATCCATTTAGCTATTTATTTTCCAAAAGAAGTATGCATAGGTGGCCCTGCTCAGTATTGTTGGATGTATCCTGTTGAGAGATACATGGGAGTTCTCAAGGGAGATTTATGGAATAGGGTAAGATCGGAGGGTTCCATTATCGAGTCGTATGATGTGAGAGAGAGCATCAATTCTGCTCACTATATTTCAAGACCATGGACTAAAGAACAAATAGGGCCTATCCATAGAGCGAAAAACCACTAGAGGAAGTTTCATCTTCATTGTTTTGAATATTCACATAGCTTGTACATCCGATAGGTGCATGCACTATTTCAGGCTAGGACGTTGAACTCAATAAAATGCATTGGACATTGTTAAATAATTGTAATGAGGTGCAATCATTTATAAGGTATGTAGTTTCATTTGCATTCATTTATGACCTGATAACACTATAATTTCACCATTTCCTAATGTGGAATTTTAATGAAATTATTTCCAGGGAGTTCAAGCAAGAACTAACTGCATGAGGAGAACGTAATGTGGGAGGAATAGTATGTAGACATTTTGCAGAGTGGTTTCAAAATAACGTTGCGACTCACCTATAACTTTTGAAATAGATATTCATCGATATCTCTAAAGGTTAACTTCATCATTTTCATCCTTTGTAGAATATGGAACCTAGGTCCATCAATGGCCAGTGGGTGTTAGAAGATCTAGAAGCTTTAGGGTAGGGCCTAGATATTCATCGATATAGCTACAATGCTTGTGTTTTGAATGGGGTCCAATACAACACAGAAGAAAAGGAGAGGGGATTTAGATCATAGAACAGTAGTGTATAGATCATTGGTGCAGATGGCGGACAACAGATAACCTTTTATGGCATTTTCACTAAAGTTATTCAATTAAATTATGTAAGGTCTAGGTGAGTATTTTTATTCTGGTGTAGGTGGTTTGACATAGGCTGGGACAAATTGGAAAGTTTTGATGGAGACCTCATCTCATTCAATACAACAATGACATGGTATGATAATGACAACAAGTATTGTCACACCCCGAATTGGGTTCAAGGCGTGTCATTCGCCACGTATAACACTTACGCATTATACGTTAAGGCTAACCTAATCTACAGTTTATCGTGATCGTTGCTAAACAATTTTTAGATTCTGAAATCGTTGTATTAGTTTACGGGAACAACTAGAGAGTCGCATCAGAAAATAAATTTCTCAAAACATTTTTCTAAATAGGCTACTCCAAAAAGTAGACAAATATATATAAATATATAACAGTATCATATCACCAGATGTTTCAAAATAAAGAGTTTCAAGTATCTCAAAATACAAACCATGGGCTTATAGATAGGCCCTTATTAAAACATAAGTTTGACAATGAAATTTATAAAATAGGAACGAGACAACGATCTAGTAGATTCTAATCACTCCATTCGTCAAGATGTTCCTCGAAGTCCGTGCCATACCCCATGTAGTCATAGGTATCATCATTGAAATCATCAATACCTGAAAAAAATGGAATGAGCCGAAGCCCAGTACGACAGCAACACAAGCACATACAAAATTGGCACACATGCTTATTCTATATGCAATGCAACAACTAATAGTTTATATCTTTAGATTAAAGTACGACAAACAACAGTGGAGCACTCACACTCCGGCAACACGCTGGGAACCTGGGGGTCCTGAGTAGCAGCAACTGCTCAGTGGGTTGATATAGGCAGCCCGAATACCTATATCCCCTATAGGATTATCTAGTAAATAGCTTCATCTAAGGGACAGCCGTTACACATCTCTATCCATATTAGTCCATTGTAATTGCAGAGTAACAGAGCCCATATATTAAACTGCTTAATACAACTTCTTTCCAATATGAATAAACGTTACCCCGATACCGTCTCCCCCATCAGCTACCCGCCGAGCCACTAATAACCATCATTTGTCCAATGTCAATGATGGGGTGGCCTAAGCGCCTAACTACCATGCTGGCATCGCCTAGCAAGGTTGTCGCCCCTCGGACCGGGTTAAACGACCAAGCACAAGCAACAAGCAATCATTAAGGCCATCTTTAAGTATTAATTGATTTAGGATGCCTATCCTAGCAGGCAACACACAAGTCACTGCGTACCTGGTATAAAATCTGCGCTCTGAACAATCAGAAGATAGACCAGAAGATAAAGCAGAATGTAGACTCTTAACAAATATCTGCTTCAAAGATTAATTCATATAAGCATTTGAATCAATCATCAACTTACATCAAACTCGTATTAACTACTTAGTTTCCTAGCAAATATACATTTGAAACAACATACTCCTCTTATTATTCGTGGTCATCATATTTTAGAAATTACGTACTCCTTATCATTTAAGGTTTGACCTAACATATTAATCGAAGCCAATTTCAAGTTAATATGATTATATAGGTATTCATCAATTAATAGCTAAGTATAAATTGTTAGTTTCTGAAGAATTTACTAAGCTAATATTGGTTAATAAATCTATATTAATTTTATCTAATCAAATTGAATATAATTAACTAGTCAAGTTTACTAAATGGTAATTAGGTCATTTAAAATGATAAATTCTATAATATGTCTTATAATCAATCTATTAAGCTTTTATCAGGTAAAACAACTTATTAAAATATAATTATTCTATTTATGTCATTTATAATTTATTTTTACATCTAAATGGACTAAGGAATCTAAACTAGTTTCCTATTATGTTTGTACTATCTTGTGATGTTATATTTATAAATTCATAAAATAAAAATAATCAATTATTTATCTTAAAATTCATAATTTAACATGAAAACACATTATTTACATTTATTTCATATTCATTGGATTAGAATTAATTTACCTTAAATTTCCTCATTTCATTTCCTATAGAAAACTAGTGTGCATCCTAACTTTAATAAATCGGTTTATTATCTTAAACATGAATTCTTAAGCTCAATTTTTTATGTAAACTTCCTAACACATATATTTATATGTTTATAAGTTCATTTGGCCTAAATTAATTATTTAATTATGGTTTTAATTTTAATTGATTCAAAACTGTCCAGAGCAGGGTATAGGCAGCGACGACCGATCGGTTCGATCAAATTTGACCTTCAAACGACCGGTTCTTGTCCGGTTCTTTGCACTATGTTAAAGTAGACTTCTTGATCTTTCAAAACGTTGTAGTTTCACCGAAAAAGGAGGAGAAAAAGTCACCGGTTCGGCCATATGAAGTCACGCCACCACTGCTGGCCGAAACACTGTTTTGCCCTGTTTTGCTATTTTGTAATTTAATTTTTAAAAATAGTAAATGTATTTCAAAAATCACGAAAATTTACAGTTGTCATATAGACATGTTAAAATATCATTTTTATAAATTTCATTCAAAAATAAATTCATTTAGTATTTTATTTAAATTTGATAACCCAAGCTGTCCATATTTAATATATATGCATATAAATTAATCTTTAAGCATATTGAATTCATCTAAAACATGTTTATTCTATGTTATATCATCTAGTTCACACATATATTTATATTTTACAATCAAAATTACAAATCACATCTCAAATCATCACAATCAACACAACATACCCAATTCCAACACATATCAAGACACCCATACATGCTCATCTCGGTTTTTAAGCATACATATAGTAATCTATACTTGAATCTAAGTTATCATTTAGTAATTTACATGAATATATGTGTCATCAACATAATGAAATATACTAATTACAATTACTTACTTGGATTAGAAAATCAATCAAATGGTTGCCTCCACTACCACTTCTATCACTCAATGATTGATGGAACTTCCTCAAGCTTATTTTTCCTAACTTCAACCTTGTTTTTAGTCTTTAATTTCACCTAAGAAATTGGTTGGAATATTGCTTAGATTAATGGGACAAAAGAGGATGTTAAGAGGCATAAACTTGAGCAATACTTTACCTTATGAGTGTTGATGTTGAAGAGGACTTTGTTGTGTGTTTTTGGAGTGTTTTTGAGAGGGAATTTAGAGAATGGGGCTGCTGAAAATGGGTTGGGAATTAGGGTTTTCTAAGCATCCTATTTATATTAATTCATGTTATGTAATTCCATTAGGTTTAGGGCTTTTTGGTCATTTTGTTTGATTAATTGAGGGCATTTTGGTCTTTTTATGTTCATTAGAATTTTCTAGGATTGGAAGATATTTTCTTGTGTAGATATTTAAGGGGTATTTTGGTCTTTTCCTAGGGTTAGGAATCTTCAAGAGTTAGCTAAGGTTATTTTGGTCTTTTCACTTGTTAGATTTTTTTTTTCTAGACATTAGGATTTTATAAGGTGTATGATAGTGCATGATAGCTAATGTGGTCTTATGGGCTTTGATTTCTTAAGCTTTGTGGGCTTTGGTTCATGGGCTTGGATTTAATGTTATTGGGCTTAGGGTTTTAGATGATGGATTAGGCCTTTAGGTTATGGGCTTTAAGCATCTAGAATTGGAAATTAAGGAATAAGAATTAGAATTAACTAATTGACATTAGAAATTAATTCTAGGAAACCTATTTTAAGGAAAATTAATATCGTACTGAAATTTAGGAGTTTAGGTACCTAGGAATCGATATTTGAAAGTAAATATTTAGTTATAAATTTCTAAGATTTAAGAAGTTAAAATTTCGGTTCAAATGGCAAAGTCAATGATTTAGCGGTTTATGCGGTTGAACTCGACAAACAGAATTTAGTTTAATAATTAGAAACTACTGAATAAATTTAAATTTGTTGAAATAGGTAATTGAAGTAGTTTAATGGATTAAATCAAGTATTCATGGTATTAGGATCTCTATTTTCAATTACTAATGCAATTAGGTTAAACTATCTATTTATATCATATAATTTGCAAAAATTTCACTAGCTAAATCATTTAAAATCAATCTCTAAAATAAACTTATATCAAGGTTCAAAATTACTTATATTCTCATACTAATCATCTAATAATATCTAATTAAATTAAATGGAAATTTAGGGCATTTCAAGTATTTTACCTAAAGGACTCGCACAAGTGATTTTATAACTAGAGGATTGTATAGAAAGTTATACACCATCATATATTTACCCATAGTCTCTTCTAATCGGAATCCATAGAAGATAGTGAATCGGATGAGCCACCTCCAACCAAGGAACCAATGTAATAGACAGTTGAAAGGCTATGTACAATTTCAATCGATCGCATGTTTGTTGATCTAGGAAACTTGTATGCCTACTCGACCCATGTAAGGGTTGTAGGAGTGTAGGGGATGATGATTCAAACAAATAGACTGTATGTCTATTTTCATTTGTTTTTCTTTATCAGAAATGTTTGTTTGTAATGAACTCAAAGTAATATATCACTAACAATGGTTATTTTTATAATGTACAGGATAAGTAGCTCAAATTTCATCGATTAGCTTATGAAGAACGCTGAGGCACACCCTAAGTAGTATGCTGGTCGAGTCTTCACCTTGAATGGTTAATCTTTTGTCTTCCACATACATATTATAATGATGCACTAATATTCTTATTTAATTATATAAGAGGATTGTTTATTGCATTATTGATCGTTGAGTAGGACAAAGAGACTGACAACCAGTTGGGCCAGGCTGCTCAGACTCAACTGGGGTGGGTGAATGAGTTAAGAATAGGGGAGGATGTCCCATACCAGCTCAAGTAGACCCTAAGAATCCATACACCACAATAGTGAAGCATGATGAGGCCGTTATGGTGGTTGAGCAGGAGAAGGCCGATATCATAGTGCTTAAGAGGCACTGGGGTATGTATAAGGGGAATAGGTGAAGGAGTAGTTTAGGAGGATAGGCCATAGACCGACCGTCACCATGCCAAATGGATATATGGGTCTCATATTCTCATGTCCTAAGATGGTTAGGTAAGAGTTCTAGCTCCACCATAGAGTATCGACTAAGTTGTTCATTCCATGACCTAGAGGCAAGGCGTGGTTAGCATTTCCAAAGGCCTATCAACATGGCATTATCAGCAGAGTTATGGTAAGTTTATTTTTGGTTAAAAACATTATTGGGAGGTGGTTTCCATAGCCTCAACCATTCACTAACACATGTAACCTGTTTTTAATGTCTAGAAAAGGTTTGATCTACTAGAGAATTAGTGGAAGCTGCATAAGTGGTGGATAACGTTAAACTGTTTGGTGAGCAAATCATATATTTAGCTTCGCTATAGGTTGAATGTATACATCATATCTAAAGGTGGAGGCGAGGAAGCTGTTAGCAAGCTACCATCGAGTTTTGAGCACCGAGCTAATGAGTGGAGGGCGTTCGTCCATATTATAGAAACTGATCCAAATTACAAGGTATGATTTTGCATTTGGTAAAATACATAACCAGTTATCTATTTCGTTTTTTTACTTTTTTTCAATCATGTAGCTTCGATCCATGGTGAATACGACAAATATGAAGAAGCAAAAATCAGTGCATACAAGTGGTACAAAGTCTATACTTCAACATGCACTTATGAATGTAAGTATTATAACTACATTTTTTGTTGCATGTCATGATACCCATATTGTGTGCGAGTTTATGTTCTATATTCTTTTGGTAATTTCACTAATAATTTATTACAAGATCTCATGCCAATAAAGAACTATAGATATACGCATTTGAGGAGGTTGAATGGACAGTTGACTGATTGTTGGGAGTCAGAGGTGTCCATGTAAAATTATTTAAGCATATTAAATTCTCATATTCTATGGTAATACATTGTATCTATCATTTTGTATGATTATATTGACATTGTCTTCATTTTGTTTCAACTAGGCACACATGTGCATAGGAGAAAGAAGGAGGATGATATTGCTACTATGACAAGTAAGTGACCTTTGCTAGATCAGGACATTATGGAGGAGGTTTTGGGCCATAGATTTAGCTTCTATCGTGGCTTTGGATACGGTATGCTAATAGATTAGCACATGATTGACTACTATGAGCAACCACGCAATGAGGATTTAGTGCACTCTGAGTACGATAGGACAAGGCATCATCGACAATTGGACATGATACATGAGCAAATTAATATGTTGATGAACTATGTTCGTCCTCCTTCGATGTCTTCCTTTAGGCAGTGTCCTCCATACCAGCAGGCTACACCGCACATGGGTACTCCTGGTAATGGCCCAGATTCTAGCCAGCTTAACTTTACGCCATTCACACTAGCAGTACGTCATCTGCATCTTTACTAGGGTTTTTATGGGATAGTGAGCTAGCCATCTATGTTCACACATGCACTGCACGATCCACCTCATGAGTTACCTGGCAGCTCTGGAAAGCAAAGAGGCCAACATCTTTCATCGGGTTTCGCCACATTGGGGGGGGGGTGGGGGGGTTTGGGGCTTGGGGGTGGGGTGTTGGGGAATTGAAGGGGGGAGCATAGGGAGGTAGGTTTTGCTTAGTTTTCATCATGAGCACTCACATTTAGATCGCATGCATTCCCAGGTGCTACTCCAGCTATTGGTCCAAGTTCCTCTCAGCATCCTCCACATACCCCTACACAGCCTTCAACTTATCATCTGACACCGCCCTATCTATAGTGAATCAGAGTACATCCATTGGAGGATCAGGTCATGCTCACTAGCACCAACAGTAGAGGCACTAGGCATTCCTATTATCCATATTTTCATTGTTTTCAATGTTCAGAATATGTTGTTTCTATTTTCTTTGGACTTCTCTATTGCTTTGTAGATCTTGTGGATCATTATGATTAATAGTATGTATTGTTGGTCTGTACGAACATATTCTACGATGATTAACATGCATGTTATTTCATGTTTACTTTTGTTATATCATAAAATTTAATTTATTTAATTTTAGAAAAATATTGTAAATAACGAATTTTAATAATAAGATTTTCATAGAATGTGCCAAATTTACTTTAGTATGTTTGATTTTACAGAAAAATACTATCAATATATAATTTACACATCACATGTCAATTAATTTCTATTCATAAAATGTAGAAAGAGGTAGTGCTTGTGATTGTAGTGGTGTTGGAGGTTAAAATAGATTAGGGTAATAGTGGGGAAAAGCTTGAGCAAAAAGAGGTAGTGCTTGTAAAGATGAGATGTATCCTCTCGAGTAGTATGTAGGGGCTCTAGGGTTTAATGTGGTGGAATAACTCATTTATTTTACTCTTTGTCTATCACCGAAAGGAAAATTGAGGGACAATAGGTGTTGTGTTTGGTCATGGTTTAGACAAAGATGATATGCAATATGCTACATATGTGAAGCACACCTATAAAATGATAGTCTTATATATGAACCTCTCACTTGTGGCACTCGATATATTTGATTTATCATGAATTTTATGATGGCTTGATTAGTTATTGGGTATGTATTATTGTGTGTCCTTTGAGGTGGATTTATTTACCATGAAGAAATGAATTTGACTAGAACAATCTAATCAGACTATATGATGATTTCCGTGCATGTTATTTCATGTTTATTTTTTTATACATTGTACATTTAAATTTAATTAATTTCTGGATAGTATTACAAATAACAAATTTTAATAAAAAGATTTCTGTAAGACATGCAAAATTTACGTTGGTGTATTTAGTTTTATGAAAAATTACTATCAATATATATATATATATTATATATCAATTAAATTTAATAAAGCATGCAAGCGGTGGATTGGTGTGTTCAATTTTATAATACACTACTATCAACATGTAATTTGCACATCATATATCAATTACTCAATAATATTACAATTAACGGATTTTAATAATAAGATTTTTATAAAGTGCAAAATTTACGTTGGTATTCATTTTTATAAAAAATTATTATCTGTATATAATTACACATCACATATCAATTAACGTCCATTAATAATATTCGCATATATGTCATTTAAATTTTAATAATTAACTTATGCAAATATTATCTATTTTTATGTTAAGTAAATCAACATGCAATTTGCACATTACATATCGATTACTCTATAATATTATAAATAACGGATTTTAATAATAAGATTTTTTATAAAACATGCAAAATTTATGTTGGTATTCATTTTTATAAATAAAATATTATCAATATATAATTACAAATCACATATCAATTAACTTTCATTAGTAATATTTACATATATGTCATTTAAATTTTAATAAGCAACTTACACTAGGACAATGAGGCTAAATTTGCCTCATGACTAAGATACTGAGGCAAATTTTGCCTCATAGTTCACATGAGGCAAATTTCCCCTCAAGTCCCTTATATGTACCTCTTCCTGTCCATTTTCCTTCCTCTCTTTTTTTCCTTCTCTATTCTTGTAAATCATTTCATCTTCATTCGCTTCTTTTTTTTTTCTTCAACCTTTTTCATCTTTCTTCTCTTGTTCTTTTCCTTTCTGAATTTGTTCAAGTTCTTATTCATTTAAATCATTTAACTTTTCGTATCTAATCCTTCTAAACAACTACTTTTATGTATTAATTTTGTAGGTATAGATTATTTGATCAATTTTTTATTATGAGTTCAACAACATTAAAATCAATGTAACCTCTTACTATTATTAGAGTAATTTTTTTTCATTTTTAATTTGTATTTTAATAATATTTCATGAGTAAATGATATATTTTATTTAATATTTTAGGTATATGATGATTTGAAAAATGTAATATTTCCCCAATGTAAACATATTTACAACATCATAATATTTTAACTATTTATAAAATTTAAGTAGAAAAATATGATTAATTATGATTATTATCATAATATTCTTAATAGAATATTAAAATTATAAAATTTGTAGTATAAATTATAAAATTTAAATTAATTGGTGAGTTTTTGGAATACTAATAAGTTGTAAAAAATTCATCAGATTTTTTTTTTTTCAAAAAAAATGTAAGAGGCGAAATTTGCCGCATATAAGAAATATGAGACGGATTTCGTCTCACACATGGCTAGCCTGCCATGTCATCTAGTGAGGCGATATTTGCTAAAATTAAATTTTGTGCGGCAAACTTCACCTCTTATTCATGACTCTGTTTTGTATGCAAAATTATGACGTGAAATTTTTGCCACAATAGATTTACTAAGGCAAAATTTAGGTCAACTGAGACGAAAAAAATTGCCTCACAAATAGAGATTTTTACTAGTGTATTTTTCTTCCTATTCCTTATAACTCTTTCCAGCATCATACTTGCCATGGTGTACATGTATATTGTAATTAAAATATTTCCTACACTTTTTATTTTATTATTCGATTGAGATGCCTAGCTAGCAATGTTACATCTTTATCCTGATCATTAGCTCCCTTGTCATTAGATTCAATCTTCTTCCTTTACTTTGAAAGCTATAGCCTTTTTCTTGCTTGCTTTCTTCAGCACGTAGCACATTTGTTTCATAGGCCATAAGCTTGCTCTTTCAGTTTACCGAGAGTAAAATTTTTGAAGTCACCGCCTTCCTTTTCCATTGTCTTCTAAGGAAGTCATGCTTTTAGTAAAATTCAAAGCATCAACCTTACTAAATTTTGAATAAACCATTCTTCAACCGAGACAACCTTACTAAAAGCATTTTTTATCTCATCATCGGTAAAATTCTAAATGGAAAATTACGCCAGAGAAAATAAACGTTTAGGGATAGTAAGACATCGATGTTTTGCGTAATAATAAAAAAAATGGATCAATACTATAAAAGTAGAACAAACAGGGATCAACATTTTAGTATTACAAATGGATGCTAATATAATCTTATTTAAACATGCCACATTAGCATATCTTATAATACCAAAATAACGTATTTGAAGTTACAAACGAGCCGAGTTCTATGGTTTACATTAATAGAAATTATATGGCATAATTATAACATAAATTGAAAAAATTATATAATGATTATATTATGTGTTATACATAATGTATTTAATTAATGCTCTGCATATTGTAAACGATACGCTGCATTACTACACGTAAAAGGCTATTAATGGTTTCATTAACCATTTGGATGCTACTGTCAAAGTACAGCTTTACACGTAACAACTATAAAAATAGAAGTAAATTATAATTCTTTTTTCACTTTTTCCATGTGGTATTTGTTAGGCCTACATTTTTCTCTTGTGACCTAGGTCCTACATTGCATACTTCTCACTTTCACCTTATATCCACCGATTACAAAAGGGAGGAATGAGTTCATTTGGCTTGTGCGCGTAAGCTTTTTTGTAGGCTCATTGATAGGCAGAGCTTTAATTTTTGGATTAGTTATGCGAGCTGGTTATGTTCGGGAAGGCCGAAATCAGATGGATTTGGATCAATATAGGGTATTTGACTTATTTCATCTGTTAAAAAACCTAATAGGATTTCATGATCGAGTTTAAGCATTCCTTTAAAACTCTATAGAATCTAATATGAAACCCTATAGGAACCCAAACACATAATTCCCTACGGGTCTCGAAGTATCTCCCTTCACAGTCACAGACTTCTAATCCCTTTCCCTAATGCCATCACTAATATATCTGCATATGATTATACAAATATAGAACAAAACCTACAAGAATGTAATTTAACAAATCTCAAATAAACCGGACCATTACAATTTGTCTTCCCAAAAAAAAAAAAAAAAATATATAAATATATTTAACTCCAGACTCCTAGTATACATAAAATCACTCGTCTTCGCCAAGTATTCGACATAATAATAAGCAAACACAATGATTATCTTTTCATCTACCTACCGTCCAGACCAGATAAATAAAATCTACTCCAACAAAGCTAAAAGGACAAACGACGGCAAGTTGAAGTCGAAAGTATGTGGCTGAAAAAAAAACTATATAAAAGGACATGAAAAAGGCTGCAAATGCTATTAGTGGGTTGTTATAGGGGCAGGTTTGGTAAGCTGGTTGGGCTTAAAATGAAAAATCCTATAGGGTTTAGGGTCATGTTTGGTAAATTTTATAGGGAACCGATGTGGATTTGAATTTTATATGACCCGTATCGAATCTATTCTGGTTGCATTTCTAATGCTCAGTAAGAGCCTCTTGTAATCTCCGAGGATTTTCGTACTAGTATACGATAATAAAATAGAAAATGTGAATTAGACAGTGAATTTATGACCCAATAAAAATCCTAAAATAGATCTATGAGTTGTAATGAACTCATTCATAGTTTAAAAACCCGAACAAAAATTTCTCTAACCTT
Source organism: Combretum micranthum (assembly GCA_024138025.1). Classification (NCBI taxonomy): domain Eukaryota; kingdom Viridiplantae; phylum Streptophyta; class Magnoliopsida; order Myrtales; family Combretaceae; genus Combretum; species Combretum micranthum. The sequence continues at coordinate 270,569 of JAMXBD010000130.1, forward strand.
AATTAATACCAAAAACAAGATTTCATATATTGAGCTGATAACTCAACATATAATTAGAAATAGCCCTAAATTTCAAACCCGATAAAATGATATATTAACATAACCTATTGGTTATAAAACAATAATCAAAGATAAACTACTAGGATTATAAATACGTAGTAGGTACTAATACAAATCAATAATTACTAGTCTAGACCTCGAATAAAATTCCGAAACCCACTTATACTTGTTAAAGAATTTTGAGTCCATTAAGACTTAGACTCTAATTTGACTGAAAATTTTAATCGCATAAGTTAAGATACTAAAAATAATTAATCGTATAAACTTTAAACTATAAATTTTAACATATAAACAATCTAGAAATTTTGTAGAAACTTAGATAATTTTTTAAAAGATAGAACTCTTAGAAAACTGTTATATACATACGCGTATAAATTAATATTTGTTAAGATAACTTAGTTAATTATGTTAAGCAAATAATTAAATGAATTAAAAAAATGATAAAAAAGATAGAAGCCGGTGCAAGAATCAGATTTCGGCTGCTGCTATACATGGGAATCACGACCACAATTTGAGCCAATTTGGACACATAAATTCAATAAGAAAATGACTCATTAAACAATCATAAAACCCTAGCAAAGACACCTAATAAATGCAAGGAATTTCAGCTCAAACAAGCAAGAAACAGCTCCAAATTGTCTTGTAATTTACTATGGAAGCAGCTGCAACAGGAGGAGAAGACGTCAAACAGTATCTCCTTTTCACACACACATGTACTGATTTTTACTAGGGCTAATAGGCCTATTGTAAAGACCCAACCTCCTAATCCTTAAGACTTAGCAAGTTAAGTCCCAACCACATATAATACTTTCGTATTATATGGAAGGTTGTCATAATTTACAGTTATGTGAATTGTTTGTTTAAAACTACCAAAACTTGTTATAAAAGCTTTACAAAAGGATTACTCACTTGAGTAATCTATTTACATAAAATAGTTTAAGGAAATATTTACATCCTTGTGTCCAGCATAGGACACAACAAATATACATAAGTCTTACAAAATGAAGAAAATAGACTTTAAGTCTTTTAATACAACCCAGGCTTAACTAACAAGCCTCTATTCCAAATACAAAATACATTTTTAAACGAACACATGAAATAAAACTTTCTTCAAAACTTCTCGCCACAGGGTCCTACTCATCCCACTCGTCCATAAACTTCTCCCAATCTGACCCGAATCCCATATCATCATAACAATCATCATCAACACCTGAAAATAGCAAAAGTGAGCCAGAGGCGTAGTACACAGCAACACAAACAAAAGCGAAGCCATACACACCTATCCTAATGCAATGCAAAAACATTACTTCAATTATCTTTCTTTAATATTTCTTAAACAAATCAACACTGGAGTATTCAAACTCCGGGACATGCTGAGGATATCTGGGGGTCCTGAGTAATGCTCACAACGCTCAGGGGGTTGATATAGGTAGCCCGAATACCTATATCTCCTAGATAACGTTACATTGCAAATAATATCTCATCCAGGTTATAGTCGTTACTCAGCCTCACTTAACCATCCATAATATAAAGCAATTCACATGCTCCCATAAACATTGAATTAGATTATATTATTTCCTCTCAAGAGTAAGTAAATGTTGCTCGGTTATACATTCCTATCGATTATCCGCCGAGCCTAGTCATTGCATCATGACTATTGGCCTAAGCGTCTACACTAACCTATCATTGCATCATGATAAGTTACCGCTCCTCGAACCGGATTTAACGGTGAAAACACAAGCAATTCAAGCAATACTTAAGTCATTTAGAACTTATATCAAATTTAAGTATGCCTATCCTAACAAGCATACAAGCAAGTTACTGCGTACCTGTATTAGCTTGGGAATTAATGGGGGTGGCCAAGCGAGGATCAATAACTGTTCAACAAGAATTATCACAATTCACACTTAGTTTAAACTCATTTCAACTAATCTCATACATAACCATACAAATACATTCAAATAAGTTATCACAAGATCCTAAAACAAGTAAAGATAATCAATAATTTATTAAATCATACAAATATCCTTAAATCATGCTTAATTATATTACTCGATCATCATAACACATCAATTATCATATATCTATCTCATTTTAGTCTAAAAGATCCATTTGTTAAAGCAAATACACATAAAACAAACAAAAACAAGTTTTTAACTTTGTTTGGAAAATGTATCAGCTGGAAAGAAACGAAAATTCGGCCTTGATAAGTTTTTATTTTGTAAAAACTCAAAACACAAAGTTGTAGATCTCTTTTTAAGCTTTCTAACGCAATTTGAATCACTCAAATCGGAGTTCGTATGAAAAAGTTATGATCAATTTACAAAACAGTGTCGCGTCAGGGAAGAAATCCGCGAGCGCTACACCCTTGGCAACGGGGTGTTTTGAAGGCCGTTTTGACTCAGGGGAAGTGAAATTTTTGATCCGAGAGCACTACACCCTTGGCAACAGGGGTGTTTTGGACACTACACCCTTGGCAACGGGGTGTTTTGGAGGCCGTTTCAACTCAGGGGAAATGAAATTTTTGATCCGAGAGCACTACACCCTTGGCAACAGGGGTGTTTTGACAGGTGTAGTGATAGTTATACGAAATTTTTCAAACTTTAACACTTTAAACTTGAAAAAAAAAACTTTTCTCAACTCCTAACATGTCCTAAACCTTATGCAAACTTCATACAACACTTCAAACACTTCTAATACTTATCATACTTCAAACTCCAAATCCACACTTCAACTACCCAAATTATCTTCTTCCCAAATTCAACAACACCCATACTTCTTGCTACACATAAAACATATACTATAAGTTCTTGTAGCCTTAATATACTACTTAAACTACCATTAACATATAGAACACATCATTTCTCATATTTAGCATAAGCACCCTATTATCAAGAAATCACATATATGCATAAGATTAAGACATGAAAGACAAACTCACCAATAGAACTTTAGGCTTTAGTTTAATGGTCCTCTAGCAATCTTTTGGTGGTAAAAGTGATGGAAAATGAAGGGCTTAATCTTATGCCACCTTGGAGGAGCTTTTGAGAGGGTTAAGAGGTGTTTTGAAGCTTAGAGAAAGGGTTTGGCTAAGGTCTGAAATTTTGCCCGAAAATTTAAGTTTGAAGAGTAGATATTATCTACTTGTTTGACTTTTGAGGCATTTGTAATTAAGGCAATTAATGACTTAACCTTTTGTTACTTAATGACATTGTCTTAAGGCCTTAATGAGTGTTTAATAGCTTTATTTTTTGCCTAAAAAATTCTGCTACATAAGGACTTAGTTACATGCATTCCTCCACTTAATTCAACACATTCAAATCATAAATTACACATATGAATACAATTAAAATTTTATGAACTAAATATTTAATAAATTCTAGAATATTTCAATATTTTAACACAATAATAAAACACATAATTCATCATGAAAAAAAATCATATTTAATACATATCAAAAGTATGTATAAATTTATTAACACACATATAGAATATAAATTGGGAATTTCATGGTTATTTCATTCTTCCCTCCTTCAAGAAGTTTCGTCCCGAAACTTGATTTACCTTATCATACAAATAACTCGGGGTACTTTTGCTTCATCAAACTTTCAACTTCCCACACTGCTTCTCTTTCTGATTGGTTGCTCCATTGAACCTTGACCATGGGAATCGTCTTGTTTCTCAATGTTTTATCTATCTTGCCTATGATTTTAACAGGTTTCTCTTCTGTAGTAAGGTCAGGCAATATCTCGGGTTGATTTGTATCTAATATTGCATCTTGATCCGAGACACATTTTCTTAATTGAGATACATGAAAAACATTGTGAACGCCTGACAAACTCGGTGGTAGTGCCAATCTGTAAGCCGAAGATCCAATCTGTTCCAAAATCTCATAGGGTCCAATATATCTTGGATTCAATTTACTTCTCACTCCAAATCTGAATACACCTTTAGTTGGTGACACTTTAAGAAATACACGATCGCCAATCTCAAACTCAAGAGGTCTTCTTCTTAAGTCGGCATAACTTTTGTATCTATCTTGAGCTACCTTCAATCTTTGCCTAATTAATTGAACTTTATCAATCGCCTGCTGTACCAAATCAGGACCAATTAGAGCCCGTTCTCCCACTTCATCCCAATGTAAGGGAGACCTACACTTTCTTCCATACAACGCTTCATATGGAGCCATCTGTATCGCCGATTGGTAACTGTTATTATATGCAAATTCAACTAGTGACAAGTGTTCATCCCAATTCCTTCCAAAATCCAAAGCACAAGATCTAAGCATATCCTCTAGAATTTGAATTGTTCGTTCTGATTGCCCGTCTGTTTGAGGATGAAATGCTGTACTGAACTGCAATTTAGTCCCAAGTGCTTCATGTAAACTTGTCCAGAATCTACTCACAAATCTAGTATCTCTATCTGAAGTAATAGTCACCGGCACTCCATGGAGTTTTACTACCTCTCTAATGTAAATTTGTGCTAACTTTTCAAGCGAATATCCGATCCTCAAAGGAATAAAATGTGCTGATTTAGTTAGCCTATCAATAATAACCCAAACCATCTCATTTCTAGCCATCGTCCTGGGCAAAGCTGTAACAAAATCCATAGTGATTTCATCCCATTTCCACTCTGGAATTCTCAAAGGTTGTAATTCTCCACCAGGCCTCTGATGTTCAATCTTCACTTGTTGACATGTCAGACACTTAGATACATACTCTGCAATATCCTTTTTCATACCTTCCCACCAGAAATGTTGCTTCAAATCACGGTACATCTTGGTATTTCCTGGATGAATCGAATAAGTAGAAGAATGAGCTTCCTTCAAAATTTGTTTTCTCAATTCATAAATTACTGGCACATAAATTCTGTCTCTGAATCTGATCACACCTTCATCATCAATTCTCATGTCCTTCTTCTTTCCTTCTTTTATGTCGCTTCTTAAACTTTGGCTTTCTGGTTCTTCTTGTTGTCCTTGTTTAATTTGTTCCAATAGAGTAGGTTGTAGAGTTAAACTTGCCAACATAATCTCAACTTTTTCCATAGTAACTTCAACATTCAATTTTCGGAGATCATCTTGCAACTCTCTTTGATTTGTAACCATGGTAACCATATTCATTTGCTTTTTCCTACTCAATGCATCTGCCACACTATTTGCCTTTCCCGGATGATAAAGAATTTCAAGATCATAATCCTTTATTAGCTCAAGCCATCTTCTTTGGCGCATATTCAATTCTCTTTGAGTGAAGATATATTTCAAGCTTTTGTGATCGGTAAAGATTTTGCACTTCTCACCAAATAAGTGATGTCTCCAAAGCTTCAATGCTAGTATCACTGCAGCAAGCTCCAAATCATGAACTGGATAATTCCTTTCATGGAGTTTCAATTGTCTTGAAGCATAAGCTATTACTCGGTTATCTTGCATCAAAACACATCCTAATCCTTGTATAGATGCATCACTATACACAACGAACTCCTTCCCACTAACTGGAAGTGCTAAAACAGGTGCAGATACTAACCTCTGTTTCAACTCTTGAAAACTCTTCTCACAATCTTCATTCCAAGTAAACTTCACATGCTTTCTAGTCAACTTTGTCAATGAAGAAGCAATCTTTGAAAATCCTTGTACAAATCTTCGATAGTAGCCTGCTAAACCCAGAAAACTACGTACCTCAGTAACATTTGTAGGTTGTGGCCAATCCAAAATAGCTCCAATCTTTTCCGAATCCACAGATATTCCTTCCTTTGTAATAATATGACCAAGGAATGCCACTTCTTTCAACCAAAACTTGCATTTACTAAATTTGGCATAAAGCTTCCTTTCCCTTAGCCTTTGAAGAACTAGCTTCAAGTGTTGTTCATGCTCCTCTACACTTCTTGAATATACCAGTATGTCATCAATAAAAACAATGACAAACCAATCCAGATAATCTTTAAATACTCTGTTCATTAAATCCATAAATGCAGCAGGGGCATTTGTCAAACCAAAAGACATAACCAAGAACTCAAAATGTCCATATCGCGTTCTGAAAGCCGTCTTGGGAATATCTTGTTGTTTAATCTTGAGTTGATGGTATCCAGATCTTAAATCTATCTTGGAGAACACTGCAGCATCTCTCAACTGGTCAAATAAATCATCAATTCGGGGAAGTGGATACTTGTTCTTAATTGTCACCTGATTTAGCTCTCTATAATCTATACACATTCTTAAGCTTCCATCTTTCTTCTTCACAAATAATACTGGAGCACCCCAAGGAGAAATACTCGGGCGAATAAATCCTAATGTCTGCAACTCTTCTAACTGGCTTTTCAATTCTCTCAATTCTGCAGGAGCCATTCGGTATGGAGCTTTAGATATTGGTGTTGTTCCTGGTATCAAATCAATTCCAAACTCAATTTCCCTATCAGGCGGCAACCCCGGTAATTCTTCAGGAAAAACATCAACAAACTCTTTCACCACTGACACCATATCCACTCCAATCTCTTCACTACTCTTCTCCCATAACTCCATAGTATACATACAAGTCGGTCTTTTTCTCTCCAAGACATGTGTCACTCTTCCACTCTTCAACTCAAAACTCACTTCCGCCCTCTTACAATCTATGGTAGCCTTATACAGATTTAACCAATTCATTCCCAAAATAGCATCAAAATCAGTTAAAGGCAAAACCAGCATATCAATGGGCATGTTTATATTAGAAATCACAACATCAACATTTCTACAAACACATGGTTTCTTAGTTTGCACCCCAAGAGTAGTATTAACACTCATCATTCTATCAAGCAACACTTCAGAATACAAACCACACTCATTCACAAAGCTTTCAGCTAAACACGCATGAGTAGCACCCGTATCTATCAATGCATATGCAGTATGATTTGCAATCTTTATGGTACCTGCTAATGTATCCACTGAAGGAGCTTTCTCATACTGTTGTAGGGCAAACACTCTAGCAGCAGTTGTTCCTTTTCCTACATTAGGACCATCGGTTCTAGGCTTCTCCTTACAATTCATCACATGATGTCCTCTCTGTTTACAATATGCACAGAATATAGGCTTCAACTTTGGATCTTTACAATCAGAAGCTCGATGACCTATATTTCCACATGCAAAACATGCTCCTGGAGCCCATTTACACTGAGCTAAATCATGGGGTCCAAAGCATCTAGTACACCTCTTGTCAAGAGGAGTAGAAGACATAGAAGTCTTCACAAATTGTCCCGAACTAGGCTTCTTTCCCAAATATGGTCTTTTACCTTTATCAATACTGTCATATCTTGGATAAGGAGTGTATGAAGTTGTAGATCTCTTTCCCAGAAAAGTAGCTCTTCTATCTCCTTGAACCTTATTATCATCTGATAGTTGCTCTAACAGTCTTGCCTTCACTACAGATTCTGATAAGGTCGTAAGTTGAAACTTCTTAACTTCACTCTTCAATTCCATATTCAACCCATCTTGGAATTTTTGAACTTTCATTCTTTCGTCGTTGTAGTTCGTTCCCGCAAACCTTAGCAACCTGCAAAACTCCGCATAATACTCATCCACTTTCATATTCCCTTGTCTCAAACTCAACCATTTAGAAATCATTTGTTCCCTCACGGTCGATGGAATATATTTCAAGAAGAAAGCATCTTTGAATGTATTCCAGAGAATTGGTCTTGCAAATCCTTCACTATTCAGCATCCACCAATTATATGCATCTTGCTTCATCATATAAATCGCCAAATCAACTTTTCTATCATCGGGTACTTGGCAAGCAGCAAAAGCTTTCTCAAGTTCTATTATCCATCCTTCAGCTTTAATTGGATCCATGGTAATACCATCAAACTCAGGTACTAGCTTGACAAAGTCATGCAGCTTCACTTGATCATATCGGTCTCCTACTTGTACATTAGGTTCTTGCCTCACATTTGATGGATTATATTGTTGCATGAATTGTTGTTGTTGTTGATACATCATTTGTTGATACTGTTGAACCATTGCAAACATATCCCGGAACAAATTGAACATAGTACTTGTATCTCCTACTGGCATCTGAGGCATAGGAGGATATGGAGGCATCGGAGGAGGCATTTGAGGTGGCGCTTGTGGTTGTGGAGGATCCTGGGTAGTAGAGGCTGAAGCTGGTGATGGAGTCGAAGTCGAAGCTGGGATAGTAGAAGCTGTAGATGCTGAAGCAGTATACTGAGGAGGAGGCATATTCTCCCGATCTGAAGTCTGTCTAGTGATTCTCCTTGACCTATCCATCTTTAAATGACATACAATATACACATGACATATGATAATTAATGCAATGTCAGATTAATCTTGAATTTAGTTAATATTAAAAATAAAACAACATTCAAGCATAACACACCATTCAAGCAAATCCTAGACTCAAGCCATGCTAATCTCACCGTATCTATGGTCAAGTCTCCTATTTTTAAACAAACAATTTTACATAAACAGGCTCTGATACCAACTGTAAAGACCCGACCTGCTAATCCTTAAGACTTAGCAAGTTAAGTCCCCAACCACATATAATACTTTCGTATTATATGGAAGGTTGTCCTAATCTACAGTTATGTGAATTGTTTGTTTAAAACTACTAAAACTTGTTATAAAAGCTTTTACAAAAGGATTACTCACTTGAGTAATCTATTTACATAAAATAGTTTAAGGAAATATTTACATCCTTGTGTCCAGCATAGGACACAACAAAATATACATAAGTCTTACAAAATGAAGAAAATAGACTTTAAGTCTTTTAATACAACCCAGGCTTAACTAACAAGCCTCTATTCCAAAATACAAAATACATTTGTTAAACGAACACATGAAATAAAACTTTCTTCAAAAACTTCTCGCCACAGGGTCCTACTCATCCCACTCGTCCATAAACTTCTCCCAATCTGACCCGAATCCCATATCATCATAACAATCATCATCAACACCTGAAAATAGCAAAAGTGAGCCAGAGGCCCAGTACACAGCAACACAAACAAAAGCGAAGCCATACACACCTATCTAATGCAATGCAAAAACAATTACTTCAATTATCTTTCTTTAATATTTCTTAAACAAATCAACACTGGAGTATTCAAACTCCGGGACAAGCTGAGGATATCTGGGGGTCCTGAGTAATGCTCACAACGCTCAGGGGGTTGATATAGGTAGCCCGAATACCTATATCTCCTAGATAACGTTACATTGCAAATAATAATCTCATCCAGGTTATATAGCCGTTACTCAGCTCACTTAACTCAATCCATAATATAAAGCAATTCACATGCTCCCATAAACATTGAATTAGATTATATTATTTCCTCTCAAGAGTAAGTAAATGTTGCTCGTTATACATTCCTATCGATTATCCGCCGAGCCTAGTCATTGCATCATGACTATTGGCCTAAGCGTCTACACTAACCTATCATTGCATCATGATAAGTTACCGCTCCTCGAACCGGATTTAACGGTGAAAACACAAGCAATTCAAGCAATACTTAAGTCATTTAGAACTTATATCAAATTTAAGTATGCCTATCCTAACAAGCATACAAGCAAGTTACTGCGTACCTGTATTAGCTTGGGAATTAATGGGGGTGGCCAAGCGAGGATCAATAACTGTTCAACAAGAATTATCACAATTCACACTTAGTTTAAACTCATTTCAACTAATCTCATACATAACCATACAAATACATTCAAATAAGTTATCACAAGATCCTAAAACAAGTAAAGATAATCAATAATTTATTAAATCATACAAATATCCTTAAATCATGCTTAATTATATTACTCGATCATCATAACACATCAATTATCATATATCTATCTCATTTTAGTCTAAAAGATCCATTTGTTAAAGCAAATACACATAAAACAAACAAAAACAAGTTTTTAACTTTGTTTGGAAAATGTATCAGCTGGAAAGAAACGAAAATTCGGCCTTGATAAGTTTTTATTTTGTAAAAACTCAAAACACAAAAGTTGTAGATCTCTTTTTAATCTTTCTAACGCAATTTGAATCACTCAAATCGGAGTTCGTATGAAAAAGTTATGATCAATTTACAAAACAGTGTCGCGTCAGGGAAGAAATCCGCGAGCGCTACACCCTTGGCAACGGGGTGTTTTGAAGGCCGTTTTGACTCAGGGGAAGTGAAATTTTTGATCCGAGAGCACTACACCCTTGGCAACAGGGGTGTTTTGGACACTACCCCTTGGCAACGGGGTGTTTTGGAGGCCGTTTCAACTCAGGGGAAATGAAATTTTTGATCCGAGAGCACTACACCCTTGGCAACAGGGGTGTTTTGACAGGTGTAGTGATAGTTATACGAAATTTTTCAAACTTTAACACTTTAAACTTGAAAAAAAAAACTTTTCTCAACTCCTAACATGTCCTAAACCTTATGCAAACTTCATACAACACTTCAAACACTTCTAATACTTATCATACTTCAAACTCCAAATCCACACTTCAACTACCCAAATTATCTTCTTCCCAAATTCAACAACACCCATACTTCTTGCTACACATAAAACATATACTATAAGTTCTTGTAGCCTTAATATACTACTTAAACTACCATTAACATATAGAACACATCATTTCTCATATTTAGCATAAGCACCCTATTATCAAGAAATCACATATATGCATAAGATTAAGACATGAAAGACAAACTCACCAATAGAACTTTAGGCTTTAGTTTAATGGTCCTCTAGCAATCTTTTGGTGGTAAAAGTGATGGAAAATGAAGGGCTTAATCTTATGCCACCTTGGAGGAGCTTTTGAGAGGGTTAAGAGGTGTTTTGAAGCTTAGAGAAAGGGTTTGGCTAAGGTCTGAAATTTTGCCTGAAAATTTAAGTTTGAAGAGTAGATATTATCTACTTGTTTGACTTTTGAGGCATTTGTAATTAAGGCAATTAATGACTTAACCTTTTGTTACTTAATGACATTGTCTTAAGGCCTTAATGAGTGTTTAATAGCTTTATTTTTTGCCTAAATAATTCTGCTACATAAGGACTTAGTTACATGCATTCCTCCACTTAATTCAACACATTCAAATCATAAATTACACATATGAATATAATTAAAATTTTATGAACTAAGTATTTAATAAATTCTAGAAAATTCTAATATTTTAACACAATAATAAAACACATAATTCATCATGAAAAAAAATCATATTTAATACATATCAAAAGTATGTATAAATTTATTAACACACATATAGAATATAAATTGGGAATTTCATGGTTATTTCACCTATTAAGAGTTGAAATTGTTGACTAACAAAGCTCCAATAAGAAGCCTTCAAATGGACACCTCAAACATCACTAATTGGCTAGAATTTGAACAAAGAAAATCTGTTCAAACAGCCCTTCAAAATTGACGTAAACAACCTCAACAGCAGCTGGAACATGAAGAATAGCTTGATTTTCCACTGAATTTGCTCCCCAAATTTGTACAACAAATACACATAAATAATACCTATATAATAGCCTTAATTAACTAGCAAACAAACCCCAAAAATACCCTTTGAAAAAGCCATGAATATCTGTCCAAAAAACATAAAAAATTGTCCTAAAAAACAACCCCTGTTCTATCCGAGACTCAGCATAAGAAAACCTACTTTTTTTCAAGTGATTATATACCAACATTAAAATTAACACCATATTTTTCCCTAATGTAATGATTCTATAGAACAAGCTAACATTTAAATTTGTAATTATGAATCATACTTTCGAAGATAATAGATTAATTAAAAGGACAAATCTTAGCATTTCAAGTGATGAATACACCCATAATCAACGATTTCATAAGTAATTATGAAGTTTATGTTCTTGACCTTTTAAAAGTATTATCCTACTAATATCATAGAAAATAAGGCATTTATGAGAAATATAAGGAAGAAACTTTGTTGATGTTATTATAATCACTTCAAAAGAACAGGGAACGCTTTTGTTGGTTTGACTGTTGTGGAAATATAAGACTATATATACAAGATAAATGTCTACAGTTGAATAAGTTCCAAATACGAAATCCCCTGGAATTAGATAAATCCCTACAAGTTTCAAGGACGAAACTTTTCTTAAGGGGAGGAGAATGTAATCCCCTTAATTTTACGTAACCTGATTTTAACAAATACTAAAAACGTAATATAAAATTATGCAGAATATTTGAAACAAGTAGTAAAAATCACTCCAAATTTTTCTCGATTTACAAATGTTAAAGTGTGAATAAATTTGATTATAAATAGAAAGATTAGAATCTTTACCAATAAAATTTCGAAATATAAACTGTAACTTCTATGATCTCAAATAATTTATAAACAATGATAAAACAGTCGTTAATATAAATTTATGAATCCTTTTTCCTGAAGTTCAATACTTAGAAAATAAATCCTATACTTGTTAAATAATGAAATAATGGTGTGCAAACTATTTTATATATGTTAACACTATTAAGTAGCACTAGACAAATATATGTTGTTATTAATAAATTAGTATAAACAACTCCTATACAGTAAATCATAATATTTGGTAAAATGATCAATAGTCTAATAAGAAATCATAGCTAACCTTAATTATAAATTACAATAAAAGACGGGTAATTTTTACAACCTACAAGTTATAAAAATATAGACTAAAGATAAATCACTAGAATTACAAAATACACAATAAGATCAAAAATAGATTAATGTCTAAGAATCTAGATCTTAAATAATTATTTAAATTACACTAATATTCTAATTAAAAGAATTTGAGATTTTAGAAATTAAAATCCTGAATTGCCAATGTAATTTTCAATAATTTTCATAACTAGAAAATGAACAAAAAAGCAAATGTGAAACTAATATCAAATATATGATTCAATAAAATTCTTAGGATAAACCTATGAGTCATAATAAGCTTATTCATAGTTTAAAAACCCGAATAAAAATTTCTTTGACCTTAATAGATACCAAAAACGAGATTTCGTATCTTGAACTAATAATTCAAGATATAATTAGAAGTAGCCTAAATTTCAAAACCGATAAGATATAGTTTTTAACACAGAACTTATTGGTGTAAAACGACAATCCAAAGATGAACTACTAGGATTAAAATATGTGGTAAATACTAATATATATCAATAATTACAAGTCTAGATCTTAAACAAAAATTTCCAAACCCACTGTTATACTTGTTAGGGAATTCTGAATTCATTAAGACTTAGTTCTTGATTTGATTTATAGGATTTGAAAATTTTAATCTTGTAAGTTAAAATACTAAAAGTAATTAATCGTGTAAACTTTAAACTAGAAATTTGAATATATAAGCAATCTAGAGTTTTTATAGTAACTTAGAAAATTTTATTTCGATAAAACTCTTATTTAACTGTTATAAACATACGTTTATAAACTAATGTTTGTTAAAATATTTTGGTTAACTATTAAGTAAATAAAAAAAATTAAAACTGAAGCAAATTTGTAAATCACGAACAAGGGAGGATCATAGCTGCTGCAATATAGGGAAAAAAGTCCAGCACTTGCAGCAATTGACGCCTCCAATTTGCACCATGTGAGCTCCAAAATCCAAAATGAAAATGACCCATACCAACCATGAAATCCTAGCTTAGACACTGATTTAATGCCAAGAAATCCCAACAAGTGAAGAAACAACTCCAAATGGCCATGTATTTTACCGAGAAAGGCAATTGCAGCAGGGGAAAAAGTCCAACAAAAGCAGCCCCAACACGCACACATTCCAGCTCTGTTTTTGACAAAAATCATAAGCTTAGGTAAGCTAATATTTTTGACCAAATAAATACCAATAGAAGACCTCTAAATGGACACTTCAAGCATGAAAAATTAATTGAAAATATGATGTGGAAATCTATCCAAAAAAAGCAAGAAAACTGCAGTAGAAATTCCAACTTTCAATCTTAGATTTTTGCTCGATTTTGATCCCTTTTTTTAGCAAGTTGAGCCCCAAATTTACACATATAAATGACCTTAATTAATTAGCAAAAAAACACAATTAATGCACCTAAAAAACAACCACAAATTTTGTACAAATTTGTAGAAACCCAATTTTTGCTCAAATTTAGGGCTCTAATTTATAATAAAAATGTAACACCCTGAATTATACATCTATTGAATTTTTGGTAATTGTTAAATAGATAGTAATGTCTGGGAGAAATTTTAGAAATGTCCGAAAAACAATCCCCGCTTTTCTTGAATTTAAATATAGGTAATTACCAATATGGACAATAAAAGACTTCATTAAAATAAAAATATAAGCATAAACTATACCTATATCAAAGAAAAATCTTCCGTAAGATATATAAAAATAATATATGATTAATATATAAACTAAAAACTAATAAAGATAAGTAAAATAATAAATTAGATCCCAAAAATAATTCAAAAGATATAAATAAAAGATAAACACTATAAATTTATAATAGTAGAATATAAATGAAGTCAAATTAAAGATAGTTTAATTATTAACAGGTCATAAAATACCAAAACATTAATAATTTAAATCAAAAGGATAAATTATAATTTATGATAATATATATTAAAGTTGAAAAATAAAAATCTTAATTTAAAAATTTTAAGTATACCATAGTGTTCAAAATATTTAATATAGTAGGTACGTAAATTTTCATTTAAAAATAATATCGAATGAATATTTATCATAGGTATTAATTAAAACTCAGATTTCCCCACAATTTCCATGACTGCTTGCTGCTCACGCCAAATTTCCCTATAAATTCTTCAACTTTCTCTCTCTCTTCTCATTCTTTTCATTCTCTCTCTTCTCATTCTTTTCATTCTCTCTCTCTCCTATATTCTCTCTCTCTTCGGAAAAGTCTTCCCAGAAGACTTATAAAAAAAAAAAAGAAAAGAAAAAGAAATCTTCTTCGGCCAGAAGAAGAAGAAAAAAAAAGAAAAAAAAAGAAAAAGAAAAAAGAAAAAGAAAAATAATAAAATAATAAAAAAGGAATCTAGAAGCTCCTCCGATCTTCAAAAGCTCATATCTTTCACATATGATAACCGATTCCAATTCCGGAAGTGGCGTTGTGATCGTGGCGATACGCTCTTTAATTCAAGACCACACAAGGTTAGGTTTTGGTCACTCTAAAATTTTACTATTATAATCCGGTACGTAGAAGCTTTCATAATACTATGAGTTTTAATATTAGTTTTTATTTTAAATATACATATTTACATGCATATATAATGATAATAATATAAAATTATGTCATGCTAGTATGTGTATTTAGACTAGATGATATTACATTTCACTTATCAAATTGATAATAAATTGATAAATAAAACACTAGATGATAGAAAATTGATTTTAATATTAGATAATTAATATTTAGAGTTTATTTATTAGTAAATAGAAATTTAGAGATAAATCGCTAAAGTTGAAATATACACGATAGGATCAATAACTGATCAAAATCTTCTAATCTAAAGCCCAAATTAAAATTCTGATTTCACAAACATGAAAGTTATAATATCTCAATCCTATATAGACTAAAACCTTAGTTTATCCTATCAGATCTGGAAATTCTAATCGTGTAGGTGAAAAAACCTAAATCTATCCGATTCCGTAGATTTTAGAATTTAGTTTTCAACTTGAAAATAATGTAAGAAAAATATAGAACATTAACTATAGAGATATCTGTAGTGTAATACTGAAAAATTCTCAAAACACTAAAAGTTAAGCGTGCTCATGACCTAGGATAGGTGACCTCCTGGGAAATGAATAGTATTTTCCAAAACGAGTAATATCTTGATAAATATAATTCAAAGACAATAACTAATGGTTTATAATTGAATTATTAGATCCTTAAAGTATATTGGTTAGCAAATGATGATTTAAAAATAAATCATTAGGGTTGAGATGTAACCGTTAAAACTATATATTAGGTATAATTTACATAAATAAGATTCAAACTAAGATTTTAATATCGAAAACACTAAAACAAAAATATTCTTAACTTATATAAACACTCGTTATGTTTTATGAAGTAAAACTTAACTAAAGAAACAATTAGAATTAAGTAAAGTAAACCTATAGTGTAGTTCTGACATTTAAAAAGAATAGAGATGTACTATGATAAGCTTAAATAATTTAAAATACACACAACATATACTCATGAGTAGACATGGAATTAAGGAAGAAAATAAAAGCTTAGAAAACCGTAGAACCCTATTATATAAGTTTTAGCCCTATAAGAAAAATTTTACTTGAATTTGATAAATGGAACATATTTGATCATTTGATCAATAAAAGGACTGTATATATATAATTAAACTTTAATATATTACTCTATATACAAATATGAGTTTCGTATCATACGTAGAAATAAGATTTTGATACATAAACTTAATATGATTTAAGTATTATATAGATAAAAGATATTTAGCTTTAAATTTATTAGATAAACTCAATAACAAACCTATATAGACATACGGAGATTTCAACTCATATAAAAGAATAAGATTCCTAGAATAAAATTTAAGTAATTCAATTACAAATTAGAAAATCAAGATAGTATAAATTGTCATTGAAAGATTAAACTTAACCATGAATTCGGTAACTCTAAGTATAAAATTAAACGCTTATAAGACTATAAGGATATAAAGTATAGATTAATGGAAATCATAAATATTAGCTAATATAATCAAATTAATTAAGGTTACATACTTAAAATAAGATCAAGATAAGAAAAATGAAAATAAATATAAATGTATACGCTTTAACTAAAAAGTTGAGTAATGGACTTAAATTAAGTATAGTCACTAATACTTTATGAAATAAACATTTACAATGAATCGAACTTGAAATAATAACTAAGAATACAAAACAAGAAAGCTAGGCAACATTATGATACCTTTTGAGCCCTTAAAGTAACATAAGAAAAATATCCAAAATGATTAGTTTAACTTGATAATTAAAAACTACATTCGATAAATTTTCCAATGACTACTCATATGCTAAAATCTAAGTTAAAATGAGTATAATATGCCTAATTTAAGATTTCGTGATTTAACTCGATATTTGAAAACAACTAAAATACTTTTCTTAAGAAAACTAAGATTGTATGAGCTTTATAGTTTAATTTATAAAGCGTAGCCTTTACAAGCTTCAAAATGACTAATTGTGTGTTAAGGTTAGATTAAGAAATGCTAAAACTCGAGTTTAAGATACAAAGACACAATAGGTTTCTTTATATGAATAAGAGTATAGTAATGGGGTATCTATTATCTCGACTCTCAGGGGATACAGATCTGTCTTCAAGTGTTCTTGTAGACTTCTATGACCATTAAGCAAGGATAAACATGTGAGTATATTCCGATGACCTTCATATCTGCTTGTGCTTGTAGGTTTAGAGTATGATATTTTATTAATATAAATTAAATGATTCAAGTATGGGGTTGGGAAATTTACACTTGTGGTTGTTCGTGTTTTTTATCTGTGTTGAAAATACTATACATTATTCTGAACGTTAAGTATTGAGTGTTGTTTAATCATTTTGATCTTTGCGAGTGTCTGATAATTGTCTGGTCGCCAAATAAATGGACTTAATGACTATTGGCGTGATAATCATAATATTGATCATGCATTGCACGATTACATGTAGAAGGCCATCACCACTACACCTTGACCCGAATGGGCCACACTGTCCCGTAAGGACGGTGAACATGGAGGACCGAAGTGGTATATACCTAGTGTGTACCATGGGCCTTGTTCTAGGGGAATGGGAACTAAGTCGTCCTGGGGAGACGGCCCTTCTCTTAGAATCGCGCCGGGTCATTGTTTCGGATTTATTACTTCAATGGGATGTTGTTGTTATATGTATATTATTTTGATATATAAAAAGTTTCTTGAGAAATTTAATTCCCGAAGTATATTAATCTGGGTGCTGATGAGTGGATGTACCCCAACCCCAGATTCGGAGGGTGCAAATCCGAATATGTATATGGTTACCGGTTGGCCATATATATTTGTTCATTTGATTGTGCACATTGCAATGCTTGTTTAATAACTTGTTTGCTTTTGCTTGAACGGTATGGAGCGAGGGTATACTTCACTCAGCTAGTTGTAGCTGACTCCCCAACAGTTTGTTTTTGCAGGTAAGTTGAATACATGGATGGGATAGGATTTGAGTGCAGAGCGTGACAAAGATCAAGTTGTACGAGACTGATAGAAGATTGAGAATTTGATAGGTTAAACCTAGTTGAGAGAATAAACATGAAAATGTAGTCTTTTTCTTAACTTAAACCTAATTGATATTTTGTGTTAAACCTAGGTTTACTTTATCTTGTCGTTTGGTAGGATATCTGATTCTCTGCGGTCTTGTGATCTGTGGAAGTTTCGATATCCAATAAATTATTTTCATAATAAACTTATATATGTATAATACAATGAGAGGATAATTAATTAGAGTCTTGTAAACTCTGACTTGCAAGGCGATCCTCATGTTACGGGTGCATACGTGATATGACGATTTAGGGCAATCCTACTAGGCTCCACATAGGGTCGCGACAAACAATTAGTGTTACATCAAGCTCATAAAAAAAAATAAATAAAAATAAAAATAAAAAGTAAAAGAATAGAAAGATAGGTAAAGTAATAAATAAAGTAAAAAATAAAAAATAGAAAAGAAAGAAAAAATATAGGTACAAAAAAGAAGAAATAATAATTTTTGAATAAAAAATAAAATATAATAAATAAATTAAAAAAATTAAAAAAATTAAAATTAATTATTTGAGCTTGGAATAATACATTTTTGTTGTAAATTGTTCATAAAGATAATTAAACAAATTTTCAAAAATTATTTTGTTTAATTTAAGTGAATTTTAAATGAGCCTTAAAGTTTAAATTTGTTGAACCCAACCAGGCACAGGCCAACGGCCTAATGGTTAAGACCACTGACCCATATGACTAGACCAACCACAGGACCTAGATTCGATTCCATGAGGAGGTAAATTATCCTTTTTTTTTCCTTATTTTTTTTTCCATGTGCTTTCATTGGCTAGATGAGGTAAGCGCACGTGTCAGCAAGCTGCTAGTTGAGGTAAGCGCACGTGTCAGCAAGTGGGTAGGTAAGTGGTAGGTGAGCGGTAGGCCAAAGCGTCTAGATACAATGTATCATGGTAGGTGAGCAGTAGGCTAAAGTGTCCAGATACATTGTATTGTGGTAGGTGAGCGGTAGGTCAGAATGTCTAGATACAATGTATTATGGTAGGTGAGAAGTAGGTGAACCGGTAAGTGAGCATACTAATGCCTATAAATACCAGCATACCACAACACCAATAGGACATAGAAAAAAAAAACACAAAAATAGAGAGAGAAAGAAAAAGACAAAAAGAGAAAAAGCCAAAAAAGGAAATATAGAAGAAAAACACAAAAACAGAGAGAGAGAAAAAGAAGAAGAAGTAGAGAATTACAAAAAAAAAAAAAGATAACATAGAGAGAAAAATTCCATACATATATTGCAGCAAAAATCACTCAAAAAAAGTTTGAATCAAACAGGTTCCTAGGGGAAGAAAGCAAATTGATTGTTGGTCTCAGTCTACCTGCGCAGTCAACGGTCAATGGTCAACAGTCAACAATCAACGGTCAACTGTCCACATCCAGATCAGCGCTCCAGATCAAATCCGCTTTAATCCAACGGCTCAGGTGAGTCTGTATATTTTATTATCTATTTAAATTACGGAAAAATAGTAAAAAAATAGAAAAATGCATGAAAAATAAAAAAAAAATCAGAAAAATTTAGAAAAAAAAAAAAAACCAGAATAAATACTTTTAGTGTAAATTTTCATGATTTATTAGTTTTTGATATTTTTGAATATTTTATGAATATGTATATGTAAGTAGATTAATTAAAAAATGTACATATGATGCATGTAATATAGTTTTAGTGTGTTGTATTTACAATATAATAAATTTCAGATGTGTGTTATTTATGTATATATGATAGTATTAAATTTGGGAAATATAAAAAAAGTAAAAATGATAAAATAAAAAAATTGAGTTTTCCTTTAAAGAAAAAGGGATTTAAAAAAAATAAAAAAATGTCAAAAATATTTTCAAGAAAATGAAAAAATACTTTAGTTTACATAAATAATGAAAGGATTTTTTTATCAAGATTATTTTCATATAGCATTCAATTAGCTATGAAAATGTTCATCTAAAGTTTTTAATAAAAAATATTTTCATATAGCATTCAATTAGCTATGAAAATTCTTATTAAAATTATTCTCATGTAGCATTAAATTAGCCATGAATTCTCATAAAATGATTAAAAAAAAAGACTTAGAAAAATTACATTTTTATAAAATAAAAATTAAGTGATTAGATCATAGGATCATCAAAAATGGTTTTCATAAAAAAAAATAAAAAATTAATGAACTTAAAGTGAAAATAGTTCAAAAATTAAAATAGATCAACAAAGTAAAGTTCTTTTCAAAAGAACTACGTTTTGTCTGATCTCGATTAGCGAGTACGTAGGCACCTACGGGGACAATAAAAATGGAAAAAATGTTTTGTTTTTAATATTATGAATAATTATTTTGAAATATAAGTTTTTTTTTAAAAAGGAAATATATTTGTTGATATTCATGTTCTAAAAAAATGAATAAAAAATAAAAATGAAGAAAAATACATAAAAAATAAAAATGAATGATTTGACTTGTAAATATTTGTGTTATAATGTTTCACTTGAATTTTTGAGCATGAAAAGGATAAATTATAAATTTGAAATTCCAAAAGTGGTAACCAATTTGGTTTTAATAGGTTAGCCCCGAATCCATGATATCTGGTTTTAAAAGTTTGATTTTTCAAATCAAATTTTCGCAGACTAGTAGCTAAGTTAGGATCAACCGACCCATTGATCCTAGCTTTTATTTTTTCCCGATTTATATCGGGTGGCGACTCTAAATCATTTTCAAAAATTAAAATTTCTCTTAACCCCTAGTCGAGGATTCATGTTAAATGGGTTCGGGTTTAATGTGAATCGGGTTAGGAGAAATGAACCAGATAATGGAAAAATCCAGGCTCGACAGCTTGGCGACTCCACTGGGGATATCAATAATTTTTTTTAAAAAAAAAAGAGAGAGGGCTAGCCACTTAGGAATTTTAAATTTTAAATTTATCCTTGCTCAATTTTTTGTGAATATATGATTCTTTGTATATTATCTTGAATATTTGTTTTGTAAATATATACTAACCTTGCAGGTATGAAAAAGGAAAGCAATAGCTTGTTTGTTTATTTATTATGAATTTGCATTAGCATTTGCATTTGCATGATTGTGTGCTAGATACGGTCGGACCCAGGCCGTCTTAAGAGCCTAAGCGAGGAGGACGAAGTAAGGTCCGGGGCTGTGGCTTTCCACCCTCTAGATCAAGAAATGTCCTCCCACTCCGGTTTAGTACCACTAAACCGGGGGACCTATAGAACCTTACCAAATCATGCATTCATTAGCATGGGATATGACCAACTTTTTCTAAAAATGGAGTTGAAATATAAATGTACATATGTAAATAGTTTAAAAGAGAAAATTTCAAAAAAATAATAAAAGCTATAAAAAAAATCCAAAAATTTTGTAAATATTAGCTTATACTTTGTACAAATTTCCAGAAAATGATGTCTTCAAGTACTGAAACCAACAGTAGTGGTAGCTTATGGGCTCGCCTTATTAGAGAGAATCGAGTGGAACCTTTCAAAGATCCAATGCTCCTGCTGGACCATGGTTGGTCAGTTTTAGTCCGTCCAAAAATCATTTATCAAGGATAGGTTAGGCCCAATCCTTAGCCTACCTAAAGTCCATGTTCCATTCACCATGTTCCGGGCCCTCACTCACTTATGGGCACCGAAGAAGTTGCCTTCTGTTTGGGTCAGCATGTGCTTAGCCCAACCATTGAGGAGTACACTAGACTGCTCCAAGCACCCCCACTTCTGAAGGTATCTATGTACCAAACTTCAACCATAGCCCGATCCGTATTATTTCAGAATTCTTTGGGATCAAGAGGGGGCCAATAATTGAAGCCACCAATGATTGCAATGAATATTGCATCCGGCTAACCACACTGATGGACTGGTTTGGAACCCTGAATACTTTAGAAGCAACCGAGGCATTTTCAGTGTACCACTTGAAGTTTGGGAAGAAAACCGGGTCAATGCCTTCATAGTAGCTGCTTTCGCAACCATCCTCTTCCCTAATGGCAACTTGTTCATCCACTTCCGGGTCATAGAGCTGGTTTCTCAATATTTAGCCGGCAAATCCTATATCCCTGCTCTTCTAGCCGAGCAAGTCCGTAGTCTGAACCATATCAGGACTAAAGGACGAGGCAAGTTCAAAGCAAGCATGCACTTACTGATGGTCTGGTTTGCTAGTCACACTAAACATTATGGAAAGGAATTGGCTAATGGATCCCTCATCAGTCTGAATTATGATCTCATCCAGTCTTTTGCTGAAAGGGTCCACATGGAAAATGATCATCCTCTATGGGACATAATTGCAATTCTTGAAGACATACCACCTGAAGACATGATATGGCAAGCTCGCTGGTTCAAGAGCCCTGTTGCCATCTTAAGTTGCAAGGAGTACATGGCGGTGCCCCTAATTGGACTCACCGGTTGCACTGGTTACTACCCCTCAAGTGTCATTAGACAGTATGGTATGCTGCAAGATATTACTGTCAAGCCCAATTTGGAGCGGGTCACCCTTGATTATCTGGATCCAACCAAGACCCTAGCAGCAAAGGAATTCAAGGTAAATCAAATCCGAGCCATATGGGAAAATAGAGAGGTGAAGCCAGTTTTTGAAATTGAGCCAGAAAGCAAGGAAACCAAGAAATATAGAGCAACCAGGTGGTATGTGGCTAGCCAAATGAAGAAAAATAAGGATATCCAATATGAAGCTCCTGATATCCTTCAACCAGCACCATCTGAACCTGACCCTGAAACAACTGCTTACATGGAAGCAGTTTCGGCTCGCTTGGAAGTATGTCACGGGATTTCCAAGAAAGAGAGAGAGAAATGATGGATCGCCTGCAAGATGCTGGAAGCAGGATCGCATTCTTAGAAGCCGAGTTGAAGGCAGCTCGAAAGAAAATTCAAGCTCTGGAAGACAAGATTGTCTGCCCCACCAAGACAAGAAGACTGGTTTAGTTGGTTTAGGTTTAGTCCTTAGGAATCAAGGTTCTTTGAAACCATTAGAAAGTAGTTTAGATCCAGTTTCTAGGAATCAAGGTTTTTAAACCATTAGAAGTTTCTGTTTTGTCTTTAGTTTGTAGCAAGGAATATTTTCAAGAACATTATCTTTCAATACAACTCCTTTGAATGTTTTTTTTTTAAATTATTGGTCAATATCCCCATTTGCATCCGTGTGACAGCATATCTTCTTTCTTGCATATGTATATTAATTCATTCGTTTATTCTTTGTAGTATATTAATAAAAATAAATCCAGGTTTTAGCAAATCCGAGTTTAAGTCAAATATTTGAAAGATAGCGCCCAAGCCAGTTAGGAGCCCTGTTATTACCAGATCCCGAGCTAAGATGTCCAACACCGGGAACAACCCCACAGACCAGACCACTGAGCAAAGACTCAACACCATGGAACAAACCCTCCTTGGAATTGCTGAACAAATGCAGACTTTAACACAAAGTCTTGCACAGCTTAAGAACCCCACAACTTCTGAAGAATCCTCAGGGGCACGGAAAGGGAAAGAAATTGAGGGACAGCTTATCGAACAAGAGGACCCACAAATGAATTTAATGCGGCTGAGCTGAAGAAGGAATTGGAAGCTCAGGCTAAAGAGATGGAGAGAAAGTTGCTTGAGAAATGAAAACGTTCACGGTTTTGATCAAACCGCGATCCTGAATTTGCCTCAATATGAGGAAGGTGCCTTTCCTGAGAAATTTAAGGCACCCGAGTTTGAAAAATATGACGGGACGGGTTGTCCTAATATGCATACCAGGTTGTATGTACGGCGTATGGGCCAATATGCTAAGTTTGACAAGCTGATGGTACAAACTTTCCAAGACAGTCTTACTGGTCCTGCTTTGGCTTGGTATGCCCAATTAGACCATCAGGAAATCGATACTTGGGACAAGTTGGCTAGGGCATTTTTCAATCAATATAAGTTTAATATTGAAATGGCGCCCTCAGTGTGGGATCTAAGCAATCTGAAGAAAAAGAAAGAAGAGACTTTTAAGGAGTATGCTCACCGCTGGAGAGCATTGGCTGCAAGGATCACCACCCCAATGCCTAAAAAGGACCTCACTTTCACCTTTATCAACACTTTAGAGGAGCCTTTCTTTTCCCACCTGGTAGGACATGCATCAGCAAGCTTCTCAGAAGTGGTGGTAGCTCGATGCAGGATTGAGAATGCAATTTCAGTAGGAAAATTGCAACAAGAGAAAAAGTACACTGCCCCAAGAAATGTCCCATACAAAGGAAAAGATTCAACCGTTAGCATGGTCAACACTTCGGGTGCAACTAGCTCCACTCAGTCATTTGTGTTGTCGACAAATCAGAATCAAAATCGTAATAAGAATCAGAATCAACAAAGTGCAGTTCCAAACCAGCAATCAAGGTTCAACAAGCGGAACTTCACTTGGATTCCGGTTCCCCTTAGTCAAGTATTGGCTAAACTAAGGGCCGATAATCTGATTAACTTTGAAGTGCCTAGAGAAGACCACAAGCCTAGGAATTACAATCCTGAGTTGAAGTGTGAATATCACATGGGGCAAATCGAGCACTCAACAGACAATTGCTGGAGGCTTAGGCATAAAATCCAAGATCTCGTTGATGCAAAAGTCATTCAGTTGGATTTCATTGAAGCTACAAACGTCTCTACTAACCCACTGCCAAACCATGGACCGATCATCAACATGATCACCGCTGAAGTGCCGGATCCAGAAATCAATCTGGATGAGTTGCCAATCATCATAGAACAAGTAGCATGGAACCTTCGCCAGAAGGGTCATTTGCTCAATATGAACTTGAGAGACCGCACCAAAACCAGTCCTGCTATTTACAAGATACTACAAGAAGGAACTATTAAAAAAGAAGAGATTCTGGAAATGTTGATCCCGAAACCAAGGAGATCGAGCACACAGGATGAGTTATAGGAAAGGTATCAGGCTAGAGATCCAACCGTTGGAACCTTGGGAGATGATGGAAAATACCAGTATTTAGTAGATTACTGGTTTGAGCCCCATGTCTATGCTGACGCTCCTCCAACTGGATGGGGTCCGAATTTGAAGAGGAAGATAAGAAAGCAAAAGAAGACGAGTTTGTGGGTATGATCGGAGGTGGACCAAGATCCATCAAAATCGAGATAGGTAAAGGCAGTGAAGAAGGAGCAACTTCATCAAAGCCCAAGAGCTATACCTTTCAAATTCCCCTTGCTGTGAATGATTATAAAGCCGCTCCATTTGACTATAAAGCGGTTAACCATGCTTCAATGGCCATGGTTGGTGGCCTCACTCGCTCAGGAAGAGTTTATGAGTCGACCGGAAGAATGCAACTGCAAATGCACCACAGCAACAAAATGAAGAAGGGAAGAGAGATGATGAGAAGTCAGCATTGGCAAAACTGATGAAAGCAAGCGAATTCAAAGTTGTTGAGCAGTTGGCTAAAACACTGCCCAAATATCGCTTATGAGTTTGCTAATTAGCTCTGATATACATCGTGAGGCTCTTTTCAAAGCCCTAAAAGAAGTGAAAGTTCCAGAAGGTGTATCAGAGGAAGCATTGGGGCATATAATCAATTCTATTTTTGCAAATGAGCAAATCAGCTTCTCATCTGAAGAACTGGGAGAGGAAGGTGGTCGACACAACAAAGCCCTCTTCATTGTAGTCAAAAGCAGTGGTAAAATCATCTCTCGAGTGTTAGTCGACAACGGATCCTCTTTGAATGTATGTCCTTTGGCCACTTTGAGCCTATTGGGGATTGAACCGTCAAACATCAAACCAAGCTCCACTGTGGTTCGTGCTTTTGATGGGTCAAAAAGGGACATAGTAGGTGAAGTGGAGTTAGAAGTCACCATCGGGCCTCAAACTTTCACCATTCCCTTCCAAGTAATTGATATCCCCAGAACATTCAATCTGCTGTTGGGGAGACCATGGATTCATGCTGCAGGGGCAATACCGTCAAGCCTGCACCAGAGGGTTAAGTTCATAGCTAATGGCCAACTCATCACTGTTATGGGAGAACAAGATTATGCCATTTACAAAGAGACAGCTGTCCCTTACATTGGAAAAGAAGGAGAAGAAGACTTCGGGCTCCAAATGTTTGACGAAGTCTGTATGATGAATGATGAAAAAAGCTCAGGTGGGAACCTTTGGGCTGGGTTATTCCCCCACTCGTGCTGAAGTGGTGGAAATGAAAAACCAGATGAGAAGAAGGAAGCTCGACAAGGAGTATGATCCAGTTATCAAAATCCCTCACATCAGCCATTCCTTTCCAAAGCCACATCATATCCAGCAGCCAGATGATATCAGAGAAGATGCTTCATCCAAAGAAATGGTCTTGAGAAATTGGTTCTCTGTGCCTTGCGCTAGTATTAAGTCTTTTAAGTAAGAACTTATCTAAGACTAGACTTGTGTTTTGTGTTTTTCAGTGTTATGTGATGCTCAAATAAGTGTACTTAAACACCGTCCCAGTTTAATGAAATCTATTTCTGTTTGTGTTTCACATATTCTCATACATTCCTCATTCATATTCAACCAGATCCGACAATTGTGATGAAGTTCAGGGATATCTCGCGCGTGTAATTAATGAAAATATCAATATCACCTCCAACTCTACTGGGTTAGACGTTGAAGATGATATCGATTATCAATTTAGAACACAAGAAATTTGGCAAAACTTTGAACAAGGGAGGATTGAAATTCCCGAAACCATTAAAGTGATTAATTTGGGAACAAGTGAAAACCCTAGGAATCTGAGGATAGGGGGAAAATTGCCTGAAAGCACGGCACAAGACTTGACCAAGTTACTAGCCGAATACTTGGATGTTTTTGCATGGTCGTATAGTGATATGCCCGGTTTAGACCCATCCATTGTGGTTCACAAATTGCCAACTAAGGAGGATTTTAAGCCTAAAAAGCAGAAATTAAGGCGATTTAGGCCGGATTTACTCCTCCAAATCAAGGATGAAGTAAAAAAGTTGCTTGAAGTAGGATTCATTGAGGTGTCAGATTATTCGGACTGGTATCAAACATAGTGCCAGTACTCAAGAAAAACGGGAAAGTGAGGATCTGTGTAGATTTCAGAGATCTAAATCAAGCAACACCGAAAGATAATTTCCCGTTACCCCACATCGATGTTTTAGTGGACAATACTGCTGGAAATCATCTATTTTCGTTCATGGATGGATTTTCAGGGTATAATCAGATACTAATGGCCGAAGAGGATAAGGTCAAAACCACATTCGTCACAGCCTGGGGGACTTTTTGTTACAAAGTCATGCCTTTCGGTCTCAAGAATGCCAACTTATCAACGAGCAATGCTTGTTATACTTCATGATATGATGCACAAAGAGGTGGAAGTATATGTAGATGACATGATCGCCAAGACAAAGGAAGGAGAAGATCATGTAGAAGTGTTGAGGAAACTTTTTGAAAGATTAAGGAAGTTTCAATTGAAATTGAATCCAGAAAAATGCACTTTCGGAGTGACATCCGGAAAATTATTAGGATTCATGGTTAGCCAAAAAGGGATAGAAATCGATCCTGATAAGGTCAAGGCAATTCAGGATTTACCTCCACCGAAAACATTAAAAGAAATCAGAGGCCTCTTGGGAAGGTTGAATTACATTGCTCGATTCATATCGCAGTTGACTGATAAGTGCCAACCGCTGTTTAAACTGCTGAAGAAGAATGCCCAAATTGAATGGAATGACGAATGTGAAAAAGCCTTTAATCGGATAAGCAATATCTGACAAATCCACCAGCTATTGGTCACTCCAAAACCTGGGAAACCGTTTCTTGTATTTGATGATTCTTCAATCCATGGGTTGTGTACTCGGGCAAAAGGAGGTGAAAAAGGAAAAGAAAGAGCTGTTTACTACTTAAGCAAGAAATTCTCAAATGGAGAACAAAAGTATTCAGAGATAGAAAGGACCTGTTGTGCATTAGTATGGATTATGCACAAGCTTAGATAGTATACGCTCTTCTACTCGATTGAGTTAATTACGCATGATCCATACGATACTTGGCAAGCAAACCGGCTTTAGTTGGTCGAATCTCGAAATGGCAGATGCTGCTTTCTGAATTTGATATCACTATGTAGTTCAAAATTCAGTCAAAGAAAAGTTTTAGCTGATCAACTCACAGAAACCCAGTTGATGATGAGAATTGAAGGAACAAGACCATTTTCAGATGAAGGTATCCGATAGCGGAAACAGAAACTGAAAGCAGCAGCTAGAAGTTGTACTTCGATGGAGCAGCCAACGTATACGGTGTGGAATAGGGGCAGTCCTCATTTCGCCAAAAGAAGATCAGTTCCCGACATCAGCCAGATTAACATTTCCCTACACAAACAATGTAGCGGAATACAAGCTTGCATCATGGGATTAGAAATGGCAATTCAAATGAACATAGAGGAGCTCGAGGAGAGTTCAAAAATAAGGATCCCAAGTTGATTCCTTATCATAACCACTTGGCTGAGTTAGCAGGAAGATTCAAAGAAATTTCTTTCACTTATGTGCCAAGAACTCAAAATCAATTTGCTGATGCGTTGGCTACTCTAGCTTCATTAATCCAATTCACTGAAGGAGTAAGAATACGACCTTTGCAAGTCCGGATAAGAAGTGAACCCGCATTCTTGCCGTGATCGAGCCAAGTGAACCATGGTTTCAAGATATCAAAATTTTCTTGCAAACAGGTAGTTACCCTGAGTATGCTACAAAAAAGGATCAGAAATCATTAAGCATCTGGCAAGTCATTTCTTGCTGAGTGGAGATACCTATACAGAAGTTCATTTGACACAACTTTGTTGAGATGTGTGGACGAAAAGGAAGCCAAAAGACTCATGGAGGAAGTTCATGAGGAGTATATGGACCTCATATGAACGGATGTATGCTAGCTAAAAAGCTCATGAGGCTAGGATATTTCTGGTTAACCATGGAATCAGATTGTATCAAACATGTGAGATCTTGTCATTTGTGTCAAATTTACACAAACAAGATAAATGCTCCTCAAAAGAATTACAGTCAATGTCGACACCATGGCCCTTCTCAATGTGGGGAATAGATGTCATTGGGCTAATTTTGCCAAAAGCTTCAAATGGTCATCGATTCAAACTAGTCGCAATCGATTACTTCACCAAGTGGGTTGAAGCCGCTTCATATGCCAGTGTGGCAAAAGCCGTAGTAGTGCGATTCATCAAAAGAGATATCATCGCTCGATATGGAACTCCAGAAAGTATCGTTACCAATAATGGTACGAATCTGAACAACAATGCAGTGACTGACTTATGTCAGCAATTCAAGATTAAGCACCGGAATTCCACTCCATATCGCCCACAGATGAATGGAGCCGTAGAAGCCGCCAACAAAAACATCAAGAGAATCATTGAAAAGATGATGATTGCATACAAGGATTGGCATGAAATGCTCCCATTAGCATTGATGGCGTATCGAACCTCTGTAAGAGTGTCAACTGGGGCAACGCTCTATTCCCTAGTATATGGGACTGAAGCCGTTTTACCAATAGAAGTTGAGATTCCTTCACTCCGAGTATTGGCTGAAACAGAGCTCGAAGAAGCTGAATGGGTTAGACAAAGGATCGAAAAGTTAAATCTTTTGGATGAAAAAAGGCTAACTGCTATGTGTCATGGGCAATTGTATCAACAAAGAATGGCTAGAGCGTTCAATAAGAAAGTCAAGCCAAGAAACTTCCAAGAAGGGGATTTGCTTTTGAGAAAAGTACTGCCAAATATACAAGATTCCAGGGGAAAATTTGCACCAAATTATGAGGGACCTTACATAGTGAAGAAGGTCTTGTCGGGAGGAGCATTAATCCTTTCCCAAATGGATGAACCTGATTTAAAGGATCCTGTAAACTCAGATGCTGTAAAGTTGTATTATCCTTGATCAATAAAATTTGTCATTTCAAGTGATCAATTGATTTTATTTGATTAATTATAAGCAAAGTTGATATCCCTGAAATTCTCTGAAGTCGGATCAAAGCCTAACTCACAAAATTCTTCCAAATAAATTTCCAACCAAACACCATTTGAATTATCAGAAAAGTGATTTGGGCATCTCATAATGCTGAATAACTTCATATATACAGTTTTGTCTGTTGACTGTTCTTATTTTATAAGAAAATATTACTGCAAGGGTAACGAATATTGATAGACAAGAAAATTGAAGCATGCTTTTTGATCATCAAAGTTGGATATGGGACCAAATTGTCATGTCCTCACCCAGAGAATCCCCAGTGGAATGAAAAAAAAACATAGTTAGAAATTGTGTACCCCTCAGTCTAGACTCAACAGATAGTTTAGACCGAGAAATAAAAAATCCATCCTTTCAAGATGGTAACCAATTCAAAAATCTATCCTTTCAAGATGGTGACCGATTCTAAAAATCCATCCTTTCAAGATGGTGACCAAGATAAAAATCCCAAAATCCATCCTTTCAAGATGGTGATCAAGATAAAAAATTCCAAAAATCCATCCTTTCAAGATGGTGACCAAATTCCAAAAATCCATTCTTTCAAATGGTGACCAAATTCCAAAATCCATCCTTTCAAGATAGTGAACAAATAAAAACCCATCATTTCAAACCCAAACATGATGACCTGGTTCTGTTAAGTGAGCAAAAAATTGGCTATCTTTTGTCTTTGTAGCCAAGTTTTATTAAACTTAGCCACAAAGAGGGGCAGCTGTAGACACCCAATTTTTTGCTCAAATTTAGGGCTCTAATTTATAATAAAAATTAGTGTTACATCAAGCTCATAAAAAAATAAAAAAATAAAATAAATATAATAATAAATAAATAAAAAGTAAAAAAATAGAAAAGATAGGTAAAGTAATAAATAAAGTAAAAAATAAAAATAGAAAAGAAAGTAAAAATATAGGTAAACAAAAAGAAGAAAATAAGAATTTTTGAATAAAAATAAAAAATAATAATAAATAAATTAAAAAAATTAAAAAAATGAAAATTAATTATTTGAGCTTGGAATAATACATTTTTGTTGTAAATTGTTCATAAAGATAATTAAACAAATTTTCAAAAATTATTTTGTTTAATTTAAGTGAATTTTGAATGAGCCTTAAAGTTTAAATTTGTTGAACCCAACCAGGCACAGGCCAACAGCCTAACGGTTAAGACCACTGACCCATATGACTAGACCAGCCACAGGATTTGGATTCGATTCCATGAGGAGGTAAATTATCCTTTTTTTTCCTTATTTTTTTTCCACGTGCTTTCATTGGCTGGATGAGGTAAGCGCACATGTTAGCAAGCTGCTAGTTGAGGTAAGCGCACGTGTCAGCAAGTAGGTACGTGAGCGGTAGGCAAGTGGTAGGTGAGTGGTAGGCCAAAGCGTCTAGATACAATGTATCATGGTAGGTGAGCAGTAGGCTAAAGTGTCCAGATACATTGTATCGTGGTAGGTGAGCGGTAGGTCAGAATGTCTAGATACAATGTATTATGGTAGGTGAGAAGTAGGTGAACCGGTAAGTGAGCATACTAATGCCTATAAATACCAACATACCACAACACCAACAGGATATAGAAAAAAAAACACAAAAACAGAGAGAGAAAGAAAAAGAGAAAAAGCCAAAAAAAGGAAATATAGAAGAAAAACACAAAAACAGAGAGAGAAAAAAAGAAGAAGAAGTAGAGAATCACAAAAAAAAAAAAAGATAACATAGAGAGAAAAATTCCATACAAATATCGCAGAAAAAATCACTCAAAAAAAGCTGGAATCAAATAGGTTCCTAGGGGAAGAAAGCAAATTGATTGTTGGTCTCAGTCTACCCACGCAGTCAACGGTCAACGGTCCACATCCAGATCAGCGCTCCAGATCAAATCCACTTTAATCCAACGGCTCAGGTGA
This sequence comes from Combretum micranthum, assembly GCA_024138025.1. Lineage (NCBI taxonomy): Eukaryota > Viridiplantae > Streptophyta > Magnoliopsida > Myrtales > Combretaceae > Combretum > Combretum micranthum. The sequence continues at coordinate 302,705 of JAMXBD010000130.1, forward strand.
GTCTGTATATTTTATTATATATTTAAATTACGGGAAAATAGTAAAAAAAAAAGAAAATGCATGAAAAATAAAAAAAATCAGAAAAAATTTAGAAAAATCCAAAAAAAAAACAAAATAAATACTTTTAGTGTAAATTTTCATGATTTATTAGTTTTTCATATTTTTTAATATTTTATGAATATGTATATGTATGTAGATAAATTAAAAAATTGTACATATGATGCATGTAATATAGTTTTAGTGTGTTGTATTTACAATATAATAAATTTCGGATGTGTGTTATTTATGTATCTATGATAGTAATTAAATTTGGGAAAAATAAAAAAAGTAAAAATGATAAAATAAGAAAATTGAGTTTTCCTTTAAAGAAAAAGGGATTTAAGAAAAATAAAATAAAAAAATGACAAAAATATTTTCAAGAAAATGAAAAAATACTTTAGTTTACATAAATAATGAAAGGATTTTTTTATCAAGATTATTTTCATATAGCATTCAATTAGCTATGAAAATGTTCATCTAAAGTTTTTAATCAAAAATATTTTCATATAGCATTCAATTAGCTATGAAAATTCTTATTAAAATTATTCTCATATAGCATTAAATTAGCCATGAATTCTCATAAAATGATTTAAAAAAAAAAAGACTTAGAAAAATTACATTTTTATAAATAAAAATTAAGTGATTAGATCATAGGATCACCAAAAATGGTTTTCATAAAAAAAATAAAAAATTAATGAACTTAAAGTGAAAATAGTTCAAAAATTAAAATAGATCAACAAAGTAAAGTTCTTTTCAAAAGAACTACGTTTTGTCTTATCTCGATTAGCGAGTACGTAGGCATCTACGGGGCGACAATAAAAATGGAAAAAATGTTTTTGTTTTTAATATTATGAATAATTATTTTGTAAATATAAGTTTTTTTTTAAAAAAGGGAAATATATTTGTTGATATTCATGTTCTAAAAAAATGAATAAAAAATAAAATGAAGAAAAATACATAAAAAATAAAAATGAATGATTTGACTTGTAAATATTTGTGCTATAATGTTTAGTTGAATTTTTGAGCATGAAAAGAATAAATTATAAATTTGAAATTCCAAAAGTGGTAACCAATTTGGTTTTAATAGGTTAGCCCCCGAATCCATGATATCTGGTTTTAAAAGTTTGATTTTTCAAATCAAATTTTCGTAGACTAGTAGCTAAGTTAGGATCAACAGACCATTGATCCTAGTTTCTATTTTTTCTCGATTTATATAGGGTGGCGACTCTAAATCATTTTCAAAAATTAAAATTTCTCTTAACCCCTAGTTGAGGATTCATGTTAAATGGGTTCGGGTTTAATGTGAATCGGGTTAGGAGAAATGAACCAGATAATGGAAAAATCCAGGCTCGAAAAAATTCATCAAAAATCGTTCTCAAAACAGTAAAAAAACTTCCATTCGAGAAACAACAGCTGAAACTTGTATTTATCAAGTCCAAAACACCCTCTCTTGTACCTAAATCTTAGCCTAACATTAGTATATACATATAGGCTTAAGTTGGCTACAAAACCAACTCAAAATCTCCCCAAACACAATCCAAAAATTTGCCCCCAAACAGACACAATGTATTTCGCACATTTCTTCTTCTTTGCTCACTTGTTCAAACACTTCAAAATAAAAGTATATGCCATCTTTTAGTCTATATAATCATCTAAGCATCAACCCTTATCAACCACAATCAAAACCTCATTTTAATGACTCCAAATAGCAACAAGAAACCAATCCAAATAACCCTTGATTCCATCAATATACCAGTTGTAAACTCAAGCAAAATAACAAATCCTTAAGGTAAGTATAATGTTAGTTGGCTAGATTAATTTTTTTTCCTAAGTTACTAATCCTCTTATCTTCCTCTTATATCCTTGTTTCATCAAGAACGAATAGCTAAACTCACTCTAGCATCCAACCAAGGTAATAGCCATTACAATATCAAGTTTACATTATGTTCAATTACTAGAAATTAGGAAGATGATAAGTTAAGATACAATGGAAGTTACTGCTATGTTTGAGATGTATAGATGATGATTTAAAGTTGAATAATTAAGTTGTTATTGTATTAAGGATTCATGGATGCTAAAGAATATGAAAACATCAAAAGGAGAACTTAGAACTTCAAGCTTTGATAAATTCGGATTAAAAAAAATCAAAACAAGTCCATTAAAGTGAACTATGGAAACACTTTAAAAAAAAGGATTAAACTGTATCGATGTGTTTTTTATAAGCCAAAAATGACCCACCAATGGAAAGAACATGAAAAATTCTATGAAATCAACTACTCATTTGTTAAAAACGAATAAGAAGTAGATTAGATATTATAAAAACAAAATTTCAAATATTGCTATTAGAATTTCAGCGTCACAGAGTTGTTCTCATATTTTTCATCATCTTGAAGATCTTGTTTGATAAAAACAACACCATTAATGGATTGTACTAAAAAAATCCTATGAAAACGACATTTATTCATAAAAAATGGACTATAAATGAGTTAGATATCACAAAAACAAATTTAAGATAAAACTGTCATGATTCATTCGAAAATTGCAGAATTGATTTATGAATTCAAAAACCTTACATGTTTCTTTTCTTGAAAATAATCCCACTACTAGAACTAACTCAAAGAGTACTATCAAATCGACTATTTATATAGCGAAATCGGATTCAAAACAAACAGGAAATCACAAAATAGAAATTCACTCAGTTTTCACTCTTAATAAACCAATATTAATGTTATTGTTATTCCTATTAATATGATTATGATTATTACTATTATTATTACTACTTTTATAGTATTCAATATTATTGATATTTTCATCAAGAGTCATTAGGATTATTAATACTATTATTATTTACGTTAAGGTCATTATATTTATATTATCATCAATTCTATTATTATTTTTGTCACTGATATTATTATTCAGTAATAGTATGAAAATTGTTGTTATTATTACACCTTCATTTATTACTAATATTGATATTAACATTTCAAAACTAATGTTACTGATAATATCATATTATTAAACTTAGCTTGTTTTGCAATAAAAATAAAATTGAAGTATAATAAAAATTTGATATATCTAAACTCCATCAACATACGATTTTATTAAAATAATTTCGAAAGGTATAGATACTAGAACATACCCTTAAATAAATAAAAATAGTAATTTAAGAGACAGATAAGGTTGATAGACAAAGAAGTAATAAATAAAAATCTTCTATTAAAAGTAATAGGACTTAAGGAAAAGACAAACCCTTTAAATAAAAATATATATAGCATTTAAGATCAAGAGAAGCAAAGTGAAAACAAATAATAGATAAATATCCTTTACTATAGGGGTCAAAACCTTAAAAAGCTTTATACAAATATAAAAACCATATCAAATACCGATACAGAATAATTAAGCACCTATAAAGATTCCATTAAATTATTGAACGACGCAATAACTAATATAACGAGCTTAGTCTAATATGAAGCGATTAAGATCAACACCTTTAATTCTAGGAAGACTTCTCTTATAGAAAATGTATTTTGACGAATTTTCTGATAATCACAAAAAGGATTAACCCTTATAAAATTCGAAACTCCTAACTGGGAAAAATAAGATGAATTAAAAAGAGTAAAACTTAAATTTAGGATACACAAAGTATAACCGAAAGCATTATAAATAATAGTGTAATAATAAATATCTATTATCTCTTTTCATAGGAAAATAGATCAATTTTTGGACTTCCAGAAGCATATTCCGATAGTTTAGCAAGGACCACAGATGAGTAACTCAGACTTATTACATTGTTTGTAGTTATAGTTTAGCTACATTATAATACAAGAATAATAATAATTAACTCGTGTGTACATGGGTTATGGGTATTGCTTCCTGTTTGGAGTTACTTGATTGCTAAACAATACTGAATAAAAGTGATAATGGGATGCTTGAGAATTTGCTGAGTGCATGGCATGTTGATTGTTTGTGTGAAGTCTCAGCGTCTTTAACTTGACTAATAGATATTGGCATTATAAATAAAATAGACATGCATCGCATAAATTGCATATACTGCATTATAAGTATGTGATAGCCTACTACGCGTTAGAATTTCGATTCTCTTGTAATGCTTGGTCTTTCTAGGCAAGAGGCTATTAGTTCTACTCAAGATTATTTTTATTATGTCGGTTCCATGAGAACTAACTAGTAATGAAGGACGTCACCCATGATATAGCTATGAAATCTAATACTTAGTGGAGTTTCTAAGGCTTAAAATAGGAAATATGTGCTTTGAACAACATTAACATACAAAGATAACTATCATGAGAATTGTGGCTTTCTTGTGTACTTAGTTTCTCCTAGGTAGGTGATTCATAAATTGGTTTTCCTTTAACCCCAATGAGAGGGCGTAAATCTCCATCCTGTTTAGATTCCGAATTGTCCAAGCTTGTAATTGTTTATGTGTTTGAATGCTACATTACATATGGTTGATAATAACTTGCTTGTTTTGTGATAAGTTCTGGTTATTCACTGAGCTCGTGGTTCGCTCATCCCCCAACAGTTTTTATGTAGGTATAACATTAACTGGGATCAGATTAAGAATGTGTAAAGAGTACTTCTCCAACAGACCTTATTGAAATTAGAAACGTCGGTTATGATAAAGTTAGCTACAAAATTTGATAGTTTGTATAAACAAGTAAATGTTGTAATTTGGTTAATTGTTAACCAATTTTCATTATTTGGTAGGGGATACTGATTCTCTACGATCTTGACAGATTATGGAAAAGTTGGAATTCATAATGAATTTAGATAAAGATCTTATATCTATATTATATAATGTAAATAAATATGATAGAATCTTGTAAACTCTGACTTACAAGACGGCTTTCATATTACGGGTGCACACGTTTTAGATTAATCCTACTAAACTCCTTTTTTAGGAGTGACAACAGCCTTAAAGAACCTTTAAAACAGAGCATAACCTCTGTTTTGCCTCCTAAATATTGTCTAAGTATCAAACACAACAAAAACCCCAATTCCTTCCTTCAAAAAACAACAAAAACCAAGCCAATTAGCCATAGTTTTACCTTAAACCAAATTGTAAATTCAAGCTAAAAAGGGTAAGAAAGTCTTAGTTAATTTTTTTTTTTAACTCTTAATATATCTAAAACTCACTATCCAACTTTTAATTTAGGTTTGGTTCTTGTTAAGGAAGGGAGCTTGGTATCCTTTTCCACATCTAATCAAGGTAACTTTTATCCTAACCTTGATTTCTTATTAGATTTATGAATAGACATGAGGATGGAAAGAGTAGTTTTGGAGAAGCTTATGTGTTTGGGAGAAGTAGTTATTTATTTGATGAATTCAACTAGATGAACTATTATTGTTTTAGTGATGCTTGGATGATGAGGGTTATGAAACATCAACTTAGAGATTTTATAACTCTAAGTCTAGAAAATTCGGATCTAAGAAAGAAGAGCCAAAAACATGCTTAAATTACAACTAAACTAGCTTAAAAATATGTATAATGCCCCTAGAATCTAATATGAGAATGAAACTTGGTAAAACAAGCCTTAAAGGCATGATTAAGTGTCTTACATTACCAAAAAAATGTATATATATAATATGAAACAAATCTTAGAAATTAACTGTAAAGACCTAGCATGCTTAATTCTCAAATTAAGCACACTAAGGCCCCAACCACGTATAACTCTCACGAATTATACGTAAGGTTATTTTTAAAGAAGTTTTTTATGTTGAATATTGCTAAACCAATTTTAATCTAAGAAATCATTATTCGATTTTCAAATAATTGGATTTGGCAGCGAAAAATCAAATTTTATAAAATGACTTATAAACTTCTACTCCTTATAGAGCAAACCAGTTTTCTAAGAAACTAACTTTATAAAACACTTTATGATTTATTCTTAGGGGTAGATAATTATTTAATAACATTTGGCATTAACAAGCCCTTAAGAGAAAATACAATATATAAATAAATCCAGTCTCTATAAAACAAAACAAAGAAGAAACAAAATACAAATATATCTCGATCCTATTACATTTCACTCATCTCCCAAATCTTCAAATTCTCCGATGCCCGAGACAAACATCATCACATCAACAACAACAACAACAATAATAAGGACAACAACATGAACAACCTCCACATCATCATCAAATCATCATCTCATTACTCATCTTCATCATCAACAACTCCATCAATAACAACATCATCAACCATAACAACTCAACAATATCAACGTCATCCTCAATCATCTTAACATCACCATCTTCATCAACAATAATACCTGTAAAAAGAACAATAACAACAAGAATGAGCCGAAGCTCAATACATAGCAACACAATCACACATGGAGTGACACATGAGCTTAACTAAATGCAATGTATAATCAACAAGTTATTATCTTTTCTTTAAAATAAACAAATCAACATGTGAGTATTCAAACTCCGGACATCAAAGATCTAGTATAACGTCTGCCTCCCTAAGTGGTCCCTACTGTTCATATAAACTTGGCAGCCCTACCTTCCATCGTAGCCTGTAATACTAGGAGATCTTGAGTAACGCATCACGATGCTCAGGGGGTTGATATAAGCAGCTCGGATACTTATATCTCCTAGATAATATATCTGATAAAGAGAAAATAACTTCATCTAGCGTTGACAGTCGTTACACGACTTCACTTATTTTGGTTCCACTACAAGAATTTTGATATTAGGTGACGTTTGTAAAAATTATAAACGTCGCCCATCTTTTATAAGTTTAAACTCATCTTCTAAATCATAGTATTAGTTACGTTTCCAAAACATTATATGGAGCTTTTCATTTAATAATTTCCCCACCAAAAAAAAAATGAAAAAATGAAATTCATTAAAGTCATCCCGCGTATTAGTCACGTTTCCAAAACATTATACGGAGCTTTTCATTTAATAATTTCCCCACCAAAAAAAAAATGAAAAAATGAAATTCATTAAAGTCATCCCGCCATTTCGAAATCTTCGGGCATAAGGAAAAACAGAACACGCTACATTGACATGACCCTCCATCTTTTCTCTATCCTGCATGCAACACCCTCATCTTACAAACTTCGACTGATTTCCATCATTCGTACCACCACCATCTCCGGTTGATCTCTCCGTTCCATCTCCGGCTAATCCTTCTGTTCCATCTCCGGCTAATCCTTCTGTTCCATCTCCGGCTACTAGGTGCCTCCATCGTATCGATTTCATCTCTGACAGTTGTGTCGAGAAGCATCGTACAAATCTTCGACTCCACAGTCCTTAATGATCTTTCATCAATGGAGACAGAACATCTAGGTTCATTCTTACATATTTTGACTTTTATTTAGCTTGACATACACATTTTTGTGCTCCTGTTGCACAAATACTTATACTCTGATCAGGGCTTGCGTTTAAGGGTTGTGGGTATTTTCTTTTTGTTGCTCATGTTTCTAAAATTTGTGCACTCTTTGATTGTTAGGATGTGAGTTTATAAATACTTTGTTAGTTCTTATGATGTCTTCATTCGAATGTTCTGCTACATTGTACAAATAACATGTTATTTTACATAGATCACTTACTCAAGAAGATATACACTGGTACATTAGGTTTAGACTTAGTTTTATAAAGAACCTGTTCTTCTTGTGCGATTTATTGTCAACTGTAATGACAATATGACTAGGTTCATTGATGTAAAATAAGTTCCTAATACTATCTCCACATTTGTTATTAGGTTTTTGAAGTAATACGTTATAGGAGTAGTCATCTTCTAGGATGAACTCTTCATTGTACATCACATCCCATCCCACTATGTTAAATACCATGGTACAGTCCCGAACAGGTTGATCACCTGACGATTGAATATTGTATATATATGACTAGTAATAAACCATATGCAATGTTGGATATTTGACGAATGCTTTTAACGAGGTTACAAAGAATTCTTAGAGTTGAGTAGGGAAGGATGAAGAATTTGAGGCTAGTATTGGCATTGCATTGGGGTTAAAATGCTAAAGTTGTTTTTCAAATAAAATGGGCTTGAGTTAAAATCTTGCTTAAAGTGCCCTGCTTTTCTCTCTACCATTTTGCTTTGAAGCATGGACTCTGTAATTCTTTTCATCATAGATTTCCTACCAAACTTATCTTATATGGCTAGAGGCTGAACTGACTTGATTCATTTTCACCCCCACTCCCAACATTGATTAAATACAAATTATGAATATTCCTATTGGATAATTAAAATTGTATTCAAAGTTGTGATGATTGAGTGTAATACAATGTTGATGAACTACTTGAACAGAACACATAGCATAAGATGATGATGTGATGCCTTTAAAAAAATGGACAAGCCATCTATTCAAAGTGAAAATGTAGCAATAGCGATCTATTAAAAGGCAAGAACGCTCACTATTGATTTAGAAAATATTAATAAAAGCGAAAAAAAAAAGAATTTTGTGGATGTTTTCCCTCATTACATTATGTCAATGGCTGAAACATGCACTGGTTGAAGCGTTAGTGCCCTGACCATAATGCTTTGTGATCCTGACATGGGGAGATTGAAGACTTTATGACCATAATGCTTTGTGATCCCAACTGTTAACTGAGCTTTTTTGGATGCTTTAGATCCTAACTAGGCTGTAATGTTCATTGATAGTCCCTTCCTATTTATGCTTAAGGATTTTCTTTATTGTCATGAGCTGTTCAATTATAGACAATGACATCAACATGCAGTTCGGTTTAGGCTTCGGAGTGGCATGTATGGCTGCTTGCTCTTAGTCACTTTATGTTGTGGTTGTAATGTCAAAGATATCTAACATGATTTATCATTTTTCTCTTTTTAGTGATCAATTTGGATTAAAAAAAAACCATGAATCTAGTTTAGAATACTTGTATTAGTGTTCCAAGGAGGATTAGAGAGAGGCATTACAGTAGATAGGATAGAAACATTCTTCCTAAATCCATGATCAAGAAAACTAAATAAACATAGCTCAACAAAGTAAAGGAAGTAAATAAATATAGGGAGTTCGAAAGCTAACAAAAACACTTTCCAACACCTTTCCTTAAGTTAAGGTAATGATATTATCCATTCCTAACTCTCACAACATTGATTCAAATGTCGCTTTTTGCAAAGTCTTTATAAGAACATCGACTTCTTGAAATCTTAAAGAAGATAAGTGATAGAGCAAGGACCCCTATTCAACTAATATGCTTCTTAGTGTAATCATGAAGAAAAATGTGGGTAACGGTAGGAGCTGTCCTAGATTTTGTAATAGGTTTTTGCCTATGATTCCATTATGTCCGAGGCGGGAACCAAGTCTAAGCTATTCTTAAAAATTCAATGTTGTCCCTTTCTAGTGATTTTCATTTGTCATGCTTACAAATCGATTTGAAGTTTTATTGGAGTAAATTTATATCAATGGATTATTTCAACAAGGGGAAGTTATTGAACTTGTCATATAGGAGAACCAGTGCTGATTTTGTAGAATTATTTTATGCAACTTCCTGTGTCTGTGTATAATGTTTTGGCTCCATTAATGAGTTTAAGCCCAAAATTCATTTAAAGGAAGTTATAACTTTAAAGAAGTTCTACTATCTTGATAGTGTTATTTTTATTTCGCAAGGAGAATAATGCTACATTTACTAGAAAAAAAAGGATGATTTTTTGAAAAAAAAAAAGAAGACAGAACAGCTGAAATCCTAGTTTCCATTGATATTTGTAATTTGCTAAGTTAGTTATCAAGTGGTTTGACACCATCAATGCACCAATTTTAACTTCTGATGCAATAAATGGTTCAAAAAGGATGAAAAACAAGCTACATAATTTCTCGACAGACCAAAAAATACAATTTTGCAACTGAAGCTGATGCAGATCAGTTGTTGGCTATCACTGTCACTGTCCCCCATTGTTATTCTTAGAGTATAAAGGGCCTATGTAGATAGATGCATTAAGCTCAGCCAAAAAGAAATAGAAATTTGTCATACAAAACTTACTAGTAATACTTTATACATTGCATATAAAGCATATTTTACATAATTCTTTGTGCCAAATGTTTCTTTATCCAAATTGGAAACTCATCAGCCAACTTGAGGTTTGGTTGTATTACTTGTTCTTTATAACTGTCATGTTAAAACTTTATTAACTTTACATATTGTTCCACTATACTAAGATTGTGTCTATCATACTTTCATGTAATTGCATATGATCTATGCCTTTCCTTTTCTGGGGATTTATCTACCAACTATTGAACTGCATACCTTATATTTTTTCCTCTCCAGCTGTAGCCACATTGTCTGATATAGCAGCAGGTTGTCCTAGTTGTTTGTCTGATTAGTTAGCCACATTGGTTGATATAGCCAGGTTGTCCTAGTTGGGTTGTCTGATTAGTTTTCTGCAATGTAAATACCAATTTAAGTATGACTTGGTTAATAGTTTTTTACTTGTGTTAATCAACCAAAAAAATTTTCTAGCCATTTTCATGTCTTTATCTGTACTCAAAATTTGTTCAGTTAGCTTAGTGACTAAACTCTCTCTTATAGTACTATTTCTAGAAATTTCAATAGGCTATTTCTGGAATAGTCAGCAGGGCAGTAGATCGGGGGTAATGGGGAAGAGAGAGAGAGAGGTTTATAGGCAGTGGCTAAGCTAATGGTAATGTTGGGGTAGAGGTTGTTATGGCAAGGTGGGGCTGATGAATGTCTACTCTTTTTTGTTCCTTGGCCCCCTTTTCTTTTTATCTTCATTATAATTTTCTTTTATACTTTACAGAACATAACACATCAAAATTAACACATACACATTTGTAGAAAGTGCATGCAGCTTTTCTAAAAAATGCATTTCAAATTACTTAGAATTGCTACTGTGTAGACATAACACCTTGTGGTTCATTTGTTAATTAAAGTTTGTAAATTATGCAGTGGTTTTTTGGCTCTCTGAGTTGAAACCTCTTTAATGTCTTGAGTAATTTCTCACTTTCTATAGATACTGAAGGAATCTGAGGATATAACTAAACTATACAGTCAGTCAAATTTATGTTAGGCTTAGGATGTGGAATATGGGATCCAAATTTGCAAACGAATATACTGTTCCTTCTTTTCTGTTTTTTTTTTCAGCCTAAATAAATTTAGATTCAAGTTATAGTTATATTAGTCATACTTTTAACAAGTATTAGTTGCAGACAAGAAAAAGAGCTGGTTTCCTTCACCAACAAATTGGTTGTAGTTATATATTTTATGATAAGTGCTATTTCTTATAAATTCTGTGATGGGATGTTAAGATGGATGCAATTTATAACATTTTTTAACTAATTATTTTATGTTCTAGGGACCTATATGATGTGTATTTTATTTGCTAGAAACTGTGATAGTGGATTTATAGTCCGGACTCTTTACATTGTGTTTCTGTCTCATCTGTGCAGGAAATTAAGGCTACCTTGTCTAGAGATTCATGTTCTATTCGAAGAGATGCTTCCTCTCAGAACTCAAGGGCAACCACAGTAGGCATTTTAAAGGATTACAACTGACTTCAAGTCTTGATTTTCGTCTTTATGTTTTCAGTGATTTCATCATTTTTGTTTGAATATTCCCACAAAGCAATTTTTGAGCTTCTTTGCTGATTTTCTTTTCGATTGATGGAGGTCTTGGATTGCTTCGAGCTGCAGTCAGATGCTAACATATTTCTAGAACTGGTCCCCGGTTTCCCAAAGGTAAGAAATTATTATATTTTTAAGAGGTGATAATCATTTTATTTTGATTGAAATGTGAACTAATACACAATATCTTTTCTTTCTCCCAATTTTTTCATTGTTTTGCAGTCACATGCTTCACAGATCTTTGCGTTTAAGTTTCAAATTTATCGGAGGGCAGAAGTAAATGGTCCACTGCCACTTAGGCTCTACAAGCTAACCGCATACTAGTGAAGAAGTTTTATTCATCTTGTAGTGTGTGAGTTTTCTTCATTGACTTTTTCTTTTGGTTATTAGTACATGATTTCTTTCGTAATTAAACCTCATCATTTCTCTTCGTGATGCAACGAGAATGGAATTGTGATTCCATTCTATACTCTTTAATAATTACTATTACAATTAAGTTTTCATTTTCTTACACATTTATTGTTCATAGTAATTACTGGAGATTTTTTTACAAACATCATATCAAATTAATTGCATTTGATGATATCTAAACAAAAAGAATCAATTTATAAATAAGCTGCTTATTAACATTCCTTCTATTCCAATCAATTCCATTCCAGACAATTCATATGGACAAAACGGGAGACAACTAACGTTCCTCCGTTACTTATATATATATTAACAATTTTTCCTTTCATATATTAGACATTTGGCAAGTTAAAAGAAGTTATCGTCTTTAATATATGGTTCTATCTTAAGACAAACTATGCATTTGATATGACACACATGTATTGTACTATCCATTGGTGACTAAATAAACCAATAATATTTGGATATACAATAATTCATTAAAAAAAAAAATCCTCTTTATCTTTTCTCAAATACCGTATGCATTCCTTACCTTAAAAATGCCTGCCATCATGTTGCTCGCCAAAGTAATATATATACAAGAACTAATGACTCAACCACATTCAATACTGATATATAAGTACGTTTTCTTTATTCATTGTTTCGGTGAAGTTATATATAAATATGTATGATTTAAAATAAATTGTTTTTATCATTCTAACACTATCAAATTTCTCAAAAGATCCAACACATTAAATATGGATATGATTCTCTATCTGTAATGCACGTTTTAATAATCAATTTATTTGATACATGACGTAACATGATATCTCAAGCTAGCTCATTTGTTTGAAATATGGAAGGCTAAATTAGATGGCATTGATTGAACACGGCATTCTCTTACACTAAATATGAAGTAGGGCAATGTGAGAAATAGCTCTGTACTAAATTTGATATAGGATAGCAGAGATTTGATTTAGTTGTTATATCTTTTAATTATTAGATCTTATTTTATTAGAATTTGATAGGATTGATATGATTGATATCTTATTGATGTAGGACAATGTAAGGAATAGCTCTTACACTAAATATGATGTAGGGCAATGTGCTATATATATATATATATTTACTTACTTCTATAGGTAAAAGATTCATCAAAGTGCATGACAAGGAGCATCAATGTTTAACTACTCCACATAATTATCTCTCTTTCCACTCATTTAAAAGGCATGTGGACGATAATATAAACTAAACTAATGAAAACCTAGGAATACCTTATGCAATCATTGTCATGTTCATCATAGGAGAAAGAGTAGAAAGTGTGCTAATATTTAGCTCAAAGGAAATTTCTTTCTTTCTTAATTTTGATCTCACTTGTATGAATTCATCCAAATAAATTTCTCACCTAACTTTGGAACTGCATATTGAAGTTGCTACACAATCCTTGCAACTACACTATCTGATGCATGTTTAAGATAAGTGTACTAGATTGTTAATTATTGATTACAATGACTTTATTCATTTTATTAAACAATATTTTCAATCTTATAATTCTATTTTTCTATAGGTTCTCTTACAATATATGGATAAAAATTGGATGAGTTGTGACATCGGAAGTGAAGAGTACCAACGAGGTGTAGAATTTTTTGTTGCATACATGCGATTGAAATATGGAGTAAACACGGAGTTAAATTGTCCATGTAGGAGATGTTTAAATCACAATTTGTACAATGTGAATGTGATTAGAGCACACTTGCTTGTAGATGGTATAGACATAAATTACAATTGTTGGATATATCATGGTGAGAAGCCGACTGTTGAATTGCCTAATGGATGTCGTGGTAGAATTCGTCATGTGGAGAGTGAAACGAGACCCATTGTGGAGGAGTACGATGTGGCAAATGATGATGAAATTGATGGATTTGATGAGATGCTTGATGATTTAGGGGCATTTGTTGCCAATCAAGAGGAAGATTCATGCGCTGGGGATGGCTTCAATATTCCGATGGATTTTTTAGATGGATTAAGAGCTGATTCACATCAAGAGCTCTATCCCGGGTGTAAGTTTTCAAAGTTCTCCTTTATTGTGAAGCTTCTCCACTTGAAAGTATATAATAAGTGGACGAATAAGTCATTTGATATGCTGCTACAACTTTTGCATGATGTGATACCTAATGGAGAATCTCTTCCCAAGTCATACTATCATGCAAACAAGTACTTAATGGGGTTAGGTATGGGTTATCAATGTATTCATGCATGTAAATATGATTGTTGTTTATTCTGGGGTAGCAACAAGCATCTTACCAATTGCCCTACTTGTGGTACTTCTAGATATAAGATATCCACGGGGTCTAAGAAGCCCATTCCTCATAAGGTTCTACGTTACTTTCCAGTAAAACCAAGGTTGCAACGTCTTTTCATAAATCCAAAGATTGCTCAAAAAATGCGTTGGCATAAAGATGAACATAAGAGACAAGAAAACATGATGGGTCATCCAGCAGATGGGTTGTCTTGGATTAATTTTGACATTGAATATCCAGAGTTTGCAAAGGATAGTCGTAATGTGCGGCTAGGGTTAGCCAGTGATGGTTTTAATCCATTTGGTACCATGAGCCAGTCATATAGCATGTGGCCTGTGGTGCTCCTTACATATAACTTACCACCATGGATGTGCATGAAGAAAGAGTATTTCATGATGCCGTTGTTAATCCCAGGGCCCAAAGCCCGGGGAAGGAAATCGACGTCTACATGCAACCTTTAATCGATGAGTTGAATGATCTTTGGGTCAATGGACTATGGACATACGATGCGTACTCAAAGTCATCTTTTAAAATGCATGCTGCATTGATGTGGACCATCAATGACTTTCCAGCATATGGGAATTTGTCGGGTGGAGCACAAAAGGATACAGTGCTTGTCCCGTATGCGAAGACCAAACACCATCAATAAGACTTAATAGCAAGATTGGCTATGTTGGTCATAGGATGTGGTTGCCAATGGAACATAGGTGGAGACGTAGCTTAAAATTTGATGGAATGCGTGATAACCGTGAAGCTCCTGAACTATATTCTGGTGAAGACATTCTTCACCAATTACACACGATGACAGATGTGGGTATGGGAAAGCATCCAGGGAATGCTAAAAGAGTCCGTCGTGTTCACGGATTCAACTGGAATAAAAAGTCCATATTCTTTCAATTGCCATATTGGTCAAAATTAAAGCTTAGACATAATCTTGATGTCATGCACATTGAGAAGAATATTTGTGAGAATATAGTTCACACAATGCTTAGGGTTGAAGGGAAAACAAAAGACACTTATAAAGCTAGGCTTGATCTAGAGGAGCTTGGTATTCGGAAGGAGCTACATCTACTAAAGCATGCTGATGGAAAGTATTCAATGCCTTGTGCAAGTTATGCATTGAGTAATTCTGAAAGGAAATTATTTTGTCAATTTCTGAGGAATGTTAGATTACCTGACGGTTATGCATCACACATTGGTAAGTGTGTGGACAATTCATGCTCAAAGCTTTCGGGTATGAAGAGCCATGATTGCCATGTGTTGCTTCAAAGGCTATTACCTATAGGTATTCGTGGCTTATTGCCTAAAGATGTCACCACAACCATATCCGAGCTTGGAACCTTTTTTGAGAGATTGTGTCGACGCACGTTGAATGTTGAAGAGTTACAAAAGATGCAAAGCGACATTGTCACAATATTGTGCAAGCTAGAGCTAATCTTTCCACCTGCCTTTTTTGATGTTATGGTGCATCTAGCTATCCACTTACCTCAAGAGGCCCTAATGGCTGGACCTGTTGCTTACCGTTGGATGTATCCTATTGAAAGGTACAATGTGGAGACAATATATTTATCTTTATGTTACTGTTTGATTTTTTTTCTATCTTAATGGAGATTTTACATTGTAGGTACTTAGGCTCCCTAAAGCAATTTGTTCGAAATAGAGCTTATCCAGAAGGTTCAATCGCTGAAGCTTATGTTGTACATGAGTGTTTGACCTGGTGCTCACTTCACTTAGAGGATATGGAGACAATATTTAATCGTCCAGATAGGAACCACGATTCTTTAGAAGATGGTGGTTTGGATATCTTTACAAATAGAGTTGGATTTATTTCTCCACCTACATATGTGGTATTAACAGATGAAGAGATTGAAATTGCTAAATGGTACATTATGAACAATTGTCAAGAGATGCAACCTTATCTAGTGTATGTGTTAGTCAGCAAACCATTTTTTATTACGTTAGTAATCTATTAAGATATGTGTGTATTCCTTAAGCAAAGCGCAATTTGTGTTGCAGTGAACATAAAGATATTTTGCGCTCACAATATGGTGATGACATAGATGAGCGCCACAAAGGGAATTTGGTCTATGGTTTATGAATAAGGTAAATATAATAAACGAACTCCACGTGTACTTACATACACTATAATTAAAGGAGGTATAACAAAATATAATTGATGTTCTATTTTATTGTCATTACTGCAGATGAGTATGTTCTATGATAGTGATGACATGGTCATCAGTGCATTATATGCATTATCACTAGGACCCGATTCATGTTTCAAGAGATACAACAAGTTGATATATAATGGCGTGCGATTTCATACATCAGAATTTGATGATAGGAAGAAGACTCAGAATAGTGGAGTGCTTGTAGAGGGAAATCAAGGAGACATGGAAGTTGAATTTTATGGCGTATTGTCAGATATATACGAGTTTACTTACGTTAGAAACAAAAGAGTGATCTTATTTAAATGCAAGTGGTGGGACACTAACATGCGAAATGTTCGAGTTGATGACAACTTTAAATGCATTAAGATTACTCGTACTTGGTATGAAAATGACCCATATGTGCTGGCATCACAAGCTAAGCAAATATTTTATGTTGAGGACATGAAGCTAGGATCTGAATGGCGTGTAGTGCAACAGTTTGAGCATCGCCACATATATAATATAGAATCGCTAGAAGGTGATGCAAATTTATTAACTGATGTGGAAGCTCGTTTAGCAGATGAGATCTTAGATGGACATTCCATAATAAATGGTGATGGAGGAAATGAGCAACATCTGGTAATTGATTGTGATGTTGATGTGCTATTGAGGGTTGATGTAGGTCATGAGATTGTTGATGGGGATGTTATTGAAAGAACAGTTCAAGCATCTGAACAAGTAGGGCATGATGCTGTTATTGAATGTAGTGAAGATGAGGATGAAAATGAGGAAATGGATGACACACTGGTGGATTATGATAGCAGCGATGAAAATTGTAAGGATATAGGTTTTTTTTTTTCTCTCTTTTTCCTTTTTAAAAACTTTGCCCACTTGCATTTACACAGTCAATTTTTTTTTCTTTTGAGTCTATGCTAATTTCATCAGCTTTTACATGTTGAATGACGAGTTGCAAAGTTGTTATGTTGTCTATTTTTCTATTACTAACTTATACCTCTTTTTCTTTGACTGTAGGATTGCAATGGCTGGTGGTCGAAGGAATGTTCAAAGGAGGGGAGGGAAAGCTAAACGGGATGCCCGTCTACCCATTCGCGATGAGTCGACTCTCATCGTTCTGAGGATGATATGCGCCAATCACCACTAAACAACCATCCATCTAATCCTTTGATAAACTCCTCAGGTATTCCATCTAAGTATATCATTAAAGTAGAATAAGTTTGTTTAAATTGTAATACAAATTGCTCCTTTTTTATACTATAGCCAATGAAACTCCACTGGTCAAGGTATTAACAGTACACAAGCATATGCATCCATGGGGGGCAACAATTCAGCTAATCGTACCCACACCTTAGGTAAGTTTTCAATCCAACTGCATTAGATTGATAATCAACTAGCTTGGGCAGTAGCTAATTCTTTAGCTATGAAACCACTTGTCATGTCATTGCACTCTTTTAATTATTTTTGTTCATTTGGATTAATGAAAATATTAAAAACCAACCAACAAAAACTTCCATGTGAACTTTGAAAACCCCTATAACATAAGGGTTCTTTTTTATATGAGTCATTTCAGTCAATTCTAGCTACCGTTGTTATTTTACCTAAAAGAGTAATAATTTTTTTTTCTCTCAATAAACTTAGTTTGAAAGGAGAATGATTTTTATGAACTTGGGATAGAGCTATGGAATTTCAAGTCTCTACTCCGTAAATTCTATATGGTATTATTTTGAGTTCACTTGTTTATTAAAATACAGCAAATGACACTCCATGCGGTCAACATGTCAACAATAGTCAAGCATATGCATCCTCGGTGGGCAAACAATTCAGCTAATCATATCCACGCTCCATGTAAGTTTTCCATGCAAATGTATTACACCAATAATGAAATACCATGAGCATTAGCTAATTATGTAAATATGAGCTTTAGTTGCATATACTAAATCAAAGTAACATGCAACAATGATTATAAAAGCTTGAATCAGGTGCAAGAACTTCTCTTTAGCGGAAATCTAAGAAATAATCATAAATTTTATTATAATCTTGATTTGGGTTTTTTATTTGATTGCCTGAAACATGGTGATTTTATAGGAATCGATTGCAAAAGTCA
Source organism: Combretum micranthum (assembly GCA_024138025.1). Lineage (NCBI taxonomy): Eukaryota > Viridiplantae > Streptophyta > Magnoliopsida > Myrtales > Combretaceae > Combretum > Combretum micranthum. Next base: position 321,291 of record JAMXBD010000130.1, read on the forward strand.
ATTATATTTGTAGTGGTCTATCATAACGTGGTATTTTTGTTCCAATATGGTACTTTTAAAGTATTAACTATACTTTTTTTAGTTCCAACTTTGTCAAATATGGTATTTTTGTCTTAATATAGTATAATATCATTGTAATGCGGTACTTCTTTTGAGTATCTACTTCATTAAGATGTTGTATTTTTATCGTAATATGGTATTATATCGTTCTACTATGGTATTTTAAGATGGTAGTCAGTAAAAGCGATCAATTGTAATGCCAACCCTTAAGCTATACTACTGCAATACAAAGCTATTGAAATTATTATTACTTGAAAGTGATTGAAATTTTTAGTTTGATTTCCATTTTGTAATGATTTCGTTAAATCTGTTTATTGCCTGGGTAAGTTGACAAGGAAAGAGGAAGTGAAAACTCATTTCTTCTCATATAAGACCGGACATGTGCCTCACCCAAAGCGTGTTTCCTCATACGAACACAATTATTTCATTTTAAAATCGTCATTGAAGTCTTTGCACTAAATTTCTTCTATTACTCCTCGTTGTTTTCTAATTTAAGTTGTTATACGCTTGCGTGCCTTGTTGTTCTAAGATGGGTTCAATAACGAAAACATCAAGTGCTGAAGCATCAGATATTGATTCATCAAACCAATGAAAAAAACCCCAAATCAAGATTCCATTTATGGAATACTGCAAATAATCCACCATTTATGTGAAGAAAAGATTAGAACATTATATGTCATGTTTATACATATAGCAAATCATATGATATTGAAAGTGTATGTGTTAAAATTTTACAAATACTTCACATGCAACATGTAAATACCAAAAAAATAAAAAATAAAAAACCAAATAGACAATATGGAACAGAATGTATGTGGGTGTGTGTGTGTAATGGATGTCCTTCCAAAAGCACTTATTTTCATTGCTATATAAATTCTCATAATATGCATATATTTGATCTACCCGGTGGTATATAGTGCTATTTATTTGGATTTTCCTTTGTGCTCTCAAGCTTCATAAGTCTGCCTTCCATTTCATAGTGAACTCAACATGGTAAGATGAGTAACATATGTCATACAAATAGTATTGTGTAACATGTCATATAATTCTCACACGGGAATAATATTGTGTGACATATCATAAACTGCAGCAAATGACACTCCACGTGGTCCAGATGTCAATAATTGTCAAGCATATGCATCCTCACAGGACAACAATCTAGCTAACCATACTCAATCTGTAGGTACGATTTTAAACACTCATTTTTAATAATACAAAGCTTCAAGCAAGATAAGTAACATAATATAATGTACTTGTGCCTTAATATATATGTACACATGCATTCCCCGTTGTTGCCTTTTTTTCATCTTATATTTATTTCCTTCTTTTGTATTTTTATTTCCTTACAATTTATTGAAAGTGCAAGTGAAAACTCATTTCTTCTCATATATTTATAGCAACTGAGAGCTCAACAAGATCTACTACTAAACGAGGTGCATATCGTGGTCAAGCACTTGAGCGGGAGAATATGAAGCGAAAGGGAAAAATGTTGATTGAGTTTACTGCTTCTGGAGGACGTCCAATAACACCAGACCAATCCTCAAAATTAGCATCTGAGATAGGAAAGGCTTGTAGAGACTTGTTACCTCTTTATGGTGAAGATTGGAGAAAGTTATCTAGGGTAGACAAACAACGAGCTTGGGAGAGAGTTAAGGTAAATACGGTTTAAACTTTATTTTCATATTACTTACTTTTTATGTAAAGTGACTAACTATTTTGTCATCTTGGCTGATATGGTTGATGTAGAGTCGGTTGAATGTTGATGATGTAGTGAAAAATGAGGACAAATTTGCTTCAGCTAACACATGGATGGGGAGTCTCCTTAGAAATCATCGAAGTAAAACTAAGAAGAGATGGTTAAAGATTGGTAATGCAGCAAGACCTAAAGGATCGAATGATGATGATTGGAAGAAGATGACAGAACAATGGACTAAAGAGATTGAAGAAGAGAGGGTAATTTCACAATCCAACCAACCATCCAACAAGGTAAATTCGACCTACAAATGTTTCTTAGGATTTTAGTTATTAACTTCATAAATATGTAATCATTTTGGGTGAGTAGAGGACGAAATCGATGATTGGGAGAGATGCACGCAGCCGTGTGAAGTACTTGCATAGGTCTGGCTCTCGATCATTTGAGAGTAGAAGGAATGAGCATGTAAGTACCTACTCAATTACTTTCTAACATGTAATGGTAATATCAATCAAGTGTTTAACATTTTCCATACATATTTATGTACATAGATTAATCAAAATCGTCAACCACCCAATGCTATCGAGTTCTTTAAGCTAACTCGCTATTGTGAACCGAGGCCGGTGGTACTGGTGGTTGGGTTTCGCAACAAGCTGCTGAAGATTATGTAAGTGTTTAGCTTAACTTTTATTTTAAACATGTTATGAAATAAGCAACATGATGTGAATGTTGTGTTTGGGTTGTTCATAATGCAGGAGAAGATGGTGAAAATATATGAGGAATCCCAGTCTTCTAACAAGCCAGAGACTCCGGAGGAGATTGTTGATAGATTTATGAATGCAAGTAATAGATCCGACTACCATCCTGGAAGAGGATATGGACCACCATCTATTGGGAAATCATCACGGAGACAGAGTGAAATAGATGAATTGAAGGCTGCATTGCAAGAGGAAAGAAGCTTACGTCAGCAACAAACGCAACAGGTAATCAAACTTTATGGTCCATTTAATGTTGATTTTATGAAATTAAGATTGTCTAACTATTTAATTTCTACTTATTTTTATATTTTTTTTTTCATTTCAACATTTGATTTGTGTAAGTGAAATCATAATTTGCTGTTTATTAGATTCAAAGAATTAAAGAACAACATAAGAAGATTTAAGTGAACCCCTCTTATGTTGTTTCTTCATGCATTCTTATATAAATTTATGCTTTTTTAACCCAAAATGAATTATGATTCATTTTGGTTAACTCCATAATGTAATCCTAGAAGTTCGCTGGTAGGATATAAGCTAGAAGTGGAAAATTTTGCTTTGTCCTTTGACTATTGCTATTTTATTTATTGTGTTCTTAATGTATAATAGTGGATGAAGTATGGAACTGTTTTCTTTTTTTTTTTTTTTTTGCGAAGTACAAAATTCAAATATTGTAGAATTTGGTGTAGTGTGGGTTTCTGTGGTGGAGTAAGGCGAATGAGCTCTGTTGTGTATTGTTTGAGCTCTATTTAAGTTGTATATAAGTGTAATTGTTTTTGCATCTGGGGGTTTGAAAAGGAAAAGGATATGGCAGAGTTAAGAAACACGAGTCTAACTCATGACTTGGTATATTGTGCCTGAACATGAAATTGTGAACCCAACTCACCATTATTATTAAGATACACAAGAAATCATGAGATAGACACACAATTTTTCTCCTATTTCCAATTTTGGTATTTCTGAAGTTATTTTCCGTAAGCGCAGATTTTTGGAATTCTCTTTTCTTTTTTTCCCTTCTCATTTCTTGTAATCTCATCAATCTAATAACTGAATATATTGATGATGATGGAAGGGTATTTAGTTTACTCTATAATAGATTGCCTAACTTGATTCAATGGAAAAGAAAAGAGAGTTCATGCTCAAGTATCCACATTTCATGTCAATTCTCATGTCTACTTACCTATATTTATTTGTATAAAGGTGTATCTCAAGATGTTCATATGTGAAGTCTTACTTCCAATGGGAGGCTTGTTCTTTATTATTATGTTTGGTTCTTTTTCATGACAACATTTGTATCAACCTAAGGTTATTAAATTTATAAAGGTTGCAAGCTTTAGAGTTGTGTTGATGGTGGAACCAATTTTCATCTCTCAGAATGATTTCTTTTATTTACATGTATCTTTGACAAAAATTTTGCAAAATTGTGGTAGTCAACACATATATGGAGAATACTAATCACATGGATTGGAAGTGTAATTGTTGAGTTTTTTTTTATTTCTATTTTCTTGAATTGAATTTGCTATTCAATGGTGTTTCCAGCTTGATAAATTAACTCAACTTGTACAACAACTTGTCTCAAGTTTTCCTAGTAGTTCAGGTTAGGTGTCATTAATCTTTTCTTATAATCTCGTTTATGTTTTTTTTTTAATCATTCAGTAATTATATTTATGTTGTGTGACAGCAATTCCAAATCAAGGAGATCCTTCATCAAGTGCACGAGAGCCTTCGCCAAATCCATCAAACAGTGATGACAGTGAGGAAGGAAATTGAAGACTCTGTTTTGTCTTTTTGTTGATTGAACCATTTGAAATGATGGTCAAATGTGGCGAAGTGTACACATGCTCATTTTTGTATATTTTGGAGCTTTGTTGTTTTTGTTTTTTTGTCGATTGAACCATTTGAAATGAAATGGTCAAATGTGGCGAAGTGTACACATGCTCATTTTTGTATATTTTGGAGCTTTGTTGTTTTTGTTTTTTTGTCGATTGAACCATTTGAAATGAAATGGTCAAATGTGGCGAAGTGTACACATGCTCATTTTTGTATATTTTGGAGCTTGTTGTTTTTGTTTTTTTGTCGATTGAACCATTTGAAATGAAATGGTCAAATGTGGCGAAGTGTACACATGCTCTTTTTGTATATTTTGGAGCTTTGTTGTTTTTGTTTTTTTGTCGATTGAACCATTTGAAATGAAATGGTCAAATGTGGCGAAGTGTACATGCTCATTTTTGTATATTTTGGAGCTTCTTGTTTTTGTTTTTTGTCTATTGAACCATTTGAAATGAAATGGTCAAATGTGGCAAAGTGTACACATGCTCATTTTGTATATTTTGGAGCTTGTTGTTTTTGTTTTTTTGTCGATTGAACCATTTGAAATGAAATGGTCAAATGTGGCGAAGTGTACACATGTCATTTTGTTCATATGTTTTGGAGCTTATTGTTCATATGTTCCTTTCAAGGACACTAAACAAATTCAATGTTGTCTTCTTTCTTTATTATGATTAAGGAAGATCTTGGTGATCTTTAAGGTTTATCTATGTTATTGGAACTTATTATATATCCAGGGCATTGTCATAAATAATTACATGTCTAGAAGCTATAATACAGGTATGAATTATATTATTATTGAATAGGTTTTATATGACTAATTGTGCATATAATGCGCGATAAGCAGGTATACTTTGGCAAATCAAATTGAGCTAAATCGGAATGCTCATCCCTTTCAAATGGAATAGCCATGTGTAAATAATGCCGATTTAAATAAATAGCTATGTTTAAAAATTACATTCTTGAATGAATATTGTGTAGCGTCGCTAATATATTTGATTAGCCACGTTTAAACCAAGGGAAATAGGAGAATTGCCACGTTAACACATCGCGACTTTATTCTAATAACTTTATGTAAAGTTATTCAACCTATATACGGCATGTTTAAAACGTTGTCAATTCAGTAATTTATCCACGTATAAACATCGCTAATAAAAATATTTAGTCATGTGTAAACGTCGCTGATCCTAAATTTTACTACCTATTTTTTAGGCGGGGATATGAATTACTTACATTTAACCACGTATAAGTGTGGCCAATACGTGACAATAGGCCATGTGTAAACGTTGCCTAAAGAAGTCCTTTTGGTGCCTAAATTTATACTGGCGACGTTTCAATTTTTGACGTAACCTGTTTAATCTGCGACGCACCTATTGCGACGTCTATAGGCCACGTGTATTAAACGTAACTATAACTTTTTAGTCAAGTTTAATTCATGTTTAGCCAGTTTTTTAAACGTGATTAAATGCTCATTTTTTTGTAGTACGTCCATAACATCACCTATTTTAGTCCATAACATCACCTAGTCCAACTGTTCCCATAAACATTTGACTAATAATGCCACTTTGTTCTAAGCGTAAGCAAACGTTACGCGATACCTCTTCCCTATCAGTTATCTGTCATACTACTTAGGAAATTCTTATCAAATACAAGGGTGGCCTAAGTGCCTAATCTACCATGCCCCCAATCTGAGCAAGGTGCTGCTCCTCGAGCCGGATATCGATCTGCCATACCGGGCCAGATACATATTTAAATAGTGGAATAGACAACCAATTCAAACAATTATTAGGCCGAGTTTAAGTTTTAGTCCATTTAAGATGCCTATCCTAACAATCACCATGCAAGTTACTGCGTACCTTGAAAATGAAATCAAACATAGGTAGAAGCTATCTCAAAAGATAGATAAAAAAATCATTTCACAAGATATATGTTAGATATCCATCATTGTTCAAGAAAGAACTCATATAAGAAATTAAACTAACATCCACTTATATCAAATTCATATAAGAAATTATATCAAATTTTTCTTAAACTCTATTTGATCAGACACTAATGTGGAACCCCACTATGGCTGCGAATATTGCCCTGCCAAAATATGGACAGTTCTCCTTTGTCTGTCAAAGTAATTCTTTTCACTTTAATTATAGTTTCTTATCACAAAACATAACATATCAAGTATCACTTATCTGTCTCATTTTAACTTTAGAAGATTTATTTACACTTAACAACAAACATTTAGAAAGCAAACACAAGTTTGACTTTGTTTAAGAAAACACAATAGCTGGAAAAAATTAAAATTTAATCATCGATAATTTTTGAATTTATAAAAACTCAAAAAATAAAAGTTGTAGATCTTTTTTAGCTTTCCAAGGAAACTTGAATCACTTCAATCGAAGGTCGTATGAAAAATTTATGATGAAAATACGAAGACATATCAAATCTAGAAATTCAACTTTTCAAGGGACACGGCCAAGGGACAAGTGTCTTTAAAATGTTGACCTGGCAATATCACCACAGCCAACGACACGACTTGGGGACAAGCCATGTTGACCATGGAATATCACCACAGCCAACGACACGGCTTGGGGATAGGTCATGTCTCCAAAATGTCATTAAAATTTCAAAGAAAAAGCCTTTGACATTTTTGTGACATGGCTTGTCATAAAAATGTCTTTTTGACAGCCCATATTCTTTTGAAAAACAACTTTTGAAAACATTTTTATCAACTTCAAACATCATTTTAAACACATATACAACTTCAAACATGAATATACTTTACTTTCAACATATCAAACATTTCAAATTCATTTTAAACAACTCAAACACTTCAACACTTCCAACAACCATCAAACTTCTATTCTCAATTCATCATTTTCCTCATCACAATCCTAACTCCCATCAACCATAAATCAATAAATTATATATAACAACTTTTAACTTATTTATAACATTCATACATCATATAGACATATAAAGAACAATTAAAGTAAAAGATAAATTGAAATAGAAAACTTATCTATCTAAGAACACATGCACACTTGAGTTTTCCTTATACTTCTAGCTTGATTTCCTTCTCCAATCCCCATTTTTAACTTGATTCTCCTTTATTCCTTCTTGAATTTGAGATTTAAAGAGAAGAATTTAAGAGAAAAAGAAAAAGGAAAGGAGGAGAAGAAGAAATAGATACGGGAAAAGAAGAAGAAAAGAGAGAGAGAGAGAAAAAAAGAAAGATAAAAGGTAGGCAACAAAAAGAAATATAAAATAGAAAAGATAAATATAAATATATTTTTCAAAATAAGGTATTGGATTTAGAACTACCAGATCAATATCTATAGTTCTAGAAGTATTTAGAAAATGATTTCTGAACTAATAGGTTAGAAATTAAGAACTTAATTTATGAATTTATTTTAGATAAAAGATATTTAATTTGAGTTCGGGTTTAAGAACTGATATTTTTATTCAAGCAAATGAACTCAAATTTTGTGGGGATTTAGGAATTAGAGTCTTGGCTAAGAATTAAGGGTGTAGGAATCCTCTAAACATTTTAATGACTTGTTTGGAGAATTTAGATTTCAAATCTCAAGTTCAACTTAGTTAATTATTAATCTAGTTATGTCAACTTGTGTAATCCCCCAAATTTTACGTAACTTAATTTTAACAAATATTAAAGATGTAATATATGGTTATATAGAATATTTAAAACAAGTAGTAAAAATCATCTCAAATTTTTCTTGATTCAAAAATGTTAAAGTATGAATGAATTTGATTATAATTAGAAAATTAAAACCGTACCAATAAAATATTTTGAAATATAAAACTGTAACTTCTATGATCTCAAATAATTTATAAAAAGACGATAAACCAATCGTTAATATAATTACTGAATCATTTTTCCTTAAGTTCAATACTTAGAAAATAAATCTACGCTTGTTAAATAATAGTGTTCAAGCTATTATGAATCTATTAATATTAAATAGCACTTGACAAAATATGTTGTTATTAACAAATTAGTATGAATAACTCTATACAGTAAAACATGATATTTGTAAAATGATCAATATTTCAACAAGAACTCATAGCTAACCTTAATTATAAATCACAATAATAGACGATTAATTTTAGAACCTACAAGTTATAAAATATAGACTAAAGATAAATTACTAGAATTACAAAGGATATGATAAATAAAAATAGATTGATATCTACAAATCTAGATCTTAAATAACTATTTAAATTACACTAATTTTTCTAATTAAAAATCCTGAGTTGCCAATATAACATTCAATAATTTCATAACTAGAAAATGAGCAAATTAGCAAATGTGAAACTAATACCAAAATATATGATTAACAAATCTTAAAATAGACCTATGAGATATAATAAACCATTCATAGTTTGAAAAACCTGAATAAAAATTTCCTTGACTTAATAGGTATCGAAAATGAGATTTTGTATCTTGAACTGATGACTCAATATGATATTAGATAGAAGTATCTCTAAATTTTAAAACCGATAAGATATAGTTTATTAATAGATCTTATTGGTATAAACAATATTCAAAGATGAATTACTAGAAATATAAATACATAATAGATACCAATACCGACCAATAAATATTAATATAGATAAAAATTAAAAATTCCAAACCTATGTTATACTTGTTAGGAAATTCTAATTTAATAAGACTTGGTTTCTGATTTAATCTATTGAACTTGAAAAATTTAATCATGTAAGTTAAAATACTAAAAATAATTAATCGTGTGAACTTTAAATTTGTACGTATAAACAACTTAGAGTTTTATAGTAACATAGGAAAATTCTATTTCGATAAAACTTGTACTAACGGTTATAAATATACGTTTATAAATTAATAGTGGTTAAATGATTTCAATTAGCTATTAATCAAATAAATAATGAAAAAAAAAAAAGAGAGGAACCGACATGCAGAATTGAATGCACGTTGAAATAGAAGCCACTGGAATTGAATTTCTGCTCGGAAGAACAGACACACATCGGGATTGAGATCTCGGACTGCAGCTGCTCCATGTGGAAGATTCAACAAACGTTGTAAATCACGAAGGTAGCCGATTATTCCATGCAGCACAAGCATCAGAAGATTAGTAGAACTCCCACGCGTTGCAAATAGACATGATCGGTGCAGTTTGTCTCACGTTGCAGCAATCCACGAGCAAGAATGTTGCAGTATCAATGAGCGAGCAGCTGGCTTCACACGTCCAGCAAGCACAGAACATCCTCCACACAAACACACACCACACATACACACGGCAACGCTCGGATGAAAACAGAGCACCCATGTACAGAGGAAGCAGCAGAGGAGAAATCCAACCAGTTATGTTGGTTGATCCAAATTTTTTAGCTCCTTAATCAACTTGAAAATAACACACAACCCAATCTAAATACTCCATATGTGAACAAATTTAATGTTAAGAATTTCAACTTCAATATACAACCAAAATAGCTCCAATTGGCTTTGAAAAATTCACCAAACAGTACTGAAAACAGAGGAGAATTCAACAAAGTACAGTAGCACAAAGACCCTATTTTAGCTCCGATTTTGATGTGAAATTATAGGCCTTGTTTAGGCTGATATTTTTGACTAAGTGAAGACCAATAATAAGCCTTCAAATGTCCACTTTATACACCATTTATTAGCTAGAAAACAACAAGAGAATCTGAACAAAATTCATACAAACCAACATAGAAAACAACAAGTAAATATAGCAGCAGAAAATTTTATTTTTGGCCTCTGTTTCACACGAATTTTGGACCCGATTTTTCTTACAACATGAGCCTATTTTACACACATAAACAAAATTAATTAACTACCAAAAAACACAATTAATGCCCCTTGAAATCAGCACAATTTCAAAACAAATTAATTCAAAAATCTTCCTCAAATTCACATGAAATTCCACACCGAGAAACATCATAGAAATTTGCATTTTTCAAGCCCAAAATACTCTCTTTAAGCCTCCTAACTTTAGCATAACCTTAGCACATATAAAGCCTTAAGTTTGACACAAAATTAGCTCAAAAACTCTACAAAAACAATTTGAAATCCTAACTACAAAAGAAGTTGCGTCCAGCCTCTTCTCCTTGTGTTATTTGCACTTAGACAACCTTGAACACATTCCAAATAGAACATAAACCTCTAGTTTACTTCCTATGTTCCATCTACATACCAAACACATTAAGAACATCAAATTCCTTCCTCCAATAACATCAAAAACCAAGTTAAATAGCCTTGGTTTATCATAGATTCAAGTTGGAATATAGACTCAATAAGGTAAGAAAAGTCAAATATATATATATATATTTAGTTTAGCTAGATTATTTTTTCCTTAGTTACTCACTTTTAACCTTTCTCTTTAGATCATTAATTTCATCAGAATGAAGAGCTAAGTTTGTTCTATTATCAAATCAAGGTAAGAATTATATTAAGTTTAAATATTCGTTATGTTGATTTATAAGAATTCGTCTTATAAATTTATTAAGATTAATCTAATAATATATTTATGTTATTTATATTATTTAGTATATAAATACATCAACTTGAAGATTTTTAAGTGTGGAAATTTAAGTCTTAGAAAGGAAAAACCAAAACTATATCTAAACTACAACAAAACTAAGATAACTCATGTAAACGACTAGGAAGATGGAATAAACTGTATTGATGTGTCGAGTATAAGCCAAAAAAGACCCCACCAATGGAAAGAACACGAAAAATCCTATGAAATTGACTATTTATTTGTTAAAAACGAATAAGAAACGAATTAGATATTGCAAAAACAAAAATTAGATTACTGCTACCATATTTTTACGAACAGAAGGGGTTGTTCTTGCCTTTTCGTCCCCTTAATGACTTAGTTTGATAAAAATAACATCACTAATGGATTGTACTCGGAAAATACTATGAAAATGACTATTTATTCATAAAAAACAGACTAGAAACGAGTTAGATATCATCAAAACAAGTTTGACTACAATTATTAAGATTCACTTGAAATCTATGCATGAGTTTCATAAATTAAAAATTGTACAAGTTTCTTTTCTTGAAAATAATTCCACTACTAGAAAGTACTCTTCAAGTAGTACCAAATCAACTATTCATACAACGAAATCGAATTTAAAACGAATAAGAAATCACAAATAGAAATTCACTTAGTTTTCACTTTTAAACCAATATTAATGTTACTATTATTTCTATTAATATAGTTATGATTATTACCACTATTATTACTATTGTTTATAGTATTTCGTATTATTGATATTTTCATCAGAATTATTAATACTTGTATTTATTTACGTTAAGGTACTAAACTATATTATCATCAATTCTATTATCATTTTTTTGTCACTAATAACATTATTTACTAGCGTCTAAAAGTTTTGTTATTATTATACTTGTTTTTTAATACTAATATTGATATTGATTTTCAAAACTAATATTACTGATAATTTTATGTTATTAACTTAGTTTGTTTTGTAATAAAAATAAAAAATTAAGTATAATAAAAATTTGATATATCTAAACTCATAGACATACGATTTTATAATTTTGGAAGGTATAGACACTAGAACATATCCTTAAATAAATAAAAATACTAATTTAAGAGACAGATAAGGTTGACAGGCAAAGAATTAATAATAAATAAAACTTTCTACTAAATGCAGTAGGACTTAAGGAAAAGAAAACTCCTTAATTAAAATATAGATATCAAGAGAAACAAAATACAGATAAATATTCTCTACTATAGGGATTAAAACCTTAATAAAAACCGTATCAAATACCGATACGGAATAGTTAGACACCTATGAGGATTCAATTAAATTATTTAATGATATAGTAATTAATATGATGGACTTAGTCTAATATCCGACGATAGAGATCAACACCTTTAAATTATAGGAAGACTACTCTTACAGAAATAATCCAATAATAAATCTCTGTTATTTCCTTTCATAGGTAAATAGATCAATTCCCGAACTTCCAGTAGTTTATACAACAGTTTAGCAAGGACCATAGGTGAGGGAATTCTAATGATCTACTATTTGCTTATAATTGCTATTGTTTGTTGTTATGTTGATTGTATTGCTTGTATGTGGAATGACTGATTGATGTAAGTGTTATCATCTGCATGATCACCTAAATAAATGGATAAAGGTAATAATTCGACTAAACTAATTGGATATACTCATCGCATGTACTTGATCCTTGTAGGAAATGTCCTGAATTTGAGATCAAAAGTATTTTGAAATGTATTTTCAAAGAAATCTGACTTGGAATATTCCAGGTTGCTTTTATATCCTTTGAAAAGGATGAATCTATACTAAAAGAGTTTATGAGATAAACATGGGACATTTCTGAGTATTGTTGTGATAGTGGATGTTGCCTGAGTCGGGGTCCATTGGTCACGTGGCGATAGATGTTACCTGAGTTGGGGTCTGTCTGCTGGATTCACCTTTAGTAGGTGATGGTTAGTATTGGTAGTAGATGTTACTTGAATTGGGGTCTACTTGCCTGATTCACCATAAATTGGTGATGGTTAGTAAAAATTGCATTAATTGGAATTATATATATTTAAATATTAACTAGCATAAATCATATGAACACATCGGGAAATTTACTGTTACCAATGGCGGTTAAGCATTGGGTAAGTCTGGATGGACGCTACCATCGGATGGCCTCGTGCGAGTAAGACGAGGTGTCCCATGCGGGTAAGTATGGGAGACAACTGAAATGTAGATAGGTAAATCTACATCGTCTATGGATCCAGACTCCCATAGATGTGTTGCTTGATTCATCACGTATGCATTCATATTGTGTGTAGATAGATTTGCATGAATACATAATTAATGTTTGATAACGTGCTGACTAGTAGTAGTGAGGAATAAACTCACTGAGCCCGTGGTTTGCTCACCCGCCAATAGTTTTTGTGTAGGATTATTACTAGCTAGGATTGGGCTAGGAATGTGTGAAGAGAGCTTCCCCAATGAACTCTATTGAAGATAAAGATATAGGATATGGTAAACTTAGAATTCAAACTAGATAAATTTATATTGTTGAAATTTGTAAGTTGTAGTTTGAAACCCATTTTCACTATTTGATAGGGATACAGATTCTCTACGATCTTGGTAGAGATTAGAAAATCGAATTCCAGAGTTGAAATCCTGTAATATATATATCATTTATATGATAAATATTGATAAATAAATAGAGTCTTGTACACTCTGACATACAAGACGGCTCTCATGTCACGGGTGCACACGTGATATGATAGTTTTAGATAAATCCTACTAGGTCCCTATTTGGAGTCGTGACAACTTGTCTAGTTATATCCTATAATTCATTTAACTTATCCAAATCTATCTAAACTCAATTTCTAATATGTGTGAAGGTTTGGGGTATTTCATTAACACAATAAAAGATTAGATAGTGAAATGAGATCCTTTAAATGGTAGAAATTTTAATTAAAGGGAATAGATAAGGTTGACAAGCAAAATAAAATAAACAAAAGACTACTACTAACAAGGACATTAAACAATGTAAAACATGAATAGGAATTTAATAGAAAAATTTAATTAAGTTCATCTTAGATATAAGAATGAATGTTAATTTAAATCAAAAGAAACTTGATGGAACTAAATATTAAATATCCTTTATTGTAGGATCAATACAGTAGGGAACCAATATAAGCAATAGGAATTGTATCAAATATCAACATAGGACACTTATGCACTCATAAGAGTTCAATCTTCTATTTATAAGTATTATTGATGAATATTTTTCATCTCAATAGGTAATCTTGACACTATTGAGGACTTTCTAGTTGATTACTACGACTAAACAGTATGAGCAGGTGAGTAACTCAGGCTTACTATATTGTTTGTATTTGTATTTTAGATTTACTATAAAAAAAAAAAGATGATGATGATGATGATGATGATAACATTGTTGTATATAGTCTCAAGGGCATTGCTTCCTGTTTGAATTACTTGGTTGCCAAACAATACTAAAGAAAAGTTATAATAGAATGCTTGTGAATCTACTGTATGTATTATAAAGACCTGACATGCTCAATTCTCAAATTAAGCACACCAGTCCCCAACCACGTATAACTCTTACGTATTATACGTAAAGTTGTCTTAAAAGAAGGTGTTTATGTTGAACATTGCTATTCGATTTTAGGTTATGAAATCGTTTAGTTAGATTCTGGCAATAACTGGATTTAGCAGCGGAAATAATTTTATAAACAATTTAGAAATAAAGACATTTCAAAACTTCCACTTTTCTCATGTGGTGAATTATTAGATTAAACAAAGCTTTGCAAAAGTTAAATTACAAAACATGGGCTCTATTATGCCCTTTAAAGAATATAACAAGTTTATATCATAAATCCAGCTCTCACTAATAGTAAACAAAAAGAATGGAAATAACTAACTACATCCCTGCTCCTATCACTTCACTCATCCACAAATTCTCTCCGAATATCACAAATGCCCAAAACCCGAGTCAAGCATCACCAATAGCAACAACATCATCATATCTGTCGTCTATCAGCATCATCACCAACTTCAATAAGAACTCATCATCATCAACTTCAATAACATCATCTTTATCAACAACAAACCTGTAAAAAGAATAACAACAACAAGAATGAGCCGAAGCCCAAGTACACAGCAACACAATCACATACGGAGTGACACACGAGCTTAACTAAATGCAAATGCTACAATCACAAGTTATTATCTTTCTTTAAAGTAAACAAATCAACACGGGGAGTATTCAAACTCTGGGCATAAAGGATCTAGTATCACGTCCGCCTCCCTGAGTGGTCCCTAGTTCATACAGGGACTAGGCAACCCATCTTCCGGCGTAACCCGTAATACTAGGGGATCCTGTGTAACGTATCACGACGCTCAGGGGTTGATATAAGCAGCTCGGATACTTATATCTCCTAGATGATATATCCAATAACGAAACAGTACCATGCCCCCAATGAGCAATGTTGCCGCTCTCCGAACCAGATTCAATTGGCGTAAAAGGCAATCAACACTCATCAATTATTCAGTCAGTTTAAGTTCTTAATTCTTTAGATGCCTTCCTAACATCCAACACGCAAGTCACTGCGTACCTTATAAGATCGCTTGTAAGAAAAACATGAACCCCAATGACGATGTCTACTACTTAATAGAAACTCAAATGAGTTTATTTCCTTTTGTAAAAGATCCACCAACTCCTTACAAAACAATAAAAAAAAAAAACCATTCAATTGAACTAGCTCAATCTAATCAATTACTATGTCATCTATACCAAATTTTATTAAGATCCTATTTGAGCAAACACTAATGTGGAACCACTATGGCTGCGATAAATCGCCCCGCCAAAGTATGGAGGTTCTCCTTTGTCTGTCAAAGTATTTCTTTTCACTTTGATTATGGTTTCTTATCCACAAAGCATCAACAAACATTTATATTCAAAAAACATATAAATCCAAAATAATTAAACATTCGAAACAACATATTCATCATGTTATTCAAAAATACCCCTAACACATTCATTTAACCCAATTATTTGTTACTAACCCATTTTAGCTTAACCTTAGTCAAATTGATTAGAATTAGTCATTTAATCTAAAACTAGTTCAAGTTGATTAACTTAAGTAAATCTAATTCCTTTTAGCTAATTCAAGCTCATTTAGTCAAGTTGAACTTAGATTCATTACTAATTAATTATACATGTAGTATCTATGTCAACTTGAACTCACATTAACTTAAACTTAGCTAAATTAATTAACCTTAATCATTTAATAGAAAAACTAAGTCAAAGATTGTTAAAACTAACTCAATCTAATTCATGTTAACCCATTCAAGTCTATTTAATCAAGTTGACTTAAGTTTGTTAACTAAGTTCATTTAAGTTCAATAACTAATCATAAGAACAAATAATAAACAATCTTAAACTTAGCATGAAGGAAAATTCAAATTAAAATTTTTAAATAAATACATAACTCATACATTTATTACTTACCAAGATCATTTAGTTTCACTAGGTCATCACAACATCATAAATCAAGCAATGGAAAATATATACAACATAACTACTTTTAGTTTAATACTCCTAGAAATTCAATTATTTGTTGAATCTATAAATCTATCTAAATCATGCTTAATTAAATCAATCTATCAACATAACACATCAAACATCACTTATCTATATCATTTTAAATCAAAAAGATCATTTACACTTAACAATAACATTTAGAAATCAAAAACAAGTTTTTATTTTGTTTTAGGAAAACACAATAGCCGGAAAGAATCAAAATTTAAGCATCGATACATTTCGAATTTGTAAAAACTCAAAACATGAAAGTTGTAGATCGCTTTTTAATATTTTTATAGCAACTTGAATCACCTCAATCGGGGATCTTATAAAAAAGTTATGGTCAAAATACGAAGAGGCTGCGAAACAGGATACCGAGTAAAACGAATACAAACCCTTCAAAGCCGGCGGCGTAAATTTCAAAGCTGGCAGTGTAAAGGCTCAAAGCCGACAGCGTTGGAGGCAACTTTAAGATAATGCATTCTGTCCCTTCACACTGCCTCAAAGCTGACAGCGTAGAAGCTCAGGAGCCGGCGTTGTTGAAGACAGAACAGGTTTGCGAAAAGAGGTTTTTTTTCACACTTCCTTTTATCAAAAACTTCTTCAAATCATTTCCTAAGCTTCCTATATCAATTCCAACATTAAATTAACTATAATAACAAGTTCTAACACTTTAATCTTTCTCCAACAACTTCAAACAACAATCAAACCATCACAAACTACAATTCATCATATTCTTCCTCAAACTCAACTCCCCACTATCAACCATTAAACAACAAATAAATGTAACAGCACTTCCACTCAATTCAACATCAATTCATCAATTAGAAATGTAAATAACAAGTAAAAACAAAGAGAAATAGAAATAGAAAAACTTAGCTTTTTGAGCCTACTCATGCAATTCCTTATTCTCTTCTTGACTATAAATTAAGATCTGAAATAAGAACTTAATTTAGGAATTTAATTTGGATACAAGATTATTTAATTTGACTTGGGTTTAAGAAACTGATATTTTTATTCAAGCAAATGAACTCAAATTTTACTGAGATTTAGGAATTAGTCTTTTGGTCTAAATTGAATGTTTTGGAATCCTCTAAACATTTTTAGAACATGTTTAGAGATTTAGGAATTTTAAAATCTCAAAAACCAACTTAATTATTAGCGAATTAAATTAAGCCGACTTGTCTAATTAAATCCTATAATTCATTTGATTCATTTAATCTATCTAAACTCAATTTTTAATCTAGGTAAAGATTTGGGGTATTTCATGTATAGCACGTTGATTGACTGTATGAAGCTTGAGCACCTTTAACCTAACTAGAAAAAAAAAACAAACTATTGGTACCGTAAAAAATAGACATGTATTGCATAAATTGTACATACTGCACTATGAATATGTGACAGCCTACTACGTGATAGTATTTTAGTTCTCTGGTAATGCTTGGTTTTTCTAGGCAAGATGCTATTAGTTCTACACAAGATTACCTTTGTTCTGTAGGTTCCATGGGAACTAACTGGTAATGAAGGATGCCACCCATGGTATCACTGTGAAATGACTAACACTTAGTAGAGTTTCTAAGGTTTAAAACAAGAAATGAGTGCTTAAAACATGATTAACATAAAGAGATAACTACAGTGAATATTGTAGCTTTCCTGTATACTTAGTCTCTTCTAGGTAGGTAGGTTATAGATTGATTTGCTTTCAACCCCGATGAGAGGGCATAAATCTTCATCTTGTTTGAATTCTAGTTTGTCCAAGCTTGTAATTGGTCATATGCTTGAATGATGCATTACATATGTTTAATAATAACTTGCTGGTTATGTGATATGTTCTGATTATTCATTGAGTCCATGGTTTATGCTCACACTCTTACAGTCCTTACAGGTTGACTCTTCAATCTTGGTTTGTTGCTTCTAGAAGCTTAGCATCGGTAAGGTTCTAAAGCTGGAAAATTCTCGGGATAGGTTATATAGTGTTGCCTAGTTATATGTATTAGATAATGTTAGAATATCGTTTTTGTAATTTAAGAAATGAAGTTATTTATCATAGTCTGTAATATTTTGTTACCCAGACATTAGCTAGAAAGATCTTTTTATGTTGATGTATTTTTATTTATCTTCATCACTCTTATCATGGGACCAAAAAGATCTTGTTTCGTTAAATTTATGTCATTTTCCAAGGTAAATCTAGTAATAACATGTATATGTGATACTATCTGATGCTTACTAAATTTTCTAAAATACAAGTTCAAGTCATTAGTATCATAATATATGTGTTACTACTAGGGTACCCTTGGGGCGTGACATCTCTTATTGACCGAACCAACAAGTTGAGCTTGAGTTTAATGTTTCCTATCGAGCTCAAACTCAAGCCCATATTTTTAAAGGTTCAATATAAGCTCGACTTGGTTTCAAGTTTTAGTGATATTTAAATAAAGTCGAGCTCAAAGCCTTTAAACTTCATTTAGCCTGCCTTATTTCATTTACTTCTTTAAACGAAGCCCTTATTTGCACCATTTATACAACTTTGATATATATATATATATATATATATGTATGTATATTCTTCAAACTACTCAAAATGTTGATTTCGTATTTAAAAGGTTTATTACAAAACATGACCTATGTTTTGATTAATTTTCAAATATAGGACCTGTTTTATCTTTTTTTGACAACTAGGTAATCCGAGTTTTGTACAAAATTGTTTAATATTATTTCATAATTTTAGAATGACACGTGTTAATATTTTATTGGTCATAAAAATTAATTATATATATTTTAAATTTTCTTATTTTCAAAAAATAAATTTAATATTTTATTATTTAATTTTATTTAGTATTATTTTTATTATATTAATTTTCTTATACCAATAAGACTCTAACATATTCTCTCTAATAGTATTTGATAATATCGATACTTTTTTTTATAAAACTTAGATCATCTAATTATCAAAAAAGATAGCATAGGTCATGTATTTGCAAATTGGTCAAAACATGGATCTGTCTTTATAATTAACCCTATTTAAACTATTCCCTACTTGTGGATCCCTCCAATATAATTTCTCTAGATTCTAAATAGCTCATATATTTATATGAAGGTGTCGATACGTATCTCCTTAATGTTGTGCATGGGCTAACAAACAAGAGTTTGGTTCAAGCAACTATCTACAACAGTAAACTACAAGGGTAGTAGGCAAAAGAAAAAAAAAAAAAAAAAAGAAAAGAAAGAAAGAAAGACACTAGTAAAAAATTGACATTAAGAGGCGGAAAAGCTTAGAATTGTGCCTCAGTAATGCTATTGAGGCGAAAAATCGCCTGTGAAGGCCGGCCACCTTAGGGAAATAGAGGCGAATTTCGCCTCACGTTTTGAAAAGTGAGGCGAAATTCGCCTCATGGTGGGATGGGGAGCCAGGTCGGCTAGTGAGGCAAATTTCGCCTCACTATCCGACGTGGCATGAGGCGAATTTCGCCTCATTAGTACTTTATGAGGCGAAATTCGCCTCATTAATTTCTGAGGGCCACGTCGGCTAGTGAGGCAAAATTCGCCTCACTAGCGACGGGGCATGTGGAAATTCGCCTCTCATATAGAAGAGGGAGGCGAGTTTCGCCTCATCTACCAAGCATATTCCCCACCCAACCCAATAATTTGTAGTTAAAATTTATAATTAATAACATATTATTTCAGAATTTAAATTATTAGTATTTTAATTAAAATTTAATTATTAATATATTAATTAAATTTAAAAAATGCAACACATATTATAAAAATTATATAATTAATATTACGAATTTATTACTATTGATATTTGCCTTAAAATTTATTAATTAATATATATTTTGCAGAATTAATAAATAAAAAATACAACACCTATTGCAATAATTTTTAAAAAAAACGTATAATTAATATTACAAATATATTTATATTTTACTTAAAATATTGTAAAGTTTGTTATTCTAAACATTTGAAATAATAAGAGTATTATGAATTATAAATATATTTATATTGATATAAATGTTATAAAATAAAAAGTAGAATATATCTAAAATTTGAAAAAATTACAAAAACTTTGTAAATATAAATAAAAATATTATACCTTATATTATATTTGATTTTAATATTTGAACTTGTAATGAGAAATGGCAAAATCCTGCAAAAATAAATTCAAATAAATAATTATAAATAAAAAATAAATATAAAAACTAAATAAAAAATAAAAATAGAGGATGAAATTAACCGTGGAGAGAGCAGCGTTCGAGAGAGGAGAGGAAAAATTTGTGAGGAAATTGTGCGAGCAGAGGAGAGAAGTGGGGTGCATTTATAGGGGGTGACTGGGCTGATGAGGCGAAATTCGCCTCATATGTTGAAATCTGAGGGAATTTCGCCTCATAAGTTGACACTGAGGCAAAATTCGCCTCATATGATAAAATGAGGGGAATTTCGCCTCATAATAATAAATTCCAATTTCCCGCCCCCGCTTTTCTTCTCCCGTCGTCCCGCTAAAAATTTTTACCCAAAATTTTGTATAATTTTTAAAAATTTATTATTGAAAATATTTATTTATTTATCAACATATTTATTATTAAATAAGATTAAAAATTACTTATTTAATTGAAGTGATTATTTTATTTATTAAAAAATTAATTATAAAATTATATATAATATTAATATTAATTATTAAAGTTATATTTTTATTAATCAATTTATTTATAGTAAATAAGATTAAAAATTAATCTTATTCAATTGTGTCATGTGCTTATTTTGATTAAAAATGAATCATAAAAAATATTTATATAAATTAAATATTTAATATATTGAAATTACGTATTTATTAATCAATTTATTTACTAATATATAAGATTAAAAGTAAATCTTATTCAATTGAGTAATGTACTTATATTTATGAAAATTTTAATAAAAAAAATATTCATATAGATTAAATATTTATTATAAAAAAATATTATTTATTAATGAATTTACTTATAGTAAATAAGAATTAAAGTCGTTGTTATTCAATTGGGTAATGTACTTTTATTTATTAAAAGTTAATTATAAATAATATGTACATACATTTAATATTTATATAGATTAAATATTTCATATTTAAATTATATATTAATTAATCAATTTATTCACTAGTAGATAAGATTAAAAATTAATCTTATTCAATAGGGTGGTATACTTTTATTTATTAAAAATTAAATACCAAAATTATTTATATAGATTAAATATTTAATAATAAAAATATATATTTATTAATCCATATATTTATTAGTAGATAAGATTAAAGGTAAAACTTATTCAATAGGTAATGTACTCTTATTCATTAAAAATTAATTACAAAAATATTTATATATATTAATTTTTTATAAAATATATACTAATCAATTTATTTACTAGTAGATAAGACTGAGAGTTATAATTATAAAGAAGTATTTTCATAGATTTAATAATAATTATAAAAATATTTATTTGTTAATCAATTGATTTACTAGTACATGAGATTAAAAATTAATCTTATTCAGTTGGATATTTATTTTTATAAAGATATTTATTTGTTCGACATTTTGTATATTGAGAATATTTTTAATAATATTAAACATATAAAAGAAGATTTCGACTTTGTACAAAAATATAAAATTAACATATATTAATTACAATACCGTTAATTATTTCATATGGATTGTGATAATAATATATTTATCGTATTCATTATGAAATTGTTCGTACGAACATAAATTTTTACAATTAAAATCTGTGATTTATAGTCTTATAGATTACTTGATATTTAATATGTAAATAAGATCTTGATAAAAGTAGATTTTAGTAAGCTAGTTTGTTGAGGAAATTATCTACGTTGGTGTTGTTACTGAAATACCCCAAATGTTCACCTAGATTATAAATTGAGTTTAGATAGATAAATGAATAAAATGAATTATAGGATATAATCTCTAAAAATCCGCTAAAATAGTTTAGAGGATTCATTAACTCTTGATTTTAACCTAAACACTAATTCCTAAATCTTACTAAAATTTGAGTTCATTTGTTTGAATAAAATATTGGTTCTTAAACCCGAACTCACATTAAATATGTTTGTATTCAAATTAAATTCCTAAATTAAGTCCTTATTTTAAGATGTTAATTTATAACCTATCGTATTTTAAGATCTTCAATTCCTAAATTAAATCCCAGTTTCTCAGCCTCTTCGTATTTTGGCCATAATTTTTTAATCTGATCTCTGATTGAGGCGATTGAAGTTACGATGGAAAGATAAGAAAGAGATATACAACTTTCATGTATTGAGCTTTTGCAAATGCTAAAATTAACAGTGCTTAAATTTCATTTCTTTTCAACTGATACATTTTCCATGCAAAGTTAACAACTTGTTTTTATTTGTTTTATGTGTTTTTTGCTTACAAATTGGATATTTTTTAGCTATAATGAGATGGATAAGTGATGTTTGATGTGTTATGTTGACTGGTTCATATAATTAAACATGAGTTCAGTACATTTATAGATTTAACAAATAATTAGATTAAATGTAAAAGTTAATTAAAAAATGAATTTAGTTAACAAACCGAGGTTCAACTTGATTAAATAGACTTCAATGAGTTAAAATGAATTAGATTGAGTTAGTTTAACCATCTTTGACTTATATTTTGAATTAAATGATTAAGGTTAAGTTAACCATCTTTGACTTAGTTTAAGTTAAGGTAGTTCAAGTTAACATAAATCCTACATGTATAATGAATTTGTAGTGAATCTAAGTTCAACTTGACTAAGTGAGCTTGAATTAGCTAAAAGTAATTAACTTAGATGAATGAATTAGGATGATCTTTCAATCACATGAGCAATATAATGTTTCAAATACTTATAGTTAACCATTCCTTCATTTTTCCAATCTGAAAACGTTAAATTGTAATGTATAGTTACGTAACCAAATAGACGAAATGAGCTTGAATTAGCTAAAAGTAATTACCATTGCCCTATTTAGTAATTTGTGTTTATTTTCCAGTAATTTTTTGAAAATTTCGTTCAGTGTTAACACATTAAATAATAAATTTGTCCTTTCCAATTTATTTAATATATGTTCGATCATGGTGAATAGAGATATACTGCGGGTTTGTTGAATGGTTTTATATATAAATTAGCTGTGCATGGTACTCGTCGTAAGAAATTACAGTACTAAGGGACAAAATATGACGGTAATCATAATCAATAGCATGACAAACAAGGTGCGAAACAAGTAATGCAATAAAACGTGAACATCATGTCCGAATAATAAAAAACGATGAGGAAATGAAAAACACGGTAGCAGCTACTGTCGCTGCTCCTGTCGGAGTCGAGCACGACCAGATCCTCTCACGGATGTCCTCTGTGATACTGTATGGGGGGGAGTCGAAGCCGGTGTCGACTGAACAGCTGCCGGCTGAGTCGGAGTATGTGGAGGCTGCTGAGAGGCAGGAGGATGTGAAGACGAAGGAGCCCCAGGAAAAGCGTACGATCCAAACGCGGACGGCTGTGACGCAAACTGTGAAAAACCGGGACCCCCCCCATGGGATGAACCCCTGAGGATGTGGTCCTCTCTGCTGTGCGGAGCTGCCTGGTGACTCATGTGTGGATCGTGTGGAGGATGCGTGAACATGGATGGATGGCTCGGCATCCCATAAAACCCATGGTAAGGATACGGAGGAGGTGGGACTGGTGTGAATGGCGTAAAGCCAGGCTGACTAGGATCAGGGCCATAAGTGGAAGTCCCCATCTGTGGTGCTGCGTGATGGTATGGAGGGTACTGCCCGGAGGAAGATGTAGTAGGGGGACGGACGTAGTTCATCAGCAAATCAATCTTCTCTTGCATCTTCTCAATCTTGGCCTCCTGGCTGGTCCTATCATACTCAGAGTGGACCAAATTCTCCTCCCGTGGCTGCTCATAGTAATCAACCCTATGTTGATCTATCGGCATGCCGTAACCGAAGCCACGTCGGTAGGCAGATCGGTGGCCCAAAACCTCCTCCATAATGACCTTATCCTCCTTAGGTCGCTGACCTGACGCAGCAGCAATATCATCCTCGTGCTTCCTTTTTTCCACCATTCGTTCCTAGTTGAAACAACATGAGCACAAGGTGAATATAATCGTACAAACAGATGGATATGAACTACTACTACAAAAAAAAAAATAAGAATCGAAAATACTAACATAATTCTGCATGGAGACCTCCGACTCCCATCGATCCGTTAACTGCCCTTTCTGTCTCCTTAGGTGGGTATGTCGGTAGTTTTGTATCGGCGTGAGATCCTGTAATACATTATTAAAAAAAGTCAGTACAAGAACATAGCATATAAACCCACATTTATTGTGATTGGAATACCTACATTTGTGAGTGCATGCTGGAGCATGGACTTTGTACCACCTGTATGAACTGACAGTTGCTTCTTCCTGTTCTCCGCATTCACCGTGGATCGCAACTACACGTTTCGAGAAGAAGTGAACAAGTGAACTATATCTTATGCATATGTAATTTACCACATGGAGAAGCGTACCTTATAATCTTGATCTGTCTCAAGGAAGTGGACGAATGCCCTCCATTCATCTATCCTGTGCTCGAAACCCGGTGGTGGCTTACTAGCAGCTGCATGCTCCACCCTTGGCTATGACATAACGCTTAAGCCTGTATCGAAGCTGACTATACGACTTGCTTGCTAGAAAGTCCAGTGCCACCCACCATTTATGAATTGCCCGCCAATTTTCAGGTAGTTCGAACTTGTTCTGCAAATTTGAAAAAAAAATTAGTGTTAAAGGAAGGTATCAGGAGCCAAAAATTGGTTTTTCGTATATCTTTAGATTTAAAATTAACTTACCATTACACGGCGGATGATGCCATGTCGATATGCCTCGGGAAATGCTGACCATGCCTTTCCTCGACCACCAGGGACAAACAACTTCGTCGACGCTCTGTGATGGAGTAAGAACTCCAACCTAACCATCCCCGGAGATGAGCATATGAGACCCATAAACCCATCAGGCATAGTGATAGTCGGTCTACGGCCTGTCCGCCTATACTCCTCCTCCGCCCGGTAACCTCTATACATACCCCGGCGCCTGTCTGTCACCATGATGTTTGCCTCCTCATGCTGAGCGCCACAGCGGCCTCCTCCTGCTCCACTGCTGCGGCCTGTGGGTCATCTGGGTTCACCTGAGCAGGCATATCATCCGGGAGGGTACAACACTCTCTTCCCCTATCCCGAGCTCATTTACCCATCCGGCTGTGGTCAGCCGCCTGCCCCGACTGGTCATCGGGATGTCGGACCTGCCGATCAGTAAGTAAGGCAGTAAACGATCCTCCTGTATAACAAAATAAGAAAATGAAACGCATGAGTCCGAAGTAGATATAATATTGCTATGACAGATAAAACCTTTACAAATGAAGCTTTAAATCCCACCAGTGTACTGCTCCGGATGTGCCGCAGAGTCGTCCAAAAGCTGATCCATGAAATCGGAGCTACTCATCCTGCAAGTTAAAAAATAACACCGGTTACTTAAACATTTCGTGGAGATCATTACGCAAACAAAGTACATTGATAGATAATAATTAAATAAACGTATCCGTACAATCTATTCGTCCAAATCGTAATCGCCTATGCTACTGCATCCCGCACTCGGGTCGGGTAAGCGTGTAAGGTTTCCTAGATCGACAAATATGCGATTGATTGGAATTGTCCATGGCCTTTGCACTGTCTGTTGCATTGCCTCCTCTATTGGAGGTGGCTCGATCGATTCAACATCGTCTATACTCTCAGTTTGGAAGAGAGCACGTGTGAACATATGACGGTGTACAACTTTCTGGACAATCTTCCAATTGCCGTATCGCTTGCTTGGGTCCTTTAGGTAAAATACTTGTTGTGCTTGGTCGGCAAGGATGTACGGGTCGTTATCGTACCATGACCTTGCGGTGTTGATGGAGATGAGGTCTCCGTCGATAATTTCCGGTTTATCCTTCTCCGTATCAAACCACCTGCATTTGAATAAAAACACTTTCTTCGACCCCACATAATTTAGTTGTATAACTTCGGTGAGAACGCCGTAAAATGTAAGTTGTTGCCCTCCATCCGCACCGATGACATATACACCGCTATTCTGTGATCTTAGGCCAACCTCCTTGGCCTCTGTGTTGTATCGGATACCATTCACGATACAAGCATTGAAGCTATATCGATGAATTTCAGGGCCCCAAGCTAACGCTTCAAGATCTTCTGGCATCTGATGTCCATGGACAGCCGTTTGCTCCATATCTACATACCATGTAAACAATTAAAGTTACATGTGATATTGATGAATTAATGGAATTGAAGGCTTCAACAAGTTTTAACCTTATTTCTAAACCACTCGGCAAAATGTTTACATACTATTCCTCCCACATTGCATGCTCCACGTGCAGTTAGTTCGCCTCGAACTCCCTGTAAGATATTTCGTTAGAAGTGGATCTTCATTCTTGGGAACATATCTTGTTATCAGGTCATAAATGAATGAAAAGACATGATATACCTTATAAAGGGTTGCACTTCCTCGCAATTTCAATACTGTCCA
This sequence comes from Combretum micranthum, assembly GCA_024138025.1. Taxonomy (NCBI): domain Eukaryota; kingdom Viridiplantae; phylum Streptophyta; class Magnoliopsida; order Myrtales; family Combretaceae; genus Combretum; species Combretum micranthum. The sequence continues at coordinate 348,332 of JAMXBD010000130.1, forward strand.
ATGCAACCTGTTGAGTTCTGCATCCGAGCCTGTTATAGTGCATGCACCTATTGAACGTATGGGCTGTGTGAATACTCGAAACGATGATGATGGACATTCATCCAGCGGTTCGTCCCACTGTCGGTGGGGTCTATTTATTCTTGAGTCCATGTTATCAAAATATAGTGAGCAAAATTGAGTGCTCTCCCGCACAACATACGACTCAGTAATTGAACCTTCCGGTCTTGCCCTATTCCGCAAATCTGCTTTTAAACTCCCATGTACCTCTCAACAGGATACATCCACCGGTACTGGACCGGACCACATATGCGTGCTTCATGTGGAAGGTGGACGGCTAAATGTATCATAATATCAAAAAAAGCAGGAGGAAATATCATCTCTAACTTGCAAAGAGTTAGGATTATTGTTTTTTCCAAAGACTCCAACAAATTTACACGGAGTTCTTTAGCAGTCAATTCCCTGAAAAAACGACATACATCACATACAACATCGTAAATGCGATTATCCAAGACCCCACGAATGACAACCGGGAGAATACGTTGCAGCAAGACATGACAATCGTGACTCTTAAGACCTCTCAAACTAACTTCATCAGCGCCTAAGCAAGATGATATATTTGAAGCATATCCATTAGGCATCTTCACATCCCTGATTGAATTACATACCTCTCTCATTTGCCTAGTCGATAGTGTATATGCAGCTGGTGGTTTGAAAATGCGTCCACCACGTTGCTGCAGGTGTAGCTCGGAACGAATACCCATTTCTTGGAGTGTGAGTCTGCCTTCTCTGTGTCTTTTGACTTGCCCTTAAGACCAAAAATAGTTCCCACTAGGTTATCGCATATATTCTTTTCGATATGCATCACGTCAAGATTATGTCGTATGTGCAATTCACTCCAATATGGCAATCGGAATAGCAAACTCTTCTTACACCAATTTGTCCCGTCTTCATTCCTCCGACGGCATAGGCGCTCTTGCAATTTTCCTAAAATGACATGCTCGTATCGACTCAATTGATCGATGATGTCTGAACCAGAGAAATCCCTTGGTCGTGCCCGTGTTTCCGTGGTGCCGTCAAAACTTACCCTGTCATGGCGCCACCTATGTCTCAAAGGCAAAAACCGTCTATGGCCCATATAGTGGAACTTACTATTTGAATGGCCACTTGTGCAGTCAATGTTACATATTGGACATGCTTTATAACCCTTCGTCGTCCACCTGAAATGTCACCGTATGCCGGGAAATCGTTAATAGTCCATAATAACGCAGCATGCAGTCGAAATACCCGTCCTTCGACCACATCTAGTGTTTTGACCCCACTTGTCCAAAGTTCTTGTAGCTCATCTATCAATGGTTGTAAGTACACATCAATATCTTTACCTGGTGATTTCGGCCCCGGTATTAAAAGAGACATCATCATATATGGCTCCTTCATACATCTCCATGGTGGAACATTGTATACAAACATAATAACTGGCCACACACTGTATGTCGTGCTCATGTTTGCATATGGATTAAACCCATCAGTGGCAAGTCCTAATCGTACACTTCGGGGGTCCGATGCGAACAAAGGATATTTGTTATCCAATCCCTTCCACTGTTCGGAATCCACCGGATGCCTCAACACACCATCTAGATATATACTTTTCCTTGTGCCATCTCATCTCTGGAGCCGTCTTCCGCACATAAATAGCCTTTGTAATCTTGGAACTATGGGAAATGTCGCAACACCTTAACCGGTACTGTTTTTTGTTTTCTTGTATGAAGCTTCCATCTTCCTTCCCCACACACTGGGCATGTATCAAGATTTTTGAATTCTTTTCGAAACAAAACGCAATCATTTTTACAAGCATGAATCATGTTTGCATCCATGCCTAACTGCTTCAAAAACTTCCGTGCTTCGTAATATGATGTAGGTAACAAATTGTCGGCAGGTAACAAACTTTTTATTAAGTCAAGCCAATTGTTAAATGACTTCACAGACTGCTTACCATCAATCTTTAGATTTATCATTTGCACTACTGCTGATAATAATGAAAACTTTGTACATCCCGGATACACTGGACTCTTTGCTTTTTCAAACATTCCAGTCCACCCATCTCCATTAAACCCACTACTTTCATCTTCGCTGTCAGTATCATCATCGCCATCGCCATCACTTATATTAACAGCAATATCTTCCAAAAGTTTTTGATCTGCCTCATCTTCAAAGTGCGTGTCTTCAAGTGGATTGCTCCCTTCATCCATAACAACATTATCATGTACCTCGAATTCATCTACATCCTCACCATGATAAATCCAAGGGGAGTAGGTCCAAGCCATTCCCCTTCTGAGGAGGTGATACTCAATAATCTGAATAGATTGCCATGAACCATTGAGGCAATCTCTACAAGGGCATCTAATCAGTCCATCTGCCCGCTTATGGTTTACAGCAGCTTCTAAAAACTCTCTAACCCCATTTCTATATTGCGTCGTTGTCAAATCACGTGTCATATGCCAACTTCGTTCAGACATCCTAAATTGACACTTAATTAATTACCACATTTAAGTCACATCGGATAACTCTCCTATAACTATGCAAGCATCTAATATTGAAACACCATATGTTTAATTTACTTATTATTTAACCCTATATGTGTCATGCAATTACAGATAATATGTATAGTTTTATTGAATCTCTAAGAAGAAATACATTACTACAAATTTAACATAAATTAATTCATAAACTATAAATAGGAGCATTTACTACTGTACACATACATACATACATTTATGAAGTTAAACATATTACACATGTATTAAACATTAATATATAATTGTTATATTGTAACTATATATGATTTTTGTTCACATACAATTAATAATATTTAAATAATTGTATTTACACTACGTATCATAAAAGAAAACACAATACACATATATTAGACAATTATATGCCATCACTAAATCCTAAATACATATAATCTTTACCTTACTTATAATAAATATATAAGTATACATATAATATACAGGAAATACTACATATATAAGTAGTATTATTTCAATACTTACACTTATTTTATGTCTTATTAATCTAAACATATAAAACAAGCTTTGAATAATATATAAATACTTGATCCTAAGTATACATTTTTTTCAATTTCTAACAATAAATACATAACTATATATTGAACATTCATTAATCAATATACATGAAAATATTAACATCTCAGTATTTATATTTAATCTATGTGACATGATATTAAACATAATAAACATAGATTGAATAATAACATGTAATCACATATCCTAAAAATCTATAATTTTTTCAACTACACACTAATATACAACTAAAATTAAATACATATTACTACATAAATATATTACTACTACTATTTAAATAAATGAATTAAAAATTTCATAACAAATTGAACTAACCTTGTAGTAATTGTAGTACAATAAATATCCGATCAAATCCACCCAAATTATCAGATACCTGCATTGAAAATTAAAATATCAATCAAAAATATATTTTACTATAAAATAAAATACTACAAGAATTAAATAAAAATAAAAACTTACCGTATAATTAAATTTACGTAATCGAAAATATTTTTTTTTCCTGATGTGTGTGCGTGAGTGTATGTGTGGTGGGTGTGTGTGTGCACGTCAGTGAGCTAGTGTGTGTGTGTGGCAAGTGAGTGTGTGCGTGAGTGTGTGTGTGTGTGTGTGTGTGTGGTGTGTGTGTGTGTGTGTGTGTGTGGTGTGGTGTGTGTGTGTGTGTGTGTGTGTGTGTGTGTGTGGGGGGGGGGGGGGGGGGGGGGGGGGGGGGGGGGGGGGGGGGCAGGAGTGTTCGCGAGCGAGGGAGAGCGACGGAGAGATCTGCGAGAGAGAGAGAGTGAGAGGTGCGAGTGAAAAACAGGGAGGGGAGGCGATATATATAGGGCGAAGATGAGGCGAATTTCGCCTCATCCTTGTCAGCATGAGGCGAAATTTCGCTCATAGTCTAGTCAGCGGCGAATTTCGCCTCATAGTGACTAGGATGAGGCGAAATTCGCCTCTTTTATTGAAATGAGGCGAAATTCGCCTCAGATAGTTTAAGAGGCGAAATTCGCCTTAATTTTCGCCTCCTCCACCCACATTTCTACTAGTGAGAACAACAATTTATCGTAGCGCTTTGTCATTTTAATACTAATAGGGTGCCACCTGCGACCTTATGCGAATCTCTTGATCTACTAGTATTTTGACCCTAGCAAACTTGTAACGCGTTGTGCCTCTCAAGATGTCATCAAGCATTTCGCTTTAGTATGATAACTTGAAATGAATAATCATTTTTTCCTCTTTTTAAGTGGAAGAGGTATTATTACCTTCAATTGCACTTTAGACGTGTAACTAGGGTGTAAATGATTCAAGCTGATTGCTCGAGTTAAGTACAAATATTAATCAAATTTAATCGAGTTTGGGTAATTATATCATTTATATTAGAATTAAAATTATTCTTTTAATAAATTAAATCTAAACGGGCTTAACCGAGTTGAAACTCATGCTTATATAGTGTTATTTCGAGTTGAACTCAAGCTTGTTATAGTATTATTTCCAGTTGAACTCGAGCTTAAATTCTTAAGCACAATAGAGCTCAAATTGAGTTCAAGCTTTGAAATTTCAAACCGAGCTTGAGCTCGAGTGCAGCGCTATACTATCTCGATTTGGTTTGTTTGCAGCCCTACGTGCACCAGGTATTCATAAAAAATCTCTAATATCGAATATCAATTTATCTATGAGACCATGTATAGTTATTCAATAATGAAACTGCATTTGTATATTTTTTAAAAGTAACCACTTATAATTTATATACAATCATATCCCCTATAACAAAATATGTACAAATATATTGTCGAGCCTAGAAATTTTCCTTTTCTTTAATTGGATCCATATTAATTCCAGCCCACTTAACATAGATACCAACAAAATTAAAGAAAGTTTTGAAAATTCTTTTAAAATAATTAATTTAAAAACTCTAGAGCTACCACGAATCGAAGTTTGAAAAATCATAAAATTAGGGTTACTTGGGCTAGCCAATCTTAATTAAGCTACTAGTCCACAGACTTTTCTAAAAACAAATATTCATAAAAAAAAAAAATTAACCAAAAGATCTAGAGTCTGGGTATCCTATTACATCTAACATGTTACCATTTATGGGCTTTTAATGTATAATGAGCCTAAATTTTAATAATCCTTCTATATAAAATTATGTGTATTGTGTATTAATATATGCAGTAATAAAAATCAAGATCATCGTGGAATACTGAAAATTACCTGAAGTTTGTTAAAGTCCTAAATACATTAAATATCTGAAGTTAGTGAAAAATAATTAAGTTCCCATAAAAGCATTCACACACCAAAAAAAAAAAAAAAAAATACAATTCAAAGTCAGTAAAGATTAATAGAGAGTAAATAACATTATATATATAATAATCATATGAAATGAAAGTAATACGTAAAATATGTTAAAAATGCAAAAAATGTAGCAATATGGAAAAATAATTTCTTTTATTTTTTATGGTTGTCCTGCAAGTCCCTACTTATTCGCTATGCCGAAATCAACTTATCATAGTTTGTTTTTATTTTATAAAAATTTAATGTGTTGATAGATTTCAATCTTCAAAAAAATGTCAGGTTTACGTTATTTAAAAAATTAAATTTCATTCAATGAAGACCCTAAAAATCCTAAGCTTCGTGGCTCCAATTTCAGAAACACGAATGCGATGATCCTAATTTTGAAGAGCACTAGTTCATGAATTTTTATTTATAAAAAAAATTGTCTAAGGGACCAAAAAAAAGGGGAGAGAGAGATTTTTATGTGGTGAGATTATAAGAACATGCTGAAACGGAGCCTTATGAAAACGTAATTTTAAGTGCAGAACAGGATCCAACTCACAACAGGCATACACCACAAATTCACAGTAATCATTGTAGCCACCTCATGTTGACGTTAACATATGTATCAACATAAATGTTAAAACAATAATCACATTCACGTAGCTTATAGTGCTACGTTTCATCCTGCAAAGCAACAGCTATTAGTAGCATAAAAACTATAAATCATATATCAACAATTAACGTAGCAGTCAGGAATGGAGATCGGATAGTGTTAAATAATTTTTAACATTTTGGTGGCCCATGCAACTTGTTGTATGACTCTAATATAATAAGTCTAATATGATGATCATTGGGTAAAAAGGTGATTTTAGAATCAAAGAGTTTAAAATCCCTCCCCTCTCCCCTATTTAAAAAAAGAAAAAAGGCACGAAGTTACAAAAGGAAACCATCGTATTTTCTTTTCTCTATTATTCTTGTTTCTTCATCATCAAAGAATCGTTAAGGAAAAGGGTAGAGAGGGACAAAATCAATCAAATGATGTCAATTCAGATTTTCCCCTTCTTCCGAGTGAGTAGATCAAATGCTATGGATAACGGTATGTATCAAAACAATTTTGATTGCTGCTATCATATTTAAAGATCATGATTTGGAAATTAGATTTACATGAAGATTTTGTTTTGCAAAATCTAAGAATATCTTTTAATTGGTATCAGAGCGGGTATGAAAAATAACCTTGTAACAATTTCGTTTATATTACAAACTAAAATATGAATGTTCGTGTTTTCCAAACTGGAAAAATGGAAAATATCAATTCATTGTGTAATATTAAATGTTCTGTTTTTCAAAACGGAATTGGTCGATATCCAAATGTTATGTTCCTGTTATTTTCCCAAATAACGTTTTGTTCTGTGTATGCTCGTGAAATGATGAGGAATTTGCGATTTATAAGACATGTCAGGAATATACTTTCGTAGAATGTTTTTCAATTGTTGTTTTCCGTTTCACTTGCTGTTCAAACTATAAATTCATGAATTCATGGATTAATAAATATTATTATATTCGTTTATGATTTCCTAGTCAATTAACATTAAAGTGGTTTCTACCGTGAAAAGCATATCAAGATACGTCCATATTGATATGCAGAGATTGGGAAGTATGGCAACAGAGATATGCAAGCGGGGAAAGATTTGTTTATGATAAATTATAAACATGATTTTCTACATTTCTCAATGACATTCTGTATGTAAATTATGACTCATGATTTTCCTACATTTAAAGTACTACTGTATACGTATGAAATTAGATTGAGAATAGTAATTCCAATTAAATGTTTATTATATAGAAAGCTTGTTAGTCACCAAAGTGGCTTAGCTTGAAAGATTTAAACATTTAAATTGTGTATTTTCAATTGTTCATGTTCATGTGATGCTAATAATGACATAAAAGTTTGAAGTGAATAATTGTGATCATTAATCATATGCTAGGAGATCATCCAAAGATGGATCATTGCTTATAATTAATGATACTAAAAGAGATTTATTGATATGTTGGGTGAATATGATTGTATATCCAAAGATAACATGCATATTGACTTAAATATGACTTATTAATCAATCAAAGTATATTTGAGTTAGTGTTATTATCGGTTAAAGTTATGCATTCGAGTATCACCCAAAGGTGAACTTAAATAAATAATCAAGGCTTATAATATATCTGAATCTATTTAAGTTTACTCAAAGCATTAATGCATTTATTTGCAACTTCTAGCAATTTATTCGCTTTGGGTAATGCAATAATCAAGTTCAATGGGCTAAACTATGTAGAATGGTATGAACACATTTAGTTTCATCAGGGTATTTTGGATTTGGACTTAGCAAGTATTTCAGATGAAAAGCCTGCAGCCATTATTGAGACTAGTACGGAGTCTGACAAGTCTCTTTATAAGGCTTGAGAACGGTCTAATAGGCTGAGTTTGAACTTGATGCGAATGACGATAGCTGAAAATGTCAAGCCATCAATGCTTAAGATGGAAAATGCAAGGGAGTTTATGTTGAAAATTAAGGAATACTCTCAATCAAATGTAGATGACAAGTCTATTTTAGGGAACCTGATGAGTGAGCTGACGACCAAGAAATTTGATTGGTCACAACTTATTCATGATCATGTGAGGGGTATGGCCAATCTAGCAGCAAAACAAAAGTCGATGGGCATGGATGTGAGTAAATCCTTTTTGGTTCAATTCATCATCAACTCACTTCATCCTAAGTTTGGCCAGTTCCTGGTGAATTACAATACCATTAAGGATAATGGAACCTTTAGGAAACATAGGCCATGTTGGTTCAGGAAGAAGGGAGATTAAAGAAGATGAAGGATCACTCTGTTCATCTTACTGTTCAAAATGAAGCTAGTAGCAACAAGTCTAAACCATACAAGAAAAATAAGAAAAAGGATAAGGCCACTATGAAGGTTAATGAAGGTTTAATCCATAAGGAGCAAAAGCGCTATTTCTGTAAGAAAACTGGTCACTTCAAGAAAGACTGTCCAAAAAGAAATTCTTGGTTCGAAAAGAAAGGTACGTATTATGTATCATTATGTTTTGAATCAAATGTTATTGAAGTGCCTAATAACACTTAGTGCTACTACTTATGTGTCACATGTTATGTAGGGATTCTTTTCAATCTAGCCCATAAGAGGAACTGAAAAAGTTCCTTTATATGGGGAATAGAATGAAGGCACAAATAGAAGGAATTGAGATGTATAGATTGATCTTGGATACTGGGTGTTGCGTGGATCTAGAAAAGTGTCTACGTTCTTGAATGTGCTAGGAATTTAGTTTCTATTGCAAGGTTAGATGATGTAGGATTTAACTTTAAGATTGGAAACGATGTATTTTCATTGTATAAACATATATACTATTATGGATTTGGTACTTTAGTTAATAGTTTGTATCATTTTAATCTTGATGTTATGTATTCTAAATCCTTTTTTTTTTTGTTAACCATATTTATAGTTAAACAAATGTAATGCACATAATGAATGTTCAGCTTTCTTATGGCATCAAAGGTTAGGTCATATATCCAAAGAAGGGTGTAAACGTTGGTGAAAGGTGAAATCTTACCTCAATTGGATTTTATTGATTGGGATATATGTGTTGACTGTATAAAAGGTAAGCAAACTAGACACATATCAAAGAATCCAGCCACAAGAAGTAATGAACTTCTTGAATTGATACACACTGACATATGTGGTCCTTTTGACATTCCAACATGGGGTGGTGAAAGATATTTCATCACATTTATTGATGACTACTTACGATATTGTTATTTATATCTACTACATGAAAAGTCTCAATCGCGGACATCCTAGAGGTGTTTGTTAGTGAAGTAGAAAAGCAGTTGGATAGAAAAGTGAAAGTAGTGAGGTCATATAGGGGTGGTGAATATTATGGTAAATTCAATGAAAGTGGACAATGTCCTGGTCCATTTGCAAAATTCCTTGAAAGTCGAGGCATATGTGCACAGTATACAATGCCTAGTACACACAACAAAAGGTGTGGCTGAAAGGCGAAATTGTACACTTACGGATATGGTTAGGAGTATGTTGAGTTACAACACTGTACCTTTCTCCTTATGATGCATGCTTTAAAAACTGCTACATATTTGCTAAACAGGGTTCCTACTAAGTGGTTCCTAAGACTTCTTATGAATTATGGACAAGTAGGAAACCTAGTTTAAGGCATTCACGTTTGGAGTTGCCCAGTAGAAATAAGGATATATAATCCACATGAAAAGAAGCTTGATGTAAGGACCATTAGTGGTTACTTCATTGGCTATCCTGAAAAGTTAAAAGGGTACATGTTTATTGTCCTAACCACAACATAAGAATAGTTGAGTCTGGTAATGCTTAGTTCATTGAGAATGTCAATTTAATGGGAGTGGGGAATTCGAAAGGTAGATATGCGAAAATTTCAAGATGAAACCCCTATACCTAGTGTTTCTACTCAGGTTGTTGTTCCTCTTGTCGTATCACAATCACGTAACTTGCTGAAACAACAAGTTAATATTCCAAACACACGAAGTGAACACATTAGAGATGAGCCAAGCGACAATGTACAAGTCACAAATGAGCAAGTGGTGTCATAAGAAATGGCATTACGGAGGTCTACAAGATAGAAAAGACCAGCTATATCGAATGACTATGTGATTTACTCACTTGAACATGAATCTGACTTAAGCATTGATAAAGATCCAGTCTCATTTAGGCAAGCCATGGAATATAGTGATTCTGAAAGGTGGTTCAATGCTATAAAGGAAGAGATGAAATTATTGGAAGTTAATAAAGTCTGGGAGTTCGTAGAGTTGGCTGAAGGATCAAAACTAGTTGTTTGTAAATGGGTTTTCAAGACCAAGTGAGACTCAAAAGGCAACATCGAAAGATACAAGGCTAGGCTTGTTGCCAAAGGTTATACTCAAAAAGATGGCATTGACTATAAAGAGACCTTCTCTCAGTTTCTAAGAAAAACTCCTTAAAAATTATTATAGCTTTAGTGGCTCATTATGATCTAGAGCTTCACTAAATGGATGTAAAGACCACCTTTTTTAATGGTCACTTAGAAGAGGAAGTTTATATGGACTAGTCTGAAGGTTTCATAACCGCAAGACATGAAACCTTGGTGTGTAAGTTAAAGAAGTCGATAAATGGATTAAAACAAGCTTCCTGACAATGGTATATTAAGTTCAATAATACCATTATGTCATATGGTTTTATAGAGAACATCGTTTATCGGTGTATCTATATGAAGGTCAGGGAGCAAGTTTATTATATTAGTCTTATATGTCGATGATACCTTTTGACATGAAAGATATGGGCGAGGCATCCTATATGATAGGAATAGAGATATTTTGCAATAGATCACAAGGACTGTTAGGATTGTCTCAAAAAGGCTATATCAATAAAGTATTAGAGAGATTTAGAATGAAAATTTGCTCTATAGGAATAGTTCCAATTTAGAAAGAGGACAAGTTCAGTGAATTGCAATGTCCAAAGAATGATTTGAAACGAAAATCAATGGAATCTATTCCCTATGCATCACTGGTTGGAACTTTGATGTGTGCTAACATGTACTCGACCAGATATTTTTGCTATAGGAATGTTAGGTCAATATCTGAGTAATCCTGGTATAGACCATTGGAAAGCTGCAAAGAAAGTACTTAGATACTTACAAGGCACCAAGGATTACATGCTTACATATAGAAGGTCAAATCATCTTGAAGTAGTAGGATATTCAGATTCAGATTATGTTGGATGTGTAGACTCGAGGAAATCTACATTTGATTACATGTTTTTGTTAGCTGGAGGAGTAGTTTCATGGAAGAGTGGGAAGTAGTTTATCATTGCTATTTTCACTATGGGGCTGAATTTGTGGCATGCTTTGAGGCCACCATTCATGCATTGTGGTTGCAGAACTTTGTCTTAGGGCTTAGTATTGTTGACAATATAGCTAGGCCATTAAGAATTTACTGTGATAATTCTATAGCTATTTTCTTCTCTAAAAATGATAGGTATTCTAAGGGTACGAAACACATGGATTTGAAATACGTGTCAGTTAAAGAAGAAGTTCAAAACCAAAGAGTGTTAATTGAGCATATTGGTACTGAACTAATGATAGCGGATCTGTTAACTAAAGGATTGCCACCGAAGACATTTAATGAACATGTTGAACAGATGGGCATTATAGATAGGTCTTCATTGATTTGATACTTGGTTGTTTTGCTCATATTGTTATGACACTTGTGAATTCAATTAAAGTTATGGTTTTGTTTGCTCGTTTGTTATCTACATCAAGTTGTATATAGTATTGTTTGTAAGATAACTAGTAGCATATTTAGAAATAATAAATTTAAAGATTATAATGTTCCTTGATTTAAGTTGTTATGAGTTAAATTGATCATGTGTTACATGGAAGGAATCATGTCATTAAATGATATGTGACCACCATAATCCAGTCATTTTAATTCAATTGAGAATTATAACTTGATGAATTTTGAATATGATGCACACTTATTTGTTATTGAATCATCAAGCTGTAACATGGGCTAATTGGGAGATTGTTAAATAATTTTTAACATTTTGAGTGGCCTATATAACTTATTGCATGACTTTAATATAATAGGTATAATATGATGGTCATTGGGCATAATTTTAGAGTCAAAGGGTTTAAAATCCCTCTCCTCCCTAATTGAAAAAAAAAAAAAAAGGTAGGAAGTTACAAAAGGAAACCATCATATTTTCTTTTCTCTGACATTCCTATATCTTCACCATCAAAGAAACATTAAAGAAAAGGGTAGAGAGGGATAAAATCAATTAAGAGACGTCAATTTAGATTTTCTTCTTCTTCTTCTGTGTGAGTAGATTAAACGCTATGGATGATGGTATATATCAAAACCATTTTGATTGCTGCTATCACGTTTAAAGATCTTAATTTAGAAATTAGATTTACCTGAAGATTTTGTTTTGTAAAATCCAAGAATATCTTTCAGATAGCTCCTAGATTTAGGTCTAGTAAGGTTTATGTTTCTCATTTGTTGTTTGCATATGACCGCATCCTTTTTGTTGAAGCTTTGAAAAGGCAGGTTGATTTCTTAGCTAACATTCTTAATGAATTTTGCGAGTTCTTTGGACATAAAATTAGTAAGGAAAAATCCCAAATATTCTCCTCTCTTCATGTGAATTCCTAGGTTGCTAATGCCTTGAGTAATAGATTAGGATTTGCAATTACTAACAATATGGGAAAATATCTAGGTGTGCCCCTTATTCAAGTAAAGTTATTAAGGACACATATAGAGATGTTATTCATAAAGTGACAGCTAAAGTAGCCAATTGGAATCCTCATAGAATTTCTCTAGCAGGCCGCTCTACTCTTTGCAAGGCATCGCTTTCCTCCATCCCTTATTATACAATGCAAACTATAACCATACCTAAAGGGAAACATGAAGATATCGATAAAATTTGTAGAAGATTTATATGGGTAAACAGTCTTGGTACTAGAAAACCTGGTCTTTTATCTAGGGAAACAATCGTGGTTCTTGAAAATAATGTCGTAGTGGTTCTCATTTGTGGAACAATTTAAGCAAGATATGATCTCATGTCATTAGAGGGTTGAAGTGGTCCCTTGGTAATGGTTAGAAGACCAAATTCTAGGTTGATATTTGGATTGATTTAAGTGGTCCCTTCAAAGCATTCTTAAGGAACTTTTGTCTAGTCTAGTCTCTGATTATGTTGCAACTCTAGAGAGTAGAATTAGGAGGGTTTACATCACCTCTTGCCTTTATTAGTTATTTTTCATATAGCTACCATTCCTCCTTAGTAGAGATTGGTGGACCAGATGCTTTCTACTAGGGTGCTTCTCCTTCAGGTAATTTTTCTGTCTCTTTTGCTTATACTTCCCTTAATTGCACAAACTGGTATCCTAGATACAGAAAATGGAATTAATCTTGGAAGTGGGAGGGGCCTGAAAGAATTAGATCCTTTATTTGGCTTATTCTTCTGGGGTGTTGTTGATTAATGAGAAGCGAGCTAGGCGCGATATGGTGTCTGTTCAAAGATGTGAGATATGTGGCACTGCAGTTTAATCTATTGATCATGTTCTCTAAGAATTTACAAGGGCTATTCTATGTTAGTGTCAATTTATACTTAAGGAAATGTTAGCAGCCTTTATGTCCCAACCTTTTCCTACTTGGTTTGTTGAAAATTTAAAAGCAGAGAAAATTATAATGGGATCTACTGGTCAACTCTGTTTGCTACTTCTTATTGGATGCTATGGAATTCTAAGATTAAAGAGGTTATGAGAGGTCAAGAAATTATGGCTTCCGTTTTTTAAACTCAAGCCTTGCAAAATCTAGAGAGTTTCAATTCGCTTGTGTTATCTTTGATCGAAATAAGTTGGTTAAGCTAGCTAAAGTTGAGAATTTAATTGGTTGGACTCCTCCCTTAGATGATTGGATAAAATTAATTTAGATGGCTCTTCTAAAGCTTCTAGTAATTCAGCATATGTAGGTAGAATCCTTCAAGAGAGTTCAAGAAGATGGTTTGGTGGCTTTATTATGAACATTAGGATGTGCTCGATTTTCAATGTTGAGTTATGGGGGGCACTTGTTGGATTAAGGATTTATTGGGAAAAAGGTTTTAGAAAGGTTATTTTAGAGCTAAATAACAGGGGGTAGTTGATGGTATCCTCAACCATGCTAAAGTACTCAATAGTCATTGCCAACTTTTTTCCTTAATCTTGTAGCTGAGTGATAAGCCACGGAATATCATAATTAAACATATTCGTCGTGAAGGTAATAGAGTGGCAGACTGGATGGCAAATTATGCTTGTAGTCGGCCGCTTAATATGCATTCACTAGAGTAAGTGCCTGGGGGACTTTTCAATGGAAGATATAGCAAGAGTTTTTTTACTAGAATGTGCTTTGTGTAGCCTTTGTTCATTTGTTGTTTTTCCTTTTCTCTTCCCCTTCGAAAAAAAAAAAAAAAATTAACACCTCAAAGCACTATCATCCGTTCACTTGACATGAATAGCTATTTATTCCTTCTTTGTTAGATGTAAAGCTGATATTATAGTGTTCACTTGAAAGGAATGACAATTCAAAATGAATTGCTATTACATAAAATGATAAATAGTAATTCATGTTTCTAACCTATGAATTGCTCATAAATATCCCTATTTGAAAATAATACTTGTACAATTACCTTCCTCTGTAATAAATGTAAGGACATTATAAATATTTTACTTTTTACTCTAATAATTACTTGTTTTACTTTTTATACAAGTGAACATTGCAATAACCATTACAACTCTATTACATTCCTTTTGAATTAGAATTACATTCCTCCCTACAAAATGAACGGGCTGTAATTAGGAAAACTGACCTACTATTAGGTACTTGCAAAAATAACTAACACTACTTTTTACTCTTTTACTTTTATTAGTCTTATATGCCTGGTGATTACACCAATAAGAATAAACAAACAAGGAGCAGAACATAATAAATTAAATGAAAGCTCACCAACTCAAAATCCCAGATCATGGATCAAATTTGGGAAACATTCTCTGTTCGTGCCTGAGGTCAAGCCGCCGATTCGATTAGGATTCAGGTCCCTGGGAAGCGTCAGTTCGTGGATCCTCTCTTATCTCTCTAGAGCAGCAAATGGGAGGGGTGAGTCTCGGCAACGTCGATGCAGTGATTGGTTGTGACAACTTCATTATATATAACACAACTAATCACCAAAACGCAATCAAAACATACCACCTGCAAGCGATAGATAGAATGATCACAAAAATCTTATTAATCACATTAACCTAATTAAATCATGGATGATGAAACTGTAGTAATGGTGCGTCATACAACCTCCCATAAGTCATCTAAATTCTAATGACCTCCAAAACAGAAAATTTAGTCAACATAGATATTTTTTGACTTCTTTTATTTTTGCTTTTCATTTACATTCTGAAACTTATTTAACTAAAATAACAAAGCAGATAAATAATAAAAATTTTTAGTTCATGAACTCCGACGTGAGGAAATTCGGTGGACGTCGGAGGAAATGATTTCTAAGGCGGTAGCTTTGGTGCTGGTTCTGGTAATACCTTCGTGGGTGGTTTCTGGTTTGGTCTCTGTGTTCAAGTCTTTAGTAGTCTCGGTGACGGGGACGAATCGGTTCTAGGTTTGGATTTAAGTCGTGGGTTTATTTGCTGTGAGGGAAGACGATGTCCGAGGTATTCTGTTATGTGATGATATGTCGATCGATTTAATTTGGTGCTGGCAGGCTGACGAGCGAACATGATTGTGTGGTTTTTTTTTTTTTTTTTAATCACAAATCTTGAAATAATAATTTTAGATAAACCTGAATCCAATCCGATGAAATCTCAAGATATCTCTTTAGAAAGTCCTTTTGCTTTTCGTTAATTTTTTATGTAAATCTCATCTATATTTTTGTTCATCTCTTGATTTCATTAAGATTTATACCAGAAAAAGTAATAAAACATGAAATTTTGGGTAAAATGCAAAAACACCCATAAAGTTTAGGAATGGTACGGATTGACACCTCAAACTTTAAAAGTGTGATTTTTTACTCTATAACTATAAAGAATTTGCAAATAAGTCTATCTTCTCCTATTTGTATCTTGTCCATACAAATCTATGCGATTCCCATACAAAATTCGTACAAATCTGAACACTTTAAAATGAGAATTTTTGTACTTTTTGATCGAATAGTATAAAATGAATTTATTTGTAAATTATTTATAGTTATGAAAATAAAAAACCATACTCTTGAAGTTTCGGCAGTCAATCTGCATCACCCTTAAGATTTAGAATGTGTTTTTTGCATTTTTCCCTAAAATATTATTAGATTGAGCTTTATCTAGTTATTCTTCTTCTCGCGATTTCTCCCTCCCTTTGATCAAGCCCGGACAAAGGTTGGAGAAGATTATGTGCCTTCCTAAAAAGAATTTCGTGCGCAAAGCATCTAGGAAGGATCGAGAACCCATGCCTTCTATTTACAAATGGTCAACACTGCAACGTTTTTAATTTGTAATTTGTAATTTGTAATATGCCTATTATTTCATTGAAGGTCTTGTGATGACCCTAGAAATAATATTGACCAAATCCACTTTTATTTAATTTTATTTTTTATATATTTTAATTTTCTCAATTTCCTTATTATTATTTTTTGGGTTTTTTTCCTTATTTTTTAATTTTTTGAGTTTTTGTATAAACCTAGCCAAAAAAAGGAAAAGCAAAGAAAAAATAAATGGATGGCAAAAATGGGGTCTCTCTCTCTCTATATATATATTTTTTATTTCTTAGTGGTATGAATAAATTTCACTAAGAATCAGGTTTGACTTTCCTTTCTTCAATCAAGAGATCTAACATATAGTAGCTAGTAAAAAAATATATTTTAATAACTATCTGCTAGCTAGTGTAGAGCTAAGTAGTTAAATGTTTGTTTTTACAAATATGAAGTCATAAGTTCAAAACTCATAAGTGTAATTTTACTTTTCAAAATGCATTTAATTCTTAAATAGCATTCGCTCACTCTCATTTTTTAAAAAAAATTCAAATTCTTTTTTTTTTTTTATAATAACTAATAACATTAAGTTATTCATTACAAAATTATATTTAACTAAATAAGTTATCCTATATTGTTATTTTTGGTTGGTAATACACAATAAATAATAATTAAATTGCTCATATCACAAATGCTTTGGTCCTATAACGTAAAGTATTAGTAATTTTTAATATAATTTCATTTTTTTAAAAAAGTAATTGATATGTATGCCATAATAAAAAGGCATATTTTTATTCCTTTAGCCTCATATGATGTATACCAAGTACTCTTAACCAATTCTTTAAACATTGTTATAATCCTTTTAAGTTTTAGGAATTGTTGCAGCCGCAATTAGACATGAGATTTCTACATGTATAAGATGTAACAAAAATGAGTATTTTCCAATATTATTTCTAATATTGACTTAATTACAATAATTCAGAAATAATTATACAATCTTATGTTTGTCGCTAATTGTTTATAGAATATATGTCATACCCTAAATAGGATTTAGAGTGCTAATAGGTCCATCATTTATACATCTCAAGTGTTATAACACAAAGGTTATTCTTAACTAAATGAGGTTCCAACCAATTTCAAATTAAGAAATCCTTATTTAAGTTTTGTAAGTAACAATATCTAATAAAATTAGATAATCAAATAATCAGAAATAATCTCTCATACTCTTAAATTAATATTAAAACAATATCCAACACACCTAAAAGTCTAGCCCATTAAGTCTCTCACCAACAATCAACTCATAGCATAGGTTGTTATGCATCCATATCAACATCATCATATTACCTGTAAAAGAAAGGAATGAGACGAAGCATAGTACAAAATACAAGCACACAATATGATTACACACTCCTAATCTAATGCACATGCAACAACCATCAATTTATATATTTTGTCACGCCTGTACTACCCCAGGCACATTGCACTGTAGGGGCACCCCAAGTCCGCAGACCACCTTGGGTAGGTAGCATGTGAAGTAGTTTTCAATCTGTAAGTCATGTCATTTCTATTTTTTTGTTGGACTTCTCCGTCGCTTTGTACATCATGTGGATCATCATTATTATTGTTATGTATTGTCATTTGGTATAGACATATTCCATGATGATTAGTATGGATGTTATTTCTATTATGTTGGTATGTATAAGCTGATATCGTTGTTTTTTTTATGTTTAGACTATGTTTTATATGTTTTCTTTGGACTTCTTTGTTGCGTTCTAGATCATACGAATCATTAATATAAAGTTATTGGACGACCCAAAGACTAATGGAACTACGTCACACTTCATTTGCTATGATGAATTACATCATCATTGCCATACATGTCGAGAATCAACAAACAAGAAATAGCCCACTACCATTATTTTATTTGTAAGATTTTTACAAAACGTGCAAAATTTATGTTTCTGTCTTTAATTTTACAAAAAAAAAATGACTCTTAATAAATGATTTACATACCACACGTTAATTAATTTATAATATCATAGATAAAGATTTAAATTTATGATTTTTGATAATGTGCAAAATTTATGTTAATATGTTCAAATTAAAAAAGTAAACTGTTATCAATACATATTTTACACATCATATCTCAATTAATTTCTATGAGAAATATTTATATATGATTTTTAAAGAAATTGCTAATCAAACTAATAAATTTATCTACTTTTAACTTCAATAAATTAAAATAAAAACTACTATCAATAAGTAATTTACATATTACATATCAATTAATATAAATATTATAAATCACTGATTTTAATAATAACATGTTTACGTCTGTATGTTCAATTTTATAATAACTACGATCAATATATAATTTATACATTACATATTAATTAATTTATGATATTATAAATAACAAATTTTAACAACAAAATTTTTATAAAACGTACACGATGTTCTTTAATGTGTTCAATTTTATTAAAAAATTTACCAAAAAAAAAGTCCAAGCAAAACTATATAACAATACAACAATTATCATATTAAGATCAATCTATTTTTAAAATACTCTATTGATGTAAAGAATTCATTTTACGAAATTTTTTTCTTCAGTTTTGTTAATTTAACTCTTCAATATTATTTACTATAAATAATGGATTTAAATTGTAAGATTTTTGTTAAATCTACAAAATTGACGTTAATATATTCAATTTAAAAAAATATTATCAATATATAATTTACACATCATATTTCAATTAATTTCTATGAGTAATATTTATATATGATTTAAAAAAATTTACTAATCAAACTAAATAAACACTATCTATTTTTATCTTCAATAAATTAAAATGAAAAACTACTAATTTACATATTAAATATTAATTATCTATAATATTATAAATCACATATTTTAATAATAAGATTTTTACATTCGTATCTTCAATTTTATAATGACTACGATCAAATATAATTTACACATATTACATATATTAATTTTGTGATATTATAAATAACAAGATTTTAAAAACAAGATTTCTATAAAACATGTAAAATGTATTTTTTGGCCTAGTGCAAAATGTACTTCGATGTGTTCAATTTTATGAAAAGGGTCTTGTGAAAAAAAAAAATGCCAAACGAAACTATATAATAATACGAAAAATATACTATTAAGATCACTTTATTTTTAAAATACTCTATCAATGTAAAGAAATTCATTTTACAAATTTTTTCTTAAAATTTTTAAATATAACTCTTTAATATTATTACTAACAAGTAATTGATAGATAAGATATTTTTGTATTTATTATGTAAATTCAAATAATTACTTTAAATAAATATTATATGTAAAATAAAAGAAAATAAATTAAACAAAATTAATCATGCTCAAATAAACGAGCGAGATGTAAAAAATTCTCGCGTGATGAAGGCAGGAGTGAGAAAATTTAATTTACCAGCCATGATGCGATAGTCCCCTCAATGACTAGGAAATTGAAGCAAAATCCACCTCAAGTTTAGCATGTGAGGGTAATTTGCTTCATCATCCTAGTTATGAGCGAATTTCCCCTCATCATTCTAGTCATGAGGCCCATTTCCCCTCATCACTCCCACTATATATACCACTCTCTCCTCTTCTTCACGTTATTTTTTTCCCCTACTATTTTCTCCCTCCGCTTCATCAATCTCTCCATCTTCGATCTACTCCTCCTTCCATCTTCTCTTTTGATTCTTTGCTATTATTTGCTCGTTTAATTTTCCTAGCTTATCTTATAACTAATTATTTATTTATTCAATTTTACAGGTTTTAATTATTTATTGTTATAAGTTCAACACATCAGAGTGAAGGTAATATACAATATGATTTTTTTATAATTTTTTTTGTATTTGTATTTATTGATAAAATTTATTTAATGTTTTAGGTATATGATGATTTCAAATGTACAATATTTGTATGAATATGAACATATTTATAATATCATAATATTTTATTGTTTGTAACATTTAAGATGAAAAATTATGATTAATTATGATTATCATCATAATTTTTTTATAAAATATGAATCATAAAATACAAATTATAAAATAGTTTTTCTAATAATTTTAATTTTGCCAAATCCAAAAATTTGGAATTTAAAAAAAATTATAAAATGTGAAAATCGCCTCATTTACACAATATGAGATGAATTTTGCCTCCTATTTTTTGTACAGACGAAATTCGCCTCACCGAAATTTTACGTGGTGAATTTCGTCTTGTTTTGCCTAAGATGGCTACTATGCGGAGGAGAAATTTTTGTCTCACTAGGTATATTGAGTAGAAATTTTCCCTACTGAGGCGAAAAATTTTACCTCTAAAATCAATATTTTTACTAGTGACACGAGGCACGATGGTAGCAACCAACGAGGAGAAAATTAGGCAACGCATAAAACAAGTTGAAGAAATTATCTCGAATCAAGAAGAGCGAATCGACAACATACAAGCAAAAGCCATCCAATTAGCGAATCTCTATTTTGTGTTCCAAGGAGTCATATTCTCTCTCTCTTTTTCTACTTCCGTCAAATGCGAACTTTGGCCTATACCCTTCATTTTCTCATTGTTCGTTTCCATCTTCAATAGTACCGCGTTTTTACTTCACAATTAGTAAAAATTGGTCTACTCTGAGCAACTGGATGAAATGCAAAATGACCTCCGGTGTCTTCGGGCAAATATTATACCCCAAGCTTGTGGTGACGTCCAGGAGCTCGAGGAGAGTAATCTATTGCAAAACCGCAATGAGCTCCTGCATCCCGAGGGAATAATATTGCTTAATCTCACAACAAACTCCAACACCCCAGTGGGTATGATATTGCTGCTCAATCTAGCAATGCATCCATCAGGACCATCACAACGCGGCGGGACCAATCTAGAATCGCAAAGCTGTGTATATTCTATTATGGGCGCTTAGTGCTAATGCTTTCTTCTACTACAGTCATGTTAATAGCTTCTCCAGTTGTTCTATGTCATCACAAGATTCCGACGAATGTCTAGATTGGCCATAATGATCCATGAAATCAAGTGCCACCGTATGCTCCTTTATATTTGCCCTTTTGCATGCCGCAACGAAATAAAACTTTCGTAGTGCCTTTATAGCTATGATATAATATTACAAATAATGTCTTCTGATAATAACGTTGAGCTAAAAAACCATGTAAATTTATTTATGTAAAAATGTTCAATATTTTTTCTTCTTTTTGCCTCGATTCAGTAGCTTGTGTTGGTAAATCACTGCAATTCTTGATATTTATAATGTTAATAATAGAATATATGGACAAATAAAAAATTGCTAGAAGCCATTGCTTGCCTTTTACATTCACTTGTTATTTTTATCAAGATTAGGTTGAAATCGAGTTTGTCAGTTAGTTTTCGTATTGCAATCCACTAATCAAATTTACGTTAAAAACATTTATTATATGGTGATCATATTTCTATGGTTATACTCCCGTCAGGTGACTACCAAAGCTAAGAAAAGTCTCATTTTATCTTGACAGGTTAAAATTTTGACATTGCAAATAACTCTAAAAAACATTGACTAAAGTATGGATATACTCTCTTAAATGTTACAAACAACCCCTTAACTTTGATAAATTCATAAGATAAAGGACATTTGATTTTTTTATTCGATAAAAACACACTAAAATTCAAAGTCTGAAGGATGTTAAAACACAGTTCAATAAGTTTGAGGGGTGTTTTTATGCTAAATTTAAACTTTAGGGACATAATTTTAAACTTTTATAAGTTATTTATCAATTTGTTAAAATTTAAGAAATAAATTATCTAAAAGTTTGAGGGAATATCTGCATAGGGTATTATTTGCTTCCCTTGTAAAATTTAATGATGAGTCATTTCCAACAAAGCATTTCTCAAGTTACATAACATGGCTATTTTTAGAAGCATTCGATCGTGTAACTAAAAACACCTTTGATCGTTCCCATTTGTAACATCATCCAGGCTTTGTCTACCACCAATCTTGAATCCCCGGGTCTATAGATGGAGCATGCATGACATTCATATGTTGGAGACACGAAACCTATTTAAGCTTTTACGAATCGGTGTATTCAAAATCGATCATAATTGTTGGATAAAGTAATATTTTTTTCTTTTGTTTAATGAATCAGGTATCCAGGTGTCACTTATTTGTTCCATTTTTTTTGTGTGTTAGTTGATGTTGATTAGTATTTGTACTTTTGCCTACTCATAGGTAATTTGCTTATGAGTGGAAGCCAATTTCTTCTCAATTCTCTCCCATCGTTTTTAACACCAACATTAGGACCTTATAATAGCAGTTGCAACAGTGATATCGGAGCCGCGAGGGGGTGAGATAATAGCTCCTTTATTTCACTCCATTTGTCTTGCAGTAGCAAATGGCAATAGAAAACTTTGTGCAACTAGAAGTAGGGGTAGGCACGGATCGGGAAAAACCGAACCAAATTTACGGTTTGGTTTTTTTTCATCCCAAACTAAACCTTTAAGTAACGGTTTGGTTCGGATTATAAATTTTTAAACCATTAAATAACGGTTTGGTTCGGTTTGGATTACGGTTTAAATTAAAATTCTAACTAAAAATTTTCCTTATTCTAGTTTTTTTACATTTGTATAGATTCTTAAATATTTATATCATTTTACAAAGTTGATATTATAAATCATAACAAAATACTTTATAAATTCATCATATTTTTATTCTATCGTTCTCTATAAAATCAATTATCCACCAATAAAATACATTCATTAACCAATACATAGTAAGTCATAATTTATGATTTTTAATATAAAATTCATCAATGAATAAAATGACCAACTAACAAAATATATTAAACAATTAATACATAATGAAAGTTATAACTGAATAAATAAATTTCATACTTTACAAAATTAAAAGCTATTAAAAAAAAATAATAGTTCATCATCAACAAAAAATTACATATCATAAACCTAAAAAATTTTTAAAAAAGACAAGTGGGTTTAATTAATATTCACCAAATAATAAATATAAAATGAAATCATACAAACATATAGTAAAATATTATTATATTTTTCTAAAACAGTTTGGTTCGATTTTACGGATTGGTTCGGATTTAAAAATTTTCAAACCAAACCATGAAAAGAATCATATTTTCGGTTTGGATTGATTCGATTACAGATTGATTTGGTTCGGTCGGTTTTTTTGCCCACCCTTCTAGAAGTACCGTAATTTGATGATCATTATGATCATTAGGTCAAGTCGATGGAGACTTTTTTGAGGTAAAATTAATATTAGCAGGTTGTTTTTGAAAGAATTGCAGAGTTAGCAGATGGTAGGACAATGACATTGGAATACGCACACACGCGCCACACACAAAAAGAGCTGTAGAAGCACAACGAATAAAAGATCTCAAGGCAAAGAATTTTCAGACAATTGATTTTCTCATCTTGGAAACCATTCTTTGGAAAGATACTTCTAAGGAAATATGAGACTTCATAAAGAAGAAATATCAAGGCATTACAAGAGCAAAGAGGCAACAACCTTAAGCTTTATGTTCAGTATTCGAAGCGCTTTGAATGAAGTAAGGAGAATTGGTTGCAAATTATTTCTATCAAGTCATAACAATTGTCAACAAAATGTGAAACCTTGAAGACAAGATAGAGGATAATATGGTTATTGAAAAACTATTTCCATGACACTAAAATTTAATTTTGTTGTCAGTGCCATCGAAGAATCTAATGATAATGATAGGCTCTCACTTGATAAATTACAAAGCTCGCTACTTATGCATGAACAGAAGTTTATACAGCAAGATGAGGATGAACAAGCATCAAAGCCCTCAACTAGTCATTATTTCGTGACTTCAAGAATACATAAAAGAAGAAGCAGTAGACATAATAGTAGCATCAAATAGCAGTAGCATCAACGGCGTAGCAAACAGTTTTGTGGTTCTCAAGAAAGTGGACAAGGTAGACTTCATTCAACTCCTCACAGACCAAAGAAAAATGATAAGTCTAATGTAAAATGTTATAGATGTCATAGGAATGGACAAAACAAATATAAATGCTGTATTCTTATTTATAAACGATGGAGAGAAATCACATTTTGCAAAAAATGACGGGAGGATATCTCTATTAATACTTTGTCATGAGAAATATAAAAGTGACAAAAACTAGTGGTATGTGGACAGGGCCACAACAATAATATGTGTCGTAACTAATCAACTTTCTCCATTTTAGATAAATCATTTTGAGATAATGTGAAGTTTGATGACCATTACAAAATTTTATTGTTATAAAATATAAATATTGAAGGGCTAGTTGGACGGTATTTATTGGTAGAATTGATGCAGTGAGACAGTCGAGACTAGTGCCATAATAAATTTTGCTATCAACCTTGCTAAGATTGCTTATAGCTAATTCATCTTATGTACAATTTGCTAGTGATGTGCCCTAGGCTATATGGACTCTGTCATTTGAATAATTATTATCTTTACAATTTAAGTCTTTTCATTGATCAAAATTATTATTGGCCTTTTCACTTTGATGAAATGATTTCATGGATAAATTAGTTATTCTTTGTATCATTAAAGTATGTGACTTTAATAGTAAAACCATAAGACGAGAAATAACTTTATTCTAAATGATCCCTAATCATTAATTATATAGAATAATAATGAATTAAGACTAGTATCTTGGCTAAATGATGATCATGTTTTATTGATCATTGATATGCAATATTGATTCAACACATAGATACATATAAGAGTACATTGTATTAGAACAACCAAATATGATAGTACCATATGGATCAATATGATAAGTATTTCTCATTATAGTATTGTTTTAGTCCTTGGACTTGGTACCCTAGATTCCTACATAGCAAGTTTTGTGTCTTAATTAAGTTCTTCATCATCTTTAGTCGATTGATTATAAGACTATACTTGGACATGGAATAAGTTATGTGGAGAAATGTGAGTATTCATGAAGGAATTTGTTCATCTCATTAATTTGAGAGAGAAATCTTTTGGGCCTCTTGAGTAAGATTGAGAAATGCATGGCCATGCTTAAATGAACTAATAACGAGTTACTAATGTCATTTGCTTAAGTAAGTCAAACTTTGGATTCAAGAAATATGTGATTAAATAATATAAGAGTGTATTGATCCACACAATATGTTTAATCATAAGATATCATCTAACAAAGGAACTAAATAACTAATTGTTTAATGGGTAGAGTCGGATCACCGACCTTCACGTAATTTGGATAGGCGTAATATCTTAGTAGAGACTAATTGTATCACAGGGTTGCATATAAATGAACGAACAAAATAGTTTATGGGTTTATATTTAAACCTATAGAAATTATTACATCTATTATTCTTAAATGGTTTAAGAATAATAAACAATTATTAGAGAAAATTAATAATTAATGAAATAACATATTTTATTAAATATTATTAGTTTTTAATAAATCTCTCATTAGGGTTTCTTGCTTGTCTCATATAGATATAGACATCCTCTCCTAAGGTTTAGAAGATGTCATTACATCAAATTAGAGTGGCAGAGAAATTCACAGACCCAAAAGAGAGAGGAAAAAAATCGTTTTAGAGAGATAATTCCTATATGAATTAGATTTGACTTGGGTGTTAGAACACATACATCTCAATCCTTTGGGTGTTCGTTCGCATGTAGATATCGTAGAGGGTGCTTCCTGACTACATCATTTATAGATCCGGTCTGCCGATCAATTTCAAATTCAAATTAAGGTATAAAAGAATTGGAATTAATCACCTTTTGTTTTAATCTAATCAAAACATTTGGATACTAGTTTTAGGGTTTTTGGTTTTTAAACTTCCACTAAAAAAAAAAAAAAATTGAAATTTTACATCCCGAAACCCCACACGATTTTGTAGAACATCAAAATCTGTTGATAAATCTCTTTCTATAGTTCAATTCAAATCCTCTTTATCAATTGTCTCTAATCCATATGTAATGCTTTTACCAAGTGCCTAGGGCAACCAAGTTTTTCTTACTTAAAACACTTATACCCAGAATTGTTTTTGAATAAAGCTAGAGAATTTTTGTTGTGAACATTGTGCCTTTTCCAAACTCCCTCAAAATCATTAATATAATCATTTGAGCCATCTGAACCATTCCACTTAATTCTTGGTGAAATCTGGTGTCTTTCAATGATTCCTAGGCTCAGTTCTCTTCCACCTAGAATGTTCGGATTTGTTGTTTTTGTTGTTCATTTTCAACCAAATAGAAGTAAACTTGAAATGGAAGCTGTTAAGTGCATCTTTCTTAGTTATTAACCTAGTAAAAAAGATTACAAGTGTCATAATCTTTCCACACAAAAATTCTTTATGTCTTTTGATGTTTCCTTCCAAGAGAACATCTTCTTTTATTCTAACTCCTCTGTACACGCAGAGAGTCTCATAAATGAAAAAAATTGGGAGTCTTCTCTTTATCTTCCCAATTATTCTTTTTGCTTTAAATCTGAGTCCACTAGCTCCTTAGAATTCTATGTATACCCATGCTGATCGTCTAAAAGTCTTTGTATGACCTATAGGAATGCTCCTAGCATTGGTCCTTTTTCCCTAACATTAGAAAAAATTATGTTAACTTCAGAAGAGAATATAGGAGATCCACAATCAAAACTTCATGTTTATGCAAAAAGGCCCCCAGTGTTAAATCTAACTGACTTTAATAAGAAATTAGCTGTCTCATACCTTAACAAAATTCTAGACAATAAAAAAGAAGGGGATGGAGCATAAGTTACAAATAAAGAAGAAGTTTCAAATATACCAATAACTCTTCAAAAAGGAAAGAGAACATGTGCAAGGTATTCCATTCCAAACAACCTTGTTTATTCTAACAATTCATTAAAGTTTCAGAAGTTTACTTTACTAGTAGAGGATGTGAAGATTCCTAAAAATATTGATGAAGCAATGACTGATTCAAATTGGAAGGAATTTATATTAGAAGAATCGAGAGCTTTGAAGATGAATGATACTTGGTGGGACATGAAACTACCCGATGGCAAGAAATCAATAGGAAGCCAGTGGGTGTTCTCTATAAAACATTGAGCAAAAGATGGAATAGAGATGATAAATGTGCAATTTATACACATTTACCCTACATTTATCTCACACTTTAATGCATAATTTTGTGCTTTTAAAGTGAATTTATGCTAAAAATAGATAAATTGCATGATCTTGGATCAATTGTGTTAAAATATGTAAAAAAAGATCAAAATAAGGATCAAATTACAGATATTTGCTTCAAAGGGCAGCAGTGTTTAAATGCCAGGAAAATTTGCACTTGAAAGAGGTTTACGAAGGCTTGATTCTTGCGTCTTAATTTAAGTGCAGTAAAGTACTATGTAGGGAATTGACTCTTGTACTGCTGTTGGGACCAAAAAGTGACATTGAGCTGGTGATAGCAGCATGAGTGAACTAAAACAAAGGGAGCTCCAATGACCAGACTAAGCAGCAACTTCAACCAATCCAAACAAACACAGCACAACTAGTCTTAAGCAGCACCAAATTGTAGCAGAGAAGCACCGCCACAACCAGCTTGAAGCACACAGAAGCCACACCGACCAATTTGAGAAGAGAACTACTTCAATTGATATGTTCCACTCCCATTAAGCATGACCTAAGCTGAAATTCAAAGAGTTTCAGCAACACCAAGCGATCCAATTTCCAACTGATTGAGTAGAATAGAGGAACTTCAACCGAGCTCTTTCATCATCATCGACCACCCACTGCTCCATCGAATACTAAGCTTCAATTGAGTGCAGACCTGCTAATTCCGACGTGATGCAACACCATCTAAGCTGAGTGGCTGCTGCCCGACCTGATGTGAATGTCACTGACTTATCCAAGCACTCCATTGACAGGTGTAAGCAGCAGTAACAAAAACAAAGTGGTTCCAAGCTTCATAAGGCAACCAAGCATCCACGCTTGATCAGATTAGACAATCGAACAGCTCCAAGTAATAGCCCTATAACAGACACGACCTGACTTGATGCTATGACCAAAGCGAGCTGTAGTAGAATGGATCGCCCCGACCTGATCTACAGATGACCGAGCTTAATGCATCTAAGTCCGAGCCTTCAACAATGCGCTTGAGCAATCCAAGAGTAGCACCCAAGTTCAGTCCGTAATCATTGAGCATCCGAACATCGAATTGAAGCATGAAAAACTGAGCTTACCCGAAGTTCACACTGACCTGACCATTCTCATTTAGTTCGAGCTACCGTTGGCGAGCATTTAATCCTCCAACCTGCAGCAACCCATGTTGACCTGAGAAATAGAATGGAGCCGAGCAATTTCAGTAACCGAGCACCCATCAGCAAAACGTGCAGTGACCAACGAGCTACTAGGTTTTGACCTGCTCCAGTCATGCCAAGCCACCAGTAAAGCGGCAAATCTGAGCTGATCTTTCAATTGTTGTGGACAAAACCGTGCTAATATAAATCTAGAGCTAAGTGCCACCGACCAGGACCTGACCTCCACGATTCAACTTGATAGAATCAAGCACTACAGCCACCTTGCTCCATATTCGACATACAACTCAACCCGAGCAGTCATGATCGAAACAGAGTTGCTACTGGAGCATTAATCTAGCTGCACTTCAAGTCAGCAACAACCAACCGTGGGACACACCTGAGCACACATGGGCCGAGTTTCAACACCAACCAACCAGCTGACAATGACAGAACAACAGCCACCAACTATGTCTAGCTCAAGACAGATCACATACTGAGCTTACCACTCTGAGCAACAACTTGAGCTTATTTTAGTTCGCTTTTGCTTTTTCAGCTAAATTACTAAAAGCTCACTTTTGTACTTGAAATGTTTCCTGTGTACTTTTCTTGCAGATTTTAGAGATTTACTCCACTAAGAATATACCCACTCTATAACTATCATCCCTTACACATGTCACATCACCATATAACCTACCCCCATATCACCATACCTCCGTACATCTACCTGTACAATATGATCATTCCCTCATTTTTTACACATTTCACATATCCTATATCTATCTTTTTCATCTTCATTTTAAGGGTTCGGTCAATCTTCCATTCTATCATTCACTTACTCTATCATCCATCATCCATCATCCCATCACCTCACTAACTGACATCGACCTCATCCCATCGACCTTGATCTTACTTCCCCTCACCCTCTAACATAGTTTATTATGAATATTCTCAGTGGAGTGGATCCATAATCATATTAGGAAGACACTCCTTATATTTAAGGTGTACTCTATCCATTTTCTATTGTTATGGATCGTGCTCATAATATTTCCATCAATAAAGTTCTACTTTTCAGTATGAGCTAGATTTATCTAGTGGGGTTATGTGATAGTTTATAGATTTCTTAAGTAGTTGATTAGTAATTTATAATTGGTTTTGATGATTTGGAAATTTGATTATTTCTAGTTTAATACATACAAGGTCAAAATTTGTCTATGAACTTGTTGTAAATTAGAGCTTAAGATACTTAAGAGGATTTAAGAGCTTGATTGAATTAGAAAATGCAACTTTGAAACTGATATGGATGCATGTTGTTTTAGCTTAAGTTGTAGAACTCACATTCTTAATGCGGTTGAAATTATGGTTTATTGACATGGACACATGCTTGAACCATAAGTTCAATTAGAATAACATGGCTTATGAGAGGAGTGTATTATTTAACTATTGATTATAAATGGGTTACTCGAAAGGGATATCGATTTTATAGCTAGAATTTTGCAACTCAAAAGGAAGTAAATTCTTATGGGTTTAATCAAAATCCAAATGAACAAACCTTATTATAATTACAAAGCAACGAATAAAAATCCTAACCAAAATCATTACATAATCCCACACTCTTTTCACTAAAGGAGTTTTGATCCGTAATTTTAGTGTTAAATAGTTGTAATTTGTAGTGGTAGAAGTAATTTAATTAAGTTAGACATCTCAAACTCTATTTCGATGCCTAGATTAAGACAAAACCACTATATCCTAGTACATAGTTAATTGGATCCTGTGGATTCAACCAGATACTCACTAGTTTTTATTACTGCATATGCACTCGATACACTTGTAAGTAGTTTTTACACTCTAAAAATAGTCTTTCAAATGAAAAGCATATTAAGAGAGATGACGTAGCGAAATATTTAGGGTTTATCACAGATCTTTGAATCACTTGAATTGTGCAAGATTGCTAGAAGGTAATCTTTAATTATTTGTTGACTCTCTACAAATTTCTAGACAAATGACATCCATTAACAAAATAATTTGAAGTTTTTGGAAAGAAATGGAGCAATGGCATCTCATATATCATAATTGATAGAAAAAAGTCATGCTTTTACCTAATATCATACATTTATATGGAGCTCAAAAGCTACTAAAAATATAAACATAAGAACTAATAAAAATAGAACAGTCCTAGAACTTAAGGATATGAAATACATGAAAGGGAAAATAAAAAGCCATAGATAACATTAAAAATAAAGGTGTCTATAAAAAAATATAATAAAATAAAAACCTAGAAAAAATATAAAATTTGTCCATTTGAGGGCTTAAATGTAGGAATTTACCCAGCTCGTTGTCAAAAGCATTGGCTTCTTCCTGTTGGTTTATTTCCTTCAAGATGGAGAACAAAATTCACGGAATTATGACTAAGTTGTCTTTGTCCCACTTTACAAGGTACTTGATCGCTACTGCTTCCACTTCATTAAGAGAGATAAAACATAGTTGGTTACTCAGGGCTACATTCAGACCTATGGAATATGTTATGAAGAGACATTTTCTTCTATTGTAAAACCTAATACTATTCATGTCCTCTTGTATGCTTTTTGTTGTAGGTCACAAATGCATAATCAAAAGGGGAAGTAAATTGATTATTGTGTTAAAAAGTTAAGCTTTTTTAAATCAAATTAAATGAAATCCCTCTTGAATTTTGAAGAATTGATGGCGTGAACAACTTATGTAATTAACAATATAAAAGCACAAAAATAGAAGAGTAAGGGAAAGAAGATCAGGCACGATAATATATAGAGGTTCCTCCTTGTGAATTAGTCCTCTTTTCTAGCACTATGATGAGGATTCATCATCATTACTAGTTGCGTTCTACTATATCAAATAAAAATTGAAGTATAATCAAGCCAATCTTTTAGCAAAGTTTCAGTATTGAGTCTCTCTATTTACATTAGCTAATCACTTAACTACAGTGACTATCACTCTCAATTGTCCCAAGAAAAATAAATCACACAAAAATAAAGTGAATAGTAATATAGTTTCCTCTACAAGGTAAGTTTTGAGAGCTAATATTAGAAGTTTGTAAACAACATGATATGTGATGGTTACTTTTTCTGATGTCTTCTTTGGTTTTAAAAATGATCTCCTTTTATCCTCTTAGCTTGCAACAACATTTAGATTGTTGACAATATCTTTCTTTAATGTTACTTTGGCTAACATGGACAAATATATGAATTTTTAAACCCGATCCTTATCAGCTGAAAATCATCCTTAAAATTCCTCACATTTATCTCTTGTAATATGTTATGGTATTTATTGAGCTTGAATTTTGAATATGTGATAATGTTGATTCTTAATAACTCCTAGAAGATATTTCTTATAAAGTTGTATAGAGCTAAATCTTTAATAAATAAGGTTGTTAAGATATCCTATGATATGTTGAAGCTTCATCAATATCTTTAACTGCAACGTTTTTCTCATTCTTATCCGCTCCTACTTAAAAGATGTTTTGACAACATCTTTATAATCTTAAAATAAAGTGAGCTAGATTTCCTTTGAAAGAAATATTATGGATGTTGATAAAAAAATGTTTAAACTTCATTAAAAAATTCCTATGATATTTTAATCCAATTTTGGTGGAATGCATCGAACATATTAGCCAAATATGTTTGATAAGTGGAGTTATGTCTTCAATATATACAAAAAGAAAAAAATTTGAAAATCAACTTCTTTAAGCTTTTTTTGAAATTTTGGAAAATTTTGTCATTGCCCTAGATGAAAGTTCTTAACTAACTTTTGAATTTTCTTTGCATCATATGTTTTTAAGTATTAAATTTCTAAAATAGCTTCTAAAATCTTTTGTGTTCACCATCTTTAATTATAAAAATTCTACACTAATTTTTGCCTTATACGAGTTCATAGACCCTTTTTTTTTTATTAAACTTTTGAAATAGCATGTGACCACCTTGAAAAGTTTTATGTTAATCTTTAATTATAAAAATTCTACATTAATTTTTGCTTTATACGAGTTCATAGACTTTTGTTTTTTTGTTTAATAAACTTTCGAAATAGCATGAGACCACCTTGAAAAGTTTCATTTTAAGATGAACATATAACTTTTAAATATTCTTCTTATCATCCTTATAGCATCTTTATGTCATGAACTAAAACTTATGACAAAACTTCTATGGAACTTTACTACTTCTGTTTTCATGTTTTATAAGATCTAAAATAACTTCTATCAAATAACATTTTCCTAAAAAGAATATTTGTTTAACCCAAGACCTGTGCTCATTGAAAAATAATGTTAAATAACCTTAATATTTTTTTGTTCATCCAAACTATATTACGAGAGAACTTAACATTCTTTTCCTTTTTGATTATACCAAAACACCTTTCAATTTTTTTTTTTTTTAAGAAACAAAATTCTCAGTAAAATTCAAATAAGTATAGCATACACATTTAATAAATCATAAACAATTTTTTATGCATGGTTAATTTGTTATGTACGACACAATATATCATTCAATAAAATAGTTTTTAATCCAATCTTTCTCAAAATATGTCATAAAAAAAGTGTTGATAGAAAATATCTTTCTATAACCTAATGGGCCTAACATCCTACTATAGGTTAGAGGGCTCACAGAGGGCATCGTAGACACTTGAGCTAAAAAGCTACATAAGGGCCCCTAGCCCATAATAGGATTTACCTTCTAGGTTCATTAATCATATCTTGAAAATATCTATCTATAACCTAAAGACATTGGCCTCATATTGTAGCTCCTCTTGAGCCTTAGTCCAGCAAGGAACTCTACTCTTGGTCTGACCTCATCCTCTTACCACACATAGAGCACTACATGCTTACACCTCACTCCAATCTCCCTAGTAGAAAAATGCCAAGCACGGCTACCTCCACCTTATGCAATGACTTTCCCGAGTCTAAGGTCATCTACCTCTTCATAGGCCTAAGTCCATGTGAAGCAAGATCTTATGGCCTCCAACTGAGGTATGATCAAAGTTATAAATAAACCCATACCCTCAAAGGTATGGAGGTTCTTCTACACTCATTTTCCTACTATTTCATATTGTTTTACTCTCTTGAGCCCATCATTGACTTAAGCATCAAAGTAAACACACTAAACAACCCCCTATTGTACCATTAACCATGATTCTATTTGTGCAGGCCTAGCATCCTCCAACACATTTACTTTACCAGTAACTCATTGCCTGCGACAAAAGTAAAATAGACTAATTTAATGGAAGTAAGGCAAATAAGATGAAATTTACTTAAAAAGAGTTCAACACTGTCATAGACATAATTCAAAAATACAACTAAGAAAAAGAAACAAAACTTAAATAAAAGATTTAAACTTTAGATTTTTATGCTTAGGGTGAGATTTAGAAGGGGAAGATGAAGAAGGTGTAGCTTTAGTAGGATCAAACTCAATCACACTTGCTCCAAGACACTTATAAATGGGAATGTATGATTTGATAAAATAATTGAATTCCATGTTATAGATCCTTGATAGCTTGAGTATATGTTAGTTCTTATCCAAGCCTTGAACCCAAGCTGACAAGAGATTTCCAAACTTCATCAATTGAGCAACCATTTGATCATAGTTAACTGAAAATGTGTTGAGATCCATAATTTTTTTCATAGTTAAATCACCAACAACAGTCTTCAAGTTGATTACATGATAAAGGACCTCAATTGTGTTTTGAATGACAGTAGTATTCCATTTTGATTTCATAGAATCACAAATAATCTCAAGTTTCTTTTCTTCAACCTCACCCAAATTTTAAAGTTCTTCTTTCAAGACTTCTTACATGGCTTTCTTAACTTCTTTATTTATACCTTCCTCAATATCATCTTTTATATGATCCTTATTCATACATGCTACGAGTGGGTTTTTTTTAGAAATTTATAAACATTTTATTGTCATTTTTTTTTCTTTTACAATCTCCAAACTTTAGGAGAAACTTTCAAAATAGGTTTTATTCTAATATCCTCTAATGCAGAATTAATTACTGATGTAGTTCCTTGTTCTGTCAACATTACATTCTCATTAAATTCATTTAGAATAGGGGTTTATACACTAACAAAGCCACATCATCCATATCATTATCATTATGCCTAGTTAGGGTTGAGCTTCAAAAAAAAAAAAAAAAGTTCTCTTCTACGCAAATTGTGCATAAAGTACACACCATCCAATGCATAACACAGACAGTCTTTAACATGAATAGACATGTGGTGTAGAACTAGAACATGTTCTCCTATTCCGTTTAGTTTCAAAGGTTTTGTGGTTTTTTTTTTTTTTTTTGGAAAATCTATGCCTTTAAAACAAAGAAGTTTCATCAAAGCATGCACTTCCACAAGGCATGTGATCACAATTTCGTAAGATATGATTAATGAACCTAGAGGCTAAATCTTACTGTTTTCTATTCAACATGGAATATATAATCAAAGCATACTCCACGGACATTGATGTTGAACTACCTTTTCTAGGAAATGGGCAACTAATAATCATCTTGTCCAAAATTCTAAGAAATAGTTTAAATTCCATGATATTGTTCTCTTTGCCATAATTCATTTTCAACCCTCTAACATTACACTCTCATCTTGTGTAGAATTCTAAGATTAATTATTGAAGTAGTTCCTTGTTCTCTCAACATTACATTCTCATTAAATGCATTTGGAATAGGGGGTTCTTACATTAACAAAAGCCACATAATCCATATCATTATCATTGTGCTTAACTAGGGTTAAGCTTCCCAAGAAAAAAAAATAATTCTCTTCTTATGCAAATTGTGCATAAAGTGCGCACCATCCAATGCATACCACGAACAATCTTTAACATGAATAGACATGTGGTGTAGAAGTGGAACATGTTCTCCTATTGTTTTTAGTTTCAAAGGTTTCATGGTTGTTTTTGGAAAATCTATGCCTTTAAAACTTAACAGTTTCATCAAAGCATGCACTTCCAAAGGGAATGTGATCACAATTTCTCAAGATATGATTAATGAACCTGGGGGTAAATCCTACTATTTTCTACTCAACATGGCATATATAATCAAAGCATACTCCATGGACATTGCAGTTGAACTACCTTTTCTATGCATTGAACAACTAATAATCATCTTGTGTATAATTCTAAGAAATAGTTTAATGTCCATAATATTAGCGTCTTTGTCATAATTCATTTCCAACCTCCATTAACAACATAAAATACTTCATCTCTTGATAAATTTCTAATCTCCACATCATCATTCACATTAGCCAACTCAAAGAAATTAATGATATGAGACCTAGATATCTTAATTTCCTATCCACAAACTTACAAAAGTAATACATCAAAGATAGTAATATTCAAATTCTCATAAAACTCTTTCACCAAATGTCTATGCACAATTACTTGAATATTACATAGATTCTTACATCCCAAGGTTCTAGATAACCATCCCAATAAAAGCCATTTGAAGAAGAGAAATTAAAGTCCAACAAACTTGAATCACAAACATCTTTAAGTTTTCATCCAATCTATTTCTATGCAGGTTTTTCTAACTCCTCTTTCTTTTCTTTTCAACTACTTTTGGCTTTTCCATCATTATCTTTCAATTTCTTGTCTTTTCTTGTAGATAGACCAACTGCATTTTCAACATTGGATTTCCCTTTTAAGCTCATGTAAGAACTCGCGTATGAAACCCATTTTGCAAGCCCAACCTAATATGAAATTGCCATGTCCACTTACCCTCACACCACCCCACATTGACTCATAGTCCATTTCATTAAACCTGCTACATCACCCTACTACTAACTACATCACACGATTAAAAACACTTTTGCTATGCTATACAACTCCATAGCCATTAAACAAAGCAAAATAACTACCATTATTCAAATAAATACACCCTTCTTTCAAGATCAAAAACTCAACATACCCAAAGGGCCAAATACAATGTAGACAATGTAAGGACTTAGCCCACTTAACCCATAGATCAAGCATGCCAAATCTTCTGACCACGCATAATATTTAAGTATTAGAAAATATCCAAGTATTATATGTAAATCGTCTAAAAAGAAGTGTTTGTAATGATTGCTTGCTTAAAAACAGATATAATATTCACATGATTTGAATTAAGAAATACTACCACTATACTAGTAGTAGGTTATCTCATATATATATATATATATATATATAACAAACATACATCATATACATTACTTGAGGATCTCCCAAGGATCACACTAACATATAAAGCTTACCCACATGCAAGCTATATTACATAAACAACTTAAATCAAAATTACATTCCAAGGCTTAACAAATAAGCCTAGATACTTCACAAAATACATAAACAACTACTATTAGGTCAAACTCTTAATCATCCATAGAAGTCTCCTAGTTATTCCCATAGCCCATATCGTCATAGAGCTCATCATCATAATCACCTACAAGATAGCAGCGTGAGCCAAAGGCCTAGTACACAATTGTGCAAACAAATACATATGCCATGCACACTTAACTAAATGCAATGCAATAATTCACCATAACTTCATTATCTTTAGTTAAGTGAGTAAAATAATATTGGAGTATTCAAACTCCAATTCAAGCTTGGGAATTATGGGGGTCCTGAGTAACAACAGCTGCTCAGGGAGTTGATATAGATAGATCAGATATTTACATCTCCTATATATAACCAATAAAGATTATTAATAGCTTCATATAGGGTTCACACTCCTTTATATACTCCACATATCCCGGTCTATAACATCAATTAGTTCAACGGTCCCATACCCGTGAACTAAAACATATTATTTCCTCCCGAGCCTAAGTAGAGAATATACCGATATAGTTAACCCTATTAGCTATCCACTTAGCTATTAAGATAAACCACCACTGCATCATGGATTTGAGTCATTACATCATGATAAAGATTTAGATTAAGTGCCTAAACTACCATGCCATTGCATCATGATAAGGTTACCGTTCCCCGGAGTAGACACGACTCAATCACAAATCACTTCAATAAACTTTTCATTAGTCTTTAATTAAAGTCAAATGCGAATGTGCTTATCCTAAGTAATAATCAATCAAATTATTGTGTACCTGGATCAGATTGATAATCAAAAGGGAATCTCCAGCTGAGTATCTATCTCTATTCTACATAAATCAACTATATCAACATCACTATCCTAAGTCAAGCTTATACTCATTAGTTTAAAACTTAGGAAGTTATTGAATCTTTTTTTAAAAAAAAATCAAAAGTCATCACATGACATAAATATATATCATACAACATCATACAAGGCAAATCCTCGATCAAAAAGTCATATATCACGTATTGGAAGATGTTGGAAGAAAGTTAGAAAATTTGAAATTTGCAAAGCCTACATTGGCAATTAATACCGGCAATGTAGACTTCAATGCTAGCGGTGTAGGGATTATATGCTGGCGGCGTTTAAGCCGTCGTTAAGAAAAGTGCATTATGTACAAAAACTTTTGGGTCTTTACGTCGACAATATATACCTCAACACTGGTGGCGTTTAAGATGAAATTTAAAATATCATAAGTCAGAACTTTAACGCCGGTAAGTACGTCGGTGGTGTTTAAGGTGGCGTACACTGCAATTTAAGTAGCAGAATTCTTCTTTTTTTTTAACATGAAAATTTTTACATTAACTCTTCCAACTCCTTCCAAACCACTATATAACCTTCCTAATACATGGTATGAGAATCCTATATCATCAAGCATACACAAACTCTCTTCTAACATCATTGAAACACAAAACTTCTTCCCAACTTTTAAAACACACTTAACACTATGATTTCATTTTCTTCACATTCACTATTTCAACATGAATCCACTCTTCAATACAACTCAACAATATCAACTTCTCATCACACTACAACTCAACACCATCCTTGCACTTCCATAACAAGTCCTAAGCTATCTTAACCTCATAATATAACAATACACATATATTCAACATGCATTACTTTTGACAGAAAATTCTGGATTAAACGAGAAATAAAGCATCTTATGTAAACCCTGGAAAATTTTCACATTAGTACACTACCCTAAAATAGAATGTATGAACTAATTAGTAAACTTAGAATCCAATAAAAACCTAAGAATAGATCAATGACTTGAATTTAGCTAGGTTAGGATCTAAAAGCTAAATAAAGAATTTCTTTGACCCTAATTGATATCAAAAACGAGATTTCATATCTTAAGCTGAAAATTCAAGATATGGTTAAAGGAAACCCAAATTTTCAAATCCCGAAACTTATCTTACAAATAGAAAAGATAGAAAAATATAGATATAGAGATTAAATGACTACTATTGAACTCAACAATGATTTAAGACTAGAATAATGAGTAGTAACGAGCCTATACATGGATTTAAACCATAAATTCAAGATTCCTAGATAGTATTAAACACTACTAATAAGATTTCATAATAGGTATCAAAAACCGAAGATATATACATAATTTAGCTTATATATCAAAAGCGATATCAAGTAGTTAAACAACTATGCTTATAGATAGGAAACGATAACCTAAAGATAAACTGTTAGGATTATAAATACACAATAAAAATATAAATAGATGTATAACTAAAGATCTAGACTTCAAATAAATAATCAAATCACACCATTGTTCTAATTAGGGTTTTCTTAAGCTATTAGAGCATAAAACAAAAATTGACCTAATGAGCTTAGGAAACCTTAATCACGGGAGATAAAATTCTAAAAACAATTAATCGCGTAAATTTAAAACTTAAATTTGTATCGTTTGATAAACTAAACATTTTTAGAACTCTATAAAAATATTTTTTTTATAAAAACTCTCAAATATTTGCTAAATTGTACCTGATTAACGTAATAAACTACCCAAAAATATGAATAATTATTAACTAAATATTAGTATTATATATATGCTATAGGATGGATTTCAAATTGCATAAACGTAGGGCTTGGATTTCCTTGGAAGAAGAAACCGAAATTTGCTTAAAATTGTCCAAATAATGCATCAAAGGTCAACAAAATCAACTCAAACACAAATCATATGTTGCCAACTCAACATGCACATTAATGACAGTAAAACAACAAACAAAACAGTGAAAAATTATGGAGAAATCGGATGCAAATTGTTGAAGGAAATGATCCAACCGTTTTCTTCTTTTTCTCCTCTATATATATATATATATAATATATATATATATGTTTAAGCTTCATAATGGATATGCAAACAAACACCAATCACTTTCGAAATTTCCAGATCAAAACAACTCCTAAGTAGCAGCCAAAACGACCTAAAAACAGAAATCAAATCGTTCTAAACACCTCGGTTAGAATCAAAGAAAAACACAACAGGAAAAACACATAATCTGGGAACAAGGTAAGTTGTTGTAATTTGACTTGTTATTTATTAAAAACAAGGATTGAAACTAACTTCTGATGGTCATAGGATCATTATCAACCCAAGAACAAGCTTCGAATTCCACCGAACAAGCTTAAGCAAGGTAAAATTTGAGAACCCTAGTTGTACCTTTTCAAATTCGAAAATTTAAGATCGCATACATGTATATGCGTTATGAGTTTATGTATGTATAGATACATGCCATAGAAACACTTAGGAATGGTTTGAGAATGTTTATGACATAGAAAATTAAAGAAATATGAATTGTTTCATCGAATAAGATGATGAACCGTGTCAACATTGTCCCTAAGCCGGCAGTGTAGATGTTGAACGTCGACGGCTTATAAGAGTAGGCCGACGGTGTAGAGACGGCTTACACTGGAACAGAAGCTACGTAAAACTTATTCTTACGTAAAATAAGTGAATGCCAGCTGACTAGGATTATACACTGGCAGCGTATAGTCCATCATACGAGGGAAAGCTGGTGGCTTACAAGCCAGTGGATATGATACGAAATAAAATGTAAAACTTAAGGATCCCGACATCTGGGTTTCAACGCCGATGTACAAACCTGTTTTTCTTTTGTAAAATCTGTATTTCACGGACGAATATTTATATAATAATTATAAAAATATTATATATATATGTGTTAACATAGAATTTATTAAGTAGAAAAATAAATACAAATATTTAGAATAATAGTATTTAATATTTGATAGCTTCTAAAACCCTAGAATTATAAGGAAATATTAAGTGTTCATAACAACTATAACTATCAAATAATTGTACTATATAGATAAATAGGTAAGAATGGAATTGAAATAAGCTAAATTTATGAATAATGTGACTTCCAAAATTGACAAAATAATTGTATGAAGCATATAAAAAGAATCACGATGACACTAAGCAATAATAAACGAATATGATTTACTATAATGAGTCAGGTAGAGATAACATAAAATTAGTATTAATAACTACAAAAACCTAATAAATATTAATTTTTCGAATACCAGATATATGTATATAAATATTAAGTAAGACTAAGGCAAGCTACATGAAAATAAAGATTAATTGATAATTGTTAATTGTTTTCATAAGACCCTTAAAGAACCAAAATAAGTAAAAGAAACCAAGCCAAATATCAATTTAGGATACTAGACATATACAGGAGTTTAGTTATATAATCTATATTATATTGATGAATATTTTATTCATCTTAATAGGTGACTTTGATACCATAGAGAATCTTCGAGCAGATTACTACAATTATGTCATCATGAGCAGGTGAGTAATTCAGTCATATTATACTGTTTGTGCTTGTAATTAGCTGAATATGTAATGCAAAGATAATAATAAGATGAATATTTTGATGGAAATGTGTTGTGATATGATTTTATGATTGCTAATCTACCATTACAAAAGTGATAGTACAATGGTATGATGATGTGGAGTGGTATGATGATGATTGTGTGTAATGTATGATCACCATGAAATTGAATAAGAACTATTGACTTATTAAAATAACCTGGTCATGCATTACACATACTGCATTATTGCATATGCAAACAGGTGACAGCCTGCTACGTATTAATATTTTAGTTCTCTATTAATGCTTGGTTTTTCTAAAGTGTTAGTTCTTTCAAGGTTTTCTTTGTACCGTTGGTTTTACGAGAACTAAGTGGAAATGAAGAATGCCGCTCGTAGTATCACTTTGAAATGATTAATATTTAGGGAGTTTCTAAGGATGGATACAAGAAATAGTCAGTTAAAACTATTATCAAATTTAAAGTGATAACCCTAAGACGAGAAATCGTTGATTTTCCTGTAAACTTAGTCTCTTCTGGGCACGTAGGTCATAAAGTAAATGTTCTTCAACCCTAAAAAGAGGGCATAAATCTTTTTTCTATTTGGATTCTAGATCATCCAAGCTTGTATCTGAGCATATGTTTGAGTGATTGCATTACATACCATTTGTTAAATGACTTGTTTGATGTATAATATGTCTAGTTATTCACTGAGTAGTGGTTTCGCTCATACTCCAACAGTCTTTTCAGGTTTATGCTTCGACTTTGGTTAGTTACTTCTAGAAACATGGCTCTGGTAAGGGCTTAAGAGCTGAAAGCCTATGGTTCTTCTTGAGATTAATGGTTTATAATTTTCCTAAAATGGATTAGGTAGTGTTATCTTATCTGTATTATGTAGAGGATTACAAGAAGACTACATGGTTTGTAATAATCTATGATACTTTATGATTAAGATAGCAGTTATTTACTAATTTATTTCTTACATGTATTTATCATTTCTTATCGAAGCAACTAAAAGATCCTGTTATTTTAGAAAACATGTCACTCTCCGAAGGTAATCTAGTGATAGCATTCAAGTGTGACTTGTCTACTTCTATTAGGGTACTTTCGGGGCGTGACAGTTTTAACTTGGTATCAGAGCATGGTTGCTGGTATAAGAAAGATAAATAGTGAAAGAATTACATTGGTAAATGTAGTAAGTTTAGATCTAATTAGCACCCTTTAGTAATAGTTGGGTAGCTATGGGTAGAGTTACATTGCACAATTAGGAATAAAATCTATGTGATTATTATTAATCATGCCAATTTTATTGTGTGCAGACTAATCGTGCTACATGCCATATTAGATGGGAGATATTTAGTATGCAGGAAGAAGAAACCCTAACAGATTATAGATACAGATTGCGAGTCCTGGTAGAGGATTTGTATTTATGTGGGATTACCAAAACCCTCGAGGAGATTCTCAACACTTGGAAAAGAGGATTATAGCCTTTATTTAAAGGATGGTTATTTATGATGGAGAGGGCCTTTCCAGATAACGGATCAGCTATAGAGACACTTTATAGATTCGAGAGGTTGATAGTTGAGAAGGGGAGATTGATAACATAGCATTAATAGTCTCATCTAGATCTGTGAGACCAAATCCTCTTGATTTTAGAGTTTGGGTATCTATTG
This sequence comes from Combretum micranthum, assembly GCA_024138025.1. Classification (NCBI taxonomy): domain Eukaryota; kingdom Viridiplantae; phylum Streptophyta; class Magnoliopsida; order Myrtales; family Combretaceae; genus Combretum; species Combretum micranthum. The sequence continues at coordinate 391,411 of JAMXBD010000130.1, forward strand.
GAGGAGAAGCAGTTTATGCTCATGATGTTCGATATGATCACATTCGGGTGAGAGATGACACCCTATGATGATGATGCTTGCACAGGTGATCAGATGCAACCATTCCAGACGTATATTGATGAGGAAGCCTCCCATTATACCTGAGATAGCAGGTGAGTTCCAGCGTCCCCCTTCTATGCAGGATAGAGTAGTACAGGAGTGGTTCAGACTACAGTTCATAAAAGAAGTGTAACAACAGAGTTGCTAGATGAAAGAGAAGGAAAGAGTCGAAGGATTGAGGAGAAAAGTATGTCTCCAATTATAATTATGCCAGATGGATCGGGACTGCACATGGAGGGTGGATTGAGAGAGATGTACCTCTAGTTCCGAGAGAGCAAAGGCCTGCTCCTAGAGGCATCCGGGTGATGGATACGATCTGACCCTGGCACCCCAGGAGATAGAGACACGAGGATCGATATTAGTGACAGCAGTTCGAGGGAGAGGACGATTACCCTCAGTTAGGTCATAGAGAAGGGCAAGGGTCCTTTATCCTAGCCCTTGAGTCAGATCTAGTATTATATGATGATGATGTTTATACTATCTATTAGTGATGGCATGATAGGTATGATATCGATAGACTTTTGATGATGTACATGTATGTGTAACATGTGGTATGTAAGGCGATGTATATGTATCTTATGATGACTTTAATAGTAGAAGCTAGGTATAGAGTTAGTGCCATTTTTTATGTGTACATAATGCACTAACCATGAGAAGTTTATGTGTGATATATATATATATATATATATGTGTATGAATGATCTTAATGTCTTTTAGTAAAGGTGAACTATGATCCAATCTAAATAACATGTTTAATGTTAATAGAATGCCAAGAGGGAGGAATAGAAGTAGAAACACAAGGATCTCTGGAAATCTACCAATGAATGCCCCTGCACCATCCCAAAACCGATTAGAGGATGTTTTACAAAGTCTCCAACAACAAAATGTATTGATCTTGCAAGCTTTGCAAAATATGCAAGCAACAAATGTAGCACCACCTGCTGAGGCCAGCAATGCCTCCAACAACTCCCAGAGGAAATGAAAGGCATACTGCACCGGTTCAATTTCAGGAAAATGGACCAGTGAACCCTGATGAATGCTGCTGAGGTGCAAGGACCCCGATATGAACAAGAATTGCCACCACCACCACCTTTACGTCCTCAGAGGAACTTGTTGCCAGAATTCATTAAATGTAACAGGTATTTTGAAGGATTACCTGGAAAGCCAAAGAAGCTAAGGACTGGCTAGCCTAGATTGAGCGATCCCTTGATGTTTTTCAAGTACCAGAAGCTCTGAGAGTACCATATGGAGCTTATTTGCTAGGATTAAGAGCAAGGGTATGGTGGAATTCAAAACAACGAAGTTTGCCACAACCTGTTACTTGGGAAGTGTTTAAACGAGAATTTTTGAAGGAATACTTCCAAGGCAGTCTAAAAGCAAAGTATAGCACTGACCTAATGAATTTGACATAAGGACATAAGACAATTGATGAGTCTGAACATGAGTTCAATCGGTTGTTATAGTTTACTCCAGATGCTTATGGGGACAGTGATGAGCTAAAGAGACAGCCTTTCATGGCTGGATTAGAACCTCATTTCAGAGAAGACTTGCTGAATTTGAAGTCGATAACTTTACAGCTATGATAGAAAAAGCTTGAATCATCGAACGAGCAAGGAGATATGAAATTGAAAGGTATAAGAGGAAGGGACCAATTTTGGGGAAGAGAACATATGATGGTTCTATGGCAAGTCTTGTGCCTAAGAAGATTAAATTTTTCAAACCTTTCAGTGTGAACAAAGGAGGAGTAATTGGGAAGAATAATGTTACATGTTGGAAATGTAAGGGTTCTCATTATCCAAGGGAGTATCCACAATTGCAACACAAATGCTACTATTGTGGGGAAAGTGGGCACATGGCAAATAATTGTCCAAAAAGAAAGATTACAACCTGTTTCGTATGTAACGAAGTTGGCCATATATCAACCAACTGTCCACAAAAAGTGAATACAATAGCTGGATCTTCATAGCCTATAGGAATGATTGGAGTCGCAGGATCTAAAAATGGAAATGCCAATACCAGCAAAGCTAGTACAACGGCTAGAGTCTTTGCTATGTATGGAAATCCTGTAGAGGATGTGGAGATGGAAGAGGAAGATGAAGAAAATATATGGGAAGAAGTTGACCCTGATGATTATGGTCTCATTGCAGGTATGTAGTTACATATTTGTTTATTTAAAATTATTAGACACAACACGATTAAATGAACAATAGAAGCCCTTATGAATTGAAAATAACGAATTTAATAAATGATAAATAGATCAATTCAAGTAAGGGATCAGACTGCGTATGCTTTGTTTGACACGGGAGCAACGCATTCTTTCGTAAATGTGGATTAGCAAGGCTGTAGGATTACCAACCGAAACCATGAGTAAAGAATTGAGAGTTACTACCAACAGGAGACTTAGTGATAACAGGAGATGATAAAGAGTTGTCCATTAAAGATTGGAAATCAGGAATCGATTGCTGATTTAATCATGATAGATATGCAAAAATATGATATTATTCTGGGTATGACCTGGTTAACTGTTGTAAAAGCGAAAGTTGATTGTCGTCTCAAAATGATATCTTTTGTCAATAATCAAGGAGAAAGAAAGGAGTATAGGGGTGAGATACTCAAAGGAGTAGGAAATAGGATAACATCAATTGAAGTGGAAAATGAAGAAGATATGGAGTTAAACGGGTGTATTCTTGGAACAACCAAGGGTGAATCCAAAGCATTAGATATTCATACTATCAAAATAGTCTATGAATATCGATGTATTTCTAGATGAATTACCGGGATTACCCCCACACAGAGAAGTGGAATTTTCAATTGATTTGATACCTGGAACAAACCAGTGTCAAAAGCTCCGTATTACATGGCACCTGTAGAATTGAAAGAATTAAAGGTGCAATTGCAAGAATTGTTGGATAAATGATTTATCAGACCTAGTGTTCTGCCTTGGGGAACACCAATATTGTTTGTTAAGAAGAAAGATGGTTCAATGAGACTTTGTATTGATTACAGAGAATTAAACAGAGTGACTATCAAGAACAAATATCCTTTACCCAGAATTGATGATCTCTTTGATCAATTGAGAGGAGCAAAGGTATTTTCTCAAATTAATTTAAAATCAGGATATCATCAAATCCGAATTAAGGAGAAGGATGTATTAAAGACTGCATTTCGAACTAGGTATGGTCATTATGAATTTTTTGTTATGCCATTTGGACTAACCAATGCCCTTGCAGTTTTCATGGACTTGATGAACCGTATTTTAGACCTTTGTTGGACATCTGTGTGATTGTTTTCATAGATGATATACTAGAATATTCTTCTACTGAAGAGCAACACGATGAGCACCTAAGAAGTGTGTTACAGATACTGAGAGACAATGAGTTGTATGCTAAACTGTTTAAACGTGAATTTTAGCTTAGAATTATATCATTCCTTGGACATATTATTTCTGGAGAAGGAATATCGGTTGATCCTGCAAAAGTTAAAGCTATTGTGGAATGGAAAAGACCTGAAACTGTTACGGAAGTTAGGAGTTTCTTGGGATTAGCAGGATATTATCGAAAATTTGTGAAAGATTTCTCAAAAATTGCACGACCCCTGACACAATTAACCAGAGAAGAATGAGAAATTTGAGTGGAATGATCAACGTGAACAAAGTTTCCAAGAACTAAAAAAGAGGTTAGTATCGGCACCAATATTGGTTCTGCCTAATGACAAGGATCTATATACTGTCTACAGTGATGCATCCAGAAATGGTTTAGGATGTGTGTTGATGCAAAACGGGAAGGTAATAGCATATGCTTCTAGACAGTTAAAACCGCATGAGATGAATTACCCCACTCATGATTTGGAGTTAGCTGCTATTGTATTTGCACATAAGATTTGGCGTCATTACTTGTATGGACAGAAATGTGAAATATATACAGATCACAAAAGTTTGAAGTATATATTTACACAATAGGAGTTGAACATGAGACAAAGACGATGGTTGGAATTGATTAAAGATTATGATCTCACTATCAATTACCATCCCGGTAAGGTAAATGATATAGCTGATGCATTAAGTCGTAAGAATTATGGAGAAGTAGCCTCAATATTGACAGAGCAAAAAGAATTCATCAAGGAATTTGAGAGATTAAACTTGGAGTTTTCAATGCAAGGTTTGGAAGCTAAATTAGGAAACTTAATTTTGGAGCCTACTTTACTCCAACGAATTAAGGAAGCTCAGAAAGAGGATATTGAAATCCAAGAGATTAAACAAGGAATATCCCAAGAAAAATACAAGGATTTTCATGTGGATGATGAAGTGTTAAGAATGAACAAAAGATTATGTGTGCCACATGATGAAAGCTTGAGGAAGGAATTAATGCATGAAACACATTATTTTGGATATTCTATGCACCCAGGAGAAAGAAAGACATACCAAGAGTTAAAAAGTGCATATCGGTGGAGTGAAATGAAAAAGGATATTGCAGAATTTGTTACTAAGCGTGATGTGTGTCAAAGGATAAAAGCTAAACACCAAAGACCAAGTGGATTGTTGAAACCATTGCCAATTCCTGAATGGAAATGGGATCAAATTCCCATGGATTTTGTGTGCTCACTACCTAAGACAAGTGCGGGTCATGATGCTGTTTGGGTCAATGTAGATAGACTCACTAAGTCAGCCCATTTCTTACCAATCAATATGACCTATCCCTTAGAAAAGTTGGCACGACTGTATTTGAAGGAAATTTTGAGATTGCATGGTGTACCTGTTAGTATAGTATCAGACCGAGATCCACGGTTTGATTCCAGATTCTGGCAAGGATTGCACAAAAGCATTGGGAACCCAATTGAAATTTAGTACAGCTTATCATGCTCAAACTGATGGACAAACAGAAAGGACCATTCAGACACTGGAAGATATGTTAAGATTGTGTATTCTAGAATTCAAAGGAAATTGGGATCAACATTTACCACTAGTGGAATTTGCATACAATAACATTACCATTCAAGTATAAGGATGACACCCTATGAAGCCTTATATTGTAGAAAGTGACGATCACCATTATTCTGGGATAACTTGGAAAGAGTATTCGTTGGACTTGAATTGGTTCAGGAAACAATTGACAAGGTTTTAGTAATAAAGCAAGATGTATCAATACTTGAAGCAACGTTTTTGGTGGGAAGGAATGAAGAAGGATATTGCAAGATTTGTTTCTAAGTGTTTAGTATGTCAACAAGTGAAGATTGAGCATCAACAACCTGGAGGAGAATTGCAACCATTAAGAATTCCAAAATGGAAGTGGGATGAGATAATTATGGATTTTGTGATGGTTTTACCAAAGATAGTAGCCAAGAATGAAATGATTTGGATCATTGTAGATCAACTAATGAAATCGTCACATTTTATTCCATTGAGGGTCGGGTATTCACTCTAAAAGTTGGCCTAGATTTATATTCGAGAGATAGTGTGATTACATCGTATACCAGTGACCATCACTTCAGATGGAGATAGCAGATTTGTTAGTCGATTCTGGAAAGTCTTCACGAAGCTCTTGGGACAAAGTTACAGGTTAGCACAGCTTTTCATCCACAAACTGACGGCCAATTATAAAGGACGATTCAGATTCTTAAAGATATGCTTAGAGCTTGTGCCATAGACTTTGGAAGAAATCGGGATGAACACTTACCTCTGGTTGAGTTTGCATAAAATAATTGCTATCAAATAGCAATTCAGATTGCTCCATATGAAGCATTATATGGAAGAAAATGTAGATCTCCTTTACATTAGGATGAAGTGGGCAAGAGACCGTTAATTGGTCCTAATTTGGCACAACAAGCAATTGATAAGATTCAAATGATCAAGCAAAGATTCAAAGTAGCTCAACACCGATATAAAAGTTATGTCGACTTGAGAAGAAGACCTTTGGAGTTTGAACTTGGAGATCATGTGTTTCTCAAGATATCCTCGACGAAAGGAATTTTAAGATTTGGAGTAAGGAGCAAATTGAATTCAAGATATATTGGACCATATGAAATTTTGGAATGAATCGGGCCATTAGCTTATAGATTGGCGCTACCACCAAGCTTGTCAGGTGTTCACAATGTCATTCATGTGTCTCAGATTAAGAAATGCATATTTGATCCCAACGTTATATTGGACACAAATCAATCGGAGATACTACCAGATTTGACTACTAAGGAGAAATCGATCAAAATTTTGGGCAAAATGGACAAAGAATTGAAAAATAAAGTGATACCAATGGTAAAAGTCTAATGGAGTAATCAATCCGAGAGAGAAGCGATTTGGAAACTAGAAAGTGTGATGAGACATAAATACCCCGAACTCTTTGGAGACTTGAGGTAAGTTAAGTTTCGGGGACGAAACTTCTTGAATGAGGGAAGAATGAAATAATCCAAATTATTCAATAACTAAAATTTGCAAGTGAATACAATATTAGTCCTAGATATTAAGTTTGAAGTAGTTTCAATTTATGAAATTGAATGTGTAGAAATATCTTTGATATATTATGTTTATTAATGTAAATTATTGATGTAAGTGATTATGTGTAATGAAATTAGTGTTATTGTTTTATATATATTAATGTATGTATAGTATAATTAATATTTGTTTCTTTTATGCATTAATATGTTTGTATTATGTTTAAATTTATAAAATAAACTTTTGAATTGTCTAAGAAATTGTTGACAGAAATTTTACAAAATTAAGCCTATTTTTCATGCCTAAATTACACCCAAATGAGCTCCAAATTAAACAAAATTCAACCCAAAGTCTTATATGCCTCAAAAGTCAAACTTAAGATAATAATGAGTCAAAATTTTTCTTAATTAAGGCCTCTTTTGGCAGCCCTCCATTTCCATACGAATTTCCCTCTTCTTTCTTTCCTTTTCTCTTTTCCTTTCCTTCAAACTACAAGCCCTAAACCAAAGACTAATTCCAAGCTTATTGAATAAAAAAATCTCTCCAAGCTAAGGCTTATTCATGTAAGTTAATACAAGTATAGACTTTTGTTTTATTTCCTTTCTTGTAGTATATATGTGAAATCTATGGTAGAATGAGTTTAATGTTTTTTAAGTTGTATAGTTCATGCATTGATATAGGTTAGATTGTGTTTTGTTATTGTGTGAACTTGTTTATGTGTTATAGTAGTTATAAGAAGTGTTAGTGAGGAGTAATTTTGATATGAGTAGTTGAAGTTAAAGTGAAGGGAGGGGGAATTTGATGTGATTGAAGTGGTTTAATGTGTTGTTTTAATGTTTAAAGTTGCTAGGATTGATTAGTGTGGATAAAAGATAGTATATGAAGCTAAATATGAACTTGAAGAAGGATTAAAAGTGCTGTAGGTTAGGAATTTGCAAAGTGCAAAACAGGGGAAATAAACTCATTTCAAATAGGTTTGTTTTTTAATGTACGCCGGCATCTAGTACTTCAACACTGCTGGCGTAGAGGCGGTGTTGAATGTGATCAGAATCGATTTTTTAAAAATCGCTTCGAACGCCATCGACTTTTACAAGAAAACTTTGCTAGCGTTTATTTTTCAAAGTGTACGCTAGCCATTAGGGCTTCAACGCCGCCGGCATATGGGCGGTGTTAGATACGAACATAATCAAAATATTTAATGCCGAGTGCAACGCCGCCAACGTATATTTCCTACGCTGCTAGCGTTCATTTAAATTTTGCCTACGTAGAAAGGCCGCCTATCCCTTGAGTTTTTCAAATTCAAATTTCTTCAATTTTCAATCTTTACTTCATATATGACCTTCTAATGAATATACAAGCTAAATAAACATGTTTTATGTATAATTAGATGTTAAAACTATATGCTAAGCTTATTGAATCTCCTTGTATAGTTAACCTAGGATTGTGATATATATATATATAGATATATATATACATATGTGAATTCTACATTCAATTATTGATCGTTTTGATATTCTTATTTCAGTTAAAGGTTCTTCGGTTATTTCCCCTTCGAGTAAATATAGTAATTTACTATTGGGTTCAAGTACGCAATGGCTTGTTGGTTGTATGCTAGGACTAGGCATTCTTAAATTGATTTAATTCAATTCGGCTTAATGCTTTGATGAACTGGATGTCTATTATACTGTTTAATCTAGTCCGAGGAGCAACAAACCGGTCAAGATGCAGTGACATGTTAGTTAGGCGCTTAACCTAAGTCATGATGCAATGACTTTACCATGATGCAATGGTACGCTATGATGCAATAGCGATTCATTTTAGTTAAGTAAATAGCCGATGGGAGGAATAGTATCCGAGTAACGTTCGCTTAAACTTAAGGGGAAATACCATGGTTTAGTTTAAAGTTTATGAGAACTTGTGAACTAGGCTCATGTTGTGGACTGAGTTTAAGTAGAGTCGGGCAACGACTTTTGAACCCTAAATGAAGCTATTTCTTTATGGAATAGATATAGGAGATATAAGTATTCAGACTACTTATATTAACCTCTTGAGCAGCTGCTGTTACTCAAGACTCCTAAATTCCCAGAGTATGATCCCGGGGTTTGAACACCCTCCTGTTGTTCTATAAAAGAAAACTTAATAAAATAATGACTCAATTCATTGATGCATTCCATTTGAATTAAGTTTGCTTGATAAATTGTTCTTGTATTTTGTTATTGTGTACTAGGCCTTTGCCTCACTTTTGCTGCTTTGCAGGTAATGGAGATGAGTTATATGATGATCTGGGTTACGGGTCAGACTTTGAGAGATTGATGGATGAGTGGGACGAATAGGACTCGAATGCCATGGATTTTTGGAGAAGCTTTTGTTAAAGAAAAATCTCTATATAGAAGGCTTGATAGATAAGCCTAAGCTGTAAAGACCTTAAGATCTCTTAGGGTTACTTTTGTATAAAGAAAACTTGTAATTTTTTAAGTGTCTTGTATTGGCACTAACTTTGTATATATTTGTATAGATTGCTTTTATTAGAAATCTTGTTTTGTTAAAGGTTATTTATAAAGTTTTAGTAGATTTGATCAAACAATTCTCATAAACTGTTAGTTTAGGACAACCTTACATATAATGTGAAAATATTATATGTGGTTAGGGACTTGATACTCTAAATCTCGGGATTTAGTGGGTCGGGTCTTTACATTTTATGACAAAAATAATCTTAGAAATAGATAGATCTTTTCGAGCAGGTAAAAAACAGCATATAATATGCGAAATCCTGAGTTAAAATGAGCAAGTTATAGGCATTTTAAGTTGAAATTTCCTCTTATACGATTTTGACAAACATAGAAAAAATAGAATTAGAACGTTTGAGTAGAACTTCCGTGAAATCTCATCCCGGGTATTTCTTTTGTTTAGGTAACGAAGAATATGGGATTTCCCTTCTAGAGGACTACTACGACTAAGAAGATTATGAAATGGACGAGTGAGTTTTCCTTTACGTTTATATAACTCCGCATGTGCTTGTAGAATAGAGCACTAGATGATAGGAAAAGATTAAATTGGTATGCATGTGGGTTATCATGAGAGTTATGCATGTGAATTGCTATGTGTGATCAATGAACAATAAGTATACCGGAGCCCAATTTGTTGATTATCATAATTGCCTCTATGTATATTGCTATGTGTGCAAAAATCAATTGATCACCTTAAATGAACTAATGTTGGATTGAAAATTTCCTTAAACTAAATTACTCATGCATATCACTTAGAATTTGATTTTCGCATTATTGCTGCTACTCTTCAGCGTGGGACCGGAAAGGTAAGTTGTCTAGCTACATCTTGAGGAATTAATACATTCGGGGAATACGACCTCAAGTTGTAGCCGAGCCGGATCAATCGCTTTGGATAAGGAAAGCCCGATGACTAGTAGTATGGTTCATTGGAACCTCAAGATGAGCACAAGATTTCAAGGAGGTCTATTGGGGCCTAGTTCAAATCATTCCCTCACCACCGATGGAGGGATAAATCCATCTTATACAAAACCAGATAGTTATATGTATTGTTTGATCATATGGTTGTTGCAATTCATATGTTTGCTTAATGGACTTATTTGATTGTGTTGTTATGAGTACATTTTGCATAAGGAATATCTCACTAAGCTAGTTATGCTTATTTCCCAATAGATTTATAATGTTTACAGGATTATTGTTTTGTGCCCAAGACCAACATGGCCATCTAGGTAGAACTCACGTTCTTGGGGAGCTTTTGGAGAAATTTATTTGAAGACTTCATATTTGATTTCCTTCAAGAAGTCTTTTAGTTTTAATTATTTGATTTATGAAGACTATGTTATTATAGAGGTTTATCATGGGAATGCCCCATAGCAGTTGTAAGACCTTATATTTTGATAAATCATAATAGTATTGCCTTGATTGTTCGGCTGCCATTATCTTAAAATGCATAACTCCACTGGCATCCATCTGTTGTAACTGTACGCCTTGTACTAATATAAAAGTTTTTGATTGACTAAGGTAGTCATTCTCAAGTTTTAATATTGTGTACGGCGGGCTGTAATATTTAGGGTACCCGTTGGGGCGTGACAATTCCTCCACTATAAGGTTATCGTTTATAACTTCATGATGTGTTTGATTCGTTACTTATTGTTCTTCACTCTTGTGAATTTCTACAATATTAGGATCAATTGGCTTAGAAGGTAAAAGTATAGGAACTTCTACCCTAACTTCTTTAATATACACATCATATCACTCTTTACTCCCACTAATTTCACCATTTTCAATAAACTTGACATTTCCAGTTTCAACAATTCTTGTACTATGATTAGGATAGTAAAACCTAAATTGTTTGAACTTTTCAAGATATCCTATAAAGAATCCACTAATTGTTCGAAAGTGCAATTTCTTTTCTTCTAGGTTATAAATCCTTACTTCTGCAAGACAACCTCACATATGTAGGTGTCGTAATCTAGGTTTCCTACCAGTCCACAATTCAAAAGGGGTCTTTGGAACTACTTTACTAGGAACCCTGTTTAATAAATATACTACAGTTTTTAATGCATAAACCCACATGGATATAGGTAATGATGAATGACTTAACATACTCCTAACCATATCTAATAATGTACGATTCTGTCTCTCCACAACACCATTATGTTCTAGTGTGCTTGGCATAGTGTATTGAGCACAAATGCCATGCTTTTCAAGAAATTTGGCAAATGGACCTAGGCATTGCCCAGATTCATCATACTTCCCATAGTATTTACCACCCCTATTGGATCTTATAATTTTTACTTTTCTATCTAATTGTCTCTTAACCTCATTAATTTACACCTCAAGAGCATTCACAGACTGAGATTTTTCATGCAAAAGATAGACATAAGTATAACGTGAAAAATCATCAATAAAAGTGATAAAATACTTTTCTCCACCAAAAGATGGAGCATCAAAATATCCATATATATTTGTATGTATAATTTCAAGAAGTTGTGTGCTTCTTGTGGCTCCTTTCTTATTGTGTTAAGTTTGTTTTCCTTTAATACAATCAACACACATTCCAAGGTTAGTAAAATCCAAAGTAGGAAGAATTTCATTCTTTACTAATCCTTGCAATCTTTCTTTGATATGCGACCTAAGCGCTTATGCCACAAGTAAGTAGAGTTAATTAATCAAACTACATTTAGTTTCAATATTATGATGCGAGGTCATTAAATTATCAACAAAATAATCATCAAGTTTAAACTTATAAAGACCATCACATAAAATTTTTGAACTATACAGTTTATTATCCTTATACAAACTGAAAGATTCAAATCTAAACTTAAAAGAAAAACCTAATACGTCAAGTTTTGACAAAGAACTAAATTGCGAGAAAATGTGGGAACATAAAGGGTTTGGAACAAATCTAAGTGATACCCAGTCTCCAAAATCAAGCGATAAGTCTTGATTCCTTCAATTGAAGCTTTGTTTCCATTTCCCGTTAACACAAAATTCTCATTTAGCTTTATAGTTTGGATCATAAGGAATCCCTGCATTGTATTGGAAATATGAGTTGTTGAGCTAGAATCAATCCACTAAGTGTTATAAGGAACTTGTGTAAGGTTTGATTCAAAACAAACAAAAGAACAAAGCTTACCTTACCTTTCTTTTCTAACCAAGCCTTATGTTTCAAGCAGTCTTTCTTCAAGTGTCCAACTTTTCTACAAAAATGGCACTTGATTTCCCTTTTGTGGACTTGTGCATCTTTAGAAGATTCAAGCAGGTTATGGAAACCTTTCTTCTTGCCTTTTCTAGCCCTTTTTCTTTGAACTCGATGCAACTTCTTGATGACTTGTAAAATTAATAGAATGAGTCATTTGGTTATTTAATCTTGTTTCCTCCTAGATTAGCATCCTGGTTAATTCATTGATATTCCACTTATCATTTACAGTGTTATAATTCATTTGAAAAGGCTCATACTATTCAGGAGGCAAGGAGTTCAAAATGAATTATACCAAAAAGAATTCATCCATAGTCATTCCTAAAGTCTTTAATTTTGCCGCTATATTCGTCATTTCAAGAACATGCTCATCCATAGTACGAGACCCATCAAACCTCATATTGGTCAAAGTACCCATCAATGTATTAGCAAGAGACTTGTCAGCAGTTTGAGAACGCTCTTCCACAAACTCAATGAATTCCTTAGCATTATTAGTTTAGGCAAGAGTAGCTTTAATGTTGTTTGCTATTGTCCTTCTCATAAACATCAAGCTTAATCTATTCGAACTCTCCCAAAGTTTATGGAGACATTTTTCCTCATTATTGTTTCTTCAATGATAGCAGTAGATTTCTCAATTTGAAGAGATAAGTCAAGATCCAAACGCCTAAGTGAAATTGGACCTGCTCATACTACTATGAGAAATTTAATCCATTGAATATCAGAACAGATGAAGCATGAGAACGCAGAGAAAGAGGAACAAATACTGCAATAATTAAAGAAACAATGTACATTAATGCTTTAAACAATCATACAAATTCAGATTCAATCAACTCATGGAATAACATTATTATATATCAAAGTTCACATTTGGGTGATACTAATATATATATATATATATAAACATTAATCATAACAAACAAGTATACATACAGTTTGATATATTTGCTATCTTTGGATATACAAATAAATATAATTATCATAAACACTTGCATTATGTATTATAAGAACAAAAACCATCTTTGGATGATTTACAATATCTTATAATAACAACCTTTCATTTATCTAAATCTTATCTCTTATGTCGTATTCAAATAAAATTTATGGATAAATCTACGAATATTATAAAGTAATGAAATATATAGATTTAATTATTTGGTCACTTTAGTGACTAGCAAATCATTTATCATATAAATTTCACCTATAATGATATTAAAATTTCATAAGAACACATTCATATGAAATAAAATATCAACATAATAAATTAATAACTTAAATCATTTGAAAACAGATTTTTCAAATCGCCATTAATAATTCATTTAGTAATTATCTTTTAAACAGTCACTGACTCTCTTTAAATTCAAAATTTCCTCATTGGAGTTATTTAATTCAATAGTTAAATATGTGGACAAGTATAAATGCCTATCATTTCATTAAGTAAAAATTCGACCAAAGTGATGAGATGAGAAAATTTTTCTTTTATTGAAATGGTACATTGATGTAATGTAATTTTTCACAAGTGGCATTGTTTAACACAGTCCGAAAATATAAATTTATGACTTTTCGCCATTCTTGTTTCATCTTTCCCAGTGGTTAATTAATTCTGTTTTATCAAATTTAAAATAGGATCTGCCTTTTCACCATTGGTGCATTTAGGAATCAATGCTTCCTTTCATTACTATACTGTTTCGACAAACATTAACAACATTTTACATATCATGCCCCAAATGAATTTCACAATTGATTAAGTATATCATGGCAAATCCTTTATTGCAAATGAAATTCAATTGTAGTTGGAAAATCATGTGTTTTTAAACCATGCTCTGATACCACATGTAAGATAACTTTATAATTTACATTATATGATTCTTTCATCAACATCAATTTCAAGATCTTTGAACTTCATGATTTTCACAATGAATAAATGATGTCTACCTTTCTCCATAGCAATAATATCGCATTGAATTCTGATGAATAAGATTCTCTAATTCTTCAAAAGATACCTTATTCCTTCAATCCAACCATATTTCTTCAAGAGAATATAATTTCTCTCTCTTGACCTTAGAGAGGACTATACCTCTTCATGAATAGTTAGATATCTCCCATCAATATATCCCATCACGAAAAGTGATGTTATTTAGATTAAAAGTCACGACTTTCTTAAATAAACTTACATAATAGGCCACAAATTCTAACACTGCCACCACCACTGCTACCACTATTCTATTGCATCGACATCATCGCGAATCAAAATAGTAGCAACTCACTTCATGCCAAGTCGTTAGACGAATAAGAGAGAGTCATAAGAAGATGAAAAGGAGAGAGTCGAAGTTAGATGGAGAAGAGAGAAGGCAGAGGGAGAGGAGGCGGAGAAGAGAGGGAATGGGAGTGGTGAGTGGAGGAAGACAGAAGAGAGAGAGAGGGAGTGTGATCATTTACTCTTTAGGTTTAAGGTTAAGTTAAGGATAAGGAAGTGTGTAGCTTACAACTTGCTCTTTTTTTTTTTTTAAGTGTCGTGGTTCAGTTCGATTTGGTTTACTAACCGAACCACAAACCTAGTACATAACGTCGAACCATACCATTAACCGAACCAATTTTAAAAGCTGAAATTTTGGCTTGATTCAATCCAGTTCAACGTGATTCATAGTTTTGTTTGTTTTTGTATAGCCTTATTTCTAGTTTCAAGGAATTTTCAAATAGATTGTGAATTCCTAAGGGAAAAATATCGAAGAATAGATATGCGTCATGTGAATGTATACGTAGTGCGTAACTATCAACTATATACTAATGCATGAATTATACTTTTTCTCATCCTAAAGATATGTCAATAGATCTTTTATTAAAATTACTGAAAAACAAAATATGAAGTTAGCGGTCAACATTAATTTTTCCTTAAAAAGTTTAGTTTCTATAGCAATTATCTAAAGAAAAAGAATTAGCATATATAACTTAAAAACTACTATTTCAATTTCACATTTAATACTTGAAATTATTAGATATCATATGTACCAAACTGAACTTTTCTTATTAAATTTGTTATCTTTGCTTGTATTTTTTTACTAATGATTATTTGCCACTTTATTTTTTTGAAATAAGTAACCAGTAAATTTAGCAGGCCAAAATTGAATTGGGTATTATGTTAACAATTTCAAACTTCGCTCTCCTAGCAAAAAAGAAAACATATGAACATATGAATACACCGTCAAATTTTGACATTATCTTGGAATCTTTGCTTATATGATATTAGAAGACACACATACTATTTATACTTTTAAAAATAACTAGCAAATTGCTTATATCATCAAAATTTTTACCTAAATAGTTACGTGACTCCTAAAGTAAATTAAGTTCATTTAAGGTATACCAACTAAAAAAAAATCATTTAAGGTATCTATTTTGAGTGGTTTAAAAAAAATGTATTAACTAAGTGAAATTTTTTTTTTTCAAATGGGAATTTATTACATCATCAAAATTTTTACCTAAATAGGTACGTGATTCCTAAAGTAAATTAAGTTCATCTAAAGTATACTGATTGGAAAAAGTTGATTTAAGGTATCTATTTTGAGTGGTTTGAAACAAATGTATTAACTAAGTCAAATTTTTTTTTTCAAATGGGAATTTATTACATCATCAAAATTTTGACCTAAATAGTTACATGACTCCTAAAGTAAATTAAGTTCATTTAAGGTATATCGACTAAAAAAAGTTCATTTAAGCTATCTATTTTGAGTAGTTTAAAAAACTGTATTAACTAAGTCAAATAAAATATTAATAATTGATCATTAATGAAAAATTAAATAGACTTAATTGGAAATTAATTCAGAAAGATATGCCTGAAATAAATTTTACAAAACATCGACATCTTATTTGATATATTTTGTAAAATATTTATAATATTTTTTAAATACTCAAAACATTAATATTTAAATGAACTTATCTAATGGAAAAAAAAAACCTTATCCAGAAAATTGATATATTCTAATATAGTTTACTCTTTATTTATAATAAAAAATAGTAAGAAATAAAGAAGCATTGATAAGTGTATAATTTTAAAAAAGGAAATATTTTAACTTCTTTGCTCAAAAGTTGGCGGATCTTTTTCAATCTATTAATAAATTGTCTAAGATATTTGTGAGTGTTTCAAGAAATAGATGGATCGTGTCCTGCACTGGATGCATGGAACATTAATTTTCGTAAGTTCGAAGATGTGACATACATTTAGTTACTAGGTTGTTAAATGTAGTTAAGCACTTGGTGGTGGGGGTTGGTTATATAGTCTAGTTCTACTTCTACTTCTGTCCGGATAAATATAAATATATATATGTACATGTATATGTATAAAGTATTCGCGTGCGTGTGCGCTTAGGGCTTCCTAGTTCTTTCCTTCCCTATCGTTGCTGGTCAAGTCGGTTTCGTTATGCTTAATAACTACGTAATACATTATTAATACGTTCGGTGCTAATTGTTATCAACTCAACTCATTTAAACTCACGCCCAAGTAGGGATGTGTGAAAAAGTCAAATATTTAGGATAATCAAACAAAAATTGAAAATTATCATAAAAAAACGATTAATTAGTTCATCAATTTCGGTTTAGGATTTGCATTTTTAATTTTTTCGGTTTTTTAAGTTAACAATCCGTATGTATAAATATATATAATTTATAATATATTTATATAATGGATTGAGATTTTAAATTGAGCTCAATGTTCAATATTGATAAAATCACTTGAGTAAAATGCTATTATAATGATTATCTTGATGGCATCAATATATATTGATCACTTTTTTACATATTGTACATTCTTAATTTAAAGTTTTTAATATAATTTTAAAAAAATACTCTAATTTTTTTACGAACATATTGAAAAATATAGTTAACTAAAAATTTTGCATAACCATTATATTAAATAGTTAAAAACAGAAAAATTGAAAAAATTAACCAAAAAAAGGCGTTAATCGTTAAGGCCATTAAGCGTTCATAATGGATCGGTTTGGGATCGAGATATTAAAAAACCAATCATTACGGTTAAGTTCAAAAAATAGAAACACAGACCAGTTAACCGAATCATGAACACTCATACGCCCGAGCGGCCAATCTAAACCCTAAGCAAGACCTAATCTTATCAAATGTTAATAAACGATCAATGTTGGAGAAAATAATTATAAGTATTATTCTTTTTGTTTAAACCGTACATCGTCTAAAAATGAATTAATCAACATATCATACAAAAGTATATAGTTCTATATTAGATTATATAATTTTCTAAGTTCCAATAAAAACAAATTAATTAATCAATTAACATATCTTGTTAAAGTGTAAATTTTTTTATTAAAATGTGCAAATATTAATAACATTTTTATGCACTAATACATTCTAAAATTCATTTGTCGAAAACTCTCTAATAAGTATATTGAAGCTTTCCTCAACAGTACAATCCACAAAACTTAAGACAGGTATCAATTAAGTTTCACACATTATCCACAATACAATCGATTTTTTGCACAGTTTATAATGCAATATCTCAATTCATTGATAAGTGTCTTTGAGCATGAAGTCTTGGGTGTAATTCCCTCCTACCTTGGGTTAGGGAATCAAAAGTTCCACTAGCATTCAAGTTGTCCAATATCTATTCACTTATATCACAAGCCCAGAGCACCTTACACTAGCCCTTCCCAAGATACCTTGCATGCAGCGCAGAATTAGATCACCTAAATAATTCTCTTATGCCATGGATACCTTTAATATAATTCAGAGGTTGCACAATATACCTTAAATGCAATTCTGGACTAAGATCTCTATGGACTTATAACAAGTCCTAAAACAATGGCCTGAGCATGACTTCATAATCTTTGACTTTCTCATATTTTTTAGTTCATTTTATGAAGTTGGAAACCATAATCCACATTAAATAATTTGAATAAAGATAATTTATAATTGTTGAATTGATGTTTTTTTTCTCATTGTTCCATTGTAGGATGATGACCACAATAATTGATGCAGTTGCATGTAATGCATGTCGATTTTTGTTATAGTACTGACCATTATTAATAAATTCAAGGATGACAAATCAATAAACAATTTAGCCTAGACAAGATAATGTAGAAAAACATAATTCATGTACAAGAGCACAATAAGAAGATTGTGCAGTAGGGTTGTTGCAGCTGATTGATCATGTGAGATAGACATGTTGGTCGGCTTGAGAGAAGTCCTAAACTGATGACATGTATACATATGTCACAGGAAGAGGTGTGAGAGACGGAATAGGAAATAGGAGTGAGCGTGGTATGATTTAGTCTAGTTCGCCCTCCAAACTGAACCTAACGTAAAATTATGGTTTAGTTTTTTTTTTTTTATAAATTTGAGGGTATCATACAATTTGGTTTGTTAATTTTTAAATCTAAAAAAAAATGGTTTAGTACGGTTTGGTAGATGTTCAAACCATACACTCAAAAAAAAATTATGAAATATTGTCTTAGATTTTGAAAATGATTCTTAAAGTAGATTAAAAGAAAAAAAATACGTGAATATAAAGGATTAATATTCATATTGATCTTACAACTCAATATTAATTCCTTCCACGTTTCAAAGTATTTTTTTATGAACATAGTTTCACAATTAATTATTATTAAAATGAAAGGCAGAATTAATAATTTAATTTTATCGAATTATTTGGAATCCTATGATTTATGCCATTGAAAATATTTTATTAATTTATGTCTTTAAAAAAAACAAATAAAAGTGAAAAAGACTAAATAAATTTACAATTTACACCAATTGATTGTTGGAAGCTGAAGATAATGAGAGCCGAGAGGAGAGGGACGAGGGTTAGAGCCCATGAGTGGGCCATGCTACCGTAGTCCGTAGAGAAACAATGAAAATTGAAATGGGAAAGGAAAAAAATGAAAAAAAAAAACAAAAAAACAAACATACATTGTAAGAAGTGCCCTAAATTTATGTAGGATAGGCTATTTTATAAAAAGGTTTAGTTTTTTTTCCCCTCTAATTTGTGTGGTCCGAATGGTTTAGGGTTGCAAACTGAATCGCAAACCAAACTTTCCTCCCCAAGACGAATTGTAAACCGAATTGATTTGAAAAAAAAATTGAATTTTCGGTTCGATTTAGTTCAATCTGATCCCATTCTCTGTCCAGTCTTTTTTTTTTTTTTGGCCCACGTCTAATAAGTAAACATGGTTTCTCGAGTGCACGAGTGTGACAGAAGACTAAATTAAATAGATTTGATCGTTCTTAACTCATTCTTTATTAAATGATTGCTTTGATACTTTCTAAAGTTATTTTAACAAAATTTCCACATTGCTCTCAATCTTGACAATACATTGAATCTTTTAAAATGAAGAGAGGAACCTCTTATTTATAGATGATGCAGATTGACGTCAGTCATTGGATGGTACTCGAATGAACAGTTAAGATCAAGTATTGCTGATGACCATGAGATCATTTTATAATGATATGACAGTTGATATTGAAGCCTCCTTTTCTTATAGCAGTGGGTTGGGCTGGACTGGAAATGGGCATGATAGCTTTTTAAGCCCATTTTTAATATAAAAAGGACGAAGGCTTATTTTAGTCAACATAAGTCTTATTTTACTTATTCAAAGCTCAAATTAACATGAAGATATTTTTGAGTCTACTTTTCATGCACGAGAAATCCGAATTAAGCTGAGAGCATAATGATTCAATCTGATGATACTTGTTTTGAGACTATCAAGTTAAATCTTTTTAAGACATCCGTTATTGTACTTGGTCTTTTAAGTCTTGTTACTAGCCCAGAAGATTGGCCCATGGTATTAAATTGGGCCAAAAGCCAATTACCGAAATGAACCTCTACAAAAACCAATTTCAAACATCATACATGGTATTATGGTTATCAAAATCGTGATTTTACCATTCATTCGTATCTATAGAATTAGTAAGATTGTGCAAAATTAGAAAAATCGTGAAGGTGTAGAATCATATATTTAAATTCATAATTCTATCTAAAGTCTGCACTTTAATAATTTTTCATCCATCTTAATTAAGAAAAATATATAAAATCATAAACTCTTAAAATCGTATATTCAATGCATGATTTTGACAACGATACATGGCATCTGTTATTTTATTTTATTTTTAGTTGGTAGTCACTTTGGTAAATACAGAAACAGTGTCATCAGCGGTTCTGAAAAAGTACGTCTCACGTGTGCCCGTGAGGTGATTATTATGTAAGTCTTATGATGATTATTATGGGTTCCTTATCATTAATGGTCTCCTCCATTGAATTCTATACGAGTTTGTGTATTGTGTGTGCTTCGATTGACTTTACTCTCGCCTCATATTAGCTTGTAAGTCTGAATTGTTTTTAATGTGGGGATTATACTTAACTATTCAAGACATAAACTATTAATTATATCATACATTTAAATTTTTAGTTTAATTTAGTTTAGTTTATTTTAATAAGTTAATTGAATCGAACCATTGTAGGAGAAGATCGGCGCTTGGATCTCCGAGAGCTGGAACTCGAGGTCGGACTGACTTGTCGGTTTGTGAGAGGTAGTCAGCGGCTTGCCGATCTAAATATTCTAACAAATATTATATAATGTAAATGTAAAAATACAAAACTAAACTAAATATTCTAACAAAAAAAGAACACTTAGCTGCGTAAAGCTCCAGCCTGAGATAGAGATCATGAATTGTGTGTCGAATATTCAAGAAGGAAGTGAGACGTTAGGGATAGTTGGTGGATTGGGCTTGACATAAGGAGTGGGCTTTATACTAGCACAACTTGAAGGTGAATCCGTCATTGGAAGTTTGAAGTCAGCATGTTTACTGGAGGAAGGTGAATATGGATTCCAACTTAAGATGCATGATGTAATATGTGATATGGCACTATGGATAACTCGTGAGCATGGAAAAGACGAAAACAAAATCATTATGGAAATAGAACATGTGCGCATCTTTAGGTGGGAAAAGGCCACAAGAGTATCCTTACGAGGTCATAGGATTAGGATTGATCCATTTACGAAACTATTGGTAAGCTCCAAGTTCATAACATTGCTGATTAATGGAATTAAGGTTTGTTTGGATGGTCTTTTTTTTTCATTCATCGTATCTATATCTGTATCAAAACGATATGTATAAATATATTTGATTTGCATCTATATTTTATTTATATTTAATCCATTTGATATTTTCATATGAATTGTCAACTTTTTTTTATCTATATCTATTTTTTGATAAACAATTTGTTAGAAAAAAGTTTGGAAAAAGTGTTTGTAACTGTTCGAAAAAGCTAAACAAACAGACCCTAAGTTGGGGATTTTGCTAGAGGGGTTTTTTTAATTCTATGCATGTTTTAAAAATTTTTTATATGTCATTGAATGGATGTTTTACAAAGTTCCCTAGTGGAGTTGGGAGATTAGTTAAATTGTAGTATCTTAATTTGTCAAGAACAAATATTGAAGTGTTGTCTGTTGAAATGAAATACTTGACCTCTTTACTATACTTGCCACTAGAGGATACATACAACCTTGTAGATATTCTAAAGGAAGTAGTTTCAAGTGATGAAAGAGGGTTCGTATAGGGGCTAGAAGTCTTGGACCAATTGGATGAGTTATTGCTCAAGGTGCAAACCACATTTAATATCCAAAAATTGTTAAAGAGTCTTCAAATTTACAACGGACTATAATACATTTGAGGATCAAAGTCTCCTCTGATTGGGTTACCATTAGATTACCAGCTTCATCTTTGAGGAATATCTTGCGTCTAAATAGCCTTCAATTAGATAATTGTAATTCATTCAAGAGCATAGAAGTATATGAGGACATTCTAGGGTATGTGAATGACCACCTACCAAGTGGAACAGAGTTAATGCACCGAGTGTATATCCACGTGTGTCATATATTAAGGAATCTATCATAGCTCATTGATGCACCAAACCTCTAAGAGGTTGAAGTAAAAAATTGCAGCTTACTTGAAATGGTGATGAAGATATTCTGCAACATGTACATGAAAATGCAATTGTAAAGCTCTTCTCATCCCTTACTATTCTTTCTTTGATTCAACTACCAGAGCTAAGAAGCATTCACAACAGAACCTTATCATCTCCTTCACTAGCAAGATTTGATATACATAAATTTCCTAGTTTGAAGAAGATTCCATTTGACTCTAATAGCGGGAGGAATAGCTTAAAGGAAGTCATAATAGACCTAGCATGGTGGAGTGGATTAGAATGGGATGATGAAAATGTTAAGGCTTTTTTCACCTCAAAGCTTAGGCAAAAAACTTCACACAAGTAAGGCATGCTAAGGCTTTATAATCAAACATTTGCTTTCAATGGTTCTAGTTGTGTGCTAAAATGCTTTTATTTTATTATGGCAATTTGTACTGCTAGTTTGAATTTGTTTTATGAAACGTTATGCAATAAATGTGTATACTGCATTTTTCTTGTTGGAGAAATGGAACAATGATTGTCTTGGTTGGGAAGATTATATAATTGTGAGCTTCTGACTAGAGGTTCCTTTAGCCTTTTTTTTCCCTCAACTTTTATAAATGCTAGGAACCTCCAGTCAGATTATTTTGTCTTTTTTATGTTTTAGTGGATAACAAAAGGAACATAGTTTGATGGTTTTTGCAATGATTAAATCGTTACAACAGTTATTGCTACTACACCTCGTTGAGCTTGATAAACTTTGAAATGCGAATCATAGAAGACTTGCTAAGAGAGCAGGATAGACAACCTCAACGGGAAGCTCATGGTTAGTCCTAATTACTATGCTTTCATTATTTGCTTATGATGGTACAATATAAGAGAGTTTGGTCATCATGTATTTATCATTCAACAGTTTTTCTTCTTTTGTCCAATCACCAGTTGCTTTTTCGTTATTGGCTTTGTGTTGCTCTTGTTTGAGATATATTGATTATTTGCTTAAGATGGTGTACTCTCTACTGTTCTAAATCTATTGCAGTTTACTTAATTGGATTTACTGATTAATCTCTCATAGCAAATAAGGCCAGATTTATATACCTAGTAGCGAGCTAAGCCTTCTCGAAGATATGGAAAGACATTTGCTAGCAAAATCAATTATTTTTCATTTTATGCACTTGGACAACAAGCAGATTTATTTTTGCAAATCAACTTTGGCTAATAAGGTATTACTAAAAATTGGAGGTTATTCAATAAGAAGGTAAAAGATTAAATTTTTAACTAATATACCATTCTGCTTAGTAGCACTAATGAGAGTGTAAGCATGATGGCCTTAGCTTGGCCCATTGCTACTTTGTTTTTTAGCACCTTAGGCCTGCAATACATGCCCTATTGAATTGTTGGTTCAATGTTATTCACTTATCTGGTTCATTCTTCTCTTTTCATTCTTATGATCCTTCTACTGTGAAAACTATCAATGAGTTTTTGGTTGTCTTCTGCGATATGCTTGGTGAAAAAAATACTGAAGTCAGGCTTCTGAATCGATCAACTACCTGATGTTTCTCTATTTATTATGCCTACTGCAGTGCTCATCTTAAAATTTAATTGACGTATAATTTATTTTTTTTTTGTCATACGCTCACGCAATAAAAATCTATCATACTCATACATTTGCAGCTCGCATATGGCATTCTGGGGTGCTTGTAGGATATCAACATAATATTTTGAGCAATTTCTAGGTAAAGGCGGCTTGACCTCTTTCATTATGGCTATAACAAAATGTAGGATAACACAATTTTAGCCAAAGAGATTGGAATGTTATGTGTTGCTTCGCTTCCTCATTCAAACTAAGGAGTTAAATTTATTGAAGGGAGGCCCTGATTTCGTTGTGTTTCTTCCTTAACTTAAATCCAAAGTTACTTGTTGAATAATATGAGTCTGTTTCATATATGTTTATCCGCTTGAGGGCTAACAACATGCATAGCAAATCATTAAATCCATCATTATTTTGTTTGTAGATTTGCTATGGATCTAGGATTTGTTGATTAGACTAGTCTACATTCACTATAGGTGCTTTTTGAACATAGATAGTCTAAATGGTGTATAAATTCTCGTTGATGCAACTGTCCCTCCTAAAAGAGTGACACTGATTTTGTAAATTGGCTTGGATACAATAATATATGCTGGCTCTCTAATGTAAATTTTTCTTGTTATGTTTGCATATATTTAATTCATAGTAATAGCAAAAAGACGAGCCTAACTTGAAGTGTTGCTTTGTACTTGGTTAGTTCAAGCAGATATAGATGACCTTTCTTTTCATAAAGTGTGATGAGATGAAGGGATGTAAAAGGCTTGCCAAAACAACATAAGAAGCTTTCACGAACCGATTAGGGAAAATTATTGAAGTCATCCTCCATGGACCGTGAGTAGTAGTGTCACAAGGTTAGGAAAGGATGAGCTTTTGCTCCATATGTTGCGATGGATGATGTATTGAGATGAATGAACTTCCAGATTCAATATTGCAAAGAAAAGCCTTAAGTGGATGGGGACAGAGAGAGTTGGGGACAATTTTGTTACCATGATATAACATGAACTAGGTGGAATTAAAGATGACATACAAGTCCTTCAGCATCTTATATTAGGTACATCTCCTTATATGTGATTGCATCTCTCTTTAAAAAGATGTAAGTCAAGCAAATCAATATCAATTTGTAAATTTTAGCTGTTAAATCTACACATGGCCTCTAGAAATTCCACTATATACATCAGAAACCATTCGTAGATGATCTATATGGGAATGGAACCATTCTACTTTTAAAAATTAAGTTACCATTGATTAATCTAGATTCTCAATCAACCTTCTATAATATGATGGAATATGATTACATTGTTTATCAAGTTGATAATTTGCATTAGATATGATGATAAATGTAAAAATCAGTACAATTGAATGGAAACTCTGGTATGCAAGATACTGAATAAAATGTTATACTACTGCAACGCATATTACTTGATACATGAATGAGTGTATAGTTCATTACAAGGAATTGATTTGAGATAGTGAAGAGGTTTTAAGAGAGAAGATGTACAACATTTGGTCATGCCTGCTCATGTACTAGTCAAGTTCCCAATCATACTGCAGCTTGGCAGATAGCAGTTCAATGTTGGTGGGATGATGAATAAGAATGTACTCTTACATTTCTTTTAATTTTTTAGGAGAAAGAAAGGAGAAACTGATGATTTTTATCCCTCAATCCATTGTATTTTTAGATTCATTTTGGCTTTGATTATTCTATTCATGTTTGTCGTAATAGACAGCAGGGTCCTCTTGATGTCTTGAACTCCATTAGTAAAAAATGAAAAAGAAATCATCATGCAGTAGCTGTAACTAAACACCACATTATGGACTCATGACCACGTTACATGTATATACTATTTTGACCACGTTACATGTATATACTATTTTACGTATAGATATGTAAATAATTTTTCATTTAAGATTCCCCTACAAAATAATTACTTAATAAGATCAAATTAAAAATAATTATCAATATATATTATTAAAATCATATTTTATATACGGTATATTAAAATAAATATCACTGTACATATATTGCTTTTTATAACCGTGATATATGTGTATATTGCAATAATAATTCACCATACAGTGATATATTCACTACGAACACCAAGCCTAGAGTCCACATTGAGGCCCACCTATTTTATTACTTCAAGACCCTATATTTAGGAATGGAGCCATGAGAAAAAATTATTTAATGAGTAATACACATAATTCATGTGTATATATAGTTGGCAACTATTAATAATATTTTAACATATGAAAAAGATAATGGATAGTTTTTAAAATAATCATTATGAATTAAAAAATTAGTTATATTTACTTAGATATCTTACGATGACACACCTTAACATCCAAAGCATGATGAAATTTAATGCATTTGCTAACTAGTCAGGTTAAATACGATAAAATTCGAGCGTGACTTGATAAGGAAATAATGACAAGTCAAGTATTTATACTTTCAATTTTTTATAATTTTAGTGTCTCATATTAAAATTTTGACAAATTAATTCTCATACTTTCAAAGTATATGTTATCCAGTGTCTCAGTTAAATAATATTTGACATAAGTTTATTTTGATGATAGAACAATGATAGGTCAAGTGTTTGTATTTCAATTTTTGATAATTTTTTAACAATTTAGTACCACATCTTTAGATTTTGGCAAATTTTTGTTAAGTTTTTGTCCTCACCATTGCATCAAGATAAGCGTCCATTAAATATTATATGACAAAAACACTAAATTGCACATACTTAGAAAGTACAAACACTAATTTGTCAAAATTTAAAAATAAAATACTAATTACCAAAAATTAAAAGTACAGGCACCAAGCTTGCCTTCATCCCCTTGATAAGGTACTTCAATAGCTTAAATTGGAGTTTAAACTCGTCTCGGTTTTTCTCAAATAAAAGCTCAAACAATTTACACGTAGGCCATATTATATGTACTTAATTTTACCCTTCCGTGTTAAGTCTCATATCTTTAATAACATATATACATCTCTTTAAAAAAATGAAAATTGTTTTGGGTCAATTTAACCATTTTATCTTATGAGTTACTCGAGTGTAGATTTTTTTTTTTTTAATACATGTTGTAAGTTTTCGAAAGAAGGAAATTGAACTGTACTTACACAATTGAGACATCGATGATGCCCATACCAGTAATTTTACAATTATTGTAAGAAAATTGACATTTACATATATAAAATTTATGATGAAAAATTAATAAAATCGCTTATATCTTTATAAATAAAATTAATAATGATAATTTTTTAGATAAAAATTTATGTTTAGAAATAAAATTTTACGTTTCAAACTGAGCTTTCTTGCAATGAATTGGGTATAGATTTAAAGTTAATCAAATTAATTCTCGTCCGTAGCCCTCTTATAAAAGGCATGTCAAATGATCACGTAGAAATGTATAACGAATCTTATCATGACATGAAGTTCTAATAAACTATCAAGCCCATAGCTGAATCAAAAAGCATTAGCCAAAAAGCAAAAGTAGTTGAATAAAAAAAATGAAAAAGGATCAAAATTAAAATAATGATAAGCTCTACAATATGGAGAAGTGAGTCAGAAAGGCGTATGTCCAGCCCAAAAGGTTCGTAATATATGTTTGCTCCCCATTCAAAAAGGAAAAGCTGGACATATTCTAGCTAAAAAAAAAAAAATGAACAAAAAGCTCCAATCATAGTTCACCGGGGGAAAAAAAGGGTACTCCACTCTTAATATTTAATACAACTTCCCACATGCGAGAGAACATATATCTTCTATGTAATAGCAAGCAAATATGTCATGCGTATATATGTTGTATCTAAATTAAAGTTATAAGACGTATATTATAATATATACAATATCATGAAATATGCAATATTGTATTATATTTGTTTTTGCCTACGGTAATTGGCAAATTACGGGAATCTACTTCCGACTTTATCCTTTTTTCACTAGAAGGGTTCATGTAAGTGTATTAAAGGTCAAAAAACAGGTTTTTATTTTCAATTTTCCACACCTGCTTCTCAAAGTAAGATATAAAATACAATAACTTTATACTGAAAATTGTAAACTAAAATATGCAAGATGTATTCTCCAGAACATATTATAATAGAGTTAAAGGAATTGTCATATACAATGAACTTACAACTATCACATAGCTCACACAAAGAACCGAACAGCCCTGGCAGTTTGGATTCGACCCGCTGTACGGACCTCAAGTCCTATTTTTTAAAAATAAATATATTATTTATTATAAATATAAATATAAGAAATACATACAAAATTAAAATATAAAGTTAAAAAAATAAATAACATTTAATGTTT
This sequence comes from Combretum micranthum, assembly GCA_024138025.1. Lineage (NCBI taxonomy): Eukaryota > Viridiplantae > Streptophyta > Magnoliopsida > Myrtales > Combretaceae > Combretum > Combretum micranthum. The sequence continues at coordinate 419,460 of JAMXBD010000130.1, forward strand.
AGACTATTAAGTTATCATCTATTCACAAGTATTCAATGCATTATTGATAATAAGACATCTGGCATATCTCATGCTTTATATAGAGTGTGTCTAAGAGAGCAATCACACTTCTAAATATTGTGAATTTATTTTTCTTTTATACATTCTACTATTTTAGATGTTACTCTAATCTCACAGTACTAATACTTCAACTTAAAGGGAATGTACTTTTGTATAAGGAAATGCACATCCTTGATAATTTTAAGTAAAATGAGCTAAAGAGTAATATATTATAAGACATGATTTATACTTTAAGTTTGAAGTTTTATTTTAAATTAAAAAATTTTGTTTCTTTGATTTTTTTAGAATATGAGAAATCCTTAATAGTTTTTTTTAAGTAATTTTTTTAAATTAAAAGAATTTGATGAAAAATATAATTGGCGTGCATGAAAAGTTCTTTAAAGTACTAAATTGATCGATTACAAAGTTCAGGTATCTAATTACATTTTTTGTCAAGATTTAGATATTATTTGTAACATTAACACTAATAATCATATTATAAAAATGTTAACAATAAATATTTATTTAAACATTATAATAAAAATATAGTAAATATATTAAATAATATTATATTATGAAAATCAATAAAAATATAAAAGTAATTAAAATATAAAGGTAGTTGGAAAAATTGCATCTGCCTTAATTAACTCGACTTACTAGTCCAAGCCAAAAAGAAGCTAATAAATTCATAAGATTGATTAAAAATTTAACATCTTTAATGAATCATGAAAGTGTAGATTTGAATTGGAGATTATTAAAGATTCTCAAGCTTAAACTCAGCTCATGAGCTTGTTTAAATCAACAAGCCTGTATGAGCTCAAGCTCAACTAATTAAACACATTTCATTTTATTTAATTATTTCTTGTATATGATTCACTAATGACTAGTTTTAAAGTTCAATAACATATAATATTATAGGACATAGTATATAAAGCATAGATATATAATTTATATAATTACATATAATATATAAAGATTTGCTTACAAGACCATGAACATCCTCACAAACTTATTATTGAGTGATGATAAGCCAACTCACCAATGTAAATAGGAGTTCAAACTTGATTTAGTTAAATAAACGAGTTTTGTTTTGAGCTTAAAATTGGCTTGTTTATAAAACAAACTCAAGTCAAGCTAAGTTTTAGTAGTTCACAAGTGACTTGACTCATTCATAACCTTACTTATCTCTATCATTCCATAATTAAACAACCCCATAGAACTATGCATGTGAATTAAGACTAGTGGGCTAGCCCACATAACCTGCAATAAAAAATAAGTTAGAGTTAAAATTTCGGTTCATTTAAAAAGATGACTACTTGAATCGCCCCACTCAAGTCATTAGTTAGAGCGAGCCAACACATTGTGGCTCAAGTTAGCTCACTAGACCACAACATTATATGGGAACAAACAGAAAAAGAAAGGAAAAAAAAAAGACAAAAGCTATTGTTATAGGCTTAGGGAAAAAAATTTCTCATGTATATAGCATATAAGATGATTCAAACATATTGTTTTTGCTTTGTCAATTTGTTGGTTTTAGGATAAACTTAGGTCTTAAATTTTGATATTATATTGTTATTTGTCATATGTGCATCAAAATTAATTTTTCTGATTTATTGAATCCATAAAAAATATATTTAGTCAGCCATTTGTGTGAACCTACGAATCAAGATTTTGAATTATAGACGCACAAATTTCATATGGATGGAAACTAATTGATGCATGAACACAGATGTGTGTTCATGGTGTGTTTTGAATTAAATATTTAATTTAAAACTTATAGAGAAAAGTTATATGTTATGATTTTTTATGGGTTTATAGGATAAATTAAAATAAGGGTATGAATGAAATCAGTAACTTGACACTAAGCATGAGTAGTAAAATCAAGTTGAGTTGTGATTCGATGACAAATCAAGATGTGGCAAGATTCGGAAACCCTTATATATTGATTGTAAGGACCTGCTATCACTCCTATAACAAAAACAGATGATAGCAGCTCCCTAACCACATATAACCTACAGAATTATATATAAGGTTGTCCTAGAATAAATGTTTGAAGTATTATTTTCCTAAACCCTCAACACTCATACTAATAAATTTGAAAGCTATTGATTTTTTTTTTTTTTTTTTTGTAAAACCTGTAATAAAAAAAGAAACACAACATCATATTTATCATATATTACAAGGGAAATAAGTTCAAGATATACATATAGCTAGGTTTAGATATTACAAACAAAGGCTTCTTACAAGCCTTATATAAAAGCAACAAAAGGTAATTCAACCTATGTCATCTAATATAAACATCAAAAGATTCGATAACTAGTCTATTACAAAATAAGAATTCCATTGTGGTCCATAGTCATATCTAATCCTCTAGGTCATCTAGGATACCCTCAAAGTCGATACCATAACCCATATTCAAGTAAAACTCATCTTGATCGTCGCCTAAAATTATTAAAATATGAGTCAAAGGCCCAGTACTTAAGTAATGAATACAAATGCGAAGTGATCCACACATACTTAAACTAAATGCAAATGTAACAGTCATTAGATTATTAGTTAATCTTTAGTTAGCCAAACAACACTGGAGTATTCAAACTCTGAACAACAGGGATTTCTAGGGGAACTAAGTAACGATCACGACGCTCAGGGATTGATATAAGTAGCTCGGATACTCATATCTCCTAGATAATTTTATCCGAAATGAAAAAGTAATCTCATTTAGGGTTCTCAGTCGTTTCTCGACTTTACTTAACTCAATCCATAATATCACCTAATTCAAATGTTCCCATAAACGTTGAATTAAATCATATTATATCCTTTCAAGAATAAGCAAGTATTATACCGATACAGAATACCCTATCAATTACCCGTTGAACCATTTATGAAAGTCATTTCAAAATTATAAGGGTGGTTTAAGCGCCTAAAACTACCATGCCCCCAATCTGAGCAGGGTACCGCTCTCCGAACCAGATTCAACAATGTAAAAGACACTCATACAAGCAATTATTAAATTTCCTTAATTTAAAGTAATTTTAAAGGATGTCTATCTTAAACAAAGAATCAAGCAAGTTACTTCGTACCTAAAATAGATTGGGATTAATAGGGTTAGCCGAGCGAGTATCTATCACTATATAAGAAAATATTGAATTTCTCACTTAGGTCAAGCACTAATCAACTAGTTTCAAACATAACCAATCAAAGAAATTCAAATAAATTATTAAAAAGTCATAACAGAGCATTTAAACATCATACAATATCATACAATACTCAAAAAATACTCAATTGATCATATATGAAGCTTTAGAAAATATTGGAGGAAGTTTTTGAAAATGGAAACTATAGCGAACACGCCAGTAGCGTTGATCCTGTACACTCTGCACTAAAACTCAACGCTTGCCATCGCTAATAGTGTTTAACAATACGTTGGCTACATTATAGTCTACGGCGACGGCTTTGAGCCGGTGTAAACTACAGCTATAATTTTCCAAAATTGCCGAGAGTTCCACAGGGTTGGTCTATACCCGTGGATACCCCCAACACAGGCAGTGTTGCCATGTACCCCAGAAATGTAGACCCCTATGCCGACAACGTTGGGACGACATACACTACAGCACAGATTTTTTGAAAAATTGCAGACCTCTCTATTTCGAAACATAAAATTTTTACCACATTTCTCACTTCCAAACTTTCTCCAAACTCATTTCCAACTCCAATCTTCAATCCATATGTATTCTAACTTCTTGTAATACACAAAATCTTCATTTTGAACTCATCAAACATCTATGTTTACTATGTCAAACAAGATTCCCCATTCAACCCTTCACATTGCAAAATTAACTACTCAACCCTTTGTCATCCTAACACAACCATTCAACACTTCCTAATACATATAAAACACATACTACAAACTCCTCTAGCAACATAACACTACTCAAACTACCATCAAAGTATTAAAAAAAAAATCATCCTACTATCATTTAGCATATAAATCCTATTTTAATACAAGCATAACCTAAGTACACATAAAGCAAAAGGAACACACTTATCATAAGGACTTTGTGCCTTGGTTTAGGAGTCTTGTTGTAAGCCTTTGAGAATTTAATTTGTGGAAGATGAAGGGTTTAATTATATATGGCCATGGGAGGGTTTTTGCAAGAGGAAAAATGGGGTTTTGAAGCCTTTTGTTGTGTGTTATGTTGGTCTGAACATTTTGGACGAATTTAGCACTTTTAGAAGTTGATATTTATCCAAAAGTTGACTTTAGTGGCTACCAAATTAAGGTCTTTAATTGGCTTGGCCTTGGTTAATTAAAGAGCTTGCTTTTTGGCTAATTAAAGGTGGTCTTGGGCTTTATTTTGTAACAAAAATTTTCTGCTAATAGTAGGTTCAAATACATGCATAATTTGACTTGTTCTAATCATTTTTCATACATTCTAATGCACTAAAAATTTATGAACTCAGTGTTTAACCATTCTAAGGTATTTAGTTATTTTTAACACAACACATCTCATATTTCATGCATCAACATGAATCACATTTCAAAATCATATGTAATTTCAATGACACATTTATAAAATATAGATTGAGAAATTCATGGCTATTTCATTGATAATAGAACCAAAGGATTCAACCAACAATCGCTACAATTGCAAAATAAGTAATAAGAACAATTACAAATAAAAAAATCTCCATATTAATTCATGGTAATAAAACTTAATAATCACAATGATAATAACTATCAATAATATAAACTAACATGAAAGAAAATACTAGACTTTATAAATAACATGATTGATGGTCTATATATAAGTTTACAAAATCGCTTAAAATTATCCACACCAAGAATGGAAAGTGAATTATATCCAAAAAATTGACAATAACTAGTTATAGTTACCAAACAACTCGAGTAATATAACTAAATAATAGAAATATCAAATGAAACTTAGAATAACATAAAGGAAATGTTCTAATAACTAAAATATAAAAAATATAAGAAAATAGGAAAAATAAGCAAAAATGCACAAAATTGGACAATTACAATAGAGGACAGTCAACTTAACGTGGTTGAAGTACCTCAAGTCGACTAGTCCAAAACCGGCTTGGGTGGTTTAGGCTGGGTCCTCAACCACAGTTCGACCTAGTTAATCGGGTCAGTCCTTTATATTTATTGGTCCAAAAATCACTAATAGAATACTCTTTTGACCTTCCAAACTTGTTGAATTGTTGTTATTGCCTTTGAAATTCACTTGATCCTTTGTATTTGTCTCACTCCCTTGATTAAGATGTTGGGTTTACGTCACTAATTTTTCTAACATTTGTCGCAATAATTCTCTTTTTACTAAAAAGAAAAGAAATTTTCATTGTATGACGGTAAATAAGTTCAAAGTTATGTTTATAAACATAACCCACTTATGTGTTTTTTTATTAACCTTTAATTATTAATATTATTATTTTGCAATGTATTGCATGTAAATTATTGCTTTGTGTTTGATAGTATAATATTTCTTATTGATTCTATTTATATTTTTGCCTATTACAAAAACTACTAATGAGTTGGAAAAAAAAAAAGGGATTGACAACTATTATCTATATAATTGGTTTATTGTGATCAAAATATAAAGGATAGGAAAACTGTTTCTTCTTTGTGCTCCTGTTCCTGCGTTGTAGCTTTGTCCGTGAAACTTTAATCCCTTTATGGAAGGATAATACAAAGAAAAAAATTTGTGAGGTGAACATTTGTACTAAAGAGGCTGGATCTTTATAAAATTTAGAGTAAGAAACTAAAATGTGTAAATGGTTGGATACAATTAGCACAAAAGTTCTTAAATGGTGTGGATTAATTGGTTGACCCAAATAATCCACCAATTCATGATAGGACATGGGTCAAGCTTAAAAAACCAAGCCTTCTTAAGTGAATCACAATGAATTGGCGCATTTAACTAGCAGTTAAAGTGGATTGATGGCCGTATCAATCTCTAATGGGTATAGATATTAAATTCTTTATAAAATCAAAATATTAAGGTTTGTTATTCACTAATAATTAACCGAGCATTACCTTGTCATTAAGCAAAACCCTTACCTTTTCACAAAACAAAACCCTTATTAACAACTCAAAAACCCACCCCCTCCCTTCCCAAATAACAATAATATCAGTCACCACAAAAAAGCAAAAACCACATTTGACTGCTTTAAATCCAAGCAATAACAATCGATAAAGGTTTAATATTACTGAAGTGGTTGTCTAACCTATTTTTAAGATTACCATTCTTCTTTAGTACTCCATAATAACTTCAACCCCCTTATCTATTGTAATTTCCTATCTTATTAAAGATGTTATGTATCAGAAATGATCTTAATCAATATATGATTAAAGAACAAGGGTCAAAGAAAAGGAACCTTTTTACTCTACTTGAGAAGAGTAGAGTTCTTTTTCCTTTCTATTTTACAAGCTATGATCTAGTTTTGGTTTATCATAACTAGCATGAAGAATGAGGGGCAAAAAGAATAAAGGTATCTTGTATCCATCTTATTCACTCTTTGAAAAATTCTATGGTCTTATTATTTTTTATATAGGACTAGTTTATTAGCTATTCAATAGTTGTGATGAAACTACTAAAATATTTAATATATTAATTATTATATTTATTTTAATGACTAGAGATTAAGCAGATGGTTCACAAGACTACAAAAGTTTCTCTAGTTTTTTATATCTATAACTAAATAAGTCAAACTATCAAATTATAAATTGTAGATCATATATAAGAAAAAATTACTAAATGGCACTTTCTTTATTTATATTCTTACATTTTATATTAAAAAGATAACCAAATAAGAGGACATGTAAATGGCAATTTTTAATTAGTCAGAGTAACCAAAGCTATTGAAGCCTAACAATAAATACGAGTATTGATCTCTTAATGGGGTGCATTAGGTTCAATTCTCTTTCCTCTTAATAGTTGTAATAACTAATAATATCATAGTTGCCTAAAAAATTTAACTAAAGTAACTTTAAAAAGGCTTTTGATTTTTCAATTAGCTAAAGATGATTTTATGCAAAGAAAAGGATATATCTTGTTCCTTATTATAAAATATTATTGTTTCCTAAATTTCTTCAATTACACATACATTATGCTTTATGAACTGTCTTATAAAAGTGTAATATAGAAGTAAATAATACATAAAGAAGGATAAAAGTGTCCATTGATATAAATCACAAGGTTAAAATAGTCAACAAAATCTAATATATGGGTGTTGTGGTCACATGACAAACACATGATTGAAGATGAAGAAATTTTATTGAACACCAGCTCAACGTTGCTAGCATAGGATTCATAGCTGCTGGCGTACATTGCTGTGGCTTAGGCAACGTAAGGCCAGTGTTGCTTTGTGAAAAATTGTTTGAATCGTATACGTTGCATATTTTTTATGCCACACTGCCGGCGTACTAACTAGTGTACGTTAGATGAAAAACGACCCGAGAGCTTTACACTGCCTCTACACCACCGACTTTGCCTTTTATGCCGCCAGCATAAAATCTACACCGTCGGCGTATGTGTTAAAAAGAAAAAAAAAACTGTCAGCATATGTGAAGTGGAGGAGATGAAAAGCCACGATTTTTCTATATGTTTTTCCTCATTGTTCTTTATTCCAAAACAAAACCCTAAACCTAGATATTTATCCTTTGGGAGTTTATAGCCGCCACGAGGATTTAGAAGTTCAGATTAGGTAACTGATCACTATTTTTTGTTTTAAGATCTTATAGATTATCATATTTCTTAAGGCTTGTTTGTTGAATTGATCGTAGAATTGGAGAACATACTTATCAAGTTTGGAGATCTGGTTCCGTTGGTCAAAGGAGATTTTGGAAGATCGAGTTTAGGTAATCAAAATCATATATTTCCTTTAGAACCTTTTCAATCAATGAATTATCTTAGGATTTTCTGTAGTTTTGAAGGGGAGATTTGGAGAAAACCCTAGACTTTGTGGAGATTGAGGAATTTTTTGTTTAAGGAATATTTCTGATCAAATTAGGTAAGTATTATATGTTGTTGATATTCATAGTTTGATAAAGTAGTTTTTTTTTCCTGGTGAATTTTGGTTTATTGATTCTAAATGGAATTGTATGGTTAGAGAAGTGGTTGAGGAGATTTGTCGAATTGAAGGATTTTGGTGTTTTTTAGATTTGAGATGTAAATGAAATTAAGTTTATTCTATGAGATGTATTTTTAAATTTGATCTGTTCATGTTATCAGGTTTTGTTGAATTAGGAGTTGTGTTATAAAAGCAGATTGGATGATTTGGAATACTGTTTCGGGAATTTGATACAGGTACGACCTTATCTTGTTTGCTATATGTGCTTGTAGGTTTAGAATTACTTGTTGTATGTGTTCTAAGATTAGAATATCAAATTAATCTAATTATATCTTGCTTATTAATTTGTTTTGCTGCTTGTGATTTGCTACGGTTAGTAAAGAACACACAGAGTGTGATACTAACACTGGCAACCTAATAATCTATGTGAAGGTTGTCCTAAGTGGACTCGTGCATAGAAATGATTTTGGTAGTTTAGGTACTAGTAGCATGGCCGTGGGTGCGTGGAGAATTCCAGCACTATATGTTTATATTGTTTATTTTGTATATTGTTTGTTTTTAGGAGTTATGGGATACTCCAAGTTTGAAACTAGAGTTCTATGGTTCTAAATTGTGTTATTTACTGGCCAATTATAAATAATAAACTGTGTTTGCTACATTAGGATTAGTTGCATGAAAATATATATATGTTGTATAGCATATGCATTTTGTATGTGGTTTGGTGTACTTGGTGTATTCCCTCATCCTTTTATCATTTTTAGGAGGAGGTGAGGATCCAATGATGTTTGACCTGTCAGGTTATGATATTTATATAGATGATGGGGAAGACGTTAATGGATTGAGCTATCTTGCTGATTTCTAGACTTTTATGATTCTTAAAGCTAGATAAGGAAGATTATATGAAGCATTGAAATTTTCTTTTATAAACTTTAGTTATTATAAGTTTTGTCGTTATTTTGAGACTTTTAGTGCCATTTAGATGTTTATCTTAAAAGAGTTTGTTTTTATGAGATAACTTAAACAGCTATCCATTAATGTGAGTATTGGAGTTCATTATAGTTGTCTATACTTGTGGATTATATTGATAGCCTTGGCCTGTTCTTATAAAGAGAAGGACATGTGGCGGGTTGTAATATATTTATTTTAGATCCTTCTCATATACATGTTATTTGTGAGTACCCATAAGTTTTCCAGAATATTTGCCAGTATCACCACCAAAAAGAGAGGTAGAATTCTATATAGACTTAGCACCGAGTACTACACCAATTTCCAAGACTCCATACCATATGTCTTCTACAGAACTTGTAGAGCTAAGAGTACAATTAGATGATTTGTTGAAGAAGAAGTTTATTAGACCAAGTGTTTCATCTTAGGGAGCTTCAGTTCTGTTTGTAAAGAAGAAGGATGGTAGTATGCAGTTATGCATAGACTATAGGTGTAAACCCCTAAAGTTTTGTGATCGGTTAAGCTTAAACCCCTAATTAGAAGGTCAACTAGAGACCCCAATATCAACAAAACCCTAGTTAGAAAAAACAGTTTAAGTCCGACAATCACGTGTTCGAAACTCTAAGTAAGTAAGTAAGAGATTAGTGTGTAAAATAGTTCGTAATAATATAAGAAAGCTTAAAAATATCATATTAGTAAACCACAATTCGTTTTAAACCCGAACGGATACAATTTTCAAAAAACGTGTTTCGAAGCTCGGAATAGTAAAAATATTCTGAATATACCGTTAGACTTGTAAAAATATAAGGCTTTCAAAAATATCAGTTTTATAATTTTTCAACAGTTAAAAATATCAGATATCGCAATTATATGTGTATTTTCTTATTATCGGTACTTTATTAGTCACATCTACTTTACATTACACTATTCATTATTATTCTACACTATTCCTCTATCTCTACTTTCTGCACCACCTACTCTTACATTCTATATGCCTATTTTCTTTACTTTTTACCTTTATCATAACTTTATATTACATCTACCTTACACATTATTACATTCAATTAACAAAAATACAAAAATCACATCTCTTCCTCTCTCTTCCCCTCTATGGCTGGCACCCCTCCCCCTTTTTTCTCTTTTTTTTTTCAATTTTTCTTCATTTTAATCACACAATTTTACTCCTCATTCTCCTATAAATACCCCCTCCCCTTTCATTTCTTTCACACTTCATCTACCCACAAATTCACAACCAAAAACTCTCTCAAATACTCTCCCAAAATACTCTCAAACTTTCTTCTTTTCCCATACACAAAACCTATTCACATATACTACTCCATAGCTTCCTAAGGTAAAAACTTCTTTTCATATTCCTTTCTACCATGTCATGTAACTTTACATGACCATGGTGTGAGTTTTCTAAACTTATTATTATGGAAGCTACACTATGTTCATGTATTATTCTTGTTCATGAATATCCATTGCTTTATTTTTAATATTGTTATTATACTAACTTCTTATCTATATCTAATTAAATATATTTATGTATATATATATATATATTCTTTAGAGAATATAAGCTTACTTATTATTTATTTATTTCCATACAATGCAATTTATTTATTTTCACTGCAATTTATTTACTTTTATGTTATTTTTAAGACTATTCTTTCTAGTTTTAGACTTGTCCTTATCAAGTTAAAACAATTTTTTTTTCTTTTCGGGACTAGTCCATTCTTAGTTCGAAAGCCTTGATTCAAAGTCAAGACTCTCAATACTTAACTTCTATTATCTTTGCTTAATATTTTGTTGTTATAATTTTGCTTGTTATGATTCTCATATTCATGTCAAATTAAGGTTGTTGTCTAAATCGTCAAAGTTTAAACTATACTTTTTACCAAAGAGATTTTCGTCACCAAAAGAGAGTTTTAAAAGAAATTTAGAATTTTCAAATTAATAAAAGAGTCTATTTTCTAAAAGCTTTAGGAAGAAGTAATTATAATTTTGAAAATATCATTACTTTGAAAGGCTTTTTCTAAAAACATAACTTTAGAAGAAATAGAGTTGTTTTCTAAAAATAAGGAAGATGATTCCTTATTATGAAAATGTTTTCCTTAAAAACATAATATTAAATGTGGTGGATTATTACGTTTATGATACCTTTTGGGGTATGACAACAAGGAGCCGAATTAAGTAACAATCAAGAACAAGTACCATTTACCAAGAATATATTACTTGTTTGATCAGCTGGTAGGAGCAATGTTGTTTTCCAAGATTGACTTAAGATCAGGATATCACCAGCTGAGAGTTAAAGCAGAGGATATACAAAAGATGGCCTTCAGGACAAGATATGGGCACTATGAATTGGTTATCATGTTGTTTGGTCTTACGAATGCACCAGCAATTTTTGTAGATTTAATTAATAGAGTCTTTGAAGATTACCTGAATTTATTTGTGGTTGCGTTTATTGATGATGTGTTGTGTATTCTAAATCGAAAGAAGAACATCTGAGGTAGGTTTTGACCAGATTGCAGAATGAGAAACTGTATGCCAAATTCACAAAGTGTGAGTTCTGGTTAGAACAAGTCTCTTTCTTAGGGCATGTTGTAAGTGAAGATGGAATATCAATAGATCCTAAGAAAGTGAAAGTTGTTGTAGAATGGTCAAGACCTAAGAATGTGTCAGAGATTAGGAGTTTTTTGGGAATGGCAGGATACTATAGAAGGTTTATAAAAGATTTTTCCAAGATTACAAGTCCATTAACCAGACCAACACAGAAGAAGGTGAAGTTTGAGTAGAGTGAAGACTGTGAAGTCAGTTTTCAGCAGTTGAAAGATAAGTTAGTATCTACTCTAGTGCTTGCCTTACCTGTGAGTGGTGAGGAGTATGCTATCTATAGTGATGCCTCCATACAAAGATTAGGTTGTGTGTTTATGCAAGGAGGCAGGGTGATAGCATATGCTTCCAAACAATTGAAGCCTTATGAGAAGAATTATCCAACACATGATCTAGAGCTAACAACAGTCATATATGCTTTAAAGATTTGGAGGCACTATCTTTATGGGGAAAGATGCAAAGTGTATATATCACAATAGCTTTAAATATATCTTTACCTAAAGAGAGTTGAATATGAGACAAAGAAGGTGGTTGGAGCTTATTAAGGAATATGATATAGATATTCAGTATCACCTTGAGAAAGTAAATCTGGTAGCAGATGCCTTAAGTAGGAAAAGAGTTGAAAATCTTGCATCTTTGATTACTTCTAAAAGTCATTTAATAGATGAGATGAGGAAATTGGAGTTGGATGTAGTAACAAGACAAGTAGGTACAAGATTGGCAAATCTGCAAATTCAACCTACTTTGATAGAACGGAATAAAACAGTACAATTGAATGACCCAGGTATACATGAAATCAAGAAGAGAATAGAAATTGGCAGAACACCTGAATTTCATGTTGATGAAGAAGGTGTCATGAGATTTAAAGGAAGATTTTGTGTGCCAAAACAAGGGTAATCGAAGAAGGAAATATTGAAAGAAGCACACTATTCTAGTTATTCCATACATCTTGGAGGAAACAAGATGTATCAGGATTTAAAGAAGTTATATTGATGGAATAGCATGAAGAAGGAAATAGCTGAGTATGTATCAAAGGTTTTACATGTCAGTGGATCAATATTGAACACAGGAGACCAGTAGGAGAATTGAAACCATTACAGATACCTCAGTAGAAGTAGGAGCATATAACGATGGATTTTGTTACTGCTCTACCAAGGACCCGAGAAAAGTTTGATTTGGTATGGGTGATAGTTGACAGACTGACTAAAGTGGCTCACTTTATACCGATTAAAACTAGATACAAGTTGGAGCTGTTAGCAAAGTTGCATATCAATGAGACAGTAAGGCTTCATGAGATACCAGTCTCCATAGTAACGAATCGAGATACCAGATTTGTTGGAAGATTTTGGAAAAGCTTACATCCAGCCTTGGGGACGAAAGTGATTTTCAGTTTTGCCTACCATCCTCAAACAAATGGACAGTCTGAGAGGACTATTCATATTCTTGAAGACATGTTGAGAGCATGTGTATTGGATTTCAAAGGTAACTAGGATGAGTACTTGCCATTGGTGGAGTTTGCATATAATAATAGCTATCAAGCATCGATTAGAATGCCTCCATATGAAGCTTTGTATGGTAGTAAGTGTAGATCACCAATCTATTAGGATAAAATTGGTGACGAACAAATTTTGGGACCATAATTAGTAAAAGATGCTAATGATAAAGTTAAGTTGACAAGACAAAGGATTCAAGCTGCTCAAAGTCGTTAGAAAAGTTATGCTGACAAGTAAAGAAGACCTTGGAATTCCAAGTGGGAGAATACGTTATGTTGAAGATATCACCAACCAAGGGTGTCATCAGGTTTGGTTTAAGAGGCAAATTGAATCCAAGGTATGTGGGACCCTATGAAGTGTTGGAAAGAATTGGCGATGTGGCTTACAGATTAGCTTTGCCGCCTAGCTTAGAAGGTGTGCACAATGTGTTCCATGTATCCATGCTCAGAAAGTATGTTAAAGATCCTGATGAGATAGTAGCTTTGGAACCGTTGGAAGTACAGTCAAATCTATTTATAATCGAAAAGCTAATGAAGATTGTAGACACTGAAAAAAAGATTTTGAGAAGAAAAGTGATCAAGTACATCAAAGTGTAATGGACAAATTAGACAGAACGTGAAGCTACCTAGGAGTTGGAGGAGGAAATGAAGATCAAATATCGAGAACATTTTTATAATTCAGGTAACTTTCGAGGACGAAAGTCCTTTTTAGGAGGGGAACGATGTAATATACAAGTAAATAATACATAAAGAAGGATAAAAGTGCCCATTGATATAAACATAAGGTTAAAATAGTCAATAAAATCTAATTATATTGGTGTTTTGGTCACATGACAGACACATGATTGAAGATAAAGAAATTTTATTAAACATCGGCTCAACACTGCTAGCGTACGTTGTTGTGGCTTAGGCAGTGTAAGGTCGGTGTTGCTTTGTGAAAAATTGTTTGAATCATGTACGCCGCATATTTTTTATGATACACCGCCAGCGTACTAGCTCGTGTACATTGGATGAAAAATGACCCGAGAGCTTTACACTGCCTTTACACCAATAGCTTTGCCCTTTACGCTGCCGGTGTAAAATCTACAACGTCGACATATGTGTCAAAAAAAAAATGCTGCCAGCATATGTGAAGTGGAGGAGATGAAAAGCCACGATTTTTATATATGTTTTCCTCATTGTTCTTTATTCCAAAACAAAGCCCTAAACCTAGATATTTATTCTCTTAGAGTTTTCAGAAGCCAAGAGGATTCATAAGTCCACATCAAGTAACTGAATCACTATTTTTTTTTAGGATATTATAGATTATCATATTTCTTAGGGTTTGTTTGTTGAATTGATGGTAGAATTTGAGAACATACTTATCGGATTTGGAGATCTAGTGTCGTTGGTCAAAGGAGATTTTGAAAGATCGAGTTTAGGTAATCAAAATTATATCTTTCCTTTAGAATCCTTTCAATCAATGAATTATCTTAGGATTTTCTATTGTTTTGAAGGGGAGATTTGGGGAAAACCCTAGACTTTGTGGAGACTGAGGACTTTGTTGTTTCAGGAAGATTTCTGATCAAATTAGGTAAGTATTATATGTTGTTGATCTTTATAGTTTCATAAAGTAGTTTTTCTTTTTTTTTTTTGGTCAATTTTGGTTTATTGATTCTAAATAGAATTCTAGGGTTGGAGAAGTCGTTGATGAGATTTGTTGAATTGAAGGATTTTGGTGTTGTGATTAAGGAAAAGGTGTAGATTTATATTTATGTTGAGATTTGGGTTTTAGATGTAAATGGAATTAAGTTTATTCGATGAGATGTATTTTTGAATTTGATCTGTTCATGTTATCAGCTTTTGTTGAATTAAGAGTTGTATTATAAAAGCAGATTTAGGTGATTTAGAGTACCGTTCCTGCAATTTGATATAGGTACAACCTTACCTTGTTTGCTATATGTGCTTATAGGTTTAGAATTGCTTGTTGTATGTATTGTTGGATTATAACATCAAATCAATCTAATTATATTTGGCTTATTAATTTGTTTTGCTACTTGTGATTGGCTATGGTTAGTAAAGATCATGCAAAGTGTGATACTAATACTGGCAACTTGATGATCTATGTGTGAGGTTGTCTTGAGCGGACTCGTGCATAGAAATGATTATGGTAGTTTAAGTATGTTGGTCCCAAATAATAATCAAGAAGGGGGTTGAATTGATTATTAATAAAATTTTCGCCTTTAAAAATATTCCCCTTCAATTTAAATATGAGAACAATATAACAATTAAACAAGTATGAAAATAAATTGCTGAAAATAAAAGAATAGGGAAAAGAGAATCATGCAGCAATTTATAGTGGTTCCGCCTTGTGCGTCAGTCCACTCTTTCAGCTCCATGTCGGGGACCCTGTTGTCTATTCTAGTTGCGCTTCACTATATTAAAAAGTTCAAGATTACAAGATAGTGCAATCCTCTCTACTCGATTTTCACTGCTATCCTCTAGCTACAGTCGATCTATAGAGTCTAATCTTGTAATTGAACTACCAAGCTAAGAAGGCAACAACACGTTCCTTCTATTACAAATAAAAGGAGATTTGAAAACTAAACGCAATAAGGAAGGCTTGCACAATTTTAGATCAATGAATGCTTAGAGACGTAGGAGATATATTCATAAAAGCAATGTAGTCTCAGTTTTTAAGAGCGAAGCTGCTTTTGTTTGTTGCGTGAAGTATGTAGTCTCTGAAGTTCTTTCTATTTTTGTCACATATATGCTTCCTGTTCCAACGTTCATGAGAAGCTTGAAGGATTGATATTTCTTCCTAAATATTTCGACTATAAATCTGTTAATCTTTATCCTTATTTTTAAAATTCGAAGACCAACCGATTGCTTCTTTTCGTCCTGATTTGAGTTTTAAATCTTGGATAATCTTCATTGTTATTATTTCCTTGATTCTTGCTGTAAATCTTTTGATAAACTAATCTAGAAGTAATCGAGATCTTCTCCTCCTTATTTGCTGTGATTTGAACAAGATATGCTTGATAAGACAACATCATCTTCATCCAATAAATTGTCGTGATCTTCTCTTATGATCTTCCTTCGGATAAGCTTCTATTTGTTTGTTGAGATCTTTTCATGAGATTTAAAACCTGGATAGTCTCAATAAAATAAACTTATAGATATTGTAATGTTTATCCAAATAAAATGTGATATCCTTAAAATTATGAGAGATTATCTTTATATACCAAACTTATCTTTATATACCAAACCTTATCTTCCATATCTTTTCTTATAACAAACATACCTTCTCTTGAAACAAACCTTATCTTCAATATCTTTCCTTGTAACAAACGTAAAAACTTTGTAAAACTTTCACACATCTTAGTAAAACATATTTGAAGATATCGAAACAAATTTTTTAATAAAATCTTTGTAAATTTACTTGATGTGATTTGATCGCCATGATATGAAATCCGACTTAAGTGAAACACATCAAGTATATTACCCAAATATACTTGATAAGTGAAACTGGGTCTTGAAAAAAATTAAAAACCAAGTTTGTAAATAATTTCATGCGACTCTGAAAAAAAATTCGTGTCAGACTTGAAGGTTCTGAAATAGCTTCTGTCAGACTTATTTTTCTATCGCTAAAGGTTCTGGCTTCTGTTAAACTTATTTTTCTATCGTTGAAGGTTTTGAAACAATTTCTGTCAAACTTATTTTACTATCGTTGAAGGTTCCGAAACTATTTCTGTCAGACTTATTTAGACACCAAAGCTTGTTTAAAACTTTTGAAAGAGCTTCAAACTTTATAAAACTTTATTTCTTCAATCTTTTAAAGGTTCTGAACTAGCTTCTGTCAAATCATACTTATCAAAGAAAACATAAACAATTAAACATTTCAACACCCTTTTGTTATCATCAAAATATTATTAGAGAACTTAACAAGGTATTGGCAGTATGGCCACGAGTGCGTAGAATTGCAACACTATATATATATATATATATATATATATGTATTTTACTTATTTTGAATATTGTTTGTTTTCAGAAGTTATGAGATACTACAAGTTTGAAACTAGAGTACTATGGTTTTGAACTGTCTTGTTTGCCAGCTAATTATAAATAATAAACTATGCTTGTTGTATTAGGATTAGTTACACGAATATATATATATGCCGTGTGGCATATGCATTTTGTATGTGGTTTAGCGAATTGGACGTTTTCGCTCATCCTTTTATCATTTTTAGGAGCAAGTGAGGATCTAGTGATGTTTGACCTATTAGGTTATGATATTTATGTAGATGATGGGGAAGACGCTAGTGGATTGGACTATCTTGCTGATTTCTAGACTTTTATGATTCTTAAAGCTAGACAAGGAAGATTATATGAAGCATTGAAATTTTCTTTTATAAACTTTAGTTATTATAGGTTTTTGTTGTTATTTTGAGACTTTTAGTTATGATGGCTTTGGTTTATGCTATTAAGATGTTTATCTTAAATGAGTTTGTTTTTATGAGATAACTTAAACATGTACCTTTTTCTGTGAGCATTAGAGTTTGTTATAATTGTCTATACTTATGGATTAGATTGATAGCCTTGGCATATTCTTATAAAAAGAAGGATACGTGGCGAGTTGTAATGTCCTTATTTTAGAGCGTTACAATAAGCGTTTAACAAAAAGTATCTAAAAAAAGATAATTGAATAAAGGAGGACAAAAAAGAAAAACAACAACATTGTAGACCCATGGACATAGACTTTCATGATGATTTTATAAGACCGGCTGTAAAGAAAAGAAATAAATAAAGCACGACCATAAACCTGCTTTAATAATTGTCCATAGATTAGACATGTTACTAACAACTATCCCCTCCATCACTCTCTTTCTCACATCCTTTTCCAACAACTATTAGCTTCTATGATTACCTGCACAATAATTTGTAAAAAATTATATGTAATATATATTTACCCAAAAAAATACAATGTATCTAAATTAAAATACACATGAGAGGTATATTATAATGTATAGCAGGTCATATATAATTTACATTTTATATATCGTATCATATTATCTGTTATATATAGATAATGGAAAATCAAGTGAAAATACCCCTTCAAAGAATCAAATTTGAAAGAGAAAAGAAAAGGGTCTAGGAAAATTTAAATTAGAAATAGTTTTGCAAAAGCACGCAGTTCTTTTTTTTTTTTTTTTTCCCCTTGGTTTGCAACTCAAGATCAATTCTACTAGTGAGAATGCATTTTTATTTAAATCAACCATTTTGTTTTATATTGTGCTATTATAGAAAACAAAGTTCGAGTGCTTTCACCATTTAACATGGGCCTTTATGCTTTGGCGGAACCCCGGTCATTCTCACCTGCATTTTGATTTTTGACTTATGTACTTTCTTTTAGAAATAAGCTCGACTTTCTACTATTGAGGCTGCATTCTCACTAAAATTGCACTTTGGACATGAACACGCGGCTTAATTGAATTGCATGTTACTTGGAAAAAAGGCCCTTGTTCCAACCAAATGTTTTGCTCGTATTTTCACTAAAGTATTCATTAAATTAGTTTTGTTAATCTTAATATCGTCTCTCAATAGATCCTTGCTTCTATAATGAATATTTTCATCCAGCTCTGCAAGGTAATATTATATTTATTTATATATATCAACCCTTTTATGCTCGAGAATTCTATGCCAATGGTCTTATCCATTATAATGTGGGACCGATCCCATAAATCACTAAACTGCTTATATTTACCCAATCAGGTAGGATGCAAGAAGCTAATTTTTTATATCTTATTTTCATTTGATAACTTGTACTCTTATACATCAGATAGTTTTTGGAACATACTATAATATATTTGATAATACACTGTAATTTTGTGATAGCATATTGTGATGAACTAACATAAACTTGATCTACGATGTATGCTTTTATGAGAAAGATCTTATTGAAAAATATATAATTAAATTTTTTAAGATTATTGGATTGACAAATACAGAGGAAAACTGATTGGTCATTTAGCTATTTAAAGGATTTTATATAGTAAAAAGATAATAAAAAATATCTGCGGTTCGGTTCCGCAAGTACAAATATTATACACGCTGTAGGTTCTCTAGAAGATGCAGCTCTGTGGGTAATTTTTGTGAATGAATAAGTGAATATATATAGAGAGAGAAGAGAAAGGAAAATAACCCAATCGAAAAGCATGCAAATGGCAGCTTTTAATTAGCCAGAATAAAATCTACGCCAAAGATAGTGATCTATGCTTTAGTGGACTTTAATGCAATGCTTTAAACCCGCGAAATTATTTAACTATTTTATACGTGTAGAATTCTTACAGGCATTTGAGAAAAGCTAAAGAAAGTTTTTATAAAGCAATTAGAAAAGGACAAAAAGATAAAAACATAAAGCATTATGCACCCATAAGCTTTCCGGATATTACATCGCACATGAAAAGTAAAAGAATAGTGTAAAGTCTTGATAGGAATTTATTTATTTATTTATTATTACAATAGGGAGAGAGGATTTGAATTTTGGACCTTTTATTTAAGAGAAAAGCTAATATCACTAGATCATAAGATCATTGATAATTTATTTATTTTGTAGTATACACAAAATGCTTTGGCTCCTTCTTACATCCTTATCCTTAATGGCTACCTACTATAACAAATTTTTTCATAGACCGTGCGCTCTATTATCCTTCTTACACCTTTCTTTTCAAAAAAGTTATATTACATTATTTTTCATCCAATAAGTTAACTCTCTAATATTGGTGCATTGAAATATTAGTACCAATTGGACTTTATGGTAAAATAACAATATATGTTGATAGATAACTTTGAAAATTGGCTTCTTAGAGCCATTTCAACCTCCTTCCTTAAGCCATGGGACAATCTGGCAGAGCCCATGTCTGGCCTCTAGAAAGCCTTAGAAAAGTTCTAGGAAAATAAAACAATATTCATACTTACTTCTAACCTGACTCAACAAGTTGACTTTTTATAGCTTGATAGAGCCAACCTTCTTGTTGTTTCTTGCACACCCCTGAAGATTTCAAAACGTATATTAATGTGGAGTTATACCCTTGAAAATTCTCAAGGATGGAAGATAACTACCCATAATAATCACAAAGGCTAAAGACAATTGCCCTCAATAATTACTTCTACTCTCCTTTATAAATAACCCTCAGGGTGCCTTCATATGTCCATCAGAGCTCTCTTTGCACTCATGTTGTTATTTTACTCTCTCAAACTCCTTACTATTTTAAGCATCAGAGTAGCTATTCCGAGTATCACCTTGACCCACCAAAGTCTATCCTTAATTGCAGATCTCCCAAGAGAAATGAAGGCAATCTTATGTTATCTTATTCTTTATCTTCTATTAGCAAAGATTTAGGACGCACAATAAGAATACATGTATTTATATATTGTAAAGGCTACGATTTTCAAAATTAGAAGATAATGTGTAATGGATTATACCAAGAGTTATCAAAATTTTCAAGGGATAGATGTCATATTTGCTACCTCAGTTTATCTATTTTTGCAATTTCTTTTTTAGATGTGATACCTACTCTTTTCAAAGACAGTTGAGAGAACATTTGCAACCCTACATTTCTATCTCAAATGTATTTCCACAATCATACATACACTTTTGGTATTGTAGAATATTATTATAGAACATATTTGTATAATTATGTATTAATCACTTATCTAAATGTGTGCATCTAGCTGATAAGGACACACTTAAAACAAGAAGGTAAGGGATATCAACTATTTATCATTCCTAAAAAATCCTATTATAAGTCAAAATGAATTGCAATATAAAGTGACATACTAATAGCTTTCCAAGTAAGTCAACTATGATGATTATAAGTTGTACATGTGGTTATCCATATAATAAGAATAGAGGGAATTTGGAACCTGATGCTCTTTCAATCTCATATAATTAGTCATATGCCCTTCAACACTATATAAGCTGTTATTATTATTTTTTTTTCACAATATATTTAAATTTATTGGAGTAAATTAATAATGATTTTATTGAAGGATCGTTTTAGAATTAGTTAAATAATGCATTTACTATAGGCGATTATTTAAAGTAAGCTCTAATAACTCTACAATTATTTACTCATAAAGATAGTACTTAGCTAATAGCTTATGTTTGCATATACTAAAAAAGCTTATTAAAAATTTTACAAAATTTGCAAGGCTTTTACCTGAGATCATATTACAAATAAGCTTATAATGAAAAATTAGAAATTGCTTTGACATTATAAGTCTAACACTATAATGTTACGTTTGGTTGATAATTTATATAAAATTTTATTATGAGAAATGTTTATTCCATGTAACACGGAATCCACATACATTTCTTTTATTGGAGGAATTACTAAATCTTATGGAAGTATCTCTTTTCAAAAAATACAATTAATCATATAACTAACGAATTGTCATTTCTTTTAAACCTTAATTCATCTAATAAACCAGACATTAACAAACTAATTTTATAATAGGATCAATCTCGTAAGGAAAACTCTAATTTCAAGATATAGAACTATATAGCATTTTAAAGTGTTATTACATAATGTAAGTACATAAACAAGAATAACATCAGTAAATTAATTACAAATTTGATAATCACTAGTGGTTTGTTTTAAATAATCAATTTTTTTTTAATCAAGAAAATAAAGTAGTTCCTTTCAAATTAATTCTTCATTGCACAGTAATGCGGTGCAATGTAAACAGCTTTAGTTAGAACCGGTCTAACTCCATGTTAATTCCATTTGGCTAATATACATTGAATTTTACGTAAACTATGGAGAATTGGGTGGGTGTATATTAATGTATAACACATAAGCTATTATATATGACATACATTATATTCTATATTATATACTGGTACTTGAATTTTATAAAAAGGTTTGATCAATTACCTAAATTTTGTTTTGAATGATTTGGTACTTAAACTTTAAAAAAAAATTCAATTAGGTATTAAGCAAGTTTAATCAGGTAGAAAAAAAATATATAATATAACTTGTTTAAGGTACTAAATTATTCAACATCAAACTTTATATAAAAAAATGAATAAAAAATCTTACTTTAGGTATTAAATTATACAAAACCAAATGTTGTTTAATTAAATTATTTTGCAAAAGTTTAAGCATCTCAAATATTAAAAGAAAAAAAAAAAACTACTATGTTCCACTACATTATTTTTGTTGTATTTGTGTCTCACGGTATAAATAAAAAGCGAAGGGAAAATTTCAAAAGAATGTAAACTGAAATTAAAGGACAAAACACTGGGGGGCCATAGATTTTTATGATTTAACTTGGCAGCTGTAAAGGCGTTAAAGTAAAGCAGGACCACAACTCTGCTGTCTTTTTCAACAGCTGTTGTGATTAGCTTCTCTTGAAATCTTGATACGGAACAATGTTACGTCAAGAACGCATGTGACATACATGGGACAAATACCAGATACATGATATGCAGAATTTTATTTAGTATAAAATTTATAAATATAAATTTATTATTTATAAATCTTTTTTTTGAGTTTATTTATTGTAAAGTTGCTTTATATTATATATATAATATTGTTATTATTTATTTATAAATCTTTTGAGATTATTTATTGTAAAAGGGCTCTAAATTATATACATACATACATACTATATATTATTTATTTTGACCAACGAACTATGTAATAGGACCTAACAAGTTTGATTGATTTATCCGAATAACTTGGAGATATTTGGTTTGATGGCATTAGAATAAGAATTGTTGGATCAATCTATCTATATCCAACCTCTCTCAAGTAGGCTCACGTACGCAGTTGCTCCATCTCATCTATCAATCACTAAAATGAATAGACAATTGTGACCTACTCCAATTGTTCACAAATATCCAATCACTCATCTTCATTTCAAAATTTTATAGATAGAAGATAAACCATATTCCATAAAGGAAGCACTACTCTTAAAGATCAAGTAGATAAATAATTGCTCAAGAATTGTAATACTAACATATGAGGTCTCATCAAACTCCCTTATCTGTTACTTGTACATTCGAGATATTGAAAGCACGAGATCCATGCGACATGCATGTATACATGTACATTTATAGTATTAAATAAAGTAGTTAATCGTAAAAATATATAAAATTCAGGTATTTGATTACAAATTTTAGTAAAGTTCTTATAGTTAATTATAAAAATACATAAAATTTAAGTATTAAATTGATACTTTTATCTCCAAGTAATTACTTGTAAAATAAACAAAGTTTAAGTGCCAAACATCATAATTACCCATATATATGTTTATATATACCTAAAATGAATACCCATATATGTTATTATTTACAGCATGCTATAAAAATGTTAGATGGGTTAAATATCGTACTATATTATGTGTTATAGCTAATAGATAATTTGGTAAAACTACCTTATAAAATAACAATTTCACCGAAACTATTATGAAAAATATTGCCACAACAGCACAAAATTTGCATATACTATTTTAGGACCCCGATAAATGGTGCAAGTGAAATGCCTTTTCCTGTCATTTTTTTTTAATTATTATATATTATAGTCATTGGTGATGATAAATCCGATTTGATTTATTCGTGGAAGACTCATGTTTAAGGCATTGTAAAATAAGATCAAATAAAATCACAAGTTGAGGTTTACCCGGGAACCGAACCATTGATTCCCAAAGAGAAAACCGACCCCGCTTAGGCAGTTTTGACTAGCCTAATGACCTCTTTGGTCTAGCAGGTCATGCGTGGGTGGAGTGTCAAACCCATCGATTCATGTAGGTTAAGAACCATCAGGTCTGGACCAGTGGTTGACCTGTAGAAGCGACAAGTCATTCTTGCAACCATAAAAATAAAAAAAGATGAAAACAAGACATAACAACAACATTTTACGAAGTTGCAAAAAGAGGAAACAAGCATGCAAGCTATCATCAAAATGCATGCAAATTTTGAAATTTCAACAAATGTTTTAATGGTTGAGAGAATGAAATATAATGATGTTGAATTAAAAGTAAGGTACAATGTCTCATTCCAATCAAATGTATTGTTCAAATTAAAATAATTAATTATACATGCATGAACTCCTTATATTTTATCCAAATGGTTCGGAGGCTTTCTATTGTTTAAATGTATCTTTAATTTTCGAAAATTTTTTATGATGGGTAGGAAAGATGTAGAGGAGGGGTGAAAAAGAAACAAAAAACTCTCCATGATTCTGACAGAACTGAAACTGACTCGTGAAACCCACCAATTCTTAAGAACCAAGAATCAACCCAGCCTTCACAGGTACGGTTACAATTCCACCAAAAGGGGACCCAACAATTAGCGGTTTAGGTAAGAATCATACTCGAACAAATCCATGATGATGTCTATTTGTGCACATCAAATTAATTCTTCTAATTTGAACCATACAATCAACTAGAGAGAGACATTATCCATACCTCCAACTCACAACCATCATATTTCATCCTCACAATCATAAAATCATTCGTTGAAAGGCCGTGAGAATGAATTATGATGATGTTGAATTAGTGGTATCACCCTCCAATCGAATGTATTGCTCAAATTAGAAGAATTAATTATACATGCATGAACTCCTTATATTTTATCCAAATGGTTTGTAACCTTTTTCTATTGTTTATATTTATCTATAATTTTCCTAAATTTTTCATCATGGGTAAGCGGGATCTGGAGGGGGGAAAAAAAACTCTTCCAAGGTCTGCTAGAACCAAAACAGACTCGTGAAACTCACTAGTTCCCAAAAATCGAGAATCAACCCGACCTTCACAAGTATGGTTACAATTCCACTATAATAGGACCCATGAACTCGCAGTGTAGGTGTGGAACCGTACCCGAACCAACACGTGATGATGTCTGCTCGTGTACGTATAATTAATTCTTCTAATTTAAGCAATACAATCAATTGAAGAGAGACATTATACCTTACCTCTAATTCAATATCATCATATTTCATTCTCATAGCCGTCAAAACATTAGCTGAAATTTCAAAATTTTCATGTGTTTGGATGATGGCCTGCATGCTTGTTTCTTCTTTTCAGAAGTTGGTCAAATGTTTTAATGGTTATGAGAATGAAACATCGTGATATTGACTTGGACATGAGGTATAATGTTCCCCTCCAATTGAACATGTTGTTCAAATTAGAAGAATTAATTACACGTACACAAACTCCATATATTTTATCCAAATGGTTTGGAGGCTTTTTTCTATTGTTTACATTTATCTTTAATTTTCTAAAATTTTTCATGATGAGTAGTTGGGATCTGTAGAAGGAAAAAAAAAAACCTCTTTATAGTTCTAGTAGAACTGGAACTTACTCGTAAAACCTTCTAGTTCCCAAAAACTAAGAATCGGGCTAGCCTACATAGGTATGGTTACATTTCCACAAAATGGGGATCCCTGAACTAGTGGTCCAGGTACGAAACCTCATCCGAAGCAACTTGTGATGATGCCTATTTGTGCACATATAATTAATTCTTCTAATTTGAATAATGTAATCAATTAAACAGAGACTTATACCCTTCCGCCAATTCAACACCATCATATTTCATCCTCGCGACCATAAAAATATTGGTTGAAATTTTATAATTTGCAAACATTTGCATGATAGCGTGCATACTTGTTTCCTCTTTTTGCAACTTAATCAAATGTTTTAATGATCATGAGAATGAATTATGATGATGTTGAATTGGAGTTAAGGTATACTGTTACCCTCCAATTGAATCTATTGTTCAAATTAGAAGAATTAATTATATGTGCACAAACTCCTTATATTTTTCTAATGGTTTAGAGGCTTTTTTCTATTGTTTACATTTATCTTTAATTCTTTAAAATTTTTCGTGATGGGTAGGTAGGAACTGGAAGGGGAAAAAAACTCTTCATAGTTTTGTAAGAACCAAAACTAACCCATGAAACCCGCCAGTTCCTAAGAACCGAGAATCAGGCCAACCTTAAAAAGGTGTAGTTATGGTTTCACCAAAATAGGACTCATGAACTAGTGGTTCAAGTATGGAACCATACTTAAACAACCTTGTGATGGTGTCTAGCCGTTCACGTATAATTAATTCTTCTAGCTTGAGAAATAAAATTAATTAGAGAGAGACATTATACCTTGTCTCCAATTCAACATCATCATATTTCATTCTCACAGTCGTCAAAACATTAGTTGAAATTTCAAAAGTTGTATGCATTTGGTTGATAGCCTGCATACTTGTTTCCTCTTTTTGCAACTTAGTTAAATATTTTAATGGCTATGAGAATGAAATATGAGGATGTTCAATTGGTGGTAAGACATAATGTCCTCCTCCAGTCGAATGTATTGTTCAAATTATTAGAATTAATTACACGTGCATGAACTCCTTATATTTTATCCGAATGGTTTAGAGGCTCTTTTCTATTGTTTAGATTTACCTTTAATTTACTAAATTTTTTTTTTATGGGTATGTGAGATCCGGAGGGAAAATAACACCTGTTTAAAGTTCTAGTAGAACCAGATTTAACCCGCAAAACCTATCAATTCCCAAGAACCAAGAATCAGCCCGACTACACAGGTATGGTTATGATTCCACCAAAATGGGACTTATGAACTAGCAGTTTAGGTACGGAACAGTACCCGAACCAACACGTGATAATGTCTATTCGTGCACATATGATAAAATTATTATTTGAACACAACAATCAATTGGAGAGACATATTATATCTCACCTCCAATTCAACATCGTCATATTTCATTCTCACAGCCATTAAAACATTGGTTGAAATTGCAAAAATTTTCATGCATTTGGATGATAGCCTACATGCTTGTTTCCTCTTTTTGCAACTTGGTCAAATGTTTTAATGGCTGTGAGAATGAAATATGAGAATGTTGAATTGGAGGCAAGGTATAATGGCCCCCTCCAATCGAATGTATTGTTCATATTAGAAGAATTAATTACGTGCACAAACTCCTTATATTTTATCAAAATGGTTCGAAGGATTTTTTCTATTATTCACATTTATCTTTAATTTTCTAAAATCTTTCTTGATGGGTAGGTGGAGATCTAGAGCGAGAAAAAACATCTCCATGTTTTTTCAGTGAAACGCACCAGTTCCCAAGAATTGACAATCGGCCCAGTCTTCACATGTAGAGTTACGGTTTAACCAAAAGTGGACTCGTAAACTAGCAGTTCAAGAACAGAACTGTACCTGAACCAACTTGTCATACGTATGATTAATTCTTCTAATTTGAACAATACAATGAATTGGAGAGAGACATTATACCAAAGCTCCAAGTCAACATCACCATATTTCATTCTCACAACCACTAAAGCATTGGCTAAAATTTCAAAATTTGCATGCATTTGGATGATAGCCTGCACACATGTTTCCCTTTTTTGCTACTTGGTCAGATGTTTTCATGGCTATGAGAATGAAATGTGATGATGTTGAATTGGAGGTAAGGTATAATGCCCCTCGCCAATCGAATGTATTGTTCAAAATAGAAGAGTTAATTATATGTGCACGAACTCCTTATATTATATCTAAATGCTTCGAAGGCGTTTTTCTATTGTTTACATTTATGTTTAATTTTTTTTAATTATTCATGATGGGTAGGCGGGAATTGGAGGGGGGAAAAAAGAACTCTTCACAGTTCTGGTAGAACCAAAACTGACCTCTGAAACCCGCCAGTTCCCAAGAACTGAGAATCAGCCCACCTTCACAGGTTTGGTTATGGTTCTGCCAAAATGGGACCCATGAACTAACGGTTCAGGTATGGTACCATACCTGAACCAACCAATGATGATATCTATTCATGCACGTACAATTAATTCTTCTAATTTGAACAATTCAATCAATTGGAGAGAGACATTATATGTAAACTCCTAATTTTTAGGATGATTTCAAGCTTAAATCCTAAACCGGAAAGTCAACCAGGAACCTTAAGTCAATAAATCTTCGGGAAACCCTAGCAGTTTAAATTCGATAACCCCATGTTCTTAAACCGGGAAGTCGAAATATGAGTGAAGAGTATAGATTGGATTGTGATAATATTAGAATGCTTAAAAATATCATATTGGTAAATTTTAGGCTTATTTCGAACCCGATCGGATACAGATTTTGAAAAGCATGTCCAGGGGCTTGGGATACCAAGGATATACTATTAGTACCGCTAAACTCATAATTTCATAAGATTTCCAAATATATCAGTTATATAAGTTCTCGATAACTAAAAATATTTGATATTGCGATTTTACTCGTATTTTCTTTACTACCAGTAATTAATTTATCTTCTACACTATTTATAATACAATACTACACTATTTTATACTATTCACTATCTCTACTTTATTACTATTCATCCTTACAAGCTACCATACTTTCTTCTATTTATTCTTTTCATTTCCCATACACATCTACTCATATCTACTTTACATATTATTATACTTAAATTACACAAAACAATAAAATAAGCCATTTTACCCAAAACCCTACAAGGTTGGCCCCCCTTTCCCCCCCTTTGTAATATTTTTCAATTTTTTTCTTTTATTTTAAATCTCTATAAATTCCTCTAATTTTTCTATAAAATACCCTCATCTTACACTCTTTACACCATTTCAACTTAAAGTCATTATGCAAATTTATACACTAAAACACTCTCTAAATTTCTCTTCATCCTCTCTTAGCAAAACACTCTCTTTGTCAAGAACAAACCCCTCTTTACAGAACAACCCCTCTTTAACTAAACACAAATCATCTCCATACAAGATCTACCACTAAAACACTACTCATACACTTAAACAACTACCTACATCTTCTTTCCATCCATTCTTCTTCTAGGTAATGAGCTTATTTCTTAAAGATCTTCCATTGCAAATAGCCTTACATGGCTTTAGTGTTGTTTCTTAGGTTGAAAAGCTAAAGAAACAACATCATGATCATGTCTGGTTCATGTTCATGGAACTACTATATAAGTGTTGTTAAAACTAAAGAACTTTGTACAAACTTTAGTGATATAAATATAGGATTTTCACTCTCAAGACTTAAAAATAATATCCTTGATTCTAAAAAATTTTCTTAAGAAGATTATGACCAAGAACTCTTGTAAAACACTTCCAAGAAATAAGTGAGTTTTTCAAAGCTAGAAAAATGGATCTAGAAGCCATTTAGGGAATATTTAAGAGATTAATGATAAAAACAAGTTAGCATATGAAAGATGGTATTTTTCATAAACTCCAAGAGTAAAATAATAGAATGAGCATAGAGTAATAATCTTTTAAAGAAATCATGGTTTACTTGGAAATTTTTCAAAAAAAAAAAAAACAAGCTTGGGAAATTAATGTCTTGCAAACTCTGCACAACATTTTTTGAATACATAATGAAATAGATTGATCATCAACCCATGAATCATGCATGATATTGAGTTATATATGTCTATAAAATATTTTTGGGAGGTATATTGATAGCTAAGTATCTATCAAAGCTTTTAGATGATGCTTGATGTGAATCTAGAACTTGATTTATGGGCTAGGAATTTCGTGTAGCATTTTGTACCTTATTGTTCATGACCCAAATGACCTTATATGATGAAAATAACTCTATAAATGGATAGCTCTCATCGAATAGGTAGAAATCGATATGTAATATGCGAAATTCCAAGTTAAAATGACCAAGTTATGGCCATTTTAAGTTGGAATTTCCTCTTAGACGAACTTATTAGAATAAGATTTATAAGTTTTATTTAAACTTCATAGAAATACTCATTGGAGGTATTTCTTTTGTTAGGAGACTTGGGATTCGGACTAAATCTTCCCGAGGACTATTACGATTAAGAGGAATTTCATACCATGGCAAAGTGAGTTCACTTTCTTTAAATCACATGCTCATGAATTTGCTTGTATGATAGTGGCATTAGAATTAGGACAAGATATAATTGTAATGTGCATGTGAATTCTACTTGGTTGAATTGATGATAAGAATATCGAAATGGGAATTGTTATAAATATTTGTATGATATAGTATAGAATTAAAGTATCTGAAATCTCTATGATCGCCTATAATTCGCTTAAATAATATGCCATGACCATATAACTAAATTGTCCATGCATAATATATATTGAGTCACATTACATTCATTATTATACCTTTGTAGGAAAAAGGCATAATAGCTAGGCAACGGGTAGGCCTGAAAACTCGTTTATCGATGCGAGGTCACTTAAATTAAAATGGAATGGAGTAGGCACTTGAATCAACTACATAATTAACAAGTGGGTGGGCACCGGAAACAACCACTAAATAAATGAGAGAAAAATTGAAAGATATGGTCGTATGGGCCTGAAACACCTAACCCCGAATGGAGGCGTAAATCCATTTAACATAGGACTCCCGAAAAGTCTTATGTATTGTATGTTCACGTGCTTATACATTTCATATGATTGTTTAAAATAACTTGCTTGCTTTATTGTTTGAATGAGTATTTAAATTTGGAAGTGAAACTCACTAAGCCCCCAAGCTTATACCCTCATAGTTTCCTATTGCAGTACGATTATCTATGGCTATCCCCAAGGGACATTTATCTCATGTATAACTTTTGGAATTTAAGGAGCTTTTTGGAAGAAGTCGGGATAGATGTTAGGCATAGAATTGTAGTTAAATCTCTTTAATTGTATATCTATGTTATTGTAAGAGACTTTTGTGGACTCTAAAGACTCTTATTATTTTGATAGGGGTATGCCCCTTAGATTTTTGTAATAGATTAATCTTGATCATAACTGTTATGATTTATATTATTAATGCTATGTATGTCTTCTTAAGCTATTTCGATTCAACGTAAGGTTCCCTACCTAGTGAAAGTAAGCCTTACACCCAATGTCTAAACTCATGGGATGACTAAGGTTGTCATACTTGAGTTTAAATATCAAGTGTGGCGGATTATCGTGGTTAGGGTCCCTTTTGGGGCGTGACATTATACCTTATTTCCAATTGAACATCATCATATTTCATTCTCATAGCCATTAAAACATTGGTTGAAATTTCAAAATTTGCATGCATTTAGATTATAGACTAGATGCTTGTTTCCTCTTTTTGCAACTTGGTCAAATGTTTTTTAATGGCTATGAGAATGAAATATAATGATGTTGAATTGGAGGTATGGTATAATGTCCCCCTTCAATCTATAAATGTTCAAATTAGAAGGATTAAATGGATGTGCACAAACTCCTTATATTTTATCAAAATGGTTTAGTCCTTTTTTTCTATTGATTACATTTATCTTTAATTTACTAAAATTTTTATGTTGGGTAGGTGGGATCTAGAGGGAAAACAAAAAACCTCTAAATGGTTTTCTAGTGAAACCGCTAGCTCCAAGAAGCACGAATCGGCCTCACCTTCACAAGTATGGTTAAGCTTCCACCAAAATGGGACCCGTGAACTAACAGTTTAGGCACGGAACCAAACCCGAACCAACTCGTGATGATGTCTATTCGTGCACATATGATTAATTCTTCTAATTTGAGCACAACAATCAATTAGAGAGGCACAATATACCTCTTCTCTAATTCAACATCGTTATATTTCATTCTCACAACCATTGAAACATTGGATGAAATTTAAAAAATTTGCACGCGTTTGGATGATAGCCTGCATGCCTGTTTCCTCTTTTTGCAACATGGTCAAATGTTTCAATGGCTATCAGAATGAAATATGACAGTGTTGAATTGGATATAAGGTACAATGTCCTCCTCTAATTGAATGTATTGTTCAAATTAGAAGAATTAATTATATGTGCACAAACTCCTTATATTTTACCTAAATGGTTCGAAGGCCTTTTTCTATTATTCACATTGTTCTTTAATTTTCTAAAATTTTTCTTGATAGGTAGGCAGGATCTAGAGGGAAAAAAAACTCTTCATGGTTTTCGGCTAAAACCCGCCAATTCCCACGAAGCAAGAATCGGCCCATTCTTCAAAGGTATGGTTGCGATTCCACCAAAATTGGACCTGTGAACTAGTGCTTCAAGAACGGAAACTACACTCGAATCAACTTGTGATGATGTCTCTTCGTGCACGTATGCTTAATTCTTCTAATTGAACAATACAATCAATTAGAGAGAGACATTATACCATACCTCCAAGTCAACATCATCATATTTCATTCTCACTACTGTTAAAACATTGGTTGAAATTTCAAAATTTACATGCATTTTTTAATGGTTGTGAGTAGGGATGCAACCAAGGCAGGTCATTATAGGGTACTCGGCCTGCTCGAATAGCTAAAAACCCTATATGGTTATGGGGTGGGTTTGGGAAATTACATGCCGACCTTATAGGGTTTCAGGTCGATTGGTCATTAAAAAAACCCAATGGGTAACCCGAACCCGTCATATTATAAACAATTTAAAAAATTGAGTTTGAAATTTTAAAAGACAAAACCCTACTAAATTTTTGTCTTTAAGAACTAATAGTTTTAACTTTATTTTGTTTTTTTTCTAATTTTTAATTTTATCTCTTAAAAAGTTATTTTTACAATATTATTAATTTTTGTTGTTTTAACAAATGAAATAGCTAGTTCTATGAGCCTGTGAATTGATGAGTGTGCTGTAACTAGCCTAGCTCAGTTTAGACCATACTAAAGTCTAGTTGCCGACTACCACCAATGTTTTGTTGGAAGATGCGATTAAATTTAACTAGGACTTGAAAAGAGGAAAAAAAAAGGGGGAAATGAAGTGAGTCGCGTGGTGGAGTGGGTTAAGGTCAAAACCCTGAAGAAACGGGTTTGAGTATTAAATAAAAAACCCTATAGGGTCATGAGGGCGGGTTTGGGATATCCTAGTAAGAAGCGGGTCGGGTTCGGGTTTTATATGACCCATCCCAAACCCACCCCCGGTTGCATCCCTAGTTGTGAGAATGAAATATGATGATGTTGAATTAGAGGTAAGGCATAATTTCCCCCACCAATCGAATGTATTGTTTAAATTAGAAGAATTAATTATGCGTGCGTAAACTCCTTATACTAAATCCAAATGGTTTAGAGGCTTTTTCCTATTATTTAGATTTATGTTTAATTTTCAAAATTTTTTAATGATGGCTTGGCCGAATCTAGAGGGGAAAAAATCTCTTCATAGTACTGGTAAAACTAGAACTGACCCCTAAACCAGCCATTCCCTAAGAACCAAGAATCAGCTCGGCTTCACAGGTTCGGTTATGATTCCGCCAAAATGGGACTCGTGAACTACCGTTCCTCAACCAACTTGTGAATATGTCTATTCGTGCACGTATAATTAACACTTCTAATTTGAGCAATGAAATCAACTGGATAGAGACATTATACCGTGCCTCCAATTGAACATCATCATACTTCATTCTCATAGCCATTAAAACATTAGTCGAAATTTCGAAATTTGCATGCGTTTGAATTGTAGCTTGCATGCTTGTTTCCTCTTGTTGCAACTTGGTCAAATGTTTTAATGGCTGTGAGAATGAAATATAATGATGTTGAATCTGAGGTAAGGTATAATGTCTCCCTACAATCGAATATATTAATCAAATTAGAAGAATTAGCTATACGTGTTCAAACTCCTTATATTTTATCCAAATGGTTCGAAGGATTTTTCCTATTGTTCACATTTATCTTTAGTTTTCTAAAATTTTTCTTTATAGGTAGGCAGGATCTGGAGGGAAGAAAAAGAACCTCTTCACAGTTTTCCAGTGAAACTCGGCAGTTCCCTAGAACCGAGAATCAGCTCGTTCTTCACAAGTATGGTTATGGTTCCACCAAAATGGAAATCGTGAACTAGCGGTTCAGGAATAGAACTATACTCGAACTAACTCGTGATGATGGCTATTCGAGCACGTATGATTAATTCTTCAAATTTGAACAATGCAATCAATTGGAGAGAGACATTATACCATACCTCCAAGTCAACATCATCATATTTCATTCTCACAGTCATTAATACATTGGTTGAAGTTTCAAAATTTGCAAGCATTTTGATGATAGTTTGCACGCTTGTTTCCTTTTTTTGCTACTTAGCCAAATGTTTTAATGGCTGTGAGAATGAAATATGGTGATGTTGAATTGGAGGTAAGGTATAATGTCTCCCTCTAATTGAATGTATTGCACAAATTAGAAGAATAAATTGTACGTGCACAAACTCCTTATCTTTTTATCCAAATGGTTTAGTGGCTTTTTTCTATTATTTACATATATGTTTAATTTTCGAAATTTTTCATGATGGGTAGTGAGGATGTGGTAGGGGAAAAAAAACCCTCTTCACGGTTCTAGTAAAACTAGAACTGACCCTAGAAACTCGCCAGTTCTTAAGAATCAGGAATCGACCTAGCCTTCGTAGGTTCGGTTACAATTCTGCCAAAATGGGAGTCATGAATTGTCGATTCAAGTATGGTACTGTACCTAAACCAACCCGTGATGATGTCTATTCGTGCATGTACAATTAATTCTTCTAATTTGAACAATACAAACAATTGGATAGAGACATTATACCTTACCTCCGATTGAACATCATCTTATTTTATCCTCATAGCCATTCAAACATTGGTTGAAATTTCAAAATTTGCATGCATTTGGATTATAGCCTGCATGCTTGCTTCCTTTTTTACAACTTGGTCAAATGTTTTGATGGTTGTGAGAATGAAATGTGATGATGTTGAGTTAGAGGTAAGGTATAATGTCCCCCTCCAATCAAATGTATCGTTCAAGTTAGAAGAATTAATTAGACGTGCACGAACTCTTTACATTTTATCCAAATGGCTCTGATATTTTTTTTTCTATTGTTTACATTTATCATTAATTTACTAAATTTTTCATGTTGGGTAGGTAGGATCTAGAGGGAAAACAAAACCTCTAAACATTTTTCCAATGAAACGCGCCAGTTCCCAAGAATCGAGAATTGGTCTGACCTTCACAAGTAAGGTTGAGGCTCCATCAAAATAGGACCCCTGACCTAGTGGCTTAGGTTCGGAACCATACTCAAACCAACTCGTGATGATGTCCATTGGTGCACGTATCATTAATTCTTCTACTTTAAACAATACAATCAATTGGAGAGAGACATTATACCTTTCATCCAACTCAACACCATCATATTTCCTTCTCACAACCATTAAAACATTGGTGGATGTCACACGCCGAGGGTACCATAGTAGTAGTATACAAGCCACACTTGAATACTATTATTAGTTAACCTTCAAAAAGTGATATATTTTTAAACAATAGGATTTTTTAGTTGCTTAGATAAGAAATGACAAACATATGTAAGTCATAAATTAGTAAATTACTATCATCACAAGTAGAGGATATCATAATGATATTACAAACCATGTAATCTTTCCATAAGTTTCTTAATACATATCTAATAAACCATATACTAACCAATCTATACTAGAAATAGTAGCAAACAACTTATCTCGATCGACCCATGAGCATTCAGCTTCTAAATTCTTACTAAGACCATGCTCCTAGATGTAACGAGCTATGGTCCTAATGTAAACCTAAAAATTCTTTAGGAGTGTGAGCAAAACTACGGGCTCAATGAATAACCAAAACTTAGCACCTATCAAATAAGTTTATTAACAATCATATGAAATGCATCACTCAAGCATATTCACAATTATAAGCCTGGATAACCCAGAATCCAAAGCAAGATAAAGATTTACACCCTCTCATTAGGGTTGAAGGAACACAATACTATAGCCCGCCTACCCAGGAGAGACTAAGCATACAGGAAAACAACAATACTCACTTTAATTATCACTTTATATTTATCATATCTTAACACTCATTTTCTATTTTTAGCCTTAAAAACTCCACTAAGTGTTAGTCATTTCAAAGCGATACCATAAGCGGTGTCCTTCATTTACCATTTAGTTCATATGGTACCGACAAAACAAAGGTAATCTTACGTAGAACTAATAGCCTCTTTGCCTAGAAAAACCAAGCATTACCAAAGATCCGAAGCACTAACTCGTAGTAGGCTGCCACTTACTCAAATGCTACTTATGCAAATTGTGCAATGCATGTTCATTTCATTTATGGAACCAACACTTTTTAATCAGGTTTAAGGTGATCAATCATTACACAGACAAGCAACATGCTATACAAGCAACAAGTTCATACAGAATTCTATTCTCACTATTATTAAAGTAACTTAGCAATCCACAATTCACACAACATACAATTCCTGTAAACCCCTACAGAAAAAATCTTGTTATTATCTTTTGTTTAAGTTACAACTAAGCTACAAGTACAAATAATGTAATAAGTTTGAGTTACTCACTTGCTCATACTAGCTAATCATAATAATCAACGAAGCAATCCTCACACAAGTATCAAAGTCACCTATTGAGATGAACAAAAATATTCATCAATAAAACATAAATTATATAACCAAACTCCTATCAGTGTCTAAGTGTCCTATATTGATATTCGTTTTTTTTATTACTATATTAGTCCTTTAATGGCCTTATGATAACAATTTATTATTTAATATTTATTTTCATTTTTCTTTTTTGATCTTATTTGATATTTATATATTTTTATTGGGTAGTTACAGAATTTGTATTTAGTAGTTTGATATTTTTATCTTTACTATTATCACTACTTTTATATCTTTCTTTAGTTAACCTATTATGGTAACTAGTATTTATTTTCTATTATTTAGTTTCATGTTTTTCTTGATTTGCTTTATATAATTATCATGTTATTTTCAAAAATCACCTTATTCATAATTTTTAGCTTATTTAGATTTCCATTCTTATATATTTATCTATATAAAACAAGTATTAAATAATTATCATATCCTATAATAATATTATTTTCTAATAGTTTTTACAGTTTAGTACTTTACAAATATTTAACCTATTATTTTTAAGATATTTGTATTTATTTATTTTAATAATTCTATTCTTTTTATACATATATATATATTATGTTTCGGTTAAAATAGATTTCGTTCAGGAGAATAAGCGTGCACGCTGGCTCCAATGCCGCTAGCATTGAAACCCAGAGGCCAGCGTTCTTATATTTTACATGTAGTTATGTATTAGTTTACGCTGGCTTAAGGCCGCCAGCTTTACAACGTATGTCGACTTCAATGCTGCCAACGTTAAATTCAAATTTGTCGGTTTTCATTCATTTTATGTAAAAATGAATTTTACGTAGCTTTTGTTCCAGTGCACACTATCCCAACACTACCAACCTATCCCTTTACACCATCGGTGTTGAACATATACACTGCTAGCATAGTACCAGTGTTAACACTGTTCACCGTCTTCCTCAATTTTCTTTGATTCGAAACTTAGCTTTCTTAAAACAATACATATTATATTTGTATTAAAACTTCTTATAAGTGTTTTTACATGATCTATAAGTATTTTTCATCATATAATGGTACATATAACATCATAGAATCCTCATATCATATGACTTCATAACTCCTATACATTGTTATTCATACATAGCGTATTAAGGTAGGATTTTACCTTGTATAGTCTGATAAAAAGGTGCTAGTGTCACACCTCAAAAGGGGGCCTAGTATGATTAATCTAAAGCTATCATACCACATGTGCACCTGTAATATGAGAGTCGTCTTGTAAGTCAGAATGTACAAGACTCTATCTATTTACCAATGTCCATCATTTAAATGATATACTATATTACTAGATTACAACTATAGAATCCGATTTTCTATTTTCTACCAAGACCGCATAGAATCGGTATCCCCTACCAAATAGTGAAAATGGGGTTCAAACTTACTACTTATAAATTTTAATTATTATGCAATTGATCTAATTTACATTCTAAGTTTATCATAACCTATATTTCTATCTTCGATAGAGTTTGTTGGAGAAGCTCTCTTCACACATTCTTAGCCCAATCCCAACTAGCATTATTTCTGCACAAAACCGTTAGGGGGTGAGTGAACCACGGGCTCAATGAGATAACCTAACCAGACCACATATCAAACAATAACAAACAAGTATAATTACCAAACATATGAAATGCAACAAGAAACCATATGAGGCACACACAGTTTGGATGATTGGAATCCAAACCAATAGAGATATATGCCCTCTCTTAGGGGTTGAAGGAATCACAATAATATTTGGTTTACCTACCCAGGGCAAACTAAGATTACAGGAAAACAACAATCCTCGGTTTATTTATCACTTTAATTTCTCATTTCTTTAATACTCATTTCCTGTTTTCTACCTTGGACTCCTCTACTAGGTGTTAGTCATTCCAAGCAATACCATAAGTGGCGTTCCTTCGTTTACCTTTTGGTTCCTATGGTACCAACAGACTCTAAGGTAACCTTGCGTATGACTATTAGCCTTATAGGCCTAGACTTACCAAGCATTACCAAAGGTCCGGAACACTAACACGAGTAGATGGCCACGCTTTATGCAATATATGCAATTTATGTGATGCATGCGATGCATAGCTATTTTCTTTATGGTACCAGTAGTTTTTGTCAATTTTAAGGTGAGCATACAGTTTATAGACAAGCAATGACATGATTCATACATTAAACATCATGCAATGAATTTTCACTTACAATATAGTGTTTTGACAACCAAACATACACGAGGCAGCATGCAGTATACCCAATCCCACATGCATGTCAGTTTATTATATGATTACAGGTGTAGCTATACTATAAACACAAACAATGTGATAAGGTCAAAGTTGCTCACCGGTGGTCCTTGCTAAGCTATCGCAATATGCTACTAGAAATCCAAGAATTGATCTATTTTTCCTATAAAAAATGAAATAACATATATTTATTATTATTTTGTTAGTTATATAACGGTATTGACAGTATTCTTTCAGGTTCTAGTTATCAATTTGGCATATTCTCTACTTATTTAACTAAGAATTTTATCTTTATATATATATATATACACATATATATTATTTTCTTATGATCAAAGTTCTGGAATTTATAACAGAATTCTTCTTATTTGTAATGGTTATCCAATTTTATTATTTAACCAATCTATACTTTTATTAGTTCTGAAAATAATATATTCAAAACAACATATTCACCATGTTATTTAAGGTATAACTTATATTATAATTTATACTAATTCTAGATTACACGTATTTTAGAAATTACGTACTCCTTTCTTTTTATGGTTTTACCTAGTATATTAATCTAAGCCGAGTTGATTGAAACTAATCACCTAATTCAATTACTAAATCTACTTTAACTAGCTTAATCAACCTAATATGATTTTACATAGTAGAATAATTCATTTAAGATATATTAATTCTATTTATATTATTTACAATTTATTGTCACTTATTAAGATAAAATACTTATTAACATAATGTAAATAACGTAACTAAACTTTTATGACTATCTAAGTGTCTTATCTTGATATTTAATTTAATTTTTATTATCTGTATTGATCCTTTAATGGTCCTATGATAATCAATTATTATTTAATATTTATTTTCATTTTGCTTGTCTTAATCTTGTTAGATATTTATAAATACCTATTGGGTATTTGAAAAATTCGTATTTAGCAGGCTTATATTTTTATAATTATTATTATTATTGCTATTTTTATATTTTTCCTTATCTGACCCACTATAATACTCGTATTTTTTAACTATTGTTTAGTGTCATCATGTTTCTTTTCATATATTTCATATAATTTTCTTGTTATGTATAGGTATCACATTATTTAAAAATTTAGCTTACTTAAATTTCCATTCTTATGTATAAAATATGTATTTTACAATTACTATACTTTATCTTCATTTATAGTACAATAATATATACAATAATGATAATAATATTAGTAATAATAATAATAATAATAATGTTAATTATAAGGCAATTTGCTAGTAATACCAATATTATTTTTCATAATAACTATATTAAAATAGTAGCAATCTTAAAGAAAACAGTAATAATAACACATATCATAGTAATAATAATACTAGTAATAATCATAATGATAATTATAATAGTAATAATAGTAATATTCATACTAATCATAATAATTATATTGATAATAATAATCAAAAGAATCAAATTAAAAACAATCATGTAATTGTGATTTTAATAGTCATAATATTGATAATAACAATGATAATATTATTATTAGTAATAATATTAGTAGTTATCATAATATCTATAAAATGTTCATATTATTAATAATAATTATATTATTAATTAAACTAATAATGATCATAATAGTTGTAACAATAGGATATTAACTATAATATTAGTAATAGTCTTAATAAGCATATTAATCGTATTGATAGTTTTAATTATTATAACCCTACTGATTTTAATAATAATAATCATAATAATAAAATAATAAGATTAGTAATAATCATACTAATAAT
The DNA here is from genome assembly GCA_024138025.1 of Combretum micranthum. Lineage (NCBI taxonomy): Eukaryota > Viridiplantae > Streptophyta > Magnoliopsida > Myrtales > Combretaceae > Combretum > Combretum micranthum. The sequence goes on from JAMXBD010000130.1 coordinate 460,030, forward strand.
GAGTTTTATAATTACAACACAACATTTATAATTATAACAATAATAATAATATCACTAATAATAATAATAATAATATCATTATTGATAAAAATAATGGTAATAATAATAATGTTAATGTTGACATTATCTAATAATAATAATAATAATAATTTCGGAACTTAAATAAGATTTTTTTATAATTTAAATTAGCTTTTTTTAAGGAATTCGTGAGGTACACAACTAAGTATATGGCCGTGTACCAGCCGTGCTCTTATGGGTTTTAAACCCATAATTAAAGCCGAGAGGTACACAGGGTGTACATGGCCCTGTGTTCCACCCGTCCTCTTTCGAAAAACGACCGTTCATCATCTTCTTTGCATGATTTGATGTGGTTTTAATATTTTTTTTCACGTCCAAATTGTTTCTAAAGCATTCCTAAGTATTTATACAATATATATAAACTCATATAACATCATAAAACCTATCAACATGTATGGAATCTTGAGTTGTATGAAGTTAAAGAGTGTAACTAGGGTTTTTGCGAGTTTAACCCTGTTGATTCGAGTTTAGGTGTTCTAAACTCCCTTCCAACACTACTTTCGGATCTAGAATAATAAGAAACATTGTTTAGAACAATCTTTAACACTTAAACTAGCTAAAAACGAATTTATTCTTACCTTAAACTCTTATTTCCAAGCTCTTGAAGTTTGTTAATGGAGTTTTGCTTTTGTTCTTGTATTTTAGATTTATGGAACGAGTTTGGGTCTGTTTGTTTTTGTTTTAGTTGTACATTCAAGTGGTTTTATGGCTAGAGAATATGAGTTTCAAGCTCTTTATTTGTTGGTTCATTAAGGAGTTTTTATAGTGGAAGAAGAAGATGAAAAAGAAGAAGAAGAATGGGACGGCTCTTACCAGAGAATTTGTCTAGATTTTTCTCCATTTTTGCACTGTTTTCATCAAGTTGTTTTTGCTACATTAATTAGTTTGCTTTGTTGGTTTTATTCCATTGGGTGGTATGTTGAATAGTTGACTTTTTTAGTGAATTATTTGCACAAGTTGGAGAAGATTTTGGCTTGGAAAAATCTATGCATTATTGGCCATATATTTGGTGCAAATTGGCACCGTATATGTACAAAATTTGTGTCAATGATTAAAGGAAAAAAATGTAAGGGAGATAGGATAAATGGAAATGCAAAAACAAAAAGAAGATGATGAATTTATAACTAACAATTGTATAAAGAGTAAAAAAATATATGAACTTGTGCAAAAAATCAATTTTGTGGGTCCAAATGACACGTATGATAAATACTTCTTCGATAATATTTTTAGATGAAAATTTATATATTATTGATATTAAATATTCTGAACACTATGGTATACATAGAATCTTTAATTTAAGGCTTTTACTTTTCAGCTTTTATATCTGCTATCGTAAATTATATTTTATCTATTTAAAATTTTTGTTTTGTGGTATTTTGATAAATTAATAATTATATTGCCCTTAATTTAACTTTATTATAAATTTACAGGGTTTGAAATTACATATTAATTCATTACTATTTATAGATTTATTCTAAAGTTTTTATTAGATTAGAAATTTAATATTTATTCTATATTTGTTACTTTGTTCTTTTTACTAATGATAAGCTACTAGGTTATATAAGAATTTTAGTTTTTTATAGACTCAGAATTATTTAACTTAAGGTATTGATATGTTTCGAATATTAGAACTTAGGTTCTGAAATATTAAATAGTTTTCTGTATTCTTTCATTTACTTTATTTTGAACATTTTATATTTTTAAAGTCTTTTTGATAAGGATTCTTTATTCTAATTTGTCAATACTTAAAATTTAAATCGTAAAAAATTTGAAGTGATTTCTGATATTTTTATCATAGTTCTTTTATGATTCTACATTTTATTTATAATATTTATTATAATCAAATTATTTAAAATGAAGGGGATTAAACCCCCCCCCCCCCCCCCCCCCCCCCAAAACAAAGAAAAATTTCGTCCTCGAAACTTGTAGGGGTTTGTCTAAATTTATGGGGAATCTAGTACTTATAATTCCTTCTACTACGATATTTATTTCTTTCTTACAGTCTTTTATACAACACTAGTCAAATAGCATTCTTAAAGATCGAGAATAGAAACTACATAATTATTTGAGAAACCAATTGATTCATATATTCACTCAAATGGTTGAGGTATCTCTTTAATACTTACATATTCTATGATCAAATAATTAGTCTAAGGGTTTTACTTATAGCGAACAAGCCATAAGTTAATCGATTTAAATTACTCCATACAATAAGGCTTATTATTGCCTTTGTATCAATAATCTAACTCAACTCATTCTCATCATCAGGTCTTCTATTTGTTTCTCATTTATTTGTTATTTCAGCCAATCATAGTAAAATAAAGACTAGAGCTTCTTCTAGTTTCTCATGATATGTCTGCTACACTTCCATACCATCGTTTATAATTTCATTCTCTGAAATAGCCAAGAAATTCCTATATTGCATGCTAGTATGATATTTGAATGATATATATATATATATATATGTGTGTGTGTATGTTTAGTAATATAATTAAGGAATGTGTTATTTTATATATGATTAGTATTATGAAATTAATCTTATTGTTTGATATCCATAAATGTGTGAATAGTTTAATGAATGTGTGTGTCTTTTTGTGAATTAATATGCATGTATTATGTTTAGAATGTAATTAAATTGTTTTGAAGTTGCTTAATTTATGACAGAAATTTTGTGAATTTTTAAACCTACATTTTGTGCTCAAATTTAACTCAAATGCATTTGAAATTCACCCAAATTAAACCTAGGACAAATATACCCCTTAAAGGTAAGATTTGGATAACAAATTACTCTAATTGGTCAAGATAAGTCCTCCTTCTTTGCAGCCAAAAATTTCATACGAATTTTACTTCTTTTCTTTCTTATTTCTTTCTTCCTTTTCTCAACCCAAAAGCCTAAACCCTAAGCCAAGGTTTACAACAAGCTTAAGGATTTGAATAACATTTCAAGCCAAGAATCACTCATGTAAGTTTAATGCAATCCTTGTCTTTTAATTTATGTTTTATAATGTGTTGATTGTAAATATTAGGGTAGATAGGATTTTGAGATGATGTTTGGTATGAGATTGGATTGATGCATGAATGATAGTTTGAATGGGATTATGTGATTAATGAAGTGGTAGTTTGCATCTCATAGGAAAGTGGAAGTGTGGGAATGAGTATTATAGAAAAATTGAAGAATGAGTAGTTAATGTGTGAATTTGAAGTAAGAATGGTGATTTGATAATTAGAGGTGAAATTCATGTTGTTAGGATAGTATTTGATCCATATAACAAGCTTTAGAAAGTTTGGACTAAGTTTGAAAAAAAAAGTTTTGAGAATTGATCAAAGTGTATAAAACAGGGGATTTCAAAAATCATTTTCGTATAGGCTAGAATTTGAACGTACGTCTGGGGATTCTACGCCGCCGGCGTAGAGGCGGTGTAGAAAGCCCACAGAATCAATTTTTCTAACGCTGTTTGCAACGCCGCCGGCTTTCACTAGAAGAGTGAGACGGCGTTCTTTCATCCATATTGTACGCCGGCTGTATAAAATTTACGCCGCCGGCGTATATGTCAAAGCTGCCTGCGTACATAAGTAAGCGGACGGCTTAGACTTCTCTGGATGTTTTTGAAACTTAGGGTTTTGGATTCAACGCCGGCTAAAGGCCGCCGGCGTAGAAAACATAGGCTGACGGCGTACCCTTGAACACTGCCAGCGTTGGCAGTGTGAATTTTCAGGACATTGAACACCGGCTCAACGCCGCCGGCGTTGAGTGCCGGCGTATCCCCTGAGCTTTTGAATTTTTAAAAGCTTTTTCTAAAATTTTCCAAAGTTTGTTATACGAGTAAATATGTATTTATTAAGCAATCTAGGGTATGATAGGGTGCTTAAATGCCTTAACTTGACTTTGTATCAATTTATTTGGATTCTTGGATGAATTTATATTTTGAGCTAGTCAATTAGAGTCTAAGCTAAGAGTGAATTTTAATATTGATTAAACAGTGATAGATCCTCGCCCATTCGACTCCGTTAATTCCCGAGCTTTATCAGGTACGCAGTAACTTGCTTGTCTCTGTTAGGATAGGCATTTATAAAACTTATATATATAATAAGAAAATTTAAAATGTGATTGTTGCTTGTGTTTTATGCCGTTAAAATCCAATTCCTACGCCAGGTCATGTATGAACCTAACGGCGACCCCTCATAGTTTGATGAGTTTGGGATGGAAGTTGGTATCCGGTTCGGGGAGCGGCACCTTGCTCGGTTTGAGCACGATAGATCTAGGCGCTTAGGCCACTCCTGTCATTTGAGATGACTTTCATTAAGTGGTACGGCGGGTAGTCGACGGGGAGTATAGATCGGTGAAAATTTATTTAAACTTGGTAGGAAGTACCATAGTTTAGTTCAAACGTTTATGAGAACGGGTGAACTATATTTTATGATATGGACTGAGTATAAATAAAGCTAAGTAACGGCTATTAACCCTGGAGGAAGCTACTTTTCTCTTTGACTTAACGATATCTAGGACGGTATGAGTACCCGAACTACTTATATCAACCCCCTGAGCGTCCGAGTGTTACTCAGGTCCCCTCGCGATCCCTGTTGTCCGGAGTTTGAATACTCCCGTGTTGATTGATTAATTAAAGATCAAAGAATAATTGAATGGATGTTGCATATTGCATTTAGACTAAGCTTGTGTGCTTCATCACGCTTTTGTATTCGTTGCTGTGTACTGGGCCTCTGGCTCATTCTTTTAACAATTTCAGGTGATGACCTGGACGAGTCCTATGCGAGCATGGGTTATGGCTCCGATTTTGAGGACTTCTTGGAGGAATATGAGGACTAGAGTTTGACCAAGACTGGATGGAACCATTCTTTTTGTAATAGACTAGATAGTTAGTTAGAATGGATGTTTGTAAAGCTTTGTTAAGCTTTATATTTTGGTTATTTTGCTTAAGGCTTGTAAGAAGCCTGTGGATGTAATATATGTATGTATATATCTAGCTTGATCTGCCTTTGTTTGAAGTTGTGTATATATATATGTTAATATGTTTTGAAAAGCTACTAAGTAATTATTAATTAAAATGATTTATTCCTTAAGATTAGGTGAACAATTCATCAAACAATCCTTTTAAGACAACCTTGCATATAATTCTGCAGATTATATGCGGTTGGGGAACTGCTATTGCTTATTTCAACTAGGGGTAATAGCGGGTCTTACATTCTCATCAACATTCCATATCATTTAATAAATTCTTTCTTAGTACGAACAACTTTGATACTAACATATTATAGTAAGTCGTATAAATCCCTCATTAGGTAATCCTTACTGTATTCCCTATGTTTAGTAGAGTTCCATCACTATAGATTTGTCCTCCTGAACTAATGCTTTAGCTAACTCTTCAAATTGGAATGATTTGTAGCATCACTTTGTCTTCTAAGAACAATATGCGGAAATGTGACCAGATTCCCTGTGCATAAAACATAGTCTTCATGTTCTTTCTAGACATTTTTTAGCTATATGGTCAACATTACCACAGTAATAACACTTATGTTGTAGTTGAGGGCATTTTCTTAGGTAATGAGGTCCTCTACACTTCCAACAAACAGATCTATTTTTCTTCAATACCCTTATTTCATCCTTTTGAAGCGACCCATAACTTTTCACCTTTTTGGATGCTATACCTGTTTCCGAACTATCATGTGTTTCCTTTGTAGATGTTCGTTTCCGTTTCTCATGCCTTTCTACTTTGTTTCTGCTAGTGATGTGCCCTAGGCCATATGGATTCTTTATCATTTGTATGTTTATTATCAAGTCATTTTAATTATCAAAGTTATTTTTGGCCTATTTACTTTGGTAATGTTATTCCTTGAATATTTAGTTATACCTTATGTCGTTAAAGTATGTGACTTTAATAGTAGAACCATAAGCTGAATTATAACTTTATTCTAAATTATCCCTAGTCACTCATTATGTGGAATGATAATGAATTAAGACTAGTATGATTGCTGTATGATGATCAAGTTTTACTAATCATGGATATGGGATATCAATTCAGTACATAGATACAAACAGGAGTGTATTGTATTGGATTGACCAATTATAAGAATACTGTATGGATCAATGCAATAAGTATTCTTATTTACAATGTTGTTTTAGTCCTTTGACCTAATGGCACCATGGATTCCTATATAGCAGTTTTCATGTTTTGATTCATCTCTTCATCATCTTAATCGGATGATTGTAAGAATAAACTTGGGCATGCAATATGTTATATAGAGGAATGTGAGTGTTAGTGAAGGGATTTGTTCATCTCATTAATTTGAGAGAGATATCTATTAGGCCTCTTGATGAGTAAGACTGAAAAATGCATGGCCATGCTCGAATGAATTGATAAAGAGTTATCAATATCATTTGTTTAAGTCAGTCAAACCTAGATTCAAGAAATAAGTAATTAGATAATATAAGAGTGTTTTGATCCACACCTTATGTTTGATTATAAGATATCGTGTAACAAAAGGACTGAATGACTAACTATTAGTAGGTAAAGTCGGATCATCAATCTTCATTAAAATTGGGTAGACATAATGTCTTGCTAGAGACCAATTATGTCTTGTAGTCCTTAAAGAATGTTTAAGAGCTACTACCAATTTTAAGTGAACCTACAGGGTCACACAGAAAGAATGAATAAAATGGATCTTCGATAATCATATTGGGATTTGATTAATTATTTATTTGTCGATTTTAATTAGATTAAAATTAACAAATAAATAAATTCGGATAATAAGGATATATATGTGTTTCTACATAAACCCTAATTTGTTTAGGGTAATTTAAAGAGACATAACCCTTATATATATCACTATATATATTCTCCACTAGGTTCATTTTTCTATCATCTGACGCTGGCCATCATTTAGAAAGAAATTTCGTAACCTAGAAAGAGAGTGTGAGGGATTCCCAAAGGTCGAAACTTTTCGACGTGCTAGCACACACGAAGATCCAATTCATTCGTGTGGATACCGGTTGAAATACCCCAAATATTCACCTAGATTAGAAATTGAGTTTAGATAGATTAAATGAATCAAATGACTTATAGGATTTAATTAGACAAGTTGGCTTAATTTAATTAGCTAATAATTAAGTTGGTTTTGAGATTTGAAATTCCTCAAATCCCTAAACATGTTCTAAAAATGTTTAGAGGATTCCTAAATATTCAATTTAGACCAAAAATACTAATTCCTAAATCTCAGTAAAATTTGAGTTCATTTGCTTGAATAAAAATATCAGTTCTTAAACCCGAACTCAAATTTAATATCTTTGTATCCAAATTAAATTCCTAAATTAAGTTCTTATTATAAGATCTTAATTTGTAACATATCGGTTCAGAAATCATCTTTTAAATACTTCTAGAACTATAGATATTGATCTGATAGTTCTAAACTTATTCCCTATTTCTAATATATATATATATTTAGTTTATCCTTTCTTTTTCTCTTATTTCCCTTTTGCTGCCATCCCTTTCCTTTCTCTTCCTTTTTACGTTTCTTTTTTTTCTTTCTTCTTTCTTCTTCTTCTTCCTCTTCTTTCTTTCTTTCTTTCTCCAAATTCAAGGCTTGAATCTCAAGATCAAAGCCAACTAGAAGATAAATCAAAGCTAGGAGATGAACTAGATGGAGGAAACCGAGCTAGAGGAGGAAGTTTCAACTTGTGTTCTTTTCTAAAAGCTAAGTTTTCTATTTCTATTTCTCTTTGATTTTACTTGTTATTTACATTTCTAATTGATGGATTGATGTTGAATTGGGTTGGAAGTGCTGTTTACATTTGTATTTGTTAGTTTAATGTTTGATGGAAGTTGGAATTGGTGAAGAAGAGGATGAATAGTGAGTTGGAGTTTATTGAATTGAAGTGAAGTTTGATTGTTGTTTGAAGTTGTGGGAAGAGATTTGAAGTGTTGGAAGTTGTTATTATAATTTATTTAATGTTAGAATTGATATAGGAAGCTTAGGAAATGATTTGAAGAAGTTTTGATAAAAGGAAGTGAAAAAAAAAACATGTTTTCGCAACCTGTTCTGTCTTCAACGCGGGCTCCTGGAGCTTCTACGCGGCCGGCTTTGAGCCGGTGTTGAAAGGAACAGAATGCATTTTCTTAAAGTTGCCTCCAACGCTGCCGGCTTTGAACCTTTACGCTGGCGGCTTTGAAATTTACGCCGCCGGCTTTGAAGTGGCGGTGTTCGTTTTACTCAATGCCCTGTTTCGCAGCCTCTTCGTATTTTGGCCATAACTTTTTCATATGACCTCCGATTAAGGTGATTCAAGTTGCTATAAAAAGATTAAAAGGAGATCTACAACTTTTATGTTTTGAGTTTTTACAAATTCGAAACGTATCGATGCTTAAATTTTGATTCTTTCCGGCTATTGTGATTTCCTAAACAAAATAAAAACTTGTTTTTGATTTCTAAATGTTTATTGTTAAGTGTAAATGGATCTTTTTGAATTAAAATGAGATAGATAAGTGATGTTTGATGTGTTATGTTGATAGATTGATTTAATTAAGCATGATTCAGGTAGATTTATAAATTCAACAAATAATTGAATTTCCAAGAGTATTAAACTAAAAGTAGTTATGTTGTATATATGATTTCCATTGCTTGATTTATGATGTTGTGATGACTTAGTGAAACTAAATGATCTTGGTAAGTATATAAATGATGAGTTATGTATTTTTATGAATTTTATTTGAATTTCCTTCATGCTAAGTTTAAGATTTGTTTATTATTTGTTCTTATGATTAGTTATTGAACTTAAATGAACTTAGTTAACAAACTTAAGTTCAACTTAATTAAATAGACTTGAATGAGTTAAAATGAATTAGATTGAGTTAGTTTAGCCATATTTGACCTAGTTTTTGAACTAAATGATTAAGGTTAATTAATTTAGTTAAGTTTAAGTCAAGGTGAGTTCAAGTTGACATAGATCCCACATGTATAATGAATTAGTAATGAATCTAAGTTCAAATTGACTAAATGAGCTTGAATTAGCTAAAAGGAATTAGATTACTTAAGTTAATCAACTTGAACTAGTTTTAGATTAAATGATTACTTCTAATGAGTTTGACTTAATGAACTCAATTAAACTAAAATGAACTAGATTTCTTAAGCTTAATCCACTTGGCTTGGCTTTTGAATTAAATGGCTAAGGTTAATCAATTTGACTTGGTAAATGACTTAAATGACTAGTTCTAATCAATTTGACTAAGGTTAAGCTAAAATGGGTTAGTAACAAATAATTGGGTTAAATGAATGTGTTAGGATGATCTTTGAATAATATGGGAATATGTTGTTTCAAATGTTTATTTGCTTTGAATATGAATGCTTTTATGTATGAATGCTTTATGTATGCTATGTTCTGTGATAATAAACTATAATTAAAGTGAAAAGAATTACTTTGGCAGACAAAGGAGAACTGTCCATATTTTGGCGGGGCGATATTCGCAGCCATAGTGGGGTTCCACATTAGTGTCTGATCAAATAGGATTTAATAAAATGAGTTTTGAGATGAATGGATAAATAGCTTACGTTTTTATATGATTTTGATGAAGTACATGATTAGTTCAGTTTAGTTTCTTATACGAGCTCTTTCCTTAACAGAAGTGGATATCTGATTTATCTTCTGGATTATCTTCTGGAATTCCTTCTGAGACTCTGTTTGGATTTCGTATATAAGGTACGCAGTAACTTGTGTGATGATTGATAGGATAGGCATCCTAAATGGATTAAGAACTTAAAGACGGCTTAATAATTGATGAGTGTTGGTTGCGCTTTACGTCGTTGAATCCGGAACCGGGGAGCGACAAACCTGTCATGATGCAATGACATGTTAGTTAGGCGCTTAACCAAGTCATGATGTAATGACTTTACCATGATGCAATGGTACGTTATGATGCAATAGCAATTCTTTTGGTTAAGTGGGTAGCCGATAGGGGGAAATAGTATCTGAGTAACGTTTGCTTAAACTCAGGGGGAAATACCATGATTTAGTTCAAAGTTTATGGGAACTTGTGAACTAGGCTCATGTTATGGACTGAGTTTAAGTAGAGTCGGGCAACGACTTTTGAACCCTAAATGAAGCTATTTTCTTTATCGGTTAGATATAGGAGATATAGATATCCGGTCTATCTATATCAACCCCCTGAGCAGCTGCTGTTACTCAGGACCCTCAGATTCCCATTGGCTTGTTCCGGAGTGTGAGTGCTCCATTGTTGATTTGTTTATTTTAATGAAAAGATAATAACTTGTGGATTGATGCATTGCATTTAGTTAAGCTCGCGTGCCACTCCGTGTGTGATTGTGTTACTGTGTACTGAGCTCCGGCTCATTATTGTTGTTGTTATTCTTTTTACAGGTATTGTTGTTGTTGATGATGGATGATGAGATGATGACTTGATGATGGTGTGGAGGTTGTTGATGTTGTTGTTTTATTATTGTTGTTGATGAGGATGGTGATGGTGATGATGATTTATGTGATGATGTTTATCCCTGGTTTTGGGCGATTCTGAAGATATGGGAGAATGAGTGAAGTGTGATAGGATCGAGACATTATTTATATTTTGTTTCTTCTTTTGTTTTGTTTTGTAAGAGGACTGGATTTATTTATAAATTGTATTTTCTTTTAAGGGCTTGTTAATGCCCAATTGATTATAAATGATTATTTACCCCTAAGAGTAGATCATAAGTGTTTTATAAAGTCAGTTTCTTAGAAAACTGGTTTGCTCTATAGGGAGTAGAAGTTTATAAGTAATTTTATAAAATTGATTTTCCGCTGCCGAATCTAGTTATTTAGAAATATAACTAAACGATTTCATAAATTCTAAAATTGGTTTAGCAATGTTCAACATAAACACCTTCTTTTAAGACAACCTTACGTATAATTCGTAAGAGTTATACGTGGTTGGGGACTTGGTGTGCTTAATTTGAGAATTGAGCATGTCGGTTCTTTACACCGGTAGAGGGAGTTAGTGTAATCTGCATCTCCTTTGATCCCATCATCAAGATAAAATGGTACAATTGATCACATCATCAAGACAAAAAGGTACAACACGATTCCCTTTTCTTTCTGATTTAATTGGAGCGCTTGGATCCGATTGGGAATTTAAAAAAAAAAAAAAAACGATTTTCCACTGCACGATTCAGATTTGGATCGAAAATTCCTAACAGTTTCTCCTTTCATACTCTAAGTTTCATGCTTTTTCAACAAAGGTATCAAAGCCAGGGAGTTCAAATTCAACCAATCTCCTATGAAGGTATGGTTCTAATCCAACCATGAAAAATTGCTTTTTCTTCTCTTCATTGTCTCTATAAGTGTCTGCACTAATTAAAACAATCAATTAAACTTCTATTTATATTCATCAATAATCTTATCATCTTGGGTCAAATCCATCAATTCAGTTTTGTACTTTGTCTCCATGTTGCTCATGAGATTCTTCTCATGTGGAACATCCTGTTGCTCAATTCTTGGTTGTTCAACTTGTTGTATTTTAGATATTTGTTCATCTCTTACTCTAGTAGCTCTTGTCCTTAAGCTTGCATCCTAAATTCATCACAATATAATTCTCTATTAAAATCTTCAAAAACTTTCACTAACACATCCAATTATACCATAATTTTCTACTCATACGTCATATAATAATCTCCAAGTGATAATTTATATTTGAAATCATCATTGATTTATTTCCAAGGCTTAGTTTGCAAGCAACCATTGTTATGCATTTACTATATTGTTCTATCTTTTCTTGATGCCAATTCGCATAAACAATACTTGTATTAACTGTTCCATCAATTCCATATTCTTCACATTCTTTGTTAATTATTGGTGCTTAAATCAAATAAACTACCTCTTCGAACTTCTTATTGCACCATTTATAGATTCAGATATAAGGACTTCTTTTCCATAGTATACTGATCCAATTTAAGTTATTCCTTGTTACCAGAACTATGACCTTGTTCATGGTAATGATGATTTGTCTGATATTATTACTTTACCAATTTCCAATCTTCCTTTTCTTTTTCGAAAATATATCAGAACAATATCTTTTCTACTTCAACTGATAACATCTTAATATAGGAGAAAATTCCTTCTTTTATTCATTTTCCTAAATGTATTAACCAATCTTCTGATACAAGGTCATAATAATTCTTACCTATTATAGTACAACCGAAGGTACAACTAATATCTTTTCTGATGTGTCATGTTGCACTGTCTATAGTTGTTAGGCCTTCTTGTCAATTTTACTCCATCTGATAGAGAAAAGGAGTATATTTCGTAGTCCTACCATCTTAATCTCAATAGACATAGAAGCTTATGTTTTGGCTTCGGTCTTTTGAGTTATAATGCCTTTAGATATTGGGACGAGATGTAAGAGTTCATAATCGACATCTTTATGGGCTATATGTGTCCATATTATACTTGTAATACATATATATAGTTATATATAGTCTAAATCTCTATGTCTTTTAATTTATAACTTAATTTATCTACCCAAGTTCTACCCCAATCTCATATTTAGTAGGTTGCTCCTATCTCTAACAAACCTGCAGCTCTGATGCCAAACTCAGATTACGCCTCAAAAGGGGGCATAATATGATTAATCTAAAACTATCATACAACGTGTGCACCCGTAATATGAGAGTCGTCTTGTAAGTCAGAGTGTACAAGACTCTATCTATTTATCAATGTCTATCATATAAATGATATACTATATTACTAGATTTCAACTATGGAATCTGATTTTCCATTTTCTACTAAGACCGTAGAGAATTAGTATCTCCTACCAAATAGTAAAAATGGGGTTCAAACTTACAACTTATAAATTTCAATTATTATGTAATTTATCTAATTTACATTCTAAGTTTATCATAACCTATATTATCTTCAATAGAGTTTGTTGGAGAAGCTCTCTTCACACATTCTTAGCCCATTCTCAACTAGCGTTATTCCTGCACAATAACTATTAGGGGCTAAGTGAACCACGGGCTTAGTAAAATAACCTGATCAGACCACACATCAAACAATAACAAACAAGTATAATTACTGAACATATGAGCAACAAGAAACCATATGAGGTACGCACAGTTTGGATGACTTGGATCCAAACCAATAGAGATATATGCCCTCTCTTAGGGGTTGAAGGAATCACAATACTATTTGGTTTACCTACCCAGGGCAGACTAAGATTATAGGAAAACAACAATCCTCACTTTATTTATCACTTTAATTTCTCATTTCTCTAACACTTATTTCCTGTTTTCTGCCTTAGACTCCTCCACTAAGTGTTAGTCATTCCAAGCAATACCATAAGCGGCGTTCATTCGTTTACTTTTTAGTTCCTATGGTACCAACAAACTCTAAGGTAACCTTGCGTATGATTTTAGCTTAGCTTATAGGCCTAGACTTACCAAGCATTACTAGAGGTCCAAAACACTAACACGAGTAGGGGCCATGCTTTATGCAATATATGCAATTTATGTGATGCATGCGATGCATGGCCATTTTCTTTATGGTACTAGCAGTTTTTAGTCAATTTTAAGGTGAGCATACAGTTTATAGACAAACAATAACATGATTCATACATTAAACATCATGCAATGAATTTTCACTTACAATATAGTGTTTTTACAACTAAACATACACGAAGCAGCATGCAGTATACCCAATCCCACATGCATGTCAGTTTATAATATGATTATAGGTGCAGCTATACTATAAACACAAACAATGTGATAAGGTCAAAGTTACTTACCTGTGGCCCTCGCTAAGCTATCGAAATATGCTACTGGAAATCCAAGAACTGATCTATTTTTCCTATAAAATGAAATAATAGATATTTATTATTATATTTTTAGTTATATAACGGTATTGACAGTATTCTTTCAGGTCCTAATTATCAATTCTGGTATATTCTCCAATTATTTTATTAGGAATTTTATCTTTATATATATATACATATATTATTTTCTTATGACCAAAGTTATGGAATTTATAAGAGAAGTCTTCCTATTTGTATTGATTATCCAATTTTATTATTTAACCAATCTATCCTTTTATTAATTCCGAAAATAAGATATTTGAAACAACATATTCACCATATTATTTATGGTATAACTTATACTGTAATTTATACTAAATCTAGATTATATGTATTTTAGAAATTACGTACTCCTTTCTTTTTATGGTTTTACCTAGAATATTAATCTAAGCCGAGTTGATTGAAACTAATCACCTAATTCAATTACTAAATCTACTTTAATTAGCTTAATCAACCTAATATGATTTTACTTAGTAGAATAATTCATTTAAGATATATTAATTCTATTTATATTATTTACAATTTATTGTTATTTATTATGTAAAGACCCGACCCACTAAATCCCTAGATTTAGAGTACCGAGTCCCCAATCTTATATAACATTTTCACATTATATGTAAGGTTGTCCTAAAACTAACAGTTTATGAGAATTTTTTGATCAAATCTACTAACACTTTATAAACAATTTTTAACAAAACAAGATTGCTAATAAAAACAATCCATACATGTATATACATTATATGTACAAAGTTTATTGTCAATACAAGACACTACAAAAATTACAAGTTTTTCTTAGTACAAAAGATAACCTTAAAAGATTTTAAGGTCTTTTACAACTTAGGCTTATTTGACAAGCGTTCTAAACAGAGAATTATGCTTTAAACCAAAAGCTTCTCCAAAATCTAAGGACATTCGAGTCCTACTCGTCCCACTCATCCATGAATCTCTCAAAATCTTACTCGTATCCCAGATCATCGTACAACTCATCTTCATTACCTGCAAAGCAGCAAAAGTGAGCCAAAGGCCCAGTACGCAATAACAAAAACAAGAACAATTTATCAAGAAAACTTAAATCAAATAAAATGCATCAATGATCAAGTCATTATCTTATTAAGTTTTCTTTTAACAAAACTACAACAGGGTACTCAATCCTCTAAATCACGCTCTGAAAATTTCGGGGTCCTGAGTAACAGCAGCTGCTCAGGGGGTTGATATAAGCAGTCTGAATACTTATATCTCCTATATCTATTCCATAAAGAAATAGCTTCATTTAGGGTTCAAAATTCGTTGTCCGACTCTACTTAAACTCAGTCTACAACATGAGCCTAGTTCACAAGTTCCCATAAACTTTGAACTAAATCATGGTATTTCTCCCTAAGTTTAAGCAAACGTTACTCAGATACTATTCTCCTTATCGACTATCTACTTAACCAAAACGAATCGTTATTGCATCATAGCGTACCATTGCATCATGATAAGGTCATTGCATCATGACTTAGGTTAAGCACCTAACTAAAATGTTATTATATTATGACAGGTTTGCTGCTCCTCGGACCAGATTAAACAGCGTAATAGGAATCCATTTCATCAAAGTATTAGATCAGATTGAATTAAGTTAAATTTAAGAATGCCTATTCCTAGCATACAACAAACAAGTTATCACGTACATATACCCAACAGTGTATTACTATATTCACTCGGAGGGGAAATAACTAAGGAACCTTTAACTGAAATAAGAAATATAAAAAAAATCAATAATCGGATATAGAATATATATATATATATATATCACAATCCTAGGTTAATTATACAAGGAGATTCATTGAACTTAAAATATAATTTTAACATTTAATTCATACTTAAAACATGTTTATATAGCTTATAGCTTTATTAGAATACCATATATGAAGTAAAGAATGACAATTGAAGAAGATTAAATTTACAAAACCCAGGGGATATGCAACCTATTTACACAAGCAAAATTGAGGTGAATGCTGGCAGTGTTGAAATTGTACGTTACCAACGTTAAGTCCAGTGTTAAAAAATTTGATTCTATTCGCATTCAACACTGCCTATACGTCAGCAGCGTTAGAGCCCTAATGGTCGGTGTATACTTTGAAAAATAAATACTGGTAAATTTCCTTACAAAAGCCGACGGCGTTTTCAGCGGCTTTAGAAAAATCGGTTCTGATCACATTCAACACCATCTCTACGCCGACGGCGTTGAAGTATCAGATTGCCAACGTACACTAAAAAATAGACCCATTTCAAAAGTGTTTTATTTCCCTTGTTTTACACTTTTTAAAATATAACATATAATACTTTTAATCCTTCTTCAAACACATATTTAGCTTCATACACTATCTTCTATCAACATTAACCAATCCTAGCAACTTTAGGTATCATGACAACACATCAAACTACTTCATTCACATCAAATCCTCTCCTACTCTTCACTTCAACTTCAACTACTCAAATCAACTTCACTTCTCACCAACACTTCTCATAACTTTCATAACACATAAACAAGTTCACACAATAAAACACAACCTAGCATATATCAATACATAAAACCATTCAACTCAAAAGACATTAAACTCATCCTAACATAGATTTTACATCTAAATTACAAGAAAGGAAATAAAACAAACAGATTATATTAGCTTTAACTTACATGAAGGGGCTTTGGCTTAGAGAGATTATTGAATCCAAAGGCTTGATACTGGTTTTGGTTTAGGCTTATGGTTTAAAGATAAAAGGAAAAGAGAAAGGAAAGAAAAGTAGGAAAATTCGTATGGAAAATGTGGGCTATCAAAAGAGGCTTAATTTGATCAAATTTAGGGCTTATATTTACCCTAAGTTTGACTTTTGGGATATATTTGACTTATGCTTAATTTGGCTTAATTTGGAGCTCATTTGAGTTTAATTTGAGCTTGAAAAATAGGCTTAACCTTTGAAAAATTCTGCCAATAATATCTTAGGCAATTCAAAAGTTGTTTTTATAATTATAAACATAACACATACATATTAATTCATAAAAGACACAAACATTAATTATACTATACACATATTAATATATATAAAACAATAACATTAATTTCATTACACATACTCACATACATCAATAATTTACATTAATAAACATAATATATCAAACCTATTTCTACACATTCATTTTCATAACTCAAAATTACTTCAAACTTAATATTTAGAACTAATATTATATTCACATGAAAATTTAATTATTGAATAAATTAGATTATTTCATAGTAAGACAAAATACTTATTAACATACTGTAAATAACGCAACTAAACTTCTACTACTATCTAAGTGTCTTATCTTGATATTTAATTTAATTTCTATTACATGTATTGGTCCTTTAATGGTCCTATGATAATCAATTATTATTTAATATTTATTTTCATTTTACTTATCTTGATCTTGTTAGGTACTTATATATATATTATATATATATATATCGGGTATTTGAAAATTTCATATTTAGTAGGCTTATATTTTTATAATTATTATTATTGCTATTTTTATATTGTTCCTTATTTGACCTACTATAGTATTCGTATTTATTTACTATTGTTTAGTGTCGTCGTGTTTCTTTTCATATACTCATATAATTTTCTTGTTATGTATAGGTATCACATTATTTAAAATTTTAGCTTATTTAAATTTCCAATCTTATGTATAAAATATGTATTTTACAATAACTATACTTTATCTTCATTTATAAAGTACAATAATATATACAATAATGATAATAATATTAACAATAATAATAATGTTAATTATAAGGTAATTTGCTAGTAATACCAATATTATTTTTCATAATAACTATATTAAAATAGTAGTAATCTTAAAGAAAACAATAATAATAACACATATCATAGTAATAATAATACTAGCAATAATCATAATGATAATTATAATAGCTATAATAGTAATATTCATACTAATCATAATAATTATATTGATAATAATAATCAAAAGAAAAAAATTAATAACAATCATATAATTGTAATTTTAATAGTCATAATATTGATAATAACAATAACAATATCTTATTAGTAATAATATTAGTAGTTATCATAATATCTATAAAATGTTCGTATTATTAATAATAATCTTAATAACACCAATAATAACATTATTAGTATTAATAATAATTATATTATTAATTAAACTAATAATTATCATAATAGTTGTAACAATAGGATAATAATTATAATATTAGTAATAGTTTTAATTAGCATATTAATCATATTGATAGTTTTAATTATTATAACCCTACTGATTTTAATAATAATAATCTAATAATAAAAATAATAAGATTAGTAATAATCATATAATAATTTAATAATTATAACATAACACTTATAATTATAACAATAATAAATATTAATAATAATATCACTTATATAACAATTATTATATCATTATTGATAAAAATAATGGTAATAATAATAATGTTAATGTTGAAATTATTTAATAGTAATAACACTAACAACAACAACAACAATAATAATAGTAATTTCGGAACTTAAATCATATTTTTTTATAATTTAAATTAGCTTTTTTTTAAGGAATCCACAAGGTACACGACTAGGTGCACAGTCGTGTACCAGCCATGCTCTTCTGGATTTTAAACCTAAAATTGAAGCCGAAAGGTACACGGGGTGTACTTGGCCCTGAGTTCCACCCGTCCTCTTCTGGAAAACGACTGTTCATCGTCTTCTTCGCGTGATTTGATCTGATTTTGATATTTTTTTTTCACGTCCAAATTGTTTCTAAAGCATTCATAAGTGTTTATACAATACATATAAACTCATATAACATCATAAAAACTATCAACATGTATAGAATCTTGAGTTGTATGAAGTTAAAAGAGTGTAACTAGGGTTTTTGGGAGTTTAAACTTGTTGATCCGAGTTTGGGTGTTCTAAACTACCTTCCAACACTAGTTTCAGATCTAAGATAATAAGAAACATTGTTTAGGACAATGTTTAACACTTAAACTAGCTGAAAATGAATTTATTCTTACCCTTAAACTCTTATTTTCAAGCTCTTGAAGTTTGTTAATGGAGTTTTGATTTTGTTCTTGTATGTTGGATTTATGGAACGAGTTTGGGTCTGTTTTGTTTTTGTTTTTTATTGTAAATTCAAGTGGTTTTTTGGCTAGAGAATATGAGTTTCAATATCTTTATTTGTTGGTTCATTAAGGAGTTTTTATAGAGGAAGAAGAGGATGAAAAAGAAGAAGAAGAATGGGATGGCTCCTACCCAAGAATTTGTCCATATTTTTCTCCATTTTTGCACTATTTCATCAAGTTGTTTTTGCTACATTAATTAGTTTGCTTTGTTGGTTTAATTTCATAGGTTGGTATGTTGAATTGCTGACATTTTTAGTGAATTATTTGCACAAGTTGGAGAAGATTTCGACTTGGAAAAATCTATGCATTCTTGGCCGTATATTTGGTGCAAATTGGCACCGTATATGTACAAAATTTGTGTCAATGATTAAGGGAAAAATATGAGGGATATAGGATGAATGGAAATGCAAAAACAAAGAAAAGATGATGAATTTATGACCAACAATTGTGTAAGGAGTGGGCAAAAATACGAACTTGTGCAAAAAGTCAATTTTTTTGGTCCAAATGATATGTATGATAAATACTTATTCGATAATATTTTTAGATGAAAATTTATATTATTGATATTAAATATTCTGAATACTATGGCATACATAGAATCTTTAGTTTAAGGCTTTTACTTCTCAGCTTTTATATCCACTATTGTAAATTATATTTTATCTATTTAAAAGTTTTGTTTTGTAGTATTTTGATAAATGAATAATTATATTGCCCTTAATTTGGCTTTATTGTAAATTTATAGGGTTTGAAATTATATATGAATTCATTACTATTTATAGATTTATTCTAGAGTTTTTATTAGATTAGAAATTTAATATTTATTCTATATTTGTTACTTTGTTCTTTTTAATAATTATAAGTTACTAGGTTAGATCCGAATTTTAGTTTTTTATAGACTCATAATTATTTAACTTAAAGGTATTGATACGTTTCGAATATTAGAACTTGGATTCTTAAATATTAAATAGTTTTCTTTATTCTTTCATTTACTTTATTTCGAACATTCTGTATTTTTAAAGTCTTACTGATAAGTATTCTTTATTCTAATTTGTTTATACTTAAAATTTAAATCGCAAAAAATTTGGAGTGATTTGTGATATTTTTATTATAGTTCTTCTATGATTCTACATTTTCTTTATAATATTTATTATAATCGGATTATGTAAAATTAAGTGGATTATAGCTAGACTCACCCTAAGAGCTAGATTCGAACCTAGGGTTAACAATAACATTGTTTAGGCTAGAGTTCTAACAAGTGACTAACTAAAAATGAATTTTAACTTATCTTGTTTCTCTTCCTTCTAAGTTTGGAAATTTCTTGAAGCTTTGTTAATGGCTGTTTTATTGTATATTTTGATCTAGTTATGTATTTGTGATTGTTGTGATTTGTTGGTTTTGCTTTGGTGTAGGTTAAAGGTTTTGGTTTGTAGTTCATTAAGTGTTATGTATATATATTGACTAAGAATAGATCATGCAACTTGGTCGACAAGAGCAATTTTCCCCACCGAATTTGGCTTGTCTTTCATGCCCTCTCCTTTGCATTAAATGAGAGTCCTGCTTGGTCTTGTCTCATTGGTTTATAATTAGCATACTAAGAAAAGATAAAAATGGATATGTATGGGGAATTCGGGGATATGTATATATGTGATTCTATGCTTATGTGTGAAATAAGAATTAAGATTATCGCAACTTCAAATTGCATGTTTAATTGTTTTGTTTACTGACTTATATGATTGCTTATTTCTTGCCAAATTGATTGATCGCCCCCTAATAAACCTTAATAAGGTTTGGTTTAAGAAAAATAAAACGCTCACACATAGCATCCATCGAGTCGCATCTCTTTCGGAATGTTGCTACTCCTATGCGTAGAGTTGGACTGGCTGTTATCTTGGTAGGTCATGGGCCATGTTCCTTCATAGAGAACCCAAATCGCTCGAGAAATGCGACTCTAGGTTCGAAGCTAAGCCAACCAAACGCTTTGGGTGGGAACCTGGGGACTAGCAGTAGAAGGTCGAAGATCTTTATCACCGATTCCCTAACCTTCGATGCGAAGGGGTAAATCCATTCTATACATGGTTTCTGGATAACTATATATATTTGTGTAATCACATGATTGTTGCATTGTATGCATAGCATATGTGTGAAAATTTAAATAAACTTGTTTGAAAACATGGTGCAAATGAAAAGAAATACCTCACTAAGCTAGTTGTAGCTTATACCCCCATAGATTTGTATGGTATACCCATGGCTCTATTCAAGGAACATAACGCTAAGGAAGTCATGGAAGGATGTTAAACTTTTATGAAGGCAATGGGAACATAAGATGAAATTATTTTGTAAGGTTCCTTATATGTAATATATTATGTTAGTGTTTTGGAAATTTCTAAGAAGTTTATTTATTTTGACTTGAAGACAATAGAGGGATATGCCCCTAAGAATTGTAATTTACTATGTTTATGTTTTATGATAAATATTCTCCTTGCCTTATTACTTAATTATTATCAATGTAAATTACGCTACTCTAATGAGTTCTCTTGGTTGTGATGTACGCCTTGTCCATGATATGGAAGCCTCTGCATGACTGAGAGAGTCATCCTAGGCTTTAGTATTGTGTGCAGCGGACTACACATTTAGGGTACCCCTCAAGGCGTGACATCCAACAATCGCCCTCTTAAACCCTAAGCAACGAAATTGAGATAATTATGGTAATAGCTCATAATAATATGGGAAAGCTTAAAAATATCAGATTCATTAAATTTTAGTATGTTTCGAACCAAACGAGATCAGTTTTCGAAAAACATGTCTCGATACCGAAATAGTAAAAATATTCCGATAACACCAAAAGACTCATAATTATATAAGGATTTCAAAAATATAGTTTTGTAATTTTTCAGTAACTAAAAATATCATATATCACTTTACGCTTATTTTCTTTACTACGGTAATTTATTAATGTTGTTTACTATTCACTGTCTTATTCTACACTATTCACAACTATTCATCTGTCTCTATTTATTGGTACCACCTATTCTTACAACCTATATATCTATTTCTTACAATTTTCTTTTCCTATAAAAACTCCACACCACATATTACTAAACTTCTCTTACTTTTCTTCTAAAATTAATTTTTAATTACACTTTTCTTTCATGCCATCAATTTTCTTTTCTTTTCCATTTATTTAATTAACTATAATTTCCCTCCAACTTTTCCTATAAATACATATCCCTCCTTCATTCTTCACACACATCTCATTCACATAACAAAACTCTACCAAAATCATTTCTCAACTTCTCTCTCCAATTTTTCTCTCCCAAAATTCCCTTCCCAACTTTTTTCCTTTACACAAAGACTATCTTTCACATATCACTACCCACATATTCTTACAACCATCACTTTCTTTATTGATCAAATACATACATTTGGGTAAAAATATCTTACTCTTGTTTTTTCCATGTCATATACCTTAGCATAACCACAGTGTTGTTTCTCAAAGACTCATGTGAGTTGTAGAAGTAATGACATGTTATGTTTTGTTCTATCACATGCCAAGAGTACCGATTATATTATTTTGTTATATTATTGTTATTATACTCCTAATCTAACCTTATATATAATATTAAATATATGTATATCAATATTTCTTAGATCCTAAATAATCACTACATGCTTATTATTATTACTCTTATTATTATTGCCTTTTCTTTTCTTTCTTTTTTTTTTCTTTTGGGACTAGTCTATTTCTTAGTCCCGGGAAGCCTTGATGAAGCTAAGGCTCCCAATACTTGACCGGGATACCTTGATGAAGCTAAGGTTCCCAATACTTGACCATATTAATTTGTTTATTTGCTTATTATATTTCTTTCTATCTTATCATGTATTATTCTTATCTTTTTCATTGCTACATAATCATATTCATGCATGATTAGAATATTATTGTCTTAATAAAAATAAAAATGGGTTCTTTTGTTAATAAAGAAAAGTAAACTAAATTTTATTATCACTTAACAAAGGATTTTACAAAAGATCTAAGTATTGTTTTTAATTCTTTTCAAAAGCTTAGACGAGCTAATCATAAATTTTGAAGTATTAGTAATAAAGATTTCTTCAAATAATAAAAGGAACTCATTTCATTTATAAATCAGAACTAAATACTCCATAAAAATATAATTTTTAGTATTAAACTTAAGATTTTAACCCAACCATATCTTTTATAAAACTTAAATAGGTTCATCATAGACTTTGTAAATCACTTACTAAGTAAGCTTCTACAAGACTTAATTTTTAATATTGCTATTCTCTTTTCCAAGTTAAAATGAACTCTTTACTAAGTTCTAATGTTGATAATTCTTTATTATGAAAGCTTTTTTTATAAACTTATCTAAAAGGATTATGCCACCACTTGATAAATATTAAGAATAAAGCAAGTTTTTCAAATCAAAGTAAAATCAACTTACTATTTTAGAAACCAACTTAGAGAAATAAAATTTGCCAAGAAAGTGAAGTTTTAAAAAGGTAAACTTATTTTCTAAAAGAAGTAGAATAATATAAAAATGAGGGGAAAACATACATTTAATACAACCTCAAATATTAGACAACACCAATAACTTAAGAAATATTTTGAAAATCTGATTTTTCAATCACTAAAAATAAAATTGGTAGATAACTCTGACACGCCGCAAAATAGGGCCTAGTAGTATCATCTTGTAGTCATCATACCACGTATGCACCCGTAATATGAGAACCGTCTTGCAAGTCAGATATTACAAGACTCTATCTTATAATTGTTACATGTAATGTAGTCATACCAATATATTATATAAATACTAAGGATTCCGATTTTCCTTAGTTTTCCAGAACCGCAGAGAATCGGTATCCCCTACCAAATAATGAAATTGAGATCAAACCTATAAAATACAAGATCTTCACCAATTATATCATTTATCTAATTTATTCTTTGAGACCAAGATAATCTATGAAACTATCTTCAGCAAGGCCTTTTGATGTAGTACTCTTCACTCATGCTTAACCCAATCCCAGCTAACGTTACACATGCACAAAGACTGTTGGAGGGTGAGCAAAACCACACGCTCGGTGAGATGACCTGACCAGACCACATATCAAACAATGGAAATCAAGTTTACTTAGCAAACATATGTAATGCCACAATCAAGCATATGAACAAATACAAGCCCGGAGAATCCGAAGTCCAAAGCAGGATGGAGATTTACCCCTCTCATCAGGGTTAAAGGAACCAGTAGTACATAGTCTATCCAGAAGAAGCCAAGCATACAGGGAATCTACGATTTCTCGTATTGGGTTATCACTTTTAATATGATAGCTTAACAAAATCCCTATGTACATACCTTTAGCAACTCCCTAAGCATTAGTCATCCAAGCAATACCATAAGCGGCGTCCTTCATTTACCACTTAGTTCTTATGGTACCAACAGAATCAAAGGTAACCTTGCGTTGATCTAATAGCTTTTAGCCTAGGTCAACCAAGCATTATCAGAGTCTCGGATGGCCAACACGTAATAGACTACTACGCTTTTAGAAATGCAAATATGCAATATATGCGATGCATGCCCACTTCATTTTATGGTACCAATAGTTTTTAGTCAGGTTCAGGACGATAATACAATTACAGACAAACATCAACATGCCCCATACAATTGTCATCATACAAAGAAATTGTTAATTATAATAAGATGTTTTGGCAATCATACATACACCAAGCAGCATTTTACCCAAACCCACATGTAATTCAGTTTGATATGTTATTATCAATGCGACTAACTACAAGCACAAACAATATGATAAGGTCAAAGTCCCTCACCTGTGGTCCTCGCTATATCGTTGTAATAAGCTACTGGTAGTCCGAGAACCGATTTATATTCCTATGGAATGAAATAACATATATTTATTATTATACGATTATTCCTGTAAGAGAAGTCTTCCTAAAATTAAGGGTGCTAACTTTAATCACCTAATTTTAAATTAAACTTAATTATTATGGTATATATTAATTTAATCGAATTCCTATGAATATCTAAATATTCTATATTTGATAAAGTTTCTATTATTTTTAAGGACTTTTTGAGGTTCTAACCTTTATAATAAGAAATAATTATTTGTTATTTATTTTCATTTTGCTTCTCTTGATCTTTAATTGTTATCTATATTTTTATTTAAGGGGTTTACTTTTCTTTAAGTTGTATTGCCTTATATAGAAGATTTTTATTTATTAAATACTTTTCTTGTAATTTTTAGAGATTACATTGCTTGTGAATTAAGCTTTTAAAATTTTCTATTGTTGTATATTTTCTTTATATAAAACAGATTTTTATTATTTACCAAAATTTCATTCTCTATTTACGCAATATACTAAATTTAATATCAATGATATTAATAAAAATAGTAGATACTAGTATCAAAGATAATGGTGTTTGTATTAGTTTTAATATTACTACTAAAAGTGAAAATAATTTTAATTACAAAAACAATTTAATAGTTTTAGTAACAAAATCAATAATACTAATATTGGTAATATCAATAGGCTTAATAATAATTTTAATATTACTACTAACAACATTATTGATATTAGTAATAGATCAACAATATTCGTAATATAAGCAATAATATTGCTTAAGAAAATAAACTTTAATAATAAAATTAATATCAAAATATTTATTCATTTATTTATTTATTTATTTTTATATATCATTTCATTAAAAACATAAGTAGTTTAAGTTATATTTCTATTATTTTTATCTAAAACATAAATTACGGAATATTTATTATCATAATCATTTTATTTAGATTAATTAAATTAATTTATCAATTATTATTGTTATCATTATTATTATCCTTATTTGCAAAGATACAGGGACATTTCGTCCCAGGTTTCTTTTTTTTTTTAAAGTTATTTCATTATTATTATTATTATTATTATTATTATTATTATTATTATTATTATTATATAGTTCTCAAGGAGAACTTCATCCAGGGGACGTCATTTACGTCCCCCTGATTTTGGGATATTTTATTTTATTTTATTTTTTTTAATAAAGTTTAATTATTAATTTTATAATAAAAATTCGTAATAAATAAAATAAATTTTTTAACACTTTTTACATTACTAAAACACATACTTATAATCCATATCTTACATAGCTCCTACTAATAAAACTAATATTAAAAATTAATTAAAAATCATAATATTTCAGAATTAATAAATAAAATATTATTAATTATTTTATCTAACCAAAATAAATAAAATTATATTTTTCTACATTCTTAATAATACTAAAGTATTTACATATACATATACTTAAATAACTATATATTACTAAAAATAATTCCAAAAATTATAAAAAAATTATTTTCACTTCAGAATAAAATAAATATATATTTTTAATAATTAACCAACCTATCAGAATTAATAAAACTAATTTAATTAATCTTCTTTTTTAAAAAAAAAATTCTGCACATATTGGTTACTATTCACGTGAACAGTATCAGGGCACTATTCATCATCTTCAACCTTGGTTTTGATCCGATTTTCCATTGTTTTACACACATAAATTCATTCTAATTCATTCCTAAGCATTTATACATGATATTTCTATACATATAACACCTAAAATCATCAAAACTCATCCTTAGTTCATGATTTTCGGATTAAATTGTGCAAATTAAAGTTTATGAACTCTTACCTTCTTGGAGCTATTTGGACGTGATTTGAAGCTTGTTTTTGGTTGTATTGTGATCCTAATATCATTAGGAGTTAGTTCCAATACTTGTTTTTAAAAAAAAACAAACCGAAATACAACAACTTACCTTGACACCAATTTAAGCGTTTTTCATATTATTTTCTTCTTTGATTTGAACTGAGATGTTTAGGACGATTTGATTTCTGTTTTTAGGTTGATTGGATTGCTCAATAGGTGTTTGTTTGATCTGGAAAATTTGAGAGTAAATGAAGGTTGTTTGCTTGCCCAATATGATGCTTCAAGGTATATATATAGAAGAGAAAGAAGGACAAGTTGCAGCTGCATATCTCCTCCGAATTCCTTCAGTTTTGATCTCATTTGGCTGTTATTTTTACTTCAATTAATGCTCTATTGAGTTGTCATTATTTGGTTGATCTTTTAGGTTGATTTAGTTGACAAAAGGATGCATTATTGATCCCAAAAATCCGGCTCCTCTTCCTCGTAGCTTCCCCACCGCATTTGGTAGCCGAATCATTTATATATATATATATATATTAGTTGATAATTATTTTAGATTTAGGATATATATAAATAAAATATAAAGATAAGATAATGAATTTATAACCGTATAAGAAGAGAGTAAAAATATAAATTTGTGAAAAAAATCAATTTTGCGGGTTTAAGTGATACGTATATTAAATACTGATTTGGTAATATTTTTAGATGAGAAGTTTCATATTCGCGTTATTAAATATTCTAAATATTATGGTATATAGAAATTTCTATTAAAGATTTGTATATATGTGTTTGAATTTTCGCTTTTTGTTGAGGAATTGCCGCGTCCTGGAGAAGTTGAAATTGAAAAGCAAATTCATACGTAAAACGTAACTAAACAAAACAAAAAAAAAAAATGCAAATGAGTTAGGATGTATGAAAATATAAAATAAAAGAAGAATAAATTTATAATCAATAAATATGTAAGGAGTGGAAAATATAAATTGTGAAAAAATTAATTTTGTGGATCTAAAACACGTATGATAAATACTGATTTGATAATATTTTTGGATAAAAATTTACATATTAACGATATTAAATATTCTGAATACGATAGTATACATAGAATCTTTAGTTTAATACTTTTACTTTTCTTTTTTATACCTGCTATCGTAAATTATTTTTATTTGTTTAAAAGTTTCGTTTCGTGGTATTTTGATAAATTAATAATTATATTTCCCTTAATTTCGACTTTATTATAAATCTTTAAGATTTGAAATTACATATGAAATCATTTCTATTTATAAATTTATTCTAGACTTTTTATTAGATTAGAAATTTAATTTTAATTTTATATTTGTTACTCAGTTCTTTTTACTAATTATAAATTACTGGATTATATCAGACTTTTAGTTTTTATAGACTCAGAATTATTTAACTTGAATGTTTTAATATATATATATATATATATATTTTACATTAAAACTTAAGTTCGTAAATATTAAATAGTTTTCTTTATTCTTTATTATGAACTTTTATAGTCTTAGTGATAAAGATTCTTTATTCTAATTTGTTCATACTTAAAAATTTAAATCGCGAAAAATTTGGAGTGATTTCTAATATTTTTGTTATAGTTCTTTTATGATTCTACATTTTATTTTATATATTTATTATAACCGGGTTATGTAAAATCAAGGGATTACACTCTCCCCCCTTAGGAAAAGTTTCGTCCTCGAAACTTGTAGAGGTTTGTTTAAATTTCTAAAGAATCTGGTACTTATACTTCCTTCTATTATGATTTTTATTTTTTCTTATAGTCTTTTATATTTCTGTAATACTAGTCAAATATCGTTTTTAAAGATCGAGAATAAAAACTGCATAATTATTTGAAAAACCTATTGATTCATATATTCACTTAAATGGTTGAGGTATCTCTTTAATACCTATATATTCTATGATCAAATAATTAGTTTGAGAGCTTACTTATAGCAAACGAGCCATAAGTTAATCGATTTAAATTACTCTATACAATAAGGCTTATTATCGCCTTTCTATTGATAATCTAACCCAACTCATTCTCATTATCAGGTCTTCTATTTGTTTCTCATTTGTATGTTATTTCAGCCACTCATAGTAAAATAAAGACTAAAGCTTCTTCTAGGTTCTCATTGATATGTCTACTACACTTCCATTATCGTTTATAATTCCATTCTCATCAACGTTCCATATCATTTAGTAGTTCCTTTCTTAGTACAAACAACTTTGATACTAAGATATTACAGTAAGTCGTATAAATCTCTCATCGGGAAATCCTTACTATATTCCCAATGTTTAGTAGAATTCCATCACTATAGCTTCATCTAACTCTTCAAATTGGAATGATTTGTAGCGTCACTTTGTCTTCTGAGAACAATGTGTGGAAATGTGTCCAGATTCCTTACATATAAAACATATTCTTCGTGTTCTTTCCGGACATTTATTAGCTATATGCCCAACATTACCACAGTAATAACACTTATGTTGTAGTTGAGGGCATTTTCTTGGATAATGAGGTCCTTTACACTTCCAGCAAACAAGTTTATTTTTCTTCAATACCTTTATTTCATCCTTTTGAAGTGGCTCAGAACTTTTCCTTTTTGGATGCAGTACTTGTTTCTGAACGGTCATACATTTCCTTTGTAGATGTTTGTTTCCTTTTCTCAAGCCATCCTACTTCATTTCTCCTTTCATACTCCAAGTTTCGTGCTTTTTCAACAAGAGTATTGAAGTCAGGAAGTTCAAATTCAATCAATCTCCTCTGAAGGTATGGTTCTAATCCAGCCATGAAAAATTGCTTTTTCTTCTCTTTACTGTCTTTATAAGTGTCTGGTGCAAATTGAAACAATTGATTAAACTTTTGTTCATATTCATCAATAGTCTTATCATCCTGGGTCAATTCCATCAATTCGGTTTTGTACTTTGTCTCCATGTTGCTCATGACGTTCTTCTCATGTGAAACATCTTGTTGTTCAGTTCTTGGTTGTTCAACTTGTTGGATTTCAGACATTTGTTCGTTTCTTACTTTAGTAACTCTTGTCCTTGAGCTTGTATCCTATATTCATCACAATATAATTCTCTATTAAAATCTCCAAGAACTTCACTAATATATCCAATTATACTAAAAATTTTCTACTCCTGAGTATCATGTAATAATCTCCAAGTGAAAATTTATACTTAAAATCATCATTGATTTATTCCCAAGGTTCAGTTTGCGAGCAACCATTGTTATGCATGCCAATTGGCATAAACAAATCCTTTGGTAATTTTTGGTGCTTAAATCAAACAAACTACCTTTTCCAACTTCTTATTGCACCATTTATGTATTCAAACATAAGGACTTCTTTTTCTTAGTTCACAGATTCAATTTAGGTTATGTCTTGTTACCAAAACTATGACCTTGTTCATTGTAGTAATGATTGATATTTCTGATACTATTATTTTATCAAATTCCAATTTTTCTTAGAACCTTTATGAATGTATCAGGATCATATAATATCCTTCTTACGTCAACTGATAATATCCCAATACAGGAGAAAGTTCTTTCTTTCATTCACCTTCCTAATGTAATACCACCAAAGATATTACTAATTTTTCCACTGATGTGTTGTGTTGTACTATCTATAGTTGTTATGTCTCTTTGTCATTTCCAATTCATCTAATAGAGGGTGGGGTATGTAGTTTTGTCATCAGAAATGTAATTGACCTAGAAGCTTGTGGTTTGGCTTCTATTATAAGACTATACTGTCCTTAGTCATAAGAACAGAAGATAAGACATCACATTTATATGGACAACAAGTGCCCATATAATACTTGTAATATATAACTATATATAGTCTAAATGTCTACATCTTTTAATTTGTAAACTTAATTTATCTACCCAGGTTCTACCCAATCTCACATTTGGTAGGTTACTCCTATCTCTGACAACCTAAGCTCTGATACCAAACTCTGTCACGCCCCAAAATAGGGCCTAGTAGTATCATCCTGTAGTCATCATACCACGTGTGCACCGTAATATGAGAACCGTCTTGCAAGTCAGATATTACAAGACTCTATCTTATAATTGTTACATGTAATGTAGTCATACCAATATATTATATAAATACTAAGGATTCCGATTTTCCTTAGTTTTCCAGAACCGCAGAGAATGGTATCCCCTACCAAATAATGAAATTGAGATCAAACCTATAAAATACAAGATCTTAACCAATTATACCATTTATCTAATTTGTTCTTTGAGACCAATAATCTATGAAACTATCTTCAGCAAGGTCTTTTGATGTAGCACTCTTCACTCATGCTTAACCCAATCCCAGCTAACGTTATACCTGCACAAAGACTGTTGGAGGGTGAGCAAAACCACACGCTCAGTGAGATGACCTGACCAGACCACATATCAAACAATGGAAATCAAGTTTACTTAGCAAACATATGTAATGCCACAATCAAGCATATGAACAAATACAAGCCGGAGAATCCGGAGTCCAAAGCAGGATGGAGATTTACCCCTCTCATCAGGGTTGAAGGAACCAGTAGTACATAGTCTATCCAGAAGAAGCCAAGCATACAGGAATCTACGATTTCTCGTATTAGGGTTATCACTTTTAATATGATAGCTTAACAAACCATCCATGTACATACCTTTAGCAACTCCCTAAGCATTAGTCATCCAAGCAATACCATAAGCGGCGTCCTTCATTTACCACTTAGTTCTTATGGTACCAACAGAATCAAAGGTAACCTTGCGTTGATCTAATAGCTTTTAGCCTAGGTCAACCAAGCATTATCAGAGTCCGGATGGCCAACACGTAATAGACTACTACGCTTTTAGAATGCAAATATGCAATATATGCGATGCATGCCCATTTCATTTTATGGTACCAATAGTTTTTAGTCAGGTTCAGGACGATAATACAATTACAGACAAACATCAACATGCTCCATACAATTGTCATCATAAAGAAATTGTTAATTATAATAAGATGTTTTGGCAATCATACATACACCAAGCAGCAGCATTTACCCAAACCCACATGTAATTCAGTTTGATATGTTATTATCAATGCAACTAACTACAAGCACAAACAATATGATAAGGTCAAAGTCCCTCACCTGTGGTCCTCGCTATATCGCTGTAATAAGCTACTGGTAGTCCAAGAACCGATTTATATTCCTATGGAATGAAATAACATATTGAAATAACCATAAACTATCCAACTTATATTTCATATGTGTGTTATTGAATTTATACATGCTTTTGATATATATTGAATGTGATTTGTGTTCATGATGCATTATGTGTTTTATTATTGTGTTAAATATTCAAATACTCTAGAATTTATTAATATTTAGTTCATAAAATTTAAATTGTATTAACATGTAAGAATTATATTTGGAATGCATTAAAATGAGTAAATAGATCCATGCATGTAAGCCTCATGGTAGCATAATTCTTATACCTTAAAGGAGCTAAAAACAAGGTTAATTAACTAAAGACAAACTTATTAATTAGCCTTTGATAAGTCATTAATTTCCCTTAATTCCTTATGCCTCAAAAGTCAAACCTTAAGATAATATCAACTTTATATTGCAAAATTCGTGCACAAATTTCAGACCACCAAACATGCCTTCAAAAGCTTCAAAACCCCATCTTCTTCTTCTCCAAAGCTCCCTCGTGAACCTATATAGAAAAGCCTTCATTTTCTATATTTTTCACCATCAAAAGCATGCTAGAGGATCACAAAACCAAGGTCTAAAGTTCTATTGGTAAGTATGTGTTTCATGTCTTCAAAATGTGCAAGTTCATTGTTTTTTTTTAGCAATAGATTTTAAGCTTAAATTTGTGTTTGAGGACTTATATGCTTTGTTGGTTGTATGAGAAGTGTTTTGTTGTTATAGGAGTTAGTTGTATATGTAGTATAAGAGATTAGAAGTGTTGAGAAATGCATATGGTTGATGGCTAAGTGTTGGGTGTAGTGATTTGGGGTTTGAAGTATGATTTGTGTATGATGATTTGTGGTGGAGAGTTTGATGATTTGAGTTGGAGTTTATGTTGTTTGAATAAGGTAATGAACATATAACAAGCTTTGGGAAACTTGAATGAGTTTAAGAGAAATTTGGAAGTGTAAAATTAACTTGAAAAACAGAGGAGTTTAAAAGAATTTTCGCAACTTGTTACAGAGTGTACGCCGGCAAAGTACGCTGGCGGTGTTGAATCCTACGCTGCCGGTGTACGTTGGAAATTTGCGGTGTTGAAGATGCACTCGGGGACCAGAATCATCGACCCTTAACGCTGGCAAATTTTAATTTACGCCCGGCGTTGAAGTCCGGCGTTGGATTCCCTGTTTCGTAGCCTGTTTGTAATTTAGCCATAACTTTTTCATGACCTCCGTTTGAGGTGATTCAAGTTGCGTTGGAAAGCTTAAAAAGATATCTACAACTTTCATGTTTTAAGATTTTACAAATTACAAAAGTATCAGTGCTTAAATTTCAATTCTTTCCAGCTGATACACTTTCCAACAAAGTTTAAAACTCATTGTTGTTTGCTAAAAGTTGTCCAAAGCTTGATAAATGGTCATTTAAGTATTTGTTGAGTATTGTATGATAATATATGATATCTAAATGCTATGTGATGATGTTATAATGATTTATTTGAATTTCTTTGGATGATTATACTAGAGCTTTGATGAACATATATACTTGAACTAAGTGTGAGTTTGCAATTATTTTGTTACAGTGATTGATTCCCTTTCGGTTATTCCCATTGACTCTCAAGCTAGTACAGGTACGCAGTGACTTGCTTGTATGTTTGTTAGGGTAGGCATACTTAAATTTGATATAAATTCCAAATGACTTAAATATTGCTTGATTTGCTTGTGTTTTCACCGTTGAATCCGGTCCGAGGAGCGGTAACTTATCATGATGCAATGATATGTTAGTGTAGGCGCTTAGGCCAATAGTCATGATGCAATGACTAGCTCGGCGGATAATCGATAGGAAAATGTAGTAACTGAGCAACATTTACTTATTCTTGAAAAGAAATAGTATAACTTAATTCAATGTTTATGGGAGCATGTGAATTAAATTATATTATGGATTGAGTTAAGTGAAGTTGGGCAACGGCTATATAACCTATATGAGATTATTCTTTTCAGTGTAACGTTATCTAGGAGATATAGATATTCGGGCTATCTATATCAACCCCCTGAGCGTCGTGAGCGTTACTCAGGATCCCCAGAATCCCATGGCTTGTTCCGGAGTTTGAATACTCCAATGATGATTTGATCAATGGTTTCTAATGAAAGATAAATAAAACATTAATGTTGCATTGCATTAGCTAGGTATGATTGTCACTTCGCTTTTGAGTGTTGTTGCTGTGTACTGGGCCTTTGGCTCACTGATGCTATATTTCAGGTAATGACGATTGTTATGATGATATGGGCTATGGGTCGGATTGGGAGAAGTTCATGGATGAGTGGGGCGAGTAGGAATCGAGTGCAAGATGGCAAGGAAGGAAAATTTTGAACAAGTTGTGGGTTCAATTTTGTATTTTGTATTTTGAATAGAGGCTTGTTAGTTAAGCCTTGTTTGTATATAAAGACTTAAAGTTATTTTTCTTGTTTTGTAAAAACTTATGTAAGTTTTGTTGTGTCATGTGTTTGACACAAGATTGTAAATTATTTCTTTAAAAGTTATATATGAATAGATTACTCAAGTGAGTAATCCTTTTGTAAAAGTCTTTATATCAAGTTATAGTGGGATTAAACAAACAATTCACATAAATTGTTAGATTTAGGACAACCTTACATATAATATGAAAATATTATATGTGGTTGGGGACTTGACTTGCTAAATCTTAAGGATTGGTGGGTCGGGTCTTTACACTATATTTATTCTTATACGATTATTCCTGTAAGAGAAGTCTTCCTAAAATTAAGGGTGCTAACTTTAATCACCTAATTTTAAATTAAACTTAATTATTATGGTATATATTAATTTAATCGAATTCCTATGAATATCTAAATATTCTATATTTGACAAAGTTTCTATTATTTTTAAGGTCTTTTTAAGGTTCTAACCTTTATAGTAAGAAATAATTATTTGTTATTTATTTTCATTTTGCTTCTCTTGATCTTTAATTGTTATCTATATTTTTATTTAAGGGGTTTACTTTTCTTTAAGTTGTATCGCCTTATATAGAAGATTCTTATTTATTAAATACTTATCTTGTAATTTTTGGAGATTACATTGCTTGTGAATTAAGCTTTTACAATTTTCTATTGTTGTATATTTTCTTTATATAAAACAGATTTTTATTATTTACCAAAATTTCATTCTCTATTTACGCAATATACTAAATTTAATATCAATGATATTAATAAATATAGTAGTAATACTAGTATCAAAGATAATGGTGTTTGTATTAGTTTTAATGTTACTACTAAGAGTAAAAATAATTTTAATTACAAAAACAATTTAATAGTTTTAGTAACAAAATCAATAATACTAATATTGGTAATATCAATAGGCTTAATAATAATTTTAATATTACTACTAACAATATTATTGATATTAGTAATAGATCAACAATATTCGTAATATAAGCAATAATATTGCTTAAGAAAATAAACTTTAATAATAAAATTAATATCAAAATATTTATTCATTTATTTATTTATTTATTTTTATATATCATTTCATTAAAAATATAAGTAGTTTAAGTTATATTTCTATTATTTTTATCTAAACATAAATTACGGAATATTTTATCATAATCATTTTATTTAGATTAATTAAATTAATTTATCAATTATTATTGTTATCATTATTATTATCCTTATTTGCAAAGATACAGGGACATTTCGTCCCAGGTTTCTATTTTTTTTTTAAAGTTATTTCATTATATTATTATATTTATATTATTATTATTATTATTATTATTATATAGTTCTCAAGGAGAACTTCATCCAGGGGACGTCATTTACGTCCCCCTAATTTTGGGATATTATTATTTTATTTTTATTTTTATTTTTATTTTTTTAATAAAGTTTAATTATTAATTTTATAATAAAAATTCGTAATAAATAAAATATAAATTTTTAACACTTTTTACATTACTAAAACACATACTTATAATCCATATCTTACATAGCTCCTACTAATAAAACTAATATTAAAAATTAATTAAAAAATCATAATATTTCAGAATTAATAAATAAAATATTATTAATTATTTTATCTAACCAAAATAAATAAAATTATATTTTTCTACATTCTTAATAATACTGAAGTATTTACATCTACATATACTTAAATAACTATATATTACTAAAAATAATTCCAAAAATTATAAAAAAATTATTTTCACTTCAGAATAAAATAAATATATATTTTTAATAATTAACCAACCTATCAGAATTAATAAAACTAATTTAATTAATCTTCTTTTTTTAAAAAAAAAATTCTGCACATATTGGTTACTATTCACGTGAACAGTATCAGGGCACTATTCATCATCTTCAACCTTGGTTTTGATCCGATTTTCCATTGTTTTACACACATAAATTCATTCTAATTCATTCCTAAGCATTTATACATGATATTTCTATACATATAACACCTAAAATCATCAAAACTCATCCTTAGTTCATGATTTTCGGATTAAATTGTGCAAATTAAAGTTTATGAACTCTTACCTTCTTGGAGCTATTTGGACGTGATTTGAAGCTTGTTTTTTGTTGTATTGTGATCCTAATATCATTAGGAGTTAGTTCCAATACTTGTTTTTAAAAAAAAAACAAACCGAAATACAACAACTTACCTTGACACCAATTTAAGCGTTTTTCATATTATTTTCTTCTTTGATTTGAACTGAGATGTTTAGGACGATTTGATTTCTGTTTTTAGGTTGATTGGATTGCTCAATAGGTGTTTGTTTGATCTGAAAAATTTGAGAGTAAATGAAGGTTGTTTGCTTGCCCAATATGATGCTTCAAGGTATATATATAGAAGAGAAAGAAGGACAAGTTGCAGCTGCATATCTCCTCCGAATTCCTTCAGTTTTGATCTCATTTGGCTGTTATTTTTACTTCAATTATGCTCTATTGAGTTGTCATTATTTGGTTGATCTTTTAGGTTGATTTAGTTGACAAAAGGATGCATTATTGATCCCAAAAATCCGGCTCCTCTTCCTCGTAGCTTCCCCACCGCATTTGGTAGCCGAATCATTTATATATATATATATATTAGTTGATAATTATTTTAGATTTAGGATATATATAAATAAAATATAAAGATAAGATAATGAATTTATAACCGTATAAGGAGAGAGTAAAAATATAAATTTGTGAAAAAATCAATTTTGCGGGTTTAAGTGATACGTATATTAAATACTGATTTGGTAATATTTTTAGATGAGAAGTTTCATATTCGCGTTATTAAATATTCTAAATATTATGGTATACATGAAATTTCTATTAAAGATTTGTATATATGTGTTTGAATTTTCGCTTTTTGTTGAGGAATTGGCCGCGTCCTGGGAGAAGTTGAAATTGAAAAGCAAATTCAATACACGTAAAACGTAACTAAACAAAACAAAACAAAAAAATGCAAATGAGTTAGGATGTATGAAAATATAAAAATAATAAGAAGATAATAAATTTATAATCAATAAATATGTAAGGAGTGAGAAAAAATATAAATTGTTGAAAAAAATTAATTTTGTGGATCTAAATAACACGTATGATAAATACTGATTTGATAATATTTTTGGATAAAAATTTACATATTAACGATATTAAATATTCTGAATACGATCGTATACATAGAATCTTTAGTTTAATACTTTTACTTTTCTATTTTTATACCTGCTATCGTAAATTATTTTTATTTGTTTAAAAGTTTCGTTTCGTGGTATTTTGATAAATTAATAATTATATTTCCCTTAATTCGACTTTATTTATAAATCTTTAAGATTTGAAATTACATATGAAATCATTTCTATTTATAAATTTATTCTAGACTTTTTATTAGATTAGAAATTTAATTTTAATTTTATATTTGTTACTCAGTTCTTTTTACTAATTATAAATTACTGGATTATATCAGATTTTTAGTTTTTATAGACTCAGAATTATTTAACTTGAATGTTTTAATATATATATATATATATTTTACACTAAAACTTAGTTCGTAAATATTAAATAGTTTTCTTTATTCTTTATTCTTTATTATGAACTTTTATAGTCTTAGTGATAAAGATTCTTTATTCTAATTTGTTCATACTTAAAAATTTAAATCGCGAAAAATTTGGAGTGATTTCTAATATTTTTGTTATAGTTCTTTTATGATTCTACATTTTACTTTTATATATTTATTATAACCGGGTTATGTAAAATCAAGGGGATTACAAACTTAAAGGACAAAATTTTTGGAAATTCATTTATCTTTGAAAATTTAGGAAATGAAATTATAATAGGAAAACACTCACTTATAACAACCCAAGAAATTTTAAGTTTTCTTTTAACAATTTAAAAAGGAAAATTTTTAAAGTCTTCATCTTTTAAAACTCTTAAAGACAAATTATTTTGTGAAAAATTAATGCTGAGACAACACTACAAAAAATTATTCTTACAATATGATTATATATTTATGTATCAAAAGGATTTTTCAAACCATATACATGTTTATATATTTGTTTAAAGAGTTTTCGGTAAATAAAGTTTGGAAAATCATATTTAAATGTTAGGAATTTTGTAACTATTTTGTACCGTGGTATTTTGCAACCCAAATAGATTTTTGTGACAAAAATAATCTTAGAAATGGATAAATATTTTCAAATAGGTAGAAAATGATATACAATATGCGAAATTTCGAGTTAAAATGGCCAAGTTATGGCCATATTAAGTTAGAATTTCCTTCTATCCAAATTTTAACACAAATACAATAATAAAATTAGAAAGTTCAAGTAGAACTTCCACAAAATACTCATTTCAAATATTTCTTTTGTTTAGATAACGAAGCTTAGGAGAATCCGTATTCGAATGACTATTACAAGTAAAGAATTTTAGTAAGGATGGACGAGTGAGTTTATCTCCTACTTTTACGTACTTGATTGTGCTTATAGCTAGAAGCACTAGAAGTAGAAAAAGATGAAAATGGATTATGCATGATAATATTGGTTGAAAGAATACTAAGCATATCGAGACATGAATTGTTGTTAATTAAATTGTGTTTTAATATTATCATGCTGGAGTGTATGCAAATTTTATGATTGCCTTAAATTACCTTAATCATATATTACGAGTTATATTAATTGATTTATGTATATCATGTAGTTAGACTCATTTCATCAGCTACTATGCTCGATAGAACAAGAGTATAGTAGTAGGGTTCACAGAACTCGTAAGTCCGCAAGATAGGTGAATAGGAGCTCAAAGAACTATTTAAGGATGGGCGAATAGGAGCCCGAAAGAACTATTTAAGGATAGGCTAGTAGGATCCTGAAATAAACTACATAATTGGATTTCAAATGTGGGTTTTAAAGAGCCCGAAGCAGTTAACCACGAATGGAGGGATAAATCCATTCAGACATATGATTTTCCGGTAGATCATATGTATTGCTTGTTCACTTACTTGAATACCTTTCATATGCTTGTTTAATAACTTGTTTGAATTTATTAATATGAGTACGTTAAACCAGGAATATTCTCACTAAGTTAGTTGAGCTTATACCATAATAGACTTTTGTTGACACAGGATCGATATCTCTTTTGCGAGGACTTCATATAACCAAGTGGAATTATGTTTTGGGAAGCTTTTGGAAATCCTTTTGAAGATCTTAGAATAGATTTCCTTTAAAATCTTTTGGTTCTAGTATTGTTTCTTTATGTAAAAGACTAAGTTTATATTTTGTTCTTTGGAAATTTATCAAGGGAATGCTCCTAAGATGATGTAACGACCATATTCCTATAATGTTGAAGTTAGATATTTATCTAGATTTCTTATATGTTATATTTACTATCTCGAACTACACATCCCACCGGTGTCTCCTATTGTTATGATGATGCCTTGCATATGATGTTGAAGCTTTCGCATGACTTCGGGAAATCATCATTAAGTTTTAATATCGTATGCGATGAATTGTCATGTTTAGGATACACTTTAGGGCGTGATAGTTAAGTGGTATCAGAGCATCAAGGTTAGGGAAGAAAACCATAGGTTTTGAAGTAGAAGTCTTAGAGGCATGATAAGCTTAGGAATAAATCATGAGAGTGTTAAGAAGATTCTTGTGAAGTTGTGAGTATCTATAAGGAAGATTAGTAGAGGAAAAGATAGATAGATTTTTCATCATAAGACAAAGGAACCATAGGTGGAGTGAAGGAAAACCTAAGAATCCTATGAAACCGCCTTGTCCGATAAGATAAGAACAATTTAGGAAGTCCTAGAACCATAGCACTTGGGATATTATGGTATCAAGTGAGAAGATCGCATATTTTACAGCCTCACCAGAAATATAAGTGTAGAACTAATTTATGTCCTCAAGTGAACTCCTAAACCGTCTTTAGAATTGAGAAAATGTCAACTTTATAAGAAATCAAAATTTCCTGCTTTTGAATAAAAAAACCAATAAAAGACTATAGGGTTTAGCTTTAACGACAAGTACATCCATCGATGTGCCAAAAGACAAGGACTCTCATCCCTACTGCCAAAGGTCAAAATAGCCATTAACGTATTGGTTGAAATTTCAAAATTTGCATGCATTTAGATGATAGCCTGCATGCTTGCTTCCTCCATTTGCAACTTAGTCAAATGTTTTAATGGTTGTGAGAATGAAATATAATGACGTTGAATTGGAGGTAAGGTATAACGTCCCCCTCCAATTGAATGTATTGTTCAAATTAGAAGAATTAATTATACGTGCATGAAGTCCTTATATTTTATCCAAATGGTTCAGAGGCTTTTTTCTATTGTTGACATTTATCATTAATTTTCTATAATTTTTCATGACAAGTAGGCAAGATCTGGAGGG
This sequence comes from Combretum micranthum, assembly GCA_024138025.1. Taxonomy (NCBI): domain Eukaryota; kingdom Viridiplantae; phylum Streptophyta; class Magnoliopsida; order Myrtales; family Combretaceae; genus Combretum; species Combretum micranthum. The sequence goes on from JAMXBD010000130.1 coordinate 500,891, forward strand.
GGAAAAAAACCTATTCATGATTCTGGTAGAATCGAAACTAACCTGTGAAACCTGCTAATTTCCAAAAACCGAGAATTGACCGGCCTTTCATAGGTATGGTTGCAGTTCCTCCAAAATGGTACCGGTGAACTAATGGTTTAGGTACAAAATCGTATTGGAACCAACTTGTATTGATGTCTATTCGTGCATGTAAAATTAATTCTTCTAATTTGAACAATACAGTCAAATGAAGAAGACGCTATACCTCACCTCCAATTCAATATCATCATATTTTATTTTCACATCCATTAAAACATTGGTTGAAATTTCAAAATTCGCATGCATATAGATGATAGCCTGCATGCTTGTTACCTCCTTTTGAAACTTGGTCAAATGTTTTAATGGCTGTGAGAATGAAATATGATGATGTTGAATTGGAGGTAAGGTATAATGTCCCCTCTAATCAAATGTATTGTTCAAATTTGAAGAATTAATTATACATGCCCAAACTCTTTATATTTTACCCAATGGTTTGAAGGCTTTTTTCTATTGTTTATATTTATCTTTATTTTTCTAAAATGTTTCGTGATGGGTAGGTGGGATCTGGAGGGAAAAAGAAAAAAAAAAACTCTTCACAGTTTCGAGTATAAAACACTCCAAACCTTCACCTAGATTAGAAATTAGGCTTAAATAGATTAAATGAATCATAGGGTATAATTAGACAAGTTGATATAATTATAACAATAATAAATTAAGTTGAAATTGAGATTTTGGATTCCTAAATCTCTAAACATGTCATTAAAATGTTTAGAGGATTCATAAACCTTCAAACTATAGCTAAAATATCAATTCTTAAATCTCTGTAAAATTTGAGTTTATTTGCTTAAATAAAAATATCAGTTCTTAAACCCAAACTCAAGTTAAATATCCTTTTATCTAAAGTAAATTCCTAAATTAAGTTATCATTTTAAGTTCTTAATTTCTAACCTATTAGTTCAGAAATCATCTTTTAAATGCTTCTAGAACTATAGATATTGATCTGATAGTTCTAACCCTATACCTAAATTCTAAAATATCCTAAATATTTAATCCTAATCCTTTTTATGTTCTTTTTGTTGCTGCCTTTACCTTTTTTCTTTCTCATTTTCTTTCCTTCGTATCTTTCTTTCTTTCTCTCTTTAGCTTCTTCTTCCTCTTTTCCCTTTCTCTTCTCCAATTCTCAAGTTCAAGAGGATTAAAAGTAGAAATCAAAGTTAGAAAGAACAAATCATGGTAGAGGGAGCCCCATATTAAGAAAGAAGAGGAGTTCATGTTCCCTAAAAGCTAAATAGATTTATTATATGTTGTTTTGTTTATGATTTTGAATTTAAATGATATATAGATGTTAGAAATGGGTTCAAAGTGCTTTTTACATATGTAATTCTTGGTTGATTGTATGTTAGAGCTTGGGATTATGAGGATGATGATGATGATTGATGATGACGTTAATGATGATTTGATGAAGATAATGATGGTGTTCCTTGTTGATGATGATGTTGTTGTTGATGGAGTTGATGATGATGAATGATGTTGATGATACTTGACTCAGGTTTTGGGCACTTGTGATGATTGGAAGAGGATTTGTGGATGAGTGAAGTGAGTAGAAGTGTGGATATAGTTTAGTTATTTTATTTCTTTTTGTTTTGTATTAATAAGAGCTGGATTTATGATTTAAACTTGTTATATTCCTTAAAGGGCATAATAGAGCCCATGTTTTGTAATTAAACTTTTGTAAAGCTTTGTTTAATCGAATAATTTTCCACTGGAGAGAGTGGAAGTTTTGAAATGTCTTTATTTCGAAATTGTTTTATAAAATTTATTTCCATTGCTAAATCTAGTTGTTGCCAGAATCTAACTAGGTGATTTCATAACCTAAAATTGAGTAGCAATGTTCAACATAAACAAAATCTTTTTAAAAGAGCCCGAGCATGTAATACTTTAGAGTATTATACGTGAAGGTAGTGCCTTAAATAATTTAATCATCGAATTAAATTTTTTCTTGGGGCATTACAAAGTATAACCGGAACTAACCCATGAAACCCACCAATTCCCAAGAACCAAGAATTGACGCAACCTTCACTAGTATGGTTATAGTTCCATCAAAATGGGACCTGTGAACTAGCGGTTCAAGTACAGAACCGTCCCCGAACCAACTTGTGATGATGTCTATTCGCGCACGTATAATTAATTATTCTAATTTGAACAATGCAATCAATTGGAAAGAGACATTATACCTTTCCTCCAATTTAACATCATCATGTTTCATTCTCACAGCCATTAAAACATTGGTTGAAATTTCAAAATTGCATGCATTTAGATGATAGCTTGCATGCTTCTTTCCTCCTTTTGCAACTTACTCAAATGCTTTAATGGCTATGAGAATGAAATATGATGCTATTGGATCAGAGGTAATGTATAATGTCCCCTTCCAATCGAATGTATTGTTCAAATTAGAAAAATTAATTATACATGCTCGAACTCCTTATATTTTATCCAAAAGGTTTGGAGGCTTTTTTTTTCCTATTGTTTATATTTATCTTTATTTTTCTGAAATTTTCCATGATGGCTAGGCAAGATCTTGAGGGGAGGGGAACCTCTTCATGGTTTAGGTATAACCAGAACTAACCCGTGAAACCTACCAACTCCCAAGAATCAAGAATCGATACGGCTTTCACTAGTATGGTTACAGTTCAACCAAAATGGGACCCCTGAACTAGCGGTATAGGTATAGAACCGTACCTGAACCAACTTATGATGATGTATATTCGTGTATGTATAATTAATTGTTTTAATTTGAACGATACAATCCAATTCAACACCATCATGTTTCATTCTGACAACCATTAAAACATTAGTTGAAATTATAGGGTTTCAAGCGAATTTAAAATAAAATTATGCTACGGAAAAATCAAAAACCTTAAAACGGAATCCATATGTTTTCATTAAATTAGGTACCAATAGGAATGAATCCGAAAAATACCTTGCAATTTCGTATCAAGAGATTTAAATTCAATCGCTTGTAATTTGGATCTAAAAGGCACCACGATTTCGTTACGCCCTCTACGTAGTCGACACGAACAAAGCACACCCAAAAGGAATCACTTTTGTATGCTAGCGCAATTTAGAACACTTCCAGATTGATCAGGAAGAATCGAGTTTTTTTCCTCTCTTGTGTTTTCCTCTCTATTAGGGTTATAGATTTTCTCTGCCGTCTAATGTGACGGTGAAAAGTCATAACCCTAAAGAGACCTTATCACTCCTATTTATGATATGTCAGTATTTTTTTTACTAGCATTAATGCCCTTAATCTTATTAGGGTTGGACATGATAATAACTCTTTTAAAATACTTAAATTATTATTCATATTAATAATTTATTTATTTATTCTTCCCATTGGACTTTAAAATCAAATCCATGTTCCTTTTTTGCTTATCTTTTGTGTGTGACCCTATAAGTTCATTTGATATTGGCAGTTAACTTGAAAACTATTTTCAGTAAACAAAACATAAGCGGCCTCTAGCAAGACATTATGTTTACTTAAATCGAATGAAGATCGATGATTCAATTTTACCTGTTCTATAACTTATGTCATCATTCTTATTGTCTCGCAATATCTAGATTGAATATAAGACATGGACAATGTCACCATTATATTATTTAATCTTGTTTTTTATCGATCTATAAGTGAACTTATAAAACAAATGAAATTGATAACACTATCAATTCATTTGAGCACGACCATGCATTTGTCAGTCTCACTTATCGAGGGGCCCAAAGATATCTTACTCATAAAAAGAGGGACAAATCCCATCTTAATCACTTAACCTCCTCTACATGATTCATATTATGCCCAATCAAAACCTTTATAATTATTCTGTTAAGAACAACGTTTAATTCAGTCAAACATAATGTTACTTATGTTGGAATCTATGATGATTTCAGGTCTAAGGATATATCGACACTACTATTATAAGACTCACTTATGACTCTGGTCCATGTAGTGATCTCATAGCGGGTCAATCCAATATATATAAATCTCCAATATATATACTTATGAATTTTATCTGTATCTCTATACACATAAACATCTCATGATCATCAAATAAAACTCATACTGGATTTAATTCACCATCAATTCACAATAATAAGAATCCAAGAATAAATAGATTATTCATGAATTTTTATTATAAAATAAACATCCAAACTTTATAATAAAAATACCTCTAAATTAAAATATACATGAAATAACAATACTTAATAATTGGCCTAGAGTACAATCACTAACAGAAATTTCAAATTTTGCATGTGTTTTGGTGATAACCTACATGCTTGTTTCCACTTTTTGCAACTTTGTCAAATATTTTAATGGCTATGAGAATGAAATATGATGATGTTGAATTGGAGGTAAGGTATAATGTCCCTTTCTAATCGAATGTATTGTTCAAATTAGAAGAATTAATTATACATGCCCGAACTCCTTATATTTTATTCAAATGATTTGGAGGCTTTTTTCTATTGTTTACATTTATCTTTATTTTTTAAAAAATTTTCATGATGGGTAGGTGGGATCTAAGTGGAAAAAGAAAAAAAAAATCCTCTTGATTGTTCAGGTATAACCAGAACTGACCTGCCAAACCCCTCAGTTCCCAAGAACTAAGAATCAACACGGCCTTCACTGGTCTAGTTACGGTTCCACCATAATGGGACCTGTGAACTTGCAATTTAGGTACATAACCATATATGAACCAACTCGTGATGATGTCTATCCGTGCACGTATACTTTACTCTTCTAATTTGAGCAATACAATCAATTAGAGAGAGAGGTTATACTTTACTTCCAATTCAATATCATCATATTTCATTCTCACAACCATTAAAACATTGGTTGAATATTCAAAATTTGCATACGTTTGGATGATAACCTACATGCTTGTTTGCTCTTTTTGCAACTTAGTCAAATGTTGCGGGTATGACCTGCTGGTTCTATGGGATCCAGCGGGTTTGACACTCTACCTGCACATGGCAAACCCAACGAATCATTGGGTAGATCGAAACCACCTGGTTGGGTCTATTTCCAAGTAAGACCCAACCCATGATGATATCTACCCATAGGCAAACCATAAGTCCTAAAGATATCTGGTGGTAACTCTCCTCTCCTTTAATTCTTAAATCCAACAATGTTTACGGGATTTGACCTAATTTGGGAATTGAAAAACTATTCAACGGGTATTAGACTTTGCTCTTTAACTTACGCTTACTAAAAAATGCTAATAACATGCATTTTTAGTGAATCAAATTGCATATATCTTAAAAAGCCATATGCTAGCTTTAGCAAAATTATATCTTAACCTAGTTAATATGACCCTTTTCCGATAAAAAATGAAAAAAAATAGATAGGTGCTCAAATGTTTGTGCCCTTATATCATTGCTTTTATTATCTTCAAATATCATGAGCACATTAAAAAAAAAAAAGTATTTCTAAAAATTTAATGGGAAATGTTTGAATATCTCCTAGAGTATTTATCGGCGATATGGACAGATGATTTAAACTCTCAAATCACACTTATACAAGTTTGTGTTTTTATTTTATGGACACATACATTGTCTATTAGTCAGTTGGAACGTCCTTGTTCTTATTTAACGTACACCGACATTGTCTATTATTATTTAATTCCAAAGGCCATTGGTTATATAATGTTTCCCTTCTACAGCTTCACCCCAATGCAAATACATTCACCCTTTTCTGTTTAGACAAAAAAGATAACCAAGATGGTATCTCCTAGAACTGGTGAGAACGCACAAGGCACGGCCGTGGCAACCCCAGAAGCTAGTGAGAACACACAAGGCACGACGGTGGCAACTCCAGGAGCTAGCGAGAACCCACAAGGCACGACGGGGGTAACCAATCCGACGCAAGATAGGGATGATATAAAAGATCTTGAAGAAATTATCATGAAGCAAGAAGAGAGAATAAACAACCTACAAACAAAAGCCATTCAATTCGTGAATCTTTATTTTGTTTTCCAAGGAGTCATACTCTCTTCCTCTTTTTGTAGTTCCGTCAAATGTGAACTTTGGTTTCTACCTATCCTTCTTTCATCACTTGTTTCTATCTTCAACATTATCGCGTTCCACCACACGATTCGTAAGCTATGGGTCTACTCCGAAGAACTAGATGAATTGCAAAAGGACCTCTCGTTACGACTAAGAGCTAGATCTCAAACTCACGAGGGAAAAAATAATGCTGCTCAATCTAGTTTACTTTTGAGGTTGAGACTGGACAACAAATCCAAAACTATAGAACGATATATACTCTATTATGGGAGTTTTGTGTTAATGATTTTATTCACTTTTGGTATGTTAATAGCTTCAAAGTTTCTTCTTTGTGGTCATGAGAGTCCAACCCCATATGTATGTATGAAGAAATGTTAGGGTATTAAGGAGATCGAATCATGATGATGATCTATACACGCTTTTATATCATCTTTCTTGTTGCAACAAAACAAATCTTTTAATGGTATCTTTTTGTACAAAAATAAGTAAAAATAGTGTCATTTGGATAGTAATGTTAAGCGCAAAAGTCATTACTCTTTCCCATGTTTTACTTCTTTTCGCCACAATTCAGCAGATTGTGTTAATAGATTAATGCTATATTTGATATCTTAATGTTGATAACAGTCACACTCCAGCATTCTCAGGCGAGTTCATACGCCTAAGAAAGGTTAAAACTCGCCTGAATTGGCTTAAATTGGCGAGTCCAATTGCCAAAAGGACTCATCAGTTATGTTTTGCTCATATTGGACATCAAGCGGCAAGTCCTGTTGCTTACATGACAAAAACAACAAGTCTTATCACATATGTTAGGTAGGTTGTTCACTGTACCAAACCAAACCGAAACGAACCGGAAAATGCAGTTTTTTTATATTTTAGTTTAATTTGCGATTTGATTTAGGAAGAGTCTAAATGGTTATTTTCGGTTTAATGGGTTGAATCAAACTAAACAGTTTAGAACCCAACTAGGGATGCAACCAAGGCAAGTTTGGGACGGGTCATGTAAAACCCAAACCTGACCCGGTTCTCTATAGGATCGCCCAAACCTGTCCCGTGACCCTACAAGATTTTATGTGTAATATCCAAATCCACGCCCTGTAAGGTCATGGTGTCGACCCACCCGCTTCGTTGACCCGATTTTCTATTTACATTTTTTTTTCTTTTTTGTCCTTTTTCATACTTTTTATTCATCAATTTTCTACTTGCTTATTTGTTTCAACTTCTTTTCATTTGATGGTAAAACTACACATTTAAAAAAAAAAAAGTGAGTAAGCTAAACAATTGATTTTTTATGTATGACAATCAATTTATAACACAACATATTACAATTTACTTTACTTGAGGACTGACATAGATACATAAATACAAATATTGCCTCTTATTAATCATAAAAAAGCATTTGGCCAAAAAAAAAAGCATGACATTCTTATTTGAACAAAAAAATAAATTACACAATCATAGAGATATAAAAATAATAAAAAATGGATATATCCAAATTTTGATATTGTAAAATTGTATTTTATTTTTAGTAATCTTAGAGGGTTGAGTCGACCCTATAGGGTCATAACAATGACTCGAACCTGACCCGTGACCCTATAAGGTCACAAAAATGTTTTCCAAAGCCGTCCCATAACCTTATAGGGTTTTTAGTGGGTTGGGGGGGTCGGGTACCCTATAATGACCCGCCCAGTTGCATCCCTAACCCCAACCAAACCATTTCACATTTAGAAAAAAAAAAAAAAAAAAAAAAAAAAGAGCCATTTTATTCATTCATAACTCTTAAATATTAGAGTCATATGTGATATTTTACTCTAATATCATGTATGTTTGCAATATGTTATGATAGACTTGAAATGGAATCACAATTCTAAATTCTTATACCGTTCTTATTTTTATATGCATCTTTGAAAGGGAATTGAATAAGATTTCAATTTATAGATTTATTAAGAGGAAAAGTTATTCTATTCCAACTTATGAAATGTAAAATACCTTTTTAACTATATTAATTTTATTTATAAATATAAGTATTATATATTTTACATAATACATCATTAAATGTATTATATAACTAATAATATTAAACAAGCAATCTTTTACTTATCTCAAAAAATATAGAATAGGCTTTTAATACCTTAATATAAAAGATAAATTCTTAATATTTTGCACATCTCTTTGACACACTAATTGTTTTTTTTATAAATCTTTTCCTAAAATAATATAACGAATTTTTATAAATCATGATGTCCTTTATTATTATTTTCAAAATCTTAAATACATGTTTTCCTATTTTATTTTCATTGATTTTAAAACATTCCTAAAACTATAGAAAAGGTTTTCATAAATTTAAATGTTCTTTATTATTATTATTTTCAAAACTTTCACAATATGTTATCCTTATTTTATTAATTTTAAAGTCTTACCAAAACTGGCATGTAGATATTCCATTTTTACTCAGTTAAGCTTAAAATTACATAAGAAGGATTCATCTAAAGAATTAAATTAATTTAAGTGAGCCAAAATTATAAGCCTAATAATAATGTTGTAAATAATAATGTAAATAATAACAATAATATTTTAAAAAATCGTTTTCGTGTGCTACATTGGCATTTCATCTTCTTCATTTAGGCTTGTTAGGCAACTCATTGAGCCTACTTCACGGCCATTTTTTACTCATTTTCATTTGTAATTTCACCAATTGATGGCAAAATTGCAAGTTAGACTTGTAGTAGTTTCAATTAATACCAAATTTATAGGATTTCATGAACATTAGCTAGATCAAATCGAAGCCTAAAAATTAGGAAAAATCAACCTTTTACTTTCCTAAATAATCACAATCTGTGTCAAATTTGAATAAATTAGGCAAGACAAAAGATATGAAAAGTAAACACGGCTACCATAGGTTGTGGTTAAGTAGCAACCTGCATTTGAAGCTAAGAATGTGAGAATCTACCTTGGTAGGTTATCATCATCACGTGTTCCCTCTTACACCACCCCGAATGAGATCACCTTAAGCACATGTTATGCCCTAACATCATGGCTCTGTCGGCTAAACCTAGGCACTATCCTATCATCTTGGCTTCTATGCCTTAAGCCCTGACATCATGGCATTCGTGCCTTAAGCCCAAGCAATACCCTAGCACCTCAGCTTTTATGCCATAAGTCTAGGCACTAACCTAGCAATTTGGCCTATGATGCACCTTATCATTAGGCTCTAAGCTTAAGTAATGACATAGTAATTTAATGAAGCTTGCAATAGAGTATTTCTTAGGTGGGACAATGAACTATATACTACACTAAAGTTAAAACAACAAGTTCCTTAGAAGTACTACTTCCTTAAAGATAAAAGGAATTTGAGGGAAAAATGATATCAGAAGGGAAATCCCATATCAGATTACGTTCAACTTGAATCATGCCTATAGAATAATGTTCTCATGCAGTGTTCCCCATGAAAGGCATGTTGGCATGCTACCATGATGAATACTTAATCCGATGGTTTTGTGCAATATTTGCTCTGCAACAGCCCTTCATGGACTAACATCATTATTTTTATCTAAATTTGAACCCCAAAACTTGCATCATCAATGATGAACATCTTGGAGTCCATATAAGATTCAAGACTTCATAAAACAAAGTTTATAAGGGGTAATTAAAAAGTTGTTGCTGACTAGTAAAGCAATGACTCCAAGGAGTACGACAACATGTTAGGCTTGTGTACCATAAACTGGTAAGAGTATTTACTCCTGGGCACATTATAACCCATTGCAATTAACAAAGACAACTCCCTGGTAACTTAGTCAAGTAGTGACAAATACTCCTCTTGACTAACAAAATCAAAGATTTTGATCCCATATGGTAAATGCCACGATTGCTACTTAAGCGCCATTAAATACTTTTTCAAAAGGGATTGTTTAAATACTATCATTGGTAAGCAAGAACCTTACTCCAATGTGTTAAATGCTATAAGAGGTCCCTTAAATCTTTAAGTCTAAGCAAGCCTCATATCCATGATAGTTTCAGAAAAGGCCCCTTAAATCATATGAACTAAATAGCCTTATGATGTTAATACACTTAACAACCTATATAGGAGGTCGTACCAAATATAATCATAATATCTAATACACTGTTGCTACCTTATAAGACCATAGTCTCCTAGGTGCACAATGATACAACTATATCATGCTGACTGATAGAAGCATTGTCTCTCAGGCACATGATAATATGATATCATGCCTCACATTTGTGAAAAGCAATGCTTTATAAACATATTAGGAACAATTAAGTATTGGGAATCACCCTCTTAATCAAATCAATTCAATTACTAAGATGTCAAGCCCATAAGACACATAATACTATTGCTACTTAAAGCGTGATTGACTACTACTCTAAGTACCGACAATGTCATTGCTAACAAGTGAGAGCACTTCTTCTATGCGCAACACAATAGTCATAATAAACTATCATTACTCCATGACTCATTGCTACTAAGTGAAAGCATTTCTTCCTAAGCGCATGAAATACCCCAAATCTTCACCAAGATTAGAAATTGAGTTTAGATAAAGTAAATAGATGAAATGAATTATATGACCTAATTAGACAAGTTGGCTTAATTTAATTAGCTAATAATTAAGTTGGTTTTGAGATTTGAAATTCCTAAAATCTCTAAACAAGTCATTGAAATGTTTAGAGGGTTCCTAAATCCTTGATTCTTAGCCTAAACACTAATTCCTAAATCTCAGTAAAATTTGAGTTCATTTGCTTGAATAAAAATATCAGTTCTTAAACCCGAACTCAAATTAAATATCTTTTATCCGAAATAAATTTCTAAATTAAGTTGTTACTTTGAGTTCTTAATTTCTAATCTATTGGTTTTGAAATCATCTCCTAAATATTTGTAGAACTAAAGATATTGATCTGAAAGTTCTAAATTCGATACCTTTATTTTAAAATATCATAATTCTAAGCTTTAAACTTCCCTTTTTATTTATTTTCCTCACCTGCTCTCTCTCTCTTCCTTTCACTTTTCCTTCCTTCTATTTTTTTTTTCCCAACCGATGGCTTCCCTTCCCTCTTCCTTTCTTCTTCTTTTCTCTTCTTTTCTTCCAAATTCTTCCACAAATCTCAACATCAAAGCTATCTAGAGGATGAATCAAAGCTAGGAGATGAACTAGATGGAGGAAACCGAGCTAGAGGAGGAAGTTTCAACTTGTGTTCTTTTCTAAAAGCTAAGTTTTCGTTTTCTATTTCTCTTTGCTTTTACTTGTTATTTACATTTTTAATTTATGAATTGATGTTGAATTGGGTTGAGAGTGCTGTTTATTTATGTATTTGTTGGTTTAATGGATGATGGAAGTTGGGGTTTGGTTGGAGGAAGAAGACGATGAATAGTGATTTGGAGTTGATGAAGTTTTGGAGATGTTTGGTGTTGTTTGAATGATGGGATGATCATGTAACAAGCTTTAGAGTAACTTTGGAATGAGTTTAAAGAATTTTAAGAAGTGTAAAATGCATTTTGAAAACAGGGGATTTCGTAATTTTTTCGCTCCAGTGTACACAGCCTGTGTACATGGTCGTGTAGGCCTTGAAATTCTTAAAAGTTGCTCTCGGGTCATTTTTTTTACCCAACACGGCCTCAGTACACGGCCGTGTACCCGGTCGTGTAGACTTTCCCTGTTTCGTAGCCGTTTGTATTTTAGCCATAACTTTTTCATCCGATCTCCGATTGAGGTGATTCAAGTTGCGTTGGAAAGCTTAAAAAGAGATCTACAATTTTCATGTTTTGAGTTTTTACAAATTCGAAACTTATCGATGCTTAAATTTTTATTATTTCCAGCTGCAACACTTTTCAAAACAAAGTCAAAAACTTGTTTTTGTTTGTTAAATGTGTTTTGCTTAGGAAATGGATCTTTTTGAGATAAAATGAGATAGATAAGTGATATTTGATGTGTTGAGTGAATTAATTCATGTAATTAAACATGGGTTAAGTAGATTTATAGATTTAACAAATAATTAGATTAAATCTAGAAGTTAGTTATAAAATGAACTTAGTTAACAAACTTAAGTTCAACTTGATTAAATAGACCTGAATGAGTTAAAATAAATTATTGAGTTAGTTTAATTACTTTGGCTTAGTAATTAGATTAAATGATTAATTCTAATGAGTTTGACTTAATAACTCAATTAAACTAAAATGAACTAGATTTCTTAAGCTTAATCCACTTGGCTTGGCTTTTGAATTAAATGGCTAAGGTTAAGCTAAAATGGGTTAGTAACAAATAATTGGATTAAATGAATGTGTTAGGGTGATCTTTGAATAACATGGGGAATATGTTGTTTCAAATGTTTATTTGCTTTGAATATAAATGATTTTATGTATGAATGCTTTATATATGCTATGTTTTGTGATAAGAAACTATAATTAAAGTGAAAAGAAATTCTTTGACAGACAAAGGAGAACTGTCCATATTTTGGTGGGGCGATTCATCGCAGCCATAGTGGGGTTCCACATTAGTGTCTGATCAAATAGGAGTTAATAAAATGAGTTAGAGATTAGTGAATAATTGATATAAGTTCTTGTATGAATTTGATGAAGTGGATGATTAGTTTAGTTTAGTTTCTTATACGAGCTCTTTTCTTAACAGTGGTGGATATCTGATTTTATCTTCTGGATTATCTTATGAAATTTCCTTGCGAAGCTACGTTTGGATTTCATATTCAAGGTACAGAGTAACCTGCTTGTCTCTGTTAGGATAGGCATTTATAAAACTTAAATATATAATAAGAAAACTTAAAATGTGATTGTTGCTTGTGCTTTATGCCGTTAAAATCCAATTCCTACGCCAGGTCATGTATGAACCTAACGGCGACCCCTCATAGTTTGATGAGTTTGGGATGGAAGTTGGTATCTGGTTCGGGAGCGGCACCTTGCTCGGTTTGAGCATGATAGATCTAGGCGCTTAGGCCACTCCTGTCATTTGAGATGACTTTCATTAAGCGGCGGGTAGTCGACGGGGGGTATAGATCGGCGAAAATTTATTTAAACTCGGTAGGAAGTACCATAGTTTAGTTCAAACGTTTATGAGAACGGGTGAACTATATTTTATGATATGGACTGAGTATAAATAGAGCTAAGTAACGGCTATTAACCCTGGAGGAAGCTACTTTTCTCTTTGACTTAACGATATCTAGGACGGTATGAGTACCCGAACTACTTATATCAACCCCCTGAGCGTCCGAGTGTTACTCAGGTCCCCTCGCGATCCCTGTTGTCCGGAGTTTGAATACTCCCGTGTTGATTTGTTTACTTTAAAGAAAGATAATAACTTGTGGTTGTTGCATTTGCATTTAGTTAAGCTCGTGTGTGATTGTGTTGCTGTGTACTGGGCTCCGGCTCATTATTGTTGTTGTTATTCTTTTTACAGGAATTGTGATTGTTGATGATGATGATGAGTTATTGTTGTTGATGTTGATGTTGATGAAGATGGTGATGGTGATGATGATTGATGTGATGATATTTGTCCCGGTTTTGGGCGATTCTGAAGATTTGGAAGATGAATGAAATGTGATAGGACCGAGATATATTTGTATTTTGTTTCTTCTTTGCTTTGTTTTATAAATACTGGATTTATTTATAAATTTGTATTTTCATTTAAGGGCTTGTTAGTGCCCAAGTTTTGTAAATAAGCTTTTCTAAATATTTATCAAAGTGAAAGTTTTTCCACTTGTAATAGTGAAAGTTCGAAATGCTTTTATGTAGAAATGTTTTTATTAAAGTTTATTTTTCCGCTGCTAAATCCAGTTATCCAAAAATCTAACTAAACGATTTCATAACTTAAAATCGGACAGCAATGTTCAACATAAACACCCTCTTTTAAGACAACCTTACGTATAATTCGTAAGAGTTATACGTGGTTGGGGACTTGATGTGCTTAATTTGAAAATTGAGCATGTCGGGTCTTTACAGCGCAAGCACACATTACGAATGGCCTTAGTGGCATTATGATGTTCATCGATGTGAACAAGAAATCAAGTAAAAACAATACAATGGAACAATGTGAAGAATCAAGGAAAATAATCTATTATTCCAAAAAATGTCCTAACAAGTTGTTTTGAAATAAAAGCAAAGGAATCAACAAACTAAACTACGTCTATTGATTCGGGCCTACCATGGACCCCTAGTATAGTCTTCATCTCAACCTTTGCAACCTCAACCTCCTTATAAAATTCATGTAGCTTCACCATTAACCTATCATGACAGGTCTTGGCATAACAATAACTTAGCAACTTCTTAGCCTTAGTAGCAATAAGCCATAAACTATCAACTCTGAATTGTAGCAAATGAACCCCCTCAACACATTGGAAAAGTTCTCTAATTCGGCCTTCGATAAAGAGCTTTAGGAGATGTCCATAAATGGCATGGCTTCACAAGCATCTTCATCATCATGTTGACCAATTTTGTCGCCAACATAGAACAGCCAACCTAAAATTCTCTATCTACAACCTCAAAACTCTTTAAAGGTGCTACTAAATGAGACGATACAATATAACCATAAAAGGAAGTTGTATCATCTGAACATGTTGTAGCCACAGCTTCAACCAGCTTGTTTACTCTTCCCTACTGTGATACTTCAATAACCCAGGGAGGTAAGGCATTAGGAATTGCAATAGCATTTGAAACAATACCACCAAGTATGACATCATAAGTCTATGGGTTCGTCATTGAATTAATACAAGTTTGAACATGGCGCCCTTTCATATGTCTAAGCTCTTGATCATCTTGGAGAACCATTCTATTAATGCTATCATCAGCAATGTCACTTGCTTAAGGGCAGAAGTCTTTCTTATTAATAAGAGGATTCTCATATGCCTCTAAATCAACATCCATATCTACTAGAGGATTACCTGCAATACTAACATCATGAACAAGAGTTGTTTCATAATCAACATCCTCATTATCATCTTCCTCCTCGGTTGTCTCAATAGTAATCATGGCATAATCCTTAGTCGTATCGGTAGCACTTTTCCATGACCGGAGCGACTAGGAAAAGGTCGAGTAATAAGAAAGGCAAACCCTACTATAGAATTATTTCTTATTCGAGCAACAACAACATTATTACTACATACTTGTTCTTTGATGACTTTTCAACCGTAGTCGAAGATATACCTCTTTTTCACATCCTACAAAGAAAGAACATTAAGTAAATAACATAATCAACTTTACAATAGAAAGAAACAAAGGAGAAAGAAACAATTTAAATAGAAAATCCATTACCCCATACATGCAAGGACACTTGATTTTCCTTATTACTAATGTAGGAGGCACAATACGCCAAACTAGCGCCTTGGTTAAAACGTTATTCTTATCATCTTTATGGAGTTGAAAGTTTGAATTCATACCTATAGATAATAGTCTCTGGCAAGTTGTCATTTGCTACTGAAGTGATGCATATCTTGAATGCCTCAAGACACCTTATCCAGTATGTTAGCCATCCACTCAAGACACCACCAAGGCGACACATAAATGCAAAAAACATCTACCTAATAGTAAGGTAAAGTACATGGAGCTTTTCAAGACTGAGCATGTAATTACTTGGAACTTCGCCCACTAAGGTATTATCCGTTTTAGCAAAATACCACACGCTTTTGTCCTTGATGTCAGCTACTTCCCAAGATGTCACCCATGCTAGGAATGCTCTTCACTAAGCATGCTTGACTTTAGAGTTCTAATGAACTCTAAGCCATTACGCTAAAAGATGCCTCGATGATTAAAGTTCCAACACCTTATATTTGAGGGATATTACATACTCTCCCACTTACAGAACTAACATACTCGTTTCCTTACATAGGTTCATAACCACACCAAGCAGAGAAGACACTAAAGATGCTCCATAAAGGATCAAGAGATACCCTCACTCTAAGGCACTTCACCATATACAGCCCTTAATTCCCCCACTTCTAGCTGGTGAACTGCTCTGATACCACCTGCAATGATTCGAAACTCTACCCACTAAGGTATTATCCACTTTGGCAAAATGTTATACGGTTTTGTCCTTGGTATTGGTTACTTCCCAAGAGGTCACCCATCCTAAGAGTGCTCTCCATTGAGCACGTTGGACTTTAGAGTTCTAATGAACTATAAACCATTACATTAAAAAGTGTATCAATTATTAGAGTTCCACTGCCTTATTTTTGGAGGGTATTACAAAACGCCTCACAACATTCATAAAAATCTATGTCAATAGCTACCATAGAAGGTACACCTTGATCATACCCAAACTGATGAACACCTTGATCATACCCAAATTGGCGAGCAACTAGGCGTGGTAAGTACATCATCACCCTGCGCTTTAAACACTTTATGAGGAATCACACCAATCATGAAGTACAAGTAGGCCTTGAGGTGTAAACCAATGAACATATCTTCCCTCAACACTAGAAATTTGCTCACCATGCTCTATCAAATTCACTAAATTTCTATAGCCCAAAGGATAATATTCTGAAGGGATAAAGCTCATTTTAGTACCTAAACTTTCAAGAAGATTAATTTCATACCTAGAGAAACTTTTTGTACTCCTTTTCACTACCTCACCCAATCATTAGTTAACACGTGTTCATTACTTCAAGAGACAATAAAAAAGTGAGGCAATAAAAAGGGGCATGAAAAGTTTAGCTATGTATGAAATTGATCTTATTGAAAGTTCAGGTACCTAATTGTCCGCTTGGCCAAAATTTAGGTACCAAAAGGGGCTTTTTCCCTATTCTGAAACACCACTTGTATTCTTCTAATTCATTTACATAAGGGCGAAAATCAACCTCATGAGCATCATCCATTAATTCAAGTAATGACCCAAAAGGCTTTCTATCAACCTAGGCTCAAGCTCAAGGTTCAATAGGATGAAGCTTTATAATGGGAACATCCAAATATTTTTTGTAATGTTCATTGAAAAACAAGTGCAAGAATCTTAAGTCCACGTTCGATACAATGATATACCGCCCCTTTGACTGGACTGAAGTCTCATTGTAAAGTTCTAAATGCCAATATAAGGATCCTAAATAAAGCAAATCATTCTTCACACACAAGATGAATCGTTAAGTGAAAAATTGAAAAACTGATACCTTTCTCTAGTCTACGAAGAAACACGTATAGGGATAGTCAACAAGTAAGGAAGGCTTCCAACTCATGCCTAAAATACATTTCAAGTTATAAATTAAGTCAGATTGAAGCATTGACCATCGAGTAGAAATAGACGAAGCAAGGAATAAACACTTGCCTCCATCCATAATGAGGCCCTTCAGCACGAGCCCTTTCATGTTCAAAAAAGTGCCTTATCATGCATAAAATGATGCTTGCCTGCCCTAGTTCTTTGCTTCTTGTCTGTCAGCCTCTAATATTTCTATCAACTCCTCATCCTCCTCTGAGATCTTTGTTTTGGTAATATTAGTCAGTCTAGAACAAGAAAAACTCAGTAATGTGCATGCATCTTCTCATGACGTCACAAAAGTATGTGTATCGGTACTCCAATGTGCCTATATAGCTCACTATATTTTAGTACTTTGAGAATGAATGACCATTTTAGAGGAGATCCATATGGCATGATTAATCCTTGCACTTTCTAAGAGAGACTTATAATGGAAATTGTTCACAATATGATATATCCACAATTGTCACCCCTAATCCGATGGTCTTCAATAAGGAAAATTCTATAATCTTGCTTATAATTTTAGTTATAGCTCTTTATACACCCAAACTATTATAATACTTATTACATTAACTCCTATAATCATTTGAATGATCCATTGGCCAATTAAAATAAACTATCAAAGTTCCCAAAAGGAAATATAACATTAAAAATACTGTGAAAGATAGTACATAATTATCTTTAACTTATAAATATCTTTTTGTTATGTTATTATAGTAAATAAATTTTAAAATATTTTGAATCAAAATTTTCTGGATAATTAAAAGTTTATACGTGTCAAGAATGGATAAAATATGTAACCGACTAAACAAAAATCTTCTTATATAATGGTTAAATGTGTTGAGAACTAAACTATAATAAGAGTGTGTGTGTGTGTGAGAGAGAGAGAGAGTAGTTCTTTTTTTCCTTATTTCATTACTTTTCCCTGTTAAAATATCTCTGTTGATAGTAAAGCACCACCCCCACAAATGAAAAAATGTCCATTGAGGAAAAAGGAATATGGTGGTTTCTTTACATTCTTCTTCACAAAAGCCACCGCCATGGGGCAAAAGGTGCCAAATTTAATGTTTTTGCACCTTTGACTGATCTAGTTGGTTCGACCCATTTCAATGGGAATCGTTCATAAAAGTAAGTTGGTCCACTCATTTAACTCGGATTTGCATCAATTTGGATTGATTCGATCTGACTAGATTGAACTAGGTGACCTAACCCAGGAAAAAAAAAGGAAGGAAAAAAACTACTAGAAATTTAAATATATATTCATATTATATTATAAATTTGTGAAATATAATCATTATATCATACTTATTTAATAGCTAATTTGTGGATTTGATTCAAACATATATTTAATTAAGCGATGTTATATATACTTGTTTTTCATAATTAAAATATACCTTGTATTTTTACTTTTTATCAATCCGATTCAAATCTTGATCGAACTCGGGTTAAACCCTAGTTCGATTCAACAACGCCGGCCGAATTTGACTTATGGCTGTAAAAGGATAAAGTAGCTAACCTATTAAAATATTTGCCACCTGTAAAGAAATAGCCGCTTATAGTATATTTAATCACAACAGTAGCTCTAAGCATGAAAAAACTACACAAAAATTGGTCCAATCGCATGGTTAAATATACATGACCTGTATGATATTTGATAAATCATCTTATCGATATTTTAAATGTTTTATATATATATATATAATAAAGTGGTGACTAGGGAAAACTGCAAAGTAAAATTTTATGCGCTCTTTAAGGGTTTAGAAAAACGTACTTTTCCACCTTGCTTAATTGATTCAATTGACAGGTATGTTCTTTGAGAATATCATATATATACAATACTTTAAAAAATTTATATAAAATCAATTTATAGAAAAAAAAAATACACAAATACTATTGCTATATGGCATGGGGAAGGTGTATAATGTCATACACATAATATTATTATAAGTTGATGTTGGTTGCGATGGAGGATGCTATGGCGACGGGGTTGATGGTTTTTGATTTGGTGGAGATGGGAAAGTCTGTTGGCTGCTGTTCGATGAGCTCGCCGATGGGTTCAATATGGGATGAAAAAGACGGCATGACTCGGTGGACAATGAGTGTTTCAGCAATGGAGGTTCTGGTTTGAGTCACAGGCGAGTCGTCCTGATGTTGGGATTCTGGTCCATCGGTCGCAGATGGAAATGTTGGGGCTTAGAGAGAGAGAGAGAAGAGAGAGAGCGAGTTGAGAGGTTCGCAGAGAAGATGTAGGAAGAAGATGAAGTCCTTTTTTATTTTAAAGTGTATTGCTCCATAGTAATGCGATACTGATAGTATTACAATTACTATATCGTATATTCAATAAGCGATACATGTATAAATTTCAATATTTTTTTTTTTCAAAAGCAACATAAAGATGATAATTTGATAATTATTTTGATTTAATTTGTATTTATGTAATTTTTTTTATATAACGATGGATACATATTTCATCCTTCTTTAAGAATATTACATGCTTCACCCTATTTTCTTTTCTTTTTTTTTTCCATTTACTTTTTTCATCTTTATTTTTAATGAAAAAAATTTTCATCTATGATGCATCGGACAGCAGTTTCGCATACTCAAAATGGATAGTGAAGGAGTTCCCGCATAATGCAGATGGTAGATCAATTTTCACTTGATGAAATTATATTCCCTGTTTTCCCTGGAGTTCACCTCATACAAGCTCAAGAGTCCCAAAAAACATTTGCCAGGTTCCGTTCAACGATTTTCCATACATGGATAGCCGGTTTCTTCCTTGTGTAGATCAAGGAGCAACCATTATATGCTTTATTTATCAAACTATTTTACTTTTCACTAGCTGTCATACTCTTAATCTATTTTTGAAACTAACTGGTTTTCAATTGAATCACACAAATCAACATAAGCATAATCCATAAAATGGTTGAGTATTAAAATAAATCCAATATAATTTATGGATTTTAACAAGGTTCACCATAATGCGAAACAGCCAATAAGAACTTAAGGAATAAAAAGAAATTCGATATCTTGATATTCAATAAAGGTAAGACATATTAGTGTTATAAGGCAATTGTTATCAATAAACTTAATAATCAAGAATAAAAAACCTTTAACTTTATGCTTAGTTCACTAGAATAGGATAAAGTTAGAGAGCAATACCAATTCCTGTTTTTTTTTTTTTAAGTAAGGATATTTTTGAAAAAAAAAAACATGGATTTTTTTATTTCTAATAAGGAATAGCAATTCCATTGATGAAGGGTAAAAATAAGAATTCCTCATCTAATTCCATCTAATATGCAATAAACTTTTCTTATAATAAAATTTTTCATAAACCAAATGACAGAATAGATTTATATGGTAATAAAAATAGAATACAATTTCATTCCTGCCAACCAAACACAATATAAATCTATTAGCTAAATCGCATACTTAGAGACTTCAAGAAATAAATCCTAGAAACATAGCATGAAAGGAAATATCAAAGAAATATAAACATGAAAAAGAAACTATCAAAGAAATACAAAGAAGAAAATGAAATCAAAACAAACTAGTCTTGGCTACTCAGTCAACCACCACGTCAGCCACCCCCATTTCAACCTCCTAATCCGCCTCCTGTCCTTTGACATGCTCTAGACCATGGCGAGCTCCTGGACCATCCCAGTTTTCAAATTTCGAACGTCAATCATCCTGATTGAAAGACATTATGCAATAAATCTATTTGCCCACAAGCAATAAAAGGGACTTGGTTTGCTTGTGAGGTTGGTCGTCATATAAGCATGAGAGTTTTTCTAGAAGTCTCAATCAATGTGCCAGAAGTGTGATTTTCTCAATTGGAAATGAAATGGAAATTAATCTTCGACCAAAAATGTTTCAAATCATTAACCATGATTAACGGTTGTGACAATGTTGGAATGCTCACAAGGCACATAGAATAGACCCATGGTGGATAGGAGGATAATGGTCCAGAGTCATGCATCCATAGGGAAAACAACTCAACTTTCTTATATACCATGCAGGAGCCTCCAATCAGATATTTATCTAGTCTAAAATTTGATTCCGAGGCCCGGTCTCTCTACACGGCTTGTGCACCTGCCCAATTTTAATGTGCGCTGAAAAGAAAAGTAAAGATCATATGAATGCAGCACACGATTCCATTGCAAGGGACTGCAGATGAGAAACAGAGATCCAAAGGCAAAGCCTCAACCTGGACAGACAACCAATAGTGTCATGGTGCATATAAATCCAAAACATGCAAGAACATTCTTTATTCTTTAGGGAAAATATTCTATCTTCATTTCTGAAGAGAAAAATATGAAAAACAACGAAAACATTTATATTATCACTGTGTGTGTTATATATTTTCACCAATAGCTTGTTTACATTGCACTGCTTTGATCAGTTTCTTGTCAAACCCCCGTTATTTTTGTTAAGTCAAGAAAATAAAATTCTACTGAAACAAAATATCATATCTGCCAAAGGGCTTCATCCAAGAAGAACATCAAAATTCAAAAGACTGCAATCATTTGATAATTCAAAGTACATAGTACAATTTGCAACAAGCAAACAACACGGATTCATGGGTGCAACAAACAGGAAACATACAGAAGACAATGCCAACGTTGTACCTTATCACGTCTGATTTTGAATGCCCACAAGAAGCATAAGAAATTTGATTCCAAGCCCCCATCTCTCTAACGCGACTTGTGCACCTGCCCAGATCAAAGACACGGCAGATACATGCCTGTAGATTATCTGAATCTCAGCAGTTTTCATTAAAGTAAGAACATCAATAACTTTCTCATGGACATCCGCAACACCTCCCTATGGTTTGACAGGAATTTTCAGGCATGATCTGGGAATTTTACAACCAATATCAAACTCACCTCAATTTTTTATTATATCGCTGCCAGAGGAATTAGTATTTGTTATTTAGAGGAGACATACAGACCATCATCAAACTGTGAACATACGGCTAATTCCATAATCACATCACTTGTGCTATTGATTTGAAAGCTCCCATCATCTCCGGAAACAGAACCTAATTAGATATATGGCCAATAAACCAATATCAATTGAAGGGTTGGGGGGATAAGTTAGGTGGAGGAAAAGTGAACAGAGAGAGAAAGAGATGGATCAATATTGAAAATCCAAGTTGAAAGACATAGGAAATAAATGTGCATGAAATCTGACTCCCCTTCCAAAGGCAACAGGTTATTCCAGATTCCAATAATAATAAATAAACAAAAGCATAAAATAAAGGTAGATGATTTGCTAATTTTCCTGTTGCCACCAATTAACATCTCATAGTCCTTAGTCAGTTGCAGGTAGATGTCATAGAGGTAATTTATGTAAACAGCATGACAAAGCAGGACTGCAGTTTTCAATTTTACTGTTTGATACATTGCCACAAGTGTATAAAACATTGTTAAGGGTCTATAGTAGGAAAACAAAAAGGTAGTGTCTGTGGGGGTGTTGTTTGTGTTGTCTAGAAGTCGTGTGTTGTTTGTGTTGTGTTGTATACAAAATGTACAGTGGTGTAAAGGGTAGGATGATGTTTGTTGTTTTGTTTTGTGGTTGCTGACATGGCTGTTAGTTGTTAGTGGATGTCTAGTAGTATAAATAAAGTTAGTTATGAGAGATGTGGTGTGGAGAGGGAACTGGTTGTGGAAAGTTGGAAGAATAGCAGTAACTGGAAGTTACCTCTTGGTAAGTACTGCTTTCTTGGCTAATCTTTGTCACAGTTGAGCTTGTTGTTGATTTTCCCTTTCTGGTTGTATCAAATTGGTGCCATCTGTGGGGAAATTAGGGCTACACCATGACTAGATTGGAGTCACGAGTAGACTCGTTGGAGGCAAACATTCGTGAAATGGGAGACGAGATGAGAGGAAGTGTATTGGAGCTTCAGCATCAACTTAGCGATACGAATAAGAAAGTAGCTACGATCGAAGGATCAATCGCTAGTATACAATCGATGCTCCATGACTTGTGGCAAGAAAATTGAATGATGGACACAATGAAGAGTTCAATTGAACCTTCTTCGACTAGAAATAATGTCAAATAGATGATGAATGCGAACACTAAGTTGATGTCCGAAATTAATGCTAACACTAAGTCGATGTCCAACAAGGATTATCGAAGAAATGCAGAGCATATTTTGATTCCGAAGTTTGATGGAATGGATCTAGTTTATTGGCTAACCCTAGCTGAACAGTACTTCGAAGTGCATCATACCTAGCTAGATCGGAAAGTTCCTCTAGCTTCGATGTTTATGAGAGGACGATCAGTGTAGTGGTTGAAAATGTTGAAGTGTCAAATGCCTCACTTGGATTGGACTTTGTTGAAACAAGAGCTTTTATTGCTATGGAGGTTAGTCCGCTAATAATCCATATGAGAATTTGTCTACTTTGCTTCAATTGCGGCGTATATTGAAGAATTCAAAGCCATTACCTCTCAAGCACCTGAGATGACTGAATTGCAGCTGCTCAGGTATTACCTTGGTGGTCTACGAAGAGATATTTTACTTCAGGTAAAGACTTTTAAACCTCTCTCTTTAGTAGAAGCTATTGAATTATCATTAAATGTGGAAAAAGAATTTGAACCTGGTATTTTCTTGTCAAGTGTGAATCAAACTTTTGAACATGGGAGATCATCCAAGTCCGATGCTGTTATTTCTCGCTTATGCCTGCCATGCATGGTTTTGGAACGATGTCAAGTGTTCCTAACTCTTCGGGATCTACACCT
Organism: Combretum micranthum; assembly: GCA_024138025.1. Classification (NCBI taxonomy): domain Eukaryota; kingdom Viridiplantae; phylum Streptophyta; class Magnoliopsida; order Myrtales; family Combretaceae; genus Combretum; species Combretum micranthum. The sequence continues at coordinate 524,896 of JAMXBD010000130.1, forward strand.
TATAGTACTCAAACACAATTATCTACCTGGAAATCTTATAATAATGACAATGGAGGAAATACATGGAATGATAAGAAGGTAGTAGGATTAAAAATGACATCATCATCTGTTGTAGGCTTGAGTGTCACAAATGGAGGATCGCGTGGAAGTGGGAATAAAATGTCAAAACAGCTCTGAGTATGTTGACAAGAAGAAGAGAGGCATATGTTTTCATTGTGATCAATCATATTCTTCAAATCACAAATGCCCTAATAAAACTCTTAGGATTGTTATTCTTGAGGAATAAAGCACTGGGGTTTCTTATGAGTGGGTAAAGCTGGAGGATGTCAATACAGGGGATCAACAAGTTCAGACTATGTCTAATATTGACCCAAATTTGGAGTTATCGTTATTAGCTTTGCATGGATTCAATGGGCCGAAGACTATGAAGTTTCATGGACAATTGTTGCAACATGATATTACCATCTTGGTAGAGAGTGAAGCAAGTCATAATTTTGTATCTACTAGATTAGTCCAGCAATTGAACATCTTAGTGAGTCACACGAAGCCTTTTTTCATTAAATTGGGAGATGGACATTCAATTCAATCCAAAGGGGTATGTACGAATTTACCTTTGCACATTAACGGGTATTAAGTGGTGGTTTCTTGCCATGATTTAGAGTTGGGAGGACAGATGTTATCTTGGGAGTGGCTTGGTTACAAACTTTAGGGAAAATAAAAATTGATTGGAAATCAATGACCATGAAAATTCCTCATGGTGCAAAAGTAATGCTTTGTAATGATTCTACTTTACAAGAATCAAGTGCTACTCTAAAATCATTAAAACATATGGATGATGGGGATAATTGTAGTTTATCGTGTCAGTGTGAATTGGAGATAATAGTGGCTGAGTTGGTTTCATCCGATCCTTGGATAGATGCGTTGCTGAATGAGTATATTGAGGTCTTTGAAACTAAAAATATTCTACCACCTTCTCCTCCGACGGATCATAAAATTCCATTAAAGCAAGGGAAAGGACCTATTAATGTCAAGCCATATCACTATGCTCAGATTCAAAAGGATGACATAGAGAGATTGGTGAAAGAAATGCTTGGAGATTTTCTAGCCCTGTCATTTTAGTTAGAAAAAAAGATGGGTCATGGAGATTTTGTGTGGACTACCGCGCCTAAAATGATGCTACAATTCCGAATAAGCATCCAACACCCGTGATAAAGGAGTTGTTTGGAGCTAATATCTTCTCAAAGATTGATTTAAAAGCCAGGTATCATCAAATTCATGTTTTTCCAAATGATATACCCAAGACTGCTTTTAAGACACATCAAGGGCACTATGCGTTTTAGGTGATACCCTTTGGTCTCACAAATGCTCCAGCCACCTTTCAATCTACCATGAATGATTTGTTTCACCCCTAATTGAGAAGATTTGTATTGGTATTTTTTGATGATATTATTGTCCAAAGTGAAGATATGAGTAAGCATTTGATGCATTTACACATAGCGTTGGATTTGTTACGATCTCATCAATTTAGTGCCAATAAAAAGAAGTGTGTTTTTGGTCAACCATCTTTAGAATACTTGGGACATATCATTTTGGCTGAGGGAGTAGCCATGGATCCAAACAAGGTTAAAAGTGTGCTTGACTGGCCTACTCCTATTATAATGAAAGAGTATGTGGTTTTTTAGGCTTGTCTAAGTACTATCGTAAGTTCATCCGTAACTATGGGCAGATTGCGAGACCACTCACCAATCTTTTGAAGGAGGACACCTTTGAATGGAATGATTTAGAGTTCATTTCGAGCTCTGCAACAAGCTCTCACACAAGCTCCTGTTTTGGCTATGCCGTATTTTACTCAGCCATTTATTGTGAAATGTGATGCTTCGAGAACTGGTATCGAAGCTGTCTTGATGCAAAATCAACAACCAATAGCCTACTTTAGTAAAGCTCTTTCGGATAGGAACTTAATGAAATCTACTTATGAAAAAGAACTAATGGCATTGGTGTTAGCCATTAATCATTGGCATCCATATATGTTAGGACGGAAGTTTATTGTGAAATCTGAACAAAAGAGTCTTCGTCATCTTTTTAACCAACGAAATACCACCCCAAATCAATAACATTGGTTGGCAAAATTGTTGGGTTACAAATTTGAGGTGCAATATAAGGCCAGTGCGGAGAACAGAGCAACAGACACCCCCTCTAGACAATTTGAGGACGGTGAACTATGTGGGATTTTAGGTCCAATTTGAACTGATATTGATGCTATCCGCACTAATGTGCTTAAGGATCCATTATTATTGACTAAAATCCGTCTGTTGAAGGAAGGCAAAGATGCTGGTTGTAGATTTCATTTGATTCAAGATACTTCATATTATGATGACCAACTTGTCATTCTTGCCAACTCTCATTGGATTTCCTTATTTCTACATGAGTTTCACTCTTCTCCTATAGGTGGACATGCAAGACTTGTCAAAACCTATCGCCGAATGGTTACTCATTTGTATTGGTGGGTATAGAAAATGATGTCGTACAATTTGTGGCTCATTGTGCTGTTTGACAAAGAAATAAAGTCCAGAACTTGGCTCCTGCTAGCTTATTAAATCCTTTGCCTATTCCAAATGCTATTTGGGAAGAAATTTCCACGGACTTTATTTCGAGATTACCTAATTCAAAAGGATTTAATGTCATCTTTGTGGTAGTTGATCATCTTTCTAAATATGCCCATTTTCTCTTGCTGAAGCATCCCTACTCTACTAAGACAGTGGCTGCACTTTTTATGAAGTGGTAAGATTACATGAATTTCCTAGAACTATTGTGAGTGATAAGGATCGTTTATTTGTAAGTGGATTTTGGCATGAATTATTTAGTTTGCAAGGTACGCAATTACATTTTAGCACCGCCTATCATCCGGAAACAGATAGGCAAACCGAAGTTTTCAATCGTTGCTTGGAATGTTAACTTCGATGTTTTGCTTCCGAACTGCCATCGACTTGGGCCACTTGGATTAGCTAGGCAGAATTTTCCTATAATACATCCTTTCATTCCTCAGCTGGTATGACACCATTTGAAGTGGTGTATGGGCGGCCTCCTCCCTCTTTGCCCATTTATGTAGCTAAGTTCTTAACCATGATTTACGAGTGGCTTTAAATTCCAGTGATGCAATGTTAAGTCGACTTAAGGTTAATTTGAAGCGTGCTCAGCTTAGAAATTGTTCTCTTGAACATAAGAGGCGGGATGTTGAATACCGGATAGGTGGTTGTGTTTTCTTGAAGCCCCGACCTATTCTTCCAACAAGTTTGTGTAATAAATCAAGTTCCAAGCTGAGCCCTCGTTTTTATAGGCTTTACAAGAATGTGAATAGAGTAAGAAATGTTGCTTAGAAGCTCAAATTACTTGAGCACTATAAGATTCATCCCGTGTTTCATGTTTCCCTCTTGAAAAAACCCCATGGCACTTTTCCACTTCTATCAAATTTGCCAATGAATTTGCTTCCTGAGCAAGTGGAGCCAAACCCATCTCCTTTTCAAATTTTGGGTCATCGATTTGAAGTTCGTGATGGATTAGAAGTTCCTCAATGGTTGATTCAATGGTCGGGTTTTTCCGCTGAGGAAGCTACATGGGAAGATGATGCTATTATTTGTTCTCAATTTCCTAATTTTGTCCTTGGAGACAAGGAGATACATTGCCACATGTGTATAAACCATTGTTAAGGGTCTATCGTAGGAAAATAAAAAGGTAAGTGTCTTTGTAGGTTTGTGGGGTGTGTTGTTTGTGCTGTCTAGTAGTCTTGTGTGTTGTTTGTGTTGTGTTGTATACAGATATATAGTGGTGTGAGTGGTAGGGAGATGTTTGTTGTTTTGTTTTGTGGTTGCTGACGTGTCTATTAGTTGTTAGTATACGTCTAGTAGTATAAATAAAGTTAGTTAGAGGAGATGTGGTGTGGAGAGGGAACTGGTTGTGGAAAGTTGGAAGAAATACAGTGGCTGGAAGTTACCTCTTGGTAAGCACTGCTTTCTTGGCTAATCTTTGTCATAGTTGAGCTTGTTATTGATTTTGCCTTTCTGGTTGTATCACTGTTATATTGAGAACTCAGTACATTCAGTTGCTTCTGTTCTTTCTTTGCACTCAATAGATTTCACGACACTTCAGTAAATCAATCAAATTTCACACCGAGATCGGGTTTAAAGTAGGACTAAATCTGGAAGGCAAATGAACCATTAGAAGAAAGTTGGAGTCTTATTGAATGATTCTACTACCTTGTTTATGCATGCCATTTTCAATTAGTTCAAGTATTCACGATGCACTTAGAGCACAGCTCGAGGCTTGAATGTGTGCCAAAAAGAAAAGCAAAGATAGAAATTACCTTATCACGTCTGTAAACAGTTCAGATGTGGCTCATCAAAATATAGCTCGATTACGGGGGCTCAATTTTGACCTGAAATTGCTCCTACAACATCTAGAAGCAGATGTAAACAAGCAACAAATTTGCTGGAGCTGTACATAGCAAATTACAACCTTACTAATACCAATCAGCAAGCTAGAGAGTACTAAGGGACAACCATTAAGAAATATAAAACAGAAAAAAAAAATTACATAAAATAAAAACATTTGTCAATTTCCAGGTAATTTATCGTCTTCATGACAATCCACATAGAGAGCACAAATCGATTCTTGTACCTTAACCGAATTTGATCAAATGATGCCAAACAGTGTGGCTTGCTGAAGCCTCTAAATAACACATTGGAATTCAACTTCCCTGTAGATTATCTGGATCTTAGCAATCACTAATAAATCAGAAAGATGAATCAAGTTCTCTTAAACATTTTTTTGATGCTCTCAATGGATACACATTTCAAGATTGGTTTCATGGAGATCAAAGTGAACCCGAGAGAGAGAGAGAGAGCTCACAGATGTCAGAAGAGAGAAGAGAACTGTAAGTCACACCATTTGGCATCCCTTGAATAATTCGGATAGGATTGATAAAGGGTATTTGTTGTATAATGCTCTAGATCTTCATCTATATTATGGAAAATTCTAGGTCCCGTCATTGTTTTTCACCATATCAGTTTGTCAATAAATAACTGCCAGTAGCTCACAAAAAAACAATGTTGATGTACGCTTGTGAAGGAGTTCCTGCATAATCCAGATGGTAGATCAATTTTCCCTTGATGAAATTAGATTCCCTGTTTTCCGTGGAGTTCACCTCATACAAGCTCAGAGTCCCAAAAAACATTTGCCAGATTCCTTTCACGATTTTCCATACATGGATAGCCAGTTTCTTCCTTATGTAGATCAAGGAACAACCATTATATGCTTTACAGTATTTATCAAACTATTTTACTTTTCACTAGCTGTCATACTCTTAATCTATTTTTGAAACTAACTGGTTTTCAATTGAATCACACAAATCAATATAAGTGTAATCCATAGAATGGTTGAAAGTATTAAGACAAAACCAATATAATTTATGGATTTTAATAAGGTTCACCATAGTGCAAAACAGTCAATAACAACTCAAGGAATAAAAAGGAATTCAATATCTTGACATTCAATAAAGGTAAGACATATTAGTGTTATAAGGCAATTGTTATCAATTAACACAATAATCGACAATAAAAAACCTAGAACTTTACGTTTGATTCACTAGAATTGGATAAAGCTAGAAAGAGATACCAATTCCTTTGATTTTTTTTCTTTTTTAGTAAGGATATTTTTGAACAAAAAAGTGGATTTTCTTTTTTTTTTTCATAAGGAATAGCAATTCCATTGATGAAGGGTAAAAATAGAAGTTCTTTATCTAATTCCACATAATATGCAATAAACTTTTCTTAGGAAAATTTTTTATAAACCAAACAAGAGAATAAATTTCTGTGGTAATAAAGGCAGAATAAAATTTCATTCCTATCAACCAAACGCAACATAAATCTATTAGCTAAATTGTATACTTATAGACTTCAAGAAATAAATCGTAGAAACATAGCATGAAAGGAAATATCAAAGAAATATAAACAAGAAAAAGAAACTATCAAAGAAATATAAAGAAAATGAAATCAAAACAAACTAGTCTTGGCTCCTCAGTCAACCGCCACGTCGCCCACGCTCATTTCAACCTCCTAATCTGCCTCCTGTCCTTCGCCAGCTCCTGGACCATCCCAGTTTTCAAATTTCCAACATGGATCATCCTGATTGAAAGACATTATGCAATAAATCTACTTGCCCACAAGCAAGAAAAGGGAGTTGGTGTGCTCCTGAGGTTGGTAGTCATATAAGCATGAGAGTTTTTCCAGAAGTCACAATCAATGTACCAGAAGTGTGATTTTCTCAATTGGAAATGAAATGGAAACTAATGTTCGACCAAAAATAAGCTGATTGTTTCAAATCATTAACTATGCTAAACAGTTGTGACAATGTTGGAATGCTCACAAGGCGCATAGAATAGACCGTGGTGGATAGGAAAATAATGTTCCAGAGACATGCATCCATAGGAAAAACAACTCAAGTTGCTTATATACCATGCAGGGGCCACCAATCAGATATTTATCTAGTCTAAAATTTGATTCCAAGGCCCCGTCACGCGGCTTGTGCACCTGCCCAATCTTAATGTGTGCTGAAAAGAAAAGTAAAGATCATATGAATACAGCACACGATTCCACTGCACAAGAGCAAGTGTGGCTGCAGGAGAGAAACAGAGATCCAAAGGCAGAGCCTCAACCTGGATAGATAACCAATAGTGTCATGGTGCATATAAATCCAAAACATGCAAGAACACTTTCTATTTCTTCAGGGAAAATATTCTATCTTCATTTCTGAAGAGGAAAATATGAAAAACAAGGAAAACATTTATATTATCACTGAGTGTGTTATATATTTTCACCACTAGCATGTTTACACTGTACTCCTTTGACAGTTTCTTATCAAACACCGATTATTTTTGTTGAGTCAAGAAAATAAAATTCCAAACAAAAATCATATCTTATTTGTCTACAAGCAATAAGAGGGGGTCAGTGTGCTCATGAGGGTGGTAGTCATATCAGCATGAGAGTTCTTCCAGAAGTCTCAATTAGTCAATCAATGTACTAGAAGAGTAATTTTCTCAATTGGGAAAGAAATGGAAACTAATGTTTTCACCTAAAATAAGCTGAATGATCCAATTCATTAACCACAATGAACGGTTGCGACAATTTTGGAATGCTCACAAGGCACATAGAATAGACCATGGTGGATAGGATAATGTTCCAAAGTCATGCATCCATAGGAAAAACAACTGAACTTGCTTATAGACCATCATCAACCAATCATACACCATTGAAAACCAATCCCTGAGTCGTTTGCAGAAGAGATGTCCCCAAGTCTACCTAGGATTTTTATGTATTGATGTAATTCAAATGTTTCGCAAAATGAATCCATTAGAGAAGATTTTGAGTATATATATCTTACACCTTAGAGACCTAGTAGCAAAGCAAAACCGTATAACCAATATCTTGGTAAGATGTGGTGCAACAACTCTATACATGTACCTTTGTCCCTAGTCGCTTGTACAAAGTTTCATTCCAAATATTACCAGCATAAGCAGGTTGGATTCGGTTCCAACGTTGTATTTAATCACGCCCGATTATGAATGCTCACAAGGAGCACAAGAAACTTGATTCCAAGCCCCCGTATTCCTAACGCAGCTTGTACACCTGCCCAGATCAAAGACAAGGGCAACACCTCCCCATGGTTAAACATGAATTTTCGGGCATAATCTGGAAATTTTACCACCGACATGAAACTCATCCCAAATTTTCACCATACCGCCTCAGGGAGGAACTATTATTTGTTCTTTAGGGGAGACATACCAACTATTATCCAACTGTGAACGTGCAGCTAATTCACTTGTGTTATGCCATTTTCAATCAGCTTAAGTATTCACGAAGCACTTAGAGCACAGCTCGGGACTTGAGTGTGCTGAAAAGAAAAGTAAAGATAGAAAGTCCCCATCACACCTGTAAACTGTTCAGATCTAGCTCATCAAAATATAGCTCGATTTCGAGGGCTCGATTTTGACCTAAAATTGCTCCTACAACATCTAGAAGCAGATGTAAACAAGCAAAGTAGTTGGAGGAACTTCACGTAGCAAATAACAAACTTACAAAAACCAATCAACAAGCTAGAGAGTACTTAAGAGACAACCACACAGCATTAAGAAATAATAAAAACAGAAAAAAAAATTTTAAATAAAATAAAAACATTTGTCAATTTCCAGATAATTTATCGTTTTCATGAGAATCCACACAGGGAGTACAAATCGATTCTTGTACCATAACCGAATTGGATCAAATGATGCCTGAGAGTGTGACCTGCTCAAGCCTCTAAATAATACAATTGAATTCAACTTCCCTGTAGATTATCTGGATCTTAGCAATCCCTAATAAATCAGAAATATGAATCAAGTTCTCTTAAACATTTCTGCGACTCTCTCATTGGATACACATTTCAAGATTGGTTTCATGGAGATCAAAGTCAACGCCATGAACATATGAATGATAAAATCATGTGTATCCAGAGAGAGAGAGAGCTCACAAATGACAGAAGAGAGAGGAGAAAGGCAAGTCACACCACCAGGCATCCCTTGAACAATTCGGGCAGCATTGATAAGGGTGTTTGTTGTACAATGCCCTAGATCTGCATATATATTATGGAAAATTCCTGGTCCCGTCATTGCCTTTAACAGGATCGGTCCATCAATGAACAACCGGCAGTAGCCGGTAAAAAGAACAATGTTGTTGTACCGTTCGAATTTCATTCTCCCGCTGATTGAACTTTGTCAAAGGGTAAATATTTAAGGCCAAAAAAAAAAAAAGGCGAATATTTCCAATGGAATAAAGCAAAAGCTTATGAAAACAAATCGGATTTCGGATGGATTATGTGAATCCAAATCTAAACACGTTATATTATAGGATATATCAAATCCGATCATATAATTATGTAGGGTTTTTTTTTATATCCAAACCCGTCCTACATGGTTAACTCTAAAACCCGCTACCTGCTTGACTATCAACTCGATTACTCACCAAATCATCAGCCCAATTATCAACTTAAACCTGCCCTGCTTATTTTTTTTAATAGAATCAGTAAACTTAAGCCAATAAAATAATAGTTTAATAATACAGCAATTCACCTTCTCTTTACTAACTTATTTTTAAATTTAGCATGTGACTATGTTTATATTTAGTAAATATATTTACATTATAATTTTCTTACTAGAACTAACTGATCGGATGGATATCCATCAAGTTTTTACAGTATCCAAACCGACCCTAATACCCTACAGGGTTTTTTACACATGTCCAAACCCGATCTTGTTACTCTATAAGGTTCAACCTTATAAAGTTTTTATCAGGTTGGATGGGTCGAAAATCCGTTAATGATCGATCCAGTTGCATCTCTAATGGAAATGTAATGCCTCATCAAAAATACTACCAAAAAGAAACTATCCCAAAGAAATTAAAATAAAATAAAAACAACCAAATTTAATATATCATATTAATATTATGATACTCTTTTTATTAATCAATTTTAATACATCTGAACAATTTTTTTTATTCTTATGGATATTAAACTACTAAAATTAATATTATAACAAATTTGAAGAGAAACTATTATATATATTATGTATTTTTTTTAACCAAATATATATTATGTATTTATGAAGAATTTTGAAAAAAAAAATTATTAGCATATGTAATTGAAGTGTTTAATTAAGCATTAAACTATTTAACCATTTTGAACTTATAGAAAAATAAAATTAAATGGCATATGTCTTTCAGCTGCACTATTATCATCAAATATCAATAAAAAAATCAAAAGGCACTTTTAAAGTCCAATGCTTATGAATAATATTTTTTTAAAACTTATCAAGTGTGTTGTCATCATCATATGTTGATAAAACAAAGATGCAGCATCTACTAAAACATCCATCATTAAATAATATTTTTTCTAACATACATTTTATTACATATTTATTTGTTTACAAAAAAAAAAAACATATTAAAATATATAATTCATCAACTTCATGTTAAATTACATAATTTTGTAAGACTCATGAAGAAATAAATTAATTAGCATGCCTCACTTAACTATGCAATTATTATTAAATGTGGTCAAGATAAATATGAATGAGACATTGTAGCTTAACTAACATATCTCATTAAAGTACATAAATTTTATCAAAATGTGTAAATATTTGGATCATTTTTATTTAGAAATATATTTAAAAAGTAAGTAATTGAATTTAATAATTGAGCCTTCAAACTAGCAACTGACTCATGTTCATATGAAAATTGTGATACCCCTCAAATATAAACAGTGAAATTCTAATAACAGAAGCATTTTTTTGTGTAATAGCTTTGAGTTGTCGGAATTTCAAAGTTAAGCGTACCCTGGGCAGAACAATTCAGCATGGTTGCTGTAATCCTTGGGAATTTCCACAATTCTTGTAATTATTCTTATAATCAATAATTATTTATGGATCTATAACTCTTCTAATCTTTTTTTCTCTTCTTCTTCTTTATCATATCAATTTGTCCATGATGATGCGGATGATAGGACTTTGATTTATTTTCTAATTTTATTGCGAATAAATATATATAACTATAACCTATAAAAAAAAAAAAAAAAAAAAACTTATATCACTACCCTACACGATTTTATTAATATAACATAACCAAATTAAATCATATCGTCATCGTATTAATGCCATTAGGCCACTTTCTTTAGAAGGCTAATTACACCGATAAATAAGAATTAATTTTGGACTTGGAATCATGAACTTACAAATGAAGCAAAGAGAGATGACTAAGTATTGAAGCAGTACCCTCACCAGTAGAAATGTACTGGATAAAATTTTGGAATATTAAGATGAATGTTGATATTGAATATAACTCTAATCCGTAAATGAATATAGTCAAACTTTAAAGATAATTTAAAATATATATATATATATATTTGTAATTTAGTTTTACTTATAATATTTAAGAATCACCTAAAAGAAATGAAATTATAATTTACAAGCAAGTTGACAATTTTTGGTAACTAGAAACACTCAAATGTATTTGATAAAATCTTGAAACTCAAAAATTCATTTTTGATGTTAAAGATATCTAGCTAAATAACGATGACTACAAAAATGAATTCTAAAATGAGGATTTCGTATATAAATTTCTAATAAAGTTGTATGATTATAAGACATTCTTTTTCCTTCAGCTATAGTACGAAACAAAATATTCGAAAAAAAAATAGATATGTTAGGAGACTCGAAAATGCAAAACAAAATTTTCAAATTATAAAATAATAATATATTGCTAATATTAACTATAATTCCATAGTCGACAAGTTTAGAATATTATAATTATCACGTGCTAATTATATTATCCAAACATGTAGTCAGTTATAGATATACTAACCCAAATTTAACTTGCCATATATATTGAATTCTAAAGCAGGATTAACTATACTAAGAACTTTGAAGTAGACAAGCAGGTTCAACAGCTTACATTCATGCTTCATAAATAAAAATTGATATTGACGGGATGCGACAACAATTCACCCTTATAATCCTGTGATCCTAAAGATTAAAATTCCGAGCTTACCAAATCAATTTTAAATTCTAAACTCGAATTGCGAGCTTGAGAAATACTAAAGGATAAATAAAGAGTGGTAATAGTGTTTATATTAGTAATAATGAATTTATTTATAGAAAAAACTCACGTAAACTTAAATCGTAAAGACAAAATTAAGCAAATTCAAACTATAGTCACGAAATGACCCCAGTCTGTTTGGATTATCTGTTTTTCATCAGTATCTGTATCTTTTTTAAAATGATATATGTAAATATATCCGATTTGTATCTAAATTTTATCTATATTTGTTCTATTTGATCTTTTGATGAGAACTGTCAATTTTTTTTATCTATATCTATTTCTTGATAAATAATTTGTTAACGAAAAGTTTAAAAAAATGTCTATATCTACCGGAAAAAAGCTAAAACAAAAAGACCCCAAATCAGACCCGAATCACTCCCTATTTTTTCTTTTTGTTTTCTTTTTCTTTATTTATTTTCTTCCCACCGCCTGCTATATGCAAATCTTTCCCATGCAAACACTTTCTAAAGAAGTTAACACAAATAGATGGATGACCATATTTTGGGGGTAGTAGTGTACATCCTAAGCCTAACCTGTCTAAGCTAAAATGTTCTTGCCAACTTGGAGAGCAAGTTAACTCCATTTTATGTTTCTATTGCCAGCTGGATTCAAGAACAGTGAAAATAAAATTAAAAAAAAAAAAAGAAAAAAATAATAATAACAAATTCCTCGGCCTTTCCGACATTTCCTGTCCTCGGCCGCTCCTCCGATTTCTTTCATTTAATTATATTATTTTTGTTTCATCTCCCTTTCTATTATTTCTTTTCTTTACTGCCTTCTCCACATTTCTTTTAATCTCGCCCTCACTTTTTATAATTTCCGTCTCGGCTCCCTCAGCTCAATTCCCATAAGTGTCTCACGGGATCGGAGATGGGAAAAGGAAGTGGTGGCATCCATTTTCAAAGCTAAGCCACGTAAGTATATTGATACCAAGTGCTCTGAATAATAATAATAATAATAACAACAATAATAATAATGCCTTTTTATGTGTTCGTAATATTTAAAAGAGAAAAAAAAAAAAAAAGAGAGAGAGAAGAAGAAGAGAAAGCACCTGAGGAATTTATTTATTTTTTTATTTTTTTGCGGATTATTAGAGAAATAAGCTTAAGAGCTTGAAGTGGAAGAGGCATAGTGGTTTAAATAGAATGTCAAAACAAGTTTAAAAAAAAAAAAAAGAACGAGGGGGAATTCGTTCGATAACATGATTATTGATGTATTAAAGGAATCACTTTAGACATTAGATGAATGGATTAAATAATAAATGGCAATGATCAATGCGGTTTCATTTAGTATAATGCAAAGAATTTAAAAAGGGGGCACCATGTACTAGAGACATGTTTTCATTAGAGTAGTTATCTCAGACTTAATTATTTTGTACATATTAAAACTTCTTTTGAAAGGATTTTAAAATTAGCCCTTGATTGCACTGTCCGAAACTAGTGGGTTTGCATTGACCATCGAGGCCCTCACACCATTTCCTTAACCTTGAGTCACGGAGGGCGTAAATCCATACCATATACGATCGATTCGGATGATTGTGTATGTTTGCATCATGTGGTTGTTTGCATTAAATATGTTTGTAGTAATTTGCTTAATAACCTGCTTGAAAGTGCAATGGAAGGATTAATTTCACTCAGCTGATTATAGCTGACTCCCCAGCAGATTGATTTTTATAGGAAAATCAAAAGCTAGGATTGGGATAGGAGTCAAGTGTAGAGCAAGCTAATGATTGAGTCAAGTCAAGTAGAAGGTTAGGAAGACAATAGACTAAACTTAGTTGAGAGAAAAGATAAAACTTGATTTCTGTTTCTTGAAACTTTCTTGTCTCTTTTAGCAATTTAAATTGATAATAGTTAATGAATAGACCTGCATTTACCTTAGCTTATAATTTGGTGGGGTCTGCGATTCTCTATGGTCATTGTAGTATGTGGAAGTATCGATATACAAAACTATTTTCATAATAAATATATGTATAACATCGTAAAAGAATAATTAATTAGAGTCTTGCAAACTCTGATTTGTAAGGTGGTTTTCACATCATGAGTGTCACGGAACAGGAGTTTCACCCCTGAAAGAGTTCTCGTGCAGCGCTCGACCATCCCTCATATCATCTTTTGTTGCTAATCTAGATGGCGAGCCAACCTTATTTTTCCTGATTTTTCAAGTCTGTTCCAAGCACCACATTCTCATAAGGAGCGCCCCTTTAGCCATATGTTTGGGAGGTTCAACTATATTAACAATGAATTATCCCCTATTATGGTAAAACATTCCCTAAAATGATGAATTAATCTTTCATGTGGTGAAATGACCTCTAAAATGCAAAATTACCCCCTCTCCCTAAGCGACTATGGTAAAATGTCCTCTAAAACGAGGAAATGACCCTTGGAGTAAGGAAATCCCCCCTCATGTAGTGGAAATCCCCTTGGAACAAAGAATTAACTCCTACTATGGTAAAATATCACATGAAGCGAGGAATTCACCTGTAATGTGGTGAAATGCCCTTAAAGCGAGGAATTCTCCTCTATTATAGTGAAATGGCTCCTATAACAAGGAATCTTCCCTTAATGTATTAAATTTTTACATATTAATATATATACACATACATAATATATATATATCTTAAAAGCACTATGATAGATTCAAATTCATGTTTATAAGTCCTCAAGAGTAGAAAAAGACACTTCTCACTTGCCGAAGTTACCAATACATCTCGCATCCATATCTAGAAAGTGAATATCATACATATGGGTTGACCATTTTTTGAATGAGCTTCAATATCCAAGTTTCTAATCACAATTGCTCTTTTATTTCTGCATTTGACTTTCCTTTGTTATCTTGGGAGACTACATTCATCTATTATTACTTTTGCTTAATATACTTGATATTCATAACTGGCAAAAAAATATATATAATTTTTTTCCTTTATGTTTCATAAAATCTCCCTTACGAATGGGAATTAGATCTTTATACACATGTTGTCATGCCCCAAAAGGTACCCTAAACGTAACAGTCCGCTGCATGTTAAATGAGACTTAAAAATCACTACCACAGTCATTCAGAAGTCTTGTGTTAGTATGCAAGGCGTTCCTTTATGACAATAAAATACATAAACAATTGGAGACAAATAGTTCAATTTGATAAGATAAGCATAAAAATATAAACCACAGATATTTGAGGATCAATTACAAAGCATTGAGGGGCATTCCCTTGCTAGACATAAGTTTAGGCATTATCCTTTTGGTAACAATTGATCTTTATATGTTTACTACTAGAAACTATACAAACCAATGGTGGATTTCTAAGGAGAGAGCTCTTAGTCTCTCATTACTTAATTTGGCTAGGTCCAGGGACGCAGCCATAAGTATGGGAACTGCATTAGAAAGAAACTGTGAGGGTGTAAGTTACGTTAGCTTAGTGAGTTTCACTTCCCAAAATTAAATGCTCAACAACAATATATAATAGACAAGTCATTAACAACCATATGAAATGCACAAACACGTGAGCATACAATACATAAGACCATCCGGAAGTCTTATGTTGAATGGATTTACGCAATCCACTCGGGGTTAGGTGTTTCAGGCCCATATGACCAAAGATTTCAATTTTTCTCATTTTTATTGTGGTTGATACAAGTGCCCACCCACACACATTTTTAATTCTAGCCATTACGCTAACATTCAAGTTTACAGGCCCTTTGTTGCCCAGCTATTATGCCTTCTTCCTACAAAGGTATAATAACCTATGCAATGTGACTCACATATGGTATACATGGTCAATTTGATTATAAGATCATGGCATATTAGTTAATAATTTATGGGCGATCATAGATATTGCAAACATTTCAATACTATACTAAATCATACAAATATTTACAACAAGCTCATTTCGATATTCTTATCATCCATTCATCCAAGAAAAACTCATATACACACAGTCAATTTATTATCTTGCCCTAATTCTAATGGCACTAACATTACAAGCATAAAATTTAAAGATTGTGAACTCACTCGGCTATGGTCTCCGATCTTTAATGGCAGTGATCCAGAAACACGAAATTTTCCCCCGATTCCAAAATCACCTAAACGAAAGAAATACCCCTATGAGTATTTCATACCATGACTAGTTCCAAACTTTTCAAATAAAACTCTTTGAATTCGTAATTTCCGTAGTAATTGAAAATTCCAACTTAAAACGGCCATAACTTGGTCATTTTAACTCAGAATTTCATAAATAAGTTATCGATTTCTATCTACTTTGAAAGATCTATCTATTTATGATGTTATTACTAAATTTCAAAAATGTTTAGGTTTTGGAATGTCCGGATCAGATCTGATCAGTAACTAGAATTTGAAATTTCAAAATTGTTTTGTGAAATTTGCATTATTTCTAACAAATAGATAATATGTACATACAATATCTACAAGTTATGATCATGAATGTCATGATATGAGTTATCTACATGTAATTCCTTAATGATTCTTGATTAAAATGAATTTTTTTGCAAAAACTTTCACTTTGCAATAATGTCATGAATACTTGTTTGAGAAAACTAGCTTTATTTCTTTGAAAATCATGCATATTTTTACTATGATAAGGCCTTGATGATCTATATACCTAATACCTTCATTATCTTAATAAATTTCTTCATTTAAAGGTTGGAAAATAGATGTTTTAGAGTGAATTTTGCCTAATGACGAATTTTGCACACTTTTTGGAAAGGAAAATATTATTTGATCTTAGTTAAAAAACTTTTTCCTTTGTTTTAGGTTTCTACTTTGATAAAACATATTTATTCTTATAAAAATCAAGTCTTTATTATATCCATTCTCTAAGACTTCTATTTTTCCATTAAAATACTCATTTTGGTATTTGTAAATAGGTGTTTAAATAGGGATCATTTTTACATCCGAATTTTAGGAAATTATTTATGAGATTGTTTCTTGTGAAAAACTCATTTAATCTTTCTAAAAGTAAATCCTAATCAAACCTACTCCCTAAGGCTTTCATTTTTTTAATAAAACTCTTATTTTAGGGTTGGAAAATAGGAGTTTTCTTGGTATTTCACCCTAGTTACGAATTTCTACATTTTTGTTGGGGTTGAATCATGGATCTATCTTAACTCTTATAATCATTTTCTTATTTGGAAAATTTATCTTAGTAAAACCATGATCAACTCATAAAAATCACTATTTTACGATATCTATTATCTAAACCCTTCATTTTATATGTGAAACTTTCATTTTGAATTTGGAAAATATGTTTTTTAAATGGGTCTTTCTCAAGATCCGAATTTCAAAAATAACTTTTTGATTAAAACAAAATAGATCTTGAGTTTTGATCAACACTTCCCTTAAGATTATCATGTAGCAAGTCTTTCATGCATGTAAAACAAGTGGCTATGTCATTTTAACTACTCTAAACAAATAGATCTACTATACTACTCATGTTATGAATGTAATGCAACAATGACAATATGTAGATGAGAGTAGAAATGAAAATATATGCATAAAAATGCCTATGCAACAACATATAATAATATATAGCAAAAATAATAGCTAGATATCTTAGATTTCAAGATCCACAACATTGTGATGGTAAAGATCTCATGCTTAAGTGTTTCCACATCTCTAGCTCAAGCTCATGGGGATTTTAGTGGAACACAAATGTATGATCTTGTCATTACATGTTTTAGTGGGGTAGGATTAAGATCTATTACCTATTTGGATGTGTGGAGAAGGAAACTTGAAGTGAACAAAAAAAAAAAAAAATTGTGCATGTGTGTGTGTGTAGAAGGGGCTCACAACAAGAAGGAATGAGAGGGAGAGAAAAAGACTTCCAAAAGTGGGTTTTGTAATAAATGAGGAAAAGTAAAGTGAAAAAGAGATTATATAGGGAAAAGAATTAGGGTTTGTATAAATAATAAATTGAAGAAAAAAATCAATTAAATGAAAGGGAATGGGGAGAGGGGTGCCGGTTCCATGTGGAGGGGGAGAGAGAGAGAGGGTTTTGGTTTTATTTTGTATAATAAAATTCAAACTTAATAAGTAGTTTTAGTACAAAATATATTGGAAAAGTAAATTTGTAAGGAAATGATGTAAAATTGTAAGAATAGGTTGTAATGTAAGAATAGGATATGGGTGGTTGTACTTGATGAATAGTGCAAAAGAAAACAAAAAGTTGATTAGATACTTAATTTACTGGTAGTAATGAAAATACGATAAAAAAGTTATAATTGTAACTTTTAAAATCCGAAAAATTAAATGAAATATTTAAAAATATTATGAAATTACGAATCTAACGATACTAATATCATATATTTAATATTCCGAGCCCTGGAACACGCTTTTCGAGACTTGTATTCGATCGAGCTTAAAATAGGTCGAAAATTCACTAATTGGATATTGTTTAGCATTATAATATTAATACAAGCCAATCTACACTTCCCACTCATATTTCGACTTCTTGGTTTGAGAACCCGGGATTGTCGAATCTAAACTGCTAGGGTTTTCTGAGATTTTGTTGACTTAGGGTTTTCGATTGACTTTCCGAATTAGAGTCTTACTTCGGAGTTAACTCGTTATTATTCTTTCGGGGTTTCCTTCTTGATATTGCCAGACATAAGATTTCTAGGTTTGATTGGTCCATATATATTCTTTTAGGATTTCGGTTTTCAGTTTTAAGTCTTTCCCGAAATTGAACTCAGGTTTACTAAGAAAACAAGGGTTTACACATGTTGATTGAGAGGTTTCTAATTTCTCTCTACTTGAATGCCAAATATCTGAGAAATTTAATTTTGAATCTTCTCATCTTCCTCCTTACGTATTCATAATTTCAACTTCCCTTTCTATGACATTATTGATATTAATTCGATAACTCGACTGTGGTGGTAAATGCCAATGCAGCAACACTACCCATGATTCCAAAATAGAAGAGTAGTGAGACGGGTGATTGGCTGGTAAATTCCAACAATTTACTGGTGATACATCTTCTAGTGATGTTTCATAGATGATAATGTCCATATAGCTTTCATTATTTCCACTAGAAGCATAGGTCCTATGCATTCTTGATAAAGCTGTATGAATTTTAGCTTTCAGCTTTCACATGTGGAGTGAAAAAAACAAATCCAATTTATGTTGCGTACTCATTGTCGTGTGTGTATTCATTGTCATTATTTTATTATTTTTTTTACCGAGTTCAATTACTCCAACAATTCAGTCAATTCTTTTGTGTCAAGTTATTCATGAGTTTGATATTAATCCTCAAATATTCATTGCAGTTATATTCAATTGCTTCTAGGTCCAAGCCTGACATTTGTTACTTGTATCGATCTAAACGCCATTGCCCTCTTCGATTAAGGCATTTGAATAAGTTTTGGTTTTGTGGACTTCAATATCTTCATGGGTTTGGATATGATTTTTTTTTTTTTTACCTCATAGTAGCTTTTAATAAGTTTGTCTTACCCTGGCCTTCTAATCTTTCTTTTTTTTCCTTGCACGATTTTTTTTTTTGTTTATAATGTGTGTTGATCCTATTTTGCAAGTGTGCAAAATTTCTCTTTGTTATTTGTAGGCTTCATAATGGGCTTATACGTTATCCCAGCTATCCCCTTCTCTATTAGTCTTAGCATGGGCCCATAAGTAATCTTGTGTCACTCTAGCACCCGACCCTTAGCATAGGCCTACGAGTAGACTTGTATTATTCTTGCACCCAGCCTCTTCTAGCCTTTATATTTTTCATTTCTACTTTCCCAATCACTTATAAACTTGATAGGATCTCATGAGTGATTCTTGTGTCGCTTTAGCACCAACCTTTTGGCATGACCACGAGTGATCTTGCATTGCTCTAGTGCCTAATCTCTTCTAGATTTGGTATGGATCTGCGAATGTAATGTTCTATCTCCTTACAATATTTAGACCGATAGTGAAGTTAGCAAAGAATGTTACTCTTGTGCTATGCATTAGGGATGAAAGGAAGTAGCTTCCTCTGCTCCCCACTCAACTCTTTTTCCCAAAGTTATTCATCAAAGAGTAATCTTTGTGGGTATTGTACATACTCGAAAATCTCAACATAGCTAGAAGCGTCGTCATTCTGCCATCAAAGATTAACTCTATTAGTGAAGCATATCAATTCATCAATAAAGATTTGTTCTCCATCATGGTGATAGCATTCCACCAGCAAAATGTCGATACTTTGTCAACTAAGTGTCAACATTTCATTATGGATGAGTAGTACTACTCTATAAGTTGGAAAAAGCTTAATGTTATCTCCATTTCTTATAGCAATACTTAGTCAAACAAGGCTTTGTATTTATAAAGCCAAGAAAGCACACTAGGGAGAGGTCCAAAGCAAGCCAAAGCGCTTCACTCACCCATCAAGCATACTCTAAAAGTTGTCACCAATATTAGGTAACATGGTAGCTTTTAGGGTATGGGGAACTCATGTTTACCATCATAAACGAACATCTTATCGCATGTTTTTATCAACTCCTCATGATAATGCGTTGTTCTCTTTGCGTTGGAGGTACATCGCCTATGAGTACCAAGATAGGTACATCATTTTAGCATGCTTCACACTTAAGTGCCTATGTCAAGCAATTATTCTCTAAGATAGGTAGATACTTTTCGTAGTAGTCACATTCAGCGAAAACCTCCAAAAGTTCAAGTATCAACTTGTTCTCCCCTAGTTGATGGCGTATCATTATATGATGGGGCAGCAACTCGAACAAAGCTATCATTTATTACTTATGTATTCTTAAAGTCACTTCAACTCTTAAGATCATATGATCTAGTATTACAGATGCCATGCTTGTCATGGGCTTGCTTCAATTGGAAGCTAACTGTACTTTAATCACATGATTATATTAAGTTGCAGAGAGGGGCATTGCACCTATTGCATACTTAAAAGGAGATGCTTTTGCTAAATGACTATAGTTGTCATGACATCATCACTTCAATCATTTATGGATGAAGTTGCTTCAACCTTAACTGTATGAAAAGATGATACAACTACTAAGCTTGCTATAGGATCACTTTGATCCATCACAACTAATACCAATTTGATCACATGGATAACATTACAAAAGTGGACATTGTACTCATCGTGTGGTCTGAGCAAATATTTCCACTAAGTGATTGTAACTATCATGACATGATCACTTCAATCATTCATGGATAAGGTCACTTCAACATTAATCTTTGCATTAAGGCATTAAGATTACCAAGTTACTATTGTATTGATTCGATCCATGAATAGTTAAGACTACTTTGGTCGCTTGAATAATGTTACAAAATGGGCGTTGCATCCGCCACATTTAAGAGCAAATGCTTCTACTAAGTGACTGCAGCTATGGTGAAATGATCGCTCCGATCATTCATGGATGATGTTGCCTCAATCTAATATTTGCAAAAGGTGTTGTGGTTGCCAATCCTGCTGTAAGATCGCTTCGATCCTTCACATTTGAGACTGCTTTAATTTCAAGAAACAATGTAGCAAAAGTGGGTATTGTACCCGCGACATGCTTAGGAGCATATGCTTCTATCGAACAATTATGCCTACCATGATGTGGTCGCTTCGATCATCCATGGATGAGGTTGCTCAGACTTCTATTCCACAAAATGGCATTATGGTTGCTAAGCCTACTATGGAATTACTTGAACACACACAGCTAAGATTACTTCAATCTCATACTCATTGGTGTAGAAGGGTTCTATATCGGTCATGTGCTTAAGAGCAAAGCTTTTTCCAAGCTACGATAACTGTAATGATAAAATCACTTCAATCTTTTACTATTGAGGCCACCTTAACCTTAGATTCTGCAATAAAATGTTATAGCTGCTTAGCTTGTCATGAGATCGCTTCAACTTCTCACAACTATGATTGCTTCAATTACATGGAGAATGTTGTAGAAATGGGTATTGCACCCGTCGCATGCTGAGAATGTTGCATAAATGGGCATTGCACCTATCACATGCTCAAGAGCAAATGCCTTTACCAAACGATTGCAACTATCATGAAGTGATCGTTTCAATCAACTATAGATGAGGTCGCTTTGACCTTGATTTTGCAAGACCACTTTATGGCTACCAAGCCTGTGGAGTCACTTTGACTTGTCACTGTTGAGCACTTCGATCTCAAAATAATGTAGCATAAATGGGTATTGCACCCATCACATGCTTAGGAGCGAATGCTTCTACTAAGCGATCGTGACTACCATGAAGTGATCGCTTCGATCAACCATGGATGAGGTTGCTTCAACCTCGATTTTGCGATATGACTTTACGGTTGCAAAGCCTACTATAGAGTCACTTTCATAGTTGAGATCTCTTCAATCTCATATATAATGGAGCAGAAATGTGTATTGCACCTATCGCATCATCAGGAGCATATGCTTCTGCAAAGCAATCACGACTACCAAGAAGTGACCATCAATCAACCATTGATGAGGTCACTTCGACCTTGATTTTGCAAGACAGCTTTATGGCTCATAAGCCTACTATGGAGTCACTTCAAGTCATCATAGTTGAGATTGCTTCGATCTCGTAAATAATGGAGCAGAAATGGGTATTGGACCCGTTGCATGCTCAAGAGTAGATATTTCTACCAAGCGATAGCGATTACCATGAAGTGATCACTACGATCAACCATGGATAGGGTAACTTTGGCCTTAATTCCGCGAAATGGTGGACTGCTACGCCTACTATCGAGCCTGGATTTTTCATTTCCTAGTTTTATTTTTTTTAATCCAATCCGTATTAAACCTGAACCCATTTAATACGAACCATTGACTAGGAATTAAAAGAAATTTAAATTTTGTGAAACTTTAAGGAGTCGCCACTCGATTGAAAATTAGGAAAAATTTATAAATTAAGATCAATGGGTTGGTTGATCTTAACTTGGCTACTAGTCTGTGAAAAATTTTATTTAAATCCAAATTTGATAAACTAGAAATTTTTTGATTCGGGGGCTACTCTATTAAAACCGTATGGTTACCACTTAAAATTTATAATTTAAAATTTTATCCTATTAATGCTAAAAAAATAAATCAAATATCATGAATTCTAAATTTACAATTTTATTTACAAGCTGATGACAAGATAATTTTGATATTTATAGCCAATTGATAAATTCAAAATTAACAAGATCATGTGATGGAACAAAAAAATAATTTTTTCAAATTTTATGTCCCCCATAGGTGCCTACATACGCACTAATCGGGATTAGAAAAAATGTAGTTCTTTTTAGAAAACTTTAATGTGTTGGTATTTTTTATCTTTTGAAATATTTTCCATTTAAGTTCATTAATTTTTCAATATTTATAAAAGAGAGCAAAAAATTTCATGCATGGCCTTACAAGCTATCAAGTTAATTTTTTATTTTAGAAAATATAACTTTCTATGTGTCAAAAGATTTATATATATATTTATTATTTTTTTAACATATTAACTACTTAATACGTTTATACTACTAATATTATAATATATATTAAATTTGTTGTAAGGAAGTGATCTTATATTATATTTTCTTATTATTACTTTATTATATATATATATATATATTTTAAAATTGCAGCAGATCACCTGGATTAAGTGCGGGTCAGTTTCTAAAGCAATTGGGTAGGATCCGAGTTGTGTAGGGGGAACAAACGGTGGGAGCTGTTAGCAGCTCTCTGGTGGTTCTAGGCGGATGAGGCTATGTTAGAGCGGTCCAGTGGGGGGCGGCAACAATCTAGTAGTGGTGATTTAGTTCAAAATTGGCTAAGAGCTGGTGGTTCGAGCTCTTATAAGCAATGGTTAGTGGTAGTTATTGGGCTGTGATCGATCGAAGGCTTTATGATGAAAGGGAAAGCTACTAGCTAAAGCTTTTACCTCCCCTGAATCCTACTGTAACCTTAATTTGCTCCGATTTAATCTCTATGAAGAGGAATTGGAAAAAAATTCAAAATCAAACCTTAGGAGCTCAAAGCTTAATTCGAAGATTTAGAAGTGTTTTTTATTGTTTCTGGATGGAAGTTATGGTTCTAGATGTCATGAATAGGAAACTTAATTTCTATTTATATTGTTTAGGGGTCAAATTAGGTGGGTTGCGTTTAAGAATTTAGTAGGTGGTGCACATAATTCGAGCTTCTAGAACGTGTATTGTAGATTTCGAGCTTTGTAAACTTCTAGAAGGATGACAATGAGTTTAAGTAAGGATTTTTAGAGGCTAAGGTAGGTCTGATTTGAATTTCGAAAATTTCTCTTTGCGCTTAAAAATGAGTTTTTCATGAACTTTGGATCTAAAATTGAACACCAAATCATCAGCTTTAGGGTTAGTTATTTATACAAATCTAAAGTACCCCATGTCTACTTCAAATTTCCTCCATCAATTTAGGGAAGAAGAAGATGCACATCCAAGCACGTGCAGCCCACGAGTGGCAACACATGCCATACAGAAAAAAAAAAAAAATTTTCTTTGCCTCTCGTGCAGATTGAACCTTGGACCTCATGTGTGTGTACGTATGTCTTATCCAATGGTCACTCAAATAATATTTAAGTGCCCTAGACCGAGCTAAAAATTGTGATTAATTAAATTTTTTAATTCCTTTTCTTTTGAAACGTTTTATCATGTTATTTTTTTCTTTTTATTTTATTATTTATTATAATTTTTGAACCATATTCTATTTACCATATTATTATTATTATTATTATTATTATAAGGGAAAAATGTGGTCTCCCTCTCTTTATGGCAAAGTTTGGGTAAAATATTGCCACAAAGACAAAGAGATGCCCAATTTTTGCCCTCAACAGCGCCTGCCTAGAATTTAATGTTCCTAGTCTGCTAAGGAAAATTGATCGAGATAGTGATGGTCTTACAATCTCGAACCTTAACTAAGAAATACATGGTAACAACTTTCAATGAAATTACTGTATCATGAAATATTAATTTCCTCTCATATCCATGCTAAACTACTATAGTTGTCCTGAGATTTGTCCAAAGAAATGGGGGACGATTCTTCCTAGGTTTCTACTCTATGTTATGGGTTTTTCTTCATTCTTAAAAACTTGGATGGGCTTTAATCTTAAAAACTTGGATGGACTTCGATATTTTCCTTTTTTTAAGACTCGAATGGACTTCAATATTTTTCTTTATGGGTAGACTTCAGTCTTTTTTTTTTCCTTCCTAAAGATTCAGATGGACTTCTGTCTTTTTTTTCTTAAAGACTCAAGTGGACTTCAGTCTTTTTTTTTTCTCTTCCTAAAGACTCGGATGGACTTCAATCTTTTTTCTTTTTAGGAGAACTATGTAAAGTCTTGAAAAGAATGTTTTTCTCTCTTCTTCTTCTTTTTTTTCTAACCCTTACTATAGGTTTTTGAAAGATAACCGTCTCGTACCATGTCCAAGAATCACACTAACATTGGTCTTGCATTGACATCAATTTGTACAGTTTGGCCAACTCTTCAAGCTTGTTTCTCCTAACTAGCTTATTTCCTCAAAGTTTTTTATTGAGTATCCAACTTATAATGACTTGTTATTCCTGCACAGTTTAATTTCTTCAAATAGAATTTGATCTTGTAATTAGAATAATGCTCATATTTCTTGACTTTATGATATGCTGGATCATTTAATCACTTTTTCACTTGTGTTTGCATGAAAGTTGGGAAACTTATCTTTGAGGGTGTTTTGGTTAAAGACCGAATTGAACTTAGAGATTTTCAGAGATATCTGCTTTACTTATAATTAATGAGAATAAAATAATATAAACATTGGAAACGACAAATTCTTCATTAATCATGCGTAAGACATTTTTACAACATCTAAATTTACAAGGTCCTTTGGATCTAGACCATCCATCTATGATAGTGTT
The DNA here is from genome assembly GCA_024138025.1 of Combretum micranthum. Taxonomy (NCBI): domain Eukaryota; kingdom Viridiplantae; phylum Streptophyta; class Magnoliopsida; order Myrtales; family Combretaceae; genus Combretum; species Combretum micranthum. The sequence continues at coordinate 550,417 of JAMXBD010000130.1, forward strand.
AACGCTCCACCCATTAACACCTTTCTTACTACGTAAGGTCCTTTATAGTTCGGTGTGAAGTTTCATCTAGGGTCCTACACATTGGGGAGTATTTTTCTTAACACTAGGTTACCTTCTTGAAACTTTGTGACTTGACTTTTCTGTTTAATGTTGGTATACTTGCCCATGACATATAGCGGCTAACCTTCTTTCATCCACAAGATTTAAATGTTTGGCCTTATATTTCACCCATTCAGCTTCTTCGAGTTTAGTTTATGCCAATACCCGAAGTGAAGGGATTTCAACTTTAATTGGCAAAATAGCTTCGGTTCCATGTACCAGGGCATATGGAGTTACCCTAGTCGAGACCCTAATGGAGGTTTGGCAAGTCATTAGTGCAAATGGAAGCATTTCATGCTAATCCTTATAGATGACAACCATCTTCTCAATGATCCTCTTGATGTTTTTATTGGTGGCTTTAACTGCCCCATTCATTTGTGGACGATATGGAGTAGAGTTTTCAATGCTTGATTTTGAATTGTTGATACAACCCAGTCATCATTTTGTTGTTTAAATTTGTACCTTTATCAGCAATGATATTTTCTAGCTCTTTATATCGCATAATGATGTCTCTTTTGATGAATCATACTATAACTCCTTTGGTTATGTTAGTGTATGAGGAGGCTTCCACCCATTTGGTGAAGTAATCAATTGCAACCAGTATAAAGCGATGACCATTTGAAGCCTTAGGTGCGATTGGTCCAATTACATCAATTAAAGCCACGGTGCCGACATTGATTGTAACTCTTTTGGAGGGGCATTTATCTTATTTGCATACACTTGGCACGAATGGCAGTGTCTCACATGTTTAATGCAATCCGACTCCATAGTTAACCAAAAATAACCCAGTCCCATGATTTTCTTAGCTAACATGTAGCTATTCATGCAAGGTTCGCATACTCCTTCATGAACTTTCTCCACGAGTCATTTGGCTTCTTTCTCATTTACGCATCTTAGTAGAGCCGTATCAAAAGATCTTTTATATAATATGGCTCCACTTAGGAAAAAATAACTCACTAACCATCTTAACGCCTTTTGATCCTTCTTTGTGGTGTTCTCAGGATAAACACCTATTTGGAGGAATGTTTTAATGTCATGGAACCATAGTTTTGCTGGTTCAATTATAGCATAGAATGCAGTTTATCTTCTATCCGGACTTGCAAGGGTTGCATTTTTATCCCCTTGTTGAGTTGGATCATGGAAGCAAGGGTGGATAAAAGCATTAGCAAACTAGTTCTGAGTTCTAGGCATGTAAGTGAAGGATACCTCCTTAAACTTTGTTGTCAATTCTGACAGGTAATGATGATAGGGAATCAGTTTATGGTCCATAGTTTTTAAATTCTCCCTGAGTTTGGAAAATGATTGAGGAATCCCCAAACACTTCCAATTCTTCAATTTCTTGTCGCCATTTTCAAACCCATGACACAAGCTTCATATTTGGCTATGTTATTAGTATAGGGAAATGTTAACCTAGCTTATATCGGGAACTGATCTCCTTTGGGTGAAACAAGAACTGCCCCAATCCCGCACCCATGCATGTTAGCAACTCCATGGAAGTATAACTTCCACTTAGGCAGTTCATATTCCGTGTCCATCTCAGCTACCAACATGTTTTCATCAGGGAATCAAGCTTGTTCTCTCAGTTCCTCATTATCAACTAGACTTTTAATAATCTAATCGGCCAGGGCTTGCCGTTTAATTGAATTCTGATTATATCGGTAATATCTAACTCGGTGAGTAACATTTGCCACTTGGAAATCCTTCCAATTAAAGCTGATTTGTCTGCCAATATTTTAAAGGGTCATGCTTTGTGATGAGTTTGATTGAGTAGAAGAGCTTATATTATCTAAGTCTGTGCATGATCCAAACTAACGCACAACAAGTCCTTTCAGTTTCTAAGTATTTTTTATCTTTACTTGGGTAGTAAACAACCATTTCTTTCCCGCCTTTGTCCTTTTTCCCTAGCACATACCCTATGGTTTCAGGGAGAAGCATTTAAGAATAAAGGCCGTCTTGGCATAGGAGCTACCAGTACTGGTAGATTCATCAAGTACTGCTTAATCTTATTGAATGCGACCTCACACTCCTTATCCTATTGTATCTTAGCATTCTTTTTCAACAACTTGAATAACAGGAGACACTTATAAGTCAATTGGGAAATAAACCGAGCTTGTAATTTAATCTTCCTAAAAGGCCCCTAACTTCTTTCAACGCTTTTGCAGGAGGTAAATTCATTATTGCCTTAACTTTATCTGGAACAATTTCAACTCCTATTCAACTGACCATGAACCCTAAGAGTTTTTCGAATGTTACTCCAAAAGTGTATTTTTGGGGGGTTCAAGCGTCCTTATTACGTCTACATGATCTTTCCCTTCTTTTACATGGCAATCATATCATCAATGTATACCTTAACCCCTTTATGCACCATGTCGTGCAGTATTGCTAGCATCGCCCGTTGGTAAGTTGCCTCGATAGTTTTTAGACCGAAAGCCATTACCTTATAATAGAAGGTGCCCTAAGCAGTGAAAAATGTTGTCTTAGTTTTAACTTCTTTTGTATCTGTATCTAATTATACCATGAAAACCCATCCATGAAAAAAAAAAAAAAAAAAGATGGCTTTTGGCAGTATTTTCTACCAAAACATCTATATGTGGTAACAGGAAATTATCCTTCGGAGTTGCCTAGTTCAAGTCTTGGAAGTCTACACAGACTTTAACTTTCCCATTCTTTTTGAAGGTCGGTACTATGTTTACCAGCCACTCTGGATAATCTGATACTTTGATAAAACCCACATCGAGTAGCTTCTTTACTTCCTCCTTGATCTTCAGGAGCAAATTTGATCTAAAACACCCTAACTTCTACCTTTTAGGTTTAATGTTTCCCTGGGTTAGCAATTTATGAACCATGATTGATGGATCTAAACCAGGCATGTCATCATACGACCATGCGAAAACATCCAAGTATTCAGCTAAGAGCTTAATCAAGTCACCTTTCTATTCTTCACGTAAGTTCCCCCCAATTTTCAAATTCTTGGGATTCTCTTATGTGCCCAAATTGATCAACTCAATAGGTTATGGAGTCTCAATTTCTCCTTAATCAAATTTTTGGCAATTTTCCTGTGTTCTAGTCTGATTATCGATATCTCTTTCGTCAACTAACCTAGTAAGGCCGGAGGTGATATCGATATTTTCATTAATTACAAGCGCAAAATATCTTTGACCTTCAATACAAGCATCAGATTTGGACAGATATGAATGAAGAATATATGAGAAAATGGAAAGAAAGGAAAATTATAATGGGAAAAGATTTTTATTGAACTCGAAGGTGTTTTATTACACTTATTTGAGCATATCCTAAAGCAGTAAAACATGACAAAATCCTAATCTTTGGATCAACTCTTACTTAAAAAACTTAAAGCTAGTACAAGGAATGGAAAACCAATTGTTCAAGACTGCCTCATTTGTTATGGTACTTAGAAGATTATTCTTAATAGCATCCGTTTGTTGAACATGGTTAGGTTTTGGAAACGAATCATTGATGTGAGGAACTCAATTGCTAGATTGTACTTTTTGTCAATCTTCCTTCTTCTTATCACACTTTTCATTTCTACCACCTCAGCTAGAGTAGAAGTGTAACCTTAACCAAAGGTCCCAATCTGAGCTTCTTTCTCCCCATCCAATACACGCACCTCTTCAAACATCTAAAGTTCTAAATCTTCCTCACCTCTTTTTCGATGTATGGTATGGCTCTCTCTTTGTAGATGGCATAATCTTATTCACCCATGATGGTGACGATATGGCCATTTGCTATGAATTTCACCCTTTGGTGTAAGCTTGAAGGGACTGCACAAACGATAAAGATCTATGGTCTACCCAGCAATAGATTGAACGATCGCGGGATGTTTAAGACCTGAAAGGGTATGATGAAAGCTTGTGGCTCGATGGTAACTTCTAATTCAACTTCTCCCACAATTTCTCTTTTGGAACCATCGAACGTCGAAACAATAGTAGAGTTAAGCTTGATGTTTGATGGTTCTACCTCTAGTAGATTCAATGTAGCCAACGAGCATACGTTAAGGGATGACCTGTTGTCAATGAGGACTCACGAGACGATCTTGTTGTTGCTCTTGACTATTATGAACAGGGCTTTATTATGTTGCCCTCCTTCCTCTTCCAATTCTCTAAATGAAAATGTGATCTGATCTATTGCAAAGATTGGATTTGCTATGTGCTCGAGAGTACTCTCTGAAACACCTTCAAGAACCTTCACATCTTTGAAGGCTTTAAACAAAGCCTCACGGTGAATATCAGGGCTTATAAATAGACTCATGAGTGATATCTGAGCGGGTGTTTTAACCAATTGTTCCACTATCTTAAATTCACTGGCTTTCATTAATATTGCAAGCGTTGTCTTTTCATCCTCTTTTTTCCTTTCCTCTTTGTCTTACTATAATGGTTCCCCGGTTGCATTCTTCCCATTCGGGTCATAAATCCTTCTTGATCGAGTGAGCCCGCTAAACATTACAATGGAAGCATGATTAACCGCCTAATAATCGAATGGAGCAGCTTCGTAATCAATTGAGGCAATTGGCACATGAAATGTGTAGCTTTTGGGTTTTAACGATACAACCTTTTCTTCTATATTGTTGAACCATTCAATTTTGATTGATTTCGGGCCCTCCCCAATCATACCTATGAACTCCTCCTCATTATGTGCTTCTCGAGTAGCCATATCTTTCTCTTCAAACTCTAAGCCCTATCTCGTTGCAAGTGCATCAGTGTAGACTCATGGTTCAAACCAATAGTCAACCAGATATTGGTAGTTCCCTGCTTCTCCTAGAGTCCTTACAGTTAGGTCTCCAGCCCAGTATCTCTCCCATAGTTCCACTTGGGTACTCTATTTTCATGGTTTTGGGACCAACATCTCCATAACATCTTCCTTCCTAATGACCTTATTTTGCAGTAGTTGGTAGATGGCCAGTTTGGTCTTAGTATAATCTCTCATATTGACGTTGACCAAGTGTCCCATCTTCGAATGATTCCAAGCCACTTGTTCCACAATGATAGGCAAGTTATCTAAATGGTTTGGAGTGATGATCATATTGATGACAGGACCATGATTTGTCAAAGGGTTAGTTGAAACATTTGGGGTTTCAACAAAGTCCAATTGGATGAGCTTTACGTCAATTAGATCTTGGATTTTGTTTCTAAGCCTCCAACAACTTTTCCGTTAAGCATCCCACTTGCCCAACATGGTATTCACATTTTGCATCAAGATTATAATTTTTAGCTTTATAATCCTCCTTTGGTACCTCAAAATTAATCAAATTGTTGGCTCGCAACTTAGCTAATGGATGACTGAGCGAAACAGGAACTCAAGTGAACCTTTGTTTTCCATTAAAATTGGGTTGTTAGTTCAGAAGTGCTGCTTACAAGTTTGGATTTGGATTGCTTCCAAAGTAAAGGATTGAGACGACCTGGAAAAATTTGAAGTGTTGACCACACTCACAGTTGCATCCTTTCCTTTATATGGAGCGGCTTTTGGTATTAGGGGTTTTCTTTCATGCTGTAATTTTCCAATTGAGATAGCATTTTCGATCTTACATCCAACTACCATTACTTTAGAAAAGCTAGCTGATGCATGCCTTACGAGGTATGAGAAGAATGGCTCATCCAGCATATTGATGAAAGTAAAGGTGGGTCTTTTTCTGGCAAAGGAGTGGTGATTCTGGCAACTAAAGCTCTCCATCGTTGGATGTATTCCTTAAATGATTCATCTTTCTTCTTTTTCATATTGCTTAAGTCCCATACCGAAGGAGCCATATTGAACTTGTATTGATTGAAGAAAGCTCTTGCTAACCTGGCCAAGCATCAACCTCAAAAGGGTCCAGTTGGGCATACCAGGTCAATGCTAGTCTTATGAGACTATCCTGAAAAGTCTACACCATCAACTTATCAAACTAGTGTACTGCTCCATTCTTCGTACATACAACCTTGTGTGCATGTTAGGGCAACCTGTCCCATCATACTTTTCAAATCTAGGTGCTTTGAATTTCTCTAGAAATGCACCCTCCTCAAATTGTGGCAAATTCAAGATCACAGATTGATCGAATCCATCAAATGCCTTCATTTTTCAAATAGTTTCCTTTCCATTTCCTTAACTTGAACCTCAAGTTCTTTCTTGAGTTTGGTAGCATTGAATTCATATGGGAACTCATCATTGTCGAGGGCTGGCCATCGATCCCCTTTTATGTTCCTGAAAAGCCTTCAAGTGGTGGTAGAGAAGCCCAGAGCTGATCAATGTTTTGAGTTAAGGCTGGCACTTATTCAGCAACCCTTAGTAGCATTTTTTCCATTGAGTTGAGCCTTTGCTTGGTGGATTGACCGATGGAGTTGTTGCCGGAGTTGATCATTTCCACATAAGACCTAGGGTTAATGGGACTTCTCAGCTGTTTAGACTCTATCTTTCAAGACCTAGATCAAACTCAAAGAATCTATCATTTATGTTTTGAAAACTTCTTTCCTTGTTTCATGAGAAGAGAATAACAAAAGTAATATGTGCAAGAAAATGCAATGATGCATCACACGCATGCAGGAGGGGATAATGATTAGGAGATTGATGAATCTTGAACACTTTATTGGAGTTTTTTCGTCATTACATCCACTTCTTTTCTTCTATTTCTTCTTCTTTTTTTTGTTTTTTTATTTAATTTCATTTTCTTGTTCAAGAAAGGAAAGCATTACATAGAGATTCTTAAACTAGTCTCCTTACTTTACTAGGATATACGACTTTCTTCTCCAACATATGGATCTTTTTCTTAGCATCTCTTAACTCTATCTTTAGAGCCACAATTTTGCTCTAAGCTTGTTGAAGCTCGTAGGTCATGCTCTACTCTCTATCTAGGAAATCTTGGTAACATACTTCCATGTGAACTGATACGGTTTCCATATAGGAAACAATCATTGGACTTGGCTCAGATGGTGTTGGTTCAAGGATGTTAGGAGCCTCATACTTAATGTCTTTGATCCTTTTCATTTGATTGGCCACATACCACTGGGTAGCCTTATATCTTTTGGTGTCCTTACTCTCTAGATCAATTTCATAAATTGGCTTGATGTCCCTGCTGTCCCATAAGGTCTTGACTTGCATAACCCTAGCTTTTAGTGCTACAAGAGTCTTGGTTGGATCTAAATAGTCAACCATGGTTCATTCCAAGTTGGGCTTAATAGTGATGTCTTGAAGCATGTCGTATTACCTTATCACACTAGATGGGTGGTAGTTGGTGCAGCCTGTTGTACCAATCAATGGTACTATAGAGTATTCCTTGCAACCTAATATGGTAGCTGGAAATTTGAACCAATGGGCTTGCCACAGATAATCTTCAGGTACCATATCTTCTAAGAAGGCGATTAAATTCTGAAAGGGCTCCTCATCTTCTATGTGGACTCACTTAATAAAGGATTGGACAATATTTTAGTTGATGCTGATGATAGACCCATTGGCTAAATTGTTCCCATAGTATCTTGTATAGCTAGTAAACCAAATCAACATCAGATGCATGCTGGCTTTGAAATTGCCCCAGCCTTTGGATTTAATGTGGTTGAGACTCCTAATTTGCTCGGTTAACAAAGCCGGGACATATGATTTTCCAGTTAGGTATTAAGCTACTAGCTCCAGAAACTAATAATGAATTAATAGGTATCCATATGGGAATAAAATGGTGGTGAAAGCATCAACTATAAAAGGCATTTACCATGTTTTCCTCTCAAATTTCAGATGGCACACAGAAAAAGTTTGTCTTCTTTTTGAAATCTTCAAGAGTTCCAAACCAATCCATCAAAGTGGATAGTCTGATTTAGTGTTCATTGCAAGCCCTCATGGATTTAATTATTGGTCCCCTCTGCACCCCTCCCAAGTCTGAGATGATGTGGGTTGAGCCTTAAGCAAGGGCTAGAACATAGATCCCTTCCAAGGTAGGTAGGTCCTGTAGTAACATAGCATATTCCTCAATGGTTGGGCTTAGGACATGGCAGCCTAAACAAAAAGCTGCTTCTTCTGGCTCCCATAAGTGGGTAAGATCCTGGAATATAGTAAAAGGATTATGGAGCTTCAAAAGGTGAAGTATTGGCCCAAGCCTATCTTTAATGAGTTATTGTTAGACGGGGTTGAATCTAACTATCCATCGATCTAATAGGGGCATGGGATCCTTGGAAGTTTTGATGTGGTGTTCCCTGATGAGGCAGGGCTATAGATTGGTACTGACACCTGCACTTGAGCTTGAAGCTAACATTTCCTGATGTAGATCAATTTTAGATTACATAGGGAAATAATCTAAATCATATACAAAATATTTACACAAAGGAAACTATGCTATTAAATTGTTTTTTTTTTTAATTTTGAAAAGGATTTTTTTCTTTTTTTTTTTTGACAAAAACAATGCAACTCTTTTTTTTTTGGGGGGGGGGGGAAACTGATGTACTGTGATTAGTAGTGACTTTTAAAGCATAATTCTAGCAAACGTACTAGGTCTTCTATTGTAATATAGCATGAATAAAGTGTCGATCCCACGAGGATTTACTAACTACTAGACAATTATCAACTAATACTAATATCTAGGCAATTGATCTTTTAGAGATGATTAAGTTAAACTATCTAACTAATTATCTATATGAATGCAATGAGCTTTTTAAAGAGAGGAATATGGTGAAAAGTGTGGGAAGGAGCAGAATCCAATTTAAACTATTGCCAATCAACTTGAACTCATGTTATAATGATAATTAGATTCATGAATATTCATAAGAAATTATCAAGATTTAAAAACAAAGTTTGAAAACCTTTTAAACCACAAAACAATTCAATAACTTCCGTTAAATAAATCATTATAGGAATCAAAATTACAATTATAAATCTCCCGATTCTATAATTGACTAATACTTATATTAAAATCTCCTAATTCCTTAGTGAGAAATCAACATAAAACATTGCATTAATATTCGTGGACAATTTCTAAACTAGATTAAACTACGCCGCTTCCGCAATTGCAATTTAATCTCAATTTATGAATTCATGTGAAACCTAATTTCCCTTCCGAGTTACTAGAATTCTTATACACCAAAACATGATGAATAATCAGAATTCAATATGAATATTTCAAGATTCTAAATATCTCATAACATGGATTCAAAAATCATTTAGCATGTTTAGAGCTTCATCAACTTCCCACAAAAAGGATTTAGCTACTCATGAATGATGATTCAACAATCAAATAAGAAATTGCAAATGGTTTCATTATGATCAGAATACTCAAGTATATGAATTGCATAAAAAGAATAAGATTAGAAATCACCAATTCAAAATACTAAAACTTCACTTGCAAATCTTGTATGACTTCAAATATCTCTTAATGAAATGCCTATTCTAAATATTCTAGATCTACTTGTAATGTGGAATGGATGATTGGAGTATTGGATACTTGGATGATTCTGAGAGTGAGGAGAAGACCCCCTATTTATAGGAAAAATTTCGTGAAAAACATTCAATGAACTTTGCTGTTTCACAATGTACGCCGGCCGTTATGGATCCTACGCAGGCGGCTTACAGGTGGCGTATCTTCAAATTGTCCTTTGCGCAGGTAGTGCACTGGCAGCCTTCAATATTAGTTACAATGTAGGCCGCTTCAACGCCTGCGGCTTTGATGTAGATCCAGCCGGCGTATATAGTCAGAAATGAAGCATTGGGCTAATTTATAACGAACGCCGTCCTAAAGCCGGCGGCTTTGACACCGGTGTAGGCATTCAAACAGATGTGTTGCTTCATTTTCATTCAAGTGTTTCATGTCTTCATGTCTCTTCAATTCTTCCATGTACACTGTCTCAAAGCCGGCGGCTTTCATGCCGGCTTATAATATAACTCCTTCAAAGCTGGTAATGTTTCAGTTCTGGGCTGCCGGCCTTCATTTACGCTGGCTTCTTCATCTTCTACGCCGGCAGCTTTAAGGTGGCTTTGAATGTTGTTTAACTTGTGCTGGGCAAAGCTGGCTATGCTGCAACGGCCTTGGATTTTACGCCGTTTGAAAGCCGGCGGCTTTCAATGATGAATTGCTGGCCTTGACTTCAATTTTTCCTCTTTTCAATTCAAATTTTCTTGTTTTGATTTCTTTATCCAAATTAGTCCTGAAACATAAAATTTAATCAAAACAAATATCCATTCTAGCTCTTTTGATTATCAAAATTTGTATAAAATATGATCTTATCAAAAACAATACAACTCCTTTTTTCATTGTTGATTCACCATGAGAAAGTAAGCATCATCCCATAATAATTAATGTAATTTTTGCTGGGTTCTAAAAGGTTTCTCGGGTTAGCAAATCGTAGGTTGACACTATAAACTTGTAACGCTCTAACTTAACGACATTATAACTCGCCACGTGTCGTTTTCTTAAAAAGGACATGCCAAGGCTATAAAATATTAAAACCACAAATATAATTATCTCCAAATTTCACATAAAAAGTTACTTGGATTTATCATTACTACAATTGTCTCTTAGAAACATAAACTGATATTATCTAAAAGTACTTATATAAAATCTAAAACGTAACAACTTATCTTATATACATCTTCAATAATAATCTAAACAAACTCCATATACTTTGTATGGTCTTCAAAGATCTTTTCTCTTATTCTTCTTTATCCAGAATCTATTAGTCACCAGTAGGAAAGTTAAATCTACTAACGTCGTCCCCATGATCAACATAAAAGTCATATCCAGATAATTTTCAACCAACATCATCTTTACCTGCACCTGAAAAATAAAGGATTGAGCGAAAACGCCCAGTACGCTATACCACACACACATGCACATAAAAACACATAAAGCAAATTCACATGCATCAATGCTTATGCAACATCCACAGGTTTATTATCTTTTGATTAACCAGCAAGCAGCACAGTTTAGGACTATTCATGACTAATCCTAAACCCGGAGTAACTGATGACCTCGATGAAAACCGTAGTATAAAATAGTATATATATATAGTTGCGTTCCACAATTAAGTTGGTAACGACTCATAATTGTAAGCCCCGAAAAATTTCAATAAATAATTTCAAGATGAACTTCGAAAATAAACCCTAAAAATCACTCCAAATTAAAACCGAATTTCAACTAGTCTTAAATCATGAACGAATTCAAAAAATTTCCGAATCTTGGGAAAATAGAATTCTTAAAAACAAAGTAAAAACTCAACATACTATAATTCCAAAACCACTACGTACGACAAATTCCATATTTAACTCCAACTTATAAAAATGGGTAATATAAAGCCCAAAAACAAATTATTAAAAAGCAAATAACGATTGACTTTCGAAAATATAACTTAATTCAAGAATTCCGAAAACATTAAGAGATATTAAATACTTACAAAAATGAAATGTAAAATAAATTTTCTAAAGTAAATACGTTGTATAAACATAAAATATCAATTTCCAAAGTGGCAAAGACCTAAACCGGAAAAATCACCCAGAAACCCTAACCGGAATGCAATAGCCTAAGTCCGACAACCTAGTGCCCCTAACCCTAGAGGTCGAGGCGTAGCTAAATATGTAGAATAGCTCATAGTAATATAAGTTTGTTTAAAAATATCAGATTGGTAAATTTTTGACCTATTTCGAACCCGTTCGGATACAGACTTCGAAAAGCATGTCCCGGGACTCGAGATATCAAAAATATACCAATAGTACCATTAGACTCGTAATTTCATAAGATTCTAAATATTCATTATATTTAGGGTTATAAAAGTTACAATTATAACCTTTTTCGTATTTTCATTATTACCGGTAATTGATTAGTCTTTTGCACTATTCATTTTTATTTCATTACAAAATTTTATTATTCTTATAAAGCCTTATATTTTTAGATAAATATTTTATATGTTATAGAAAATTTTGTTTTTCTAAAATTTAGCCGTTTCGGGTCTTTACGGGATCAAATCTGTTTAAGACCCGATACTAAAATAAAATAAATTAATTTAATAATTAAAAAATATTTTAAAAATGTTTTTATTTTCATAGATAATTTTTATAATTTTCGGGTTATAAAAATATCAATTATAGCCATATCGCGTATTTTGATCATACCAGTAACATATTTGTTAAATTACTAAAAAATTCAAATAATTATTTAATTTTAAATATGAAAAATCTGCTACAAATATTTGGAATAAATTTTCTAATTTATTTTATTTTATTAATAAGTACTTTTACAACCCATACCTTCAAGTACACTTTACACATATCACTTCATTTTCACTTCATTCTTTCTACACATTATCCCACAATTGATGACAGATTTGACTCCTATTATGGCTGCCATTGTCCTTTATACTACATATTTTGACTAAATTAATTATTTTCTACTCCTTCTTAAGAAAGTTACATTACACATTTATTACACAATTCAAATTCAAGTCAAATTTCAACAATTTCCCTCTCTCTCCTCCCCATTTTCACGTGCAGCATGATCCTTTTTGGCTGCCTTGTTTATTTTTTTTCTCTCATTTATTCAATTAAAACACATTTTCTCTCACTCCTTCATTTACTCACTTTCCTTCTTTCATTCTTTAACTTTTCTCTCTCATTTTCCTCTCTTTCTTCTTCATTTCCTCTTGTTCCTCCATGAAAAATAAGCTGCACCTCTTCTTCTTCCATGGCTTCCACACCTATTTCTTAAAGATTTCTAAGCAAATCTTCTTCCCCAAAGCTCCATAGGTGATATAGGTAAAGTGTAATGAAGGTTTATGCATCAAATGACCTTCCATAAGCTTAAATGATTAGGATGATGATGCCAATAATGAAACACTCCCTTTCTCTACTTTTATTATCTTGTATTTCAATTATTTTCTTGTTTAAAGTTGATATGTTTTGTAGATATAAATTTTTGTAGCTTTGATTTTCATTTATGCCATGGACTTGTTATTTAAGTTGTTATCTTTGTTATTTCTTATGATTATGTATAGATCTATCATCCACATGTCTATCTTAGTGATTCATGCATATTAAAACTAGTTTAAGACTAATCTAGCGTTTTGAGTTCATGAAAGCATTAGATCTTTGTTTATGTTCATGAACAACTTGCTATAGCATGATGATGTAGGAAAATTATAGGAAACTCAAGATTTATTTTATTTTCACAAAAACAACTTTTGAAAATTCGGATGAAATGGAACCATATTTAGAAAAGTGGTTTTTCAACTTCAAAATGTGTATTTTTCATTTAAATGAAGGGCTTAGGTATAGATAAACATAAATGAGTAATTTTGATGAGCAAAGTTTAGATCTATGAGTTTAAAGTTGTTTTCATGGGTTTCATCTAGGTGTATGTTCATATTATGTGTAGATCTTAGATTTGAACTTGAACAACATTTGTGAAATTCGTATTTTGGCAAGACCAATATTTAAAAACCATTTTCCAAGTGTCAAAATGTAATTTTTTCTTAAGAAAATGAAGGCTTAATGTATGAATATCATCAAGACTTCTTTTTACAAGAATCTAATGTGATTTTCAAAATTTTAATAAAAATTCATTTTCGGATTTTGGCCAAGGCCTATTTTAAAAACATGTTTTCCAACTCAAAAATGAAGTTTTTATTTAAGAAATGAAAGGCTCATAAGATGATATGTAAGGAATGGATTTTCATGAGCTTAGATAGATTTTATCAAAAGATATAACCAAAAATGAATTTTGTAAATTCGGATCCCAACCAAGACCAATTTTAAAACCCATTTATCAACTCCAAAACTCATGTTTTATGTAAAAATGAAGTATGGGTAATAGTATCTTTAAGGAATAATTTTTACAAGTTAAAATGAGTTTAGGCATGAGTAATGTGTAAAACAAGTAATGGAATTAAAATGGAAAAAATTGAGTTAGTGATCAAATTGTCAAATTCGTAATTTGAGATGATGCATATGTAATCACTTAGTATTTGAGCTCAAATTGCAAGTTTTATGTGTTAAATGAAGTCCTTAGGTAATTGATATAGTAAAGCCTTAAATTTTAATGTTTTAAACAAGTTTTCCCCAAATGAATCATTCAAAAAGTGGATTTTCTAAAATTCGGATTTTTGAGTAAATCATATTGGAAAACATATTTACAAAGTGTAAAATGGAAATTTTTATGTAGAAATGAAGGTCATAAGTAATATATATAATGAAGACTCAATTTTAACAAAAATAATTATATTTTCTTAAGTAATAAATCCAAAACAAATGGAAATGATCAAAGTTAGAAAACTAGATTTTTCAAAAAGTAGTTATAGTTGAAGTCTTGCAAAATAAAGAGTTCCAAAATTTTCTTTTACCAAAAATCATCAAGACCATGCATACATGAAACTCATTTCATGCCATTCATGTTAGGAAATCACTCATATTGCATGTATGGCTAATTTATATAATAAAAACATTACAAACATTTACAAAACTATTTTTCGGAATCGGAAACCGTTACTGATCAGATCTGATCCCTCTTTTCCGAGACCTAAATGTTTTCAAAACTTAAATATAATATTAGAATTAGATAGATCTTAATCGATATATAATTTGCGAGATTCTGAGTTAAAATGACCAAGTTATGGCCGTTTTAAGTTGGAATTCCCGCTTAGGACGAGAATTACGAATTTGATAGTTCGTATAAGATCGTTTAGATTAGTTTGAGTTGAAATACTTATTAGAGTATTTCTTCCTTTTTAGGAGATCCCGAGATCGACGATTCCCTGCCACCGAATTATTATTACTAGAAGACCGGTGATCCAATGGCCGAGTGAGTTTTCTCCTTGTTTTGTTACCTTGATTGTGCTTGTAGTTAGTTGCATTAGATTATAGGAACAAGATAAAAATCGATATGAATGGGGATGGGATATATGATGAGGCTGTGATGAATGTATGTCAAAGAATACTAAAGCATATCGAAACCACGATTTGATTGGATAACTGCACTGTTCATATTATTTCTGTTATGTGTATGATATTGGCTGGTCACTCTAAAGAATGTATAAATAATTTGACCTAAGCAAAAGGTAAATTGATCATGCATCGCATCGGACATATTGCAGTTGGTAGCGTGCTACTCCTACGCAGGTAGATCAGTATGGTCCAAGGACTCGTTTGGGAATGAGACCCGGGATCATAGCTCATTCATAGGAAACTAAGGCGCATCGGGGATGCATTTCATGTGTGAGCCTAGCCAAGGTGAATGCTATGAGCCGATGGCTTAGGGACTAGCAGCAGTCGTGTAGACTTCAATACCATCCCTAACCCAAGATACGGAGGCCGTAAATCCGTTATGTGTGTGGGTTCCGCATACCCATACATAATTGCTTGCTCACGTGTTTGTTCATGCATAGCGTATGATTGATTAATGCTTGCTTGTTCTGGTACGGAACTAAGGGAATTCTCACTAAGCTAATGTGGCTTATACCCCAATAGTTGTTTAAATGAATAGGTTATCTCCAGACTGCAAAGTGGAGACTGAGATGGTTGAAGCCGAGAATGGCTTCGGGATTCCGGCAAGAAATGAGAATGTTGAAGTTATCAGCTAGTTTTATGATTCGTCTTGTAATAGTTTATGTAGGGAAGTCTGTGGATGAATGTAATTGAAGTTGAATGATTTATATTTTGAAGTATAGTGGTTTGTATCGAAAGTATAGTGGATTCTATTTCCTTTACATTGTTACTCAATTATATCAACATAAAATGTATCATTCCGATGTGTCTCCTTTATGTGTTAGACGCCTTGTACATAGTATGGAAGCCTTTGCGTGATCGAGGTGGTCATTCTTAGGCTTTAATATTGTGTACGGCGGACTGCCACGTTTAGGGTACCCTTCGGGGCATGACAATAATCTACCGGAATCATTTCCAGGTGCAACTTTACTCGGGACACCGCTACACAAGGATCATCAGGTTGCCAGCGTTAGTATCACACTTCTATCGTGATCTTTACTAGCCGCAACCAAACACAAGCAGCATACAATTTTTTAAAAAAAAAGCCTGCAAGGGTTAGTTCAGTTTATATGCATGTCTAATCCTACAAGCATAAAAACAAACAAGATATGGTCATACCTGGATTCACCTTCAAACTCTAATCCACCAACAGATCTTCTTAAAAGAATAGAACCCTAATCCCTCAAATATTCCTGATCAATGACATATCTTAATCAATTCCAATTGTAACACATAATTAAACCCTAATCCTTAATTTCATAACCTTACTCAAAGGATTTATAACCCTAATCATAAATCTACGAAAAGAGGTTAACACACTTGTCTCCTTTGTTTATAATTCAATGAAATGTTCAAACTCAGCTTTCTCCTCGATTTTTAATTTATCCACAATTCCTTCAATACATATATAAAATCTCCAATTAACAATTCGATTTACAATAACAAATAAAATTTCATTTAAGGACAAGATTGGATAGATCCTTACTTACCTAGAACTTGCAAATCTTGATTTGAAACAAAAACCCTAAATCAATCAATCTCCTGATCACAATCAATTTATTCCCAATTACTATAACTTCCAAATTATCATATTCTTATAATCATCAAATCCTGAAAATCACAAAACACTAAGAAAGATCTTACCTTTTTCTTCGAATTGAAACCATACAAATCTTCAAATCCGACCTTAAAGTTTCTCCAAACACTTATAGATCTTGAATCTCTTAGGTTTGATAATCAAAATCTCTTGATTTCCCAAAACCGGATCTTCAAAAGAATTGCAGGGTTTCTCCAAAGCATTCTCCACAGCGTTTTCCTTACAAATAGATAGATAGATCTTAGAGATTTAATCGATTTTAGATTGTGAAAAGATTGGGAGGGAAAACACTTACTAAGACATTTTTCTTTTGCTCCGCTTAAGGTTTCCGAAAGCTTAGACAAAGGAATAGAAAACTAGGCTAAGGCATTTATATATAGGCTAACTTAGCTTAGGAAAAATGCTTGGTTTATATCCAATTTAAGCAGCCTTCTACCAAAATCCATTCTTAATCAAGTCTTTACCATGTGAACACAATACAATTGTATTTCAACTTTGACCATAAAACCTTCTTATTTAATATCATTTGACTCTTTGACCCTTCTTAATAATCCTTTTATATACTTTAGGATTGACCATAAAACCCTCTTATTTTATATCAAATGAAAAACTTGCCTTTCTTTATAATTTATTTATTTTTATATTACAAACCCCTAGATTTTATGCTAAAACCCTAAAATCGGTAGTCAACCAAAAAACTTAAAGTCAATTAGGTCTATAACAAACCCTAGTGAATCTAGATACAACAATCCTGCGCTAGAAACCTTAAGACAATAAAAATGAGATAATCTTATATTATAGTTCGAAATAATTTGTTATAACTTTAAAATATTACAGTTGTCAAAAATTCGTTCGTCTCAAATTCTAATGGGATCTATTTTCGAAAACAGGTCCCGATACGCAAAATGATGAAAATAATCTGATAACATATTTAAACTCGTATTAGATGAGGATTCATGAAATATCAGTTTCAAAATTTTTCGACATTTAAAAATATCAGATATAGCATTTTTTCGTTTATTTTCTTTATTATCGGTATTAATTTGTCTTGTTTACTATTCAAGTTATTATTTTGCTATCTCTACTTTTTTCTTACTACCTACTCTTACAACCTTACACACATATTTTTAACAATTTTCATTTCCAATACTACTTTATACTTATCATATCCTACATATTACTTACTTTTCATTATAAAAATACAAAATTAATCAATTTCTCTCCCTCTTTCTTTCCAAAATCGATGCCCCCCTCTCTCTACCATGCCCATTGTTTTTCTTTTTTATTCAGTTTAATTCACTCTAATTTTCATTTCAAAACTCTATAAATACTCCCTCCCTCCTTCACTCTTTACACACTTTCTCAACCTTAACAAAACTCTTTCAAATTCACTCCACATATCCTCTCTCTTTCCCTCTTGTTGCCGTGACAATCCTCCCACATTCCTAAACAATTTTCACAAATTTTCTTCTTTCATTCATCTTCCACACACCACCATCTACCTAAGGTAAATGTCTAAACCCTCTTCTTTTATTCATGTTAACATAACATAAACACCTTGTTTGTTTTGATTTCTAAAACCTCATGAGCTTTATGCTATGGAAGAAATCATGAAAACAACAACTTATTCATGTCGGTGAACGCCATGTTTATTTACAAATGTTGTTATATTCTTTCTATATTTTTGCTCCTAACCTAACTCCTATATATTATTAAGTATAAGTTTGTATATATATATATGTGTATATTCTTAGCGACTAATGCTCACTAATGTAACATTTTATTTATGCTTCTATTTTCTTACACATTTATTTATTTCATGCGAGTGAGCAAGATTAGTCATTCTAATCTTAGACATGTCCTCATTAAGTCAAAATGTTTTTAGAACTCGTCCATAATCTAAGTCTGAGGACCCTTGACAAGAATCTAAGACTCCCATGATTTTTTATTATTTTCTTACTTTTCTTTATGGGACTTGTCCAATTCTAAGTCTCGAGAAGACTTGAATAAAGATCTAAGACTTCCACAATTTTCTTCTTTTTCCTTTCCTCAAGCTTCCTTATGTTTTTCTTTTCTTTTTATGAAACTTATCCATATCTAAGTTTTAGGAAGCCTTGATGCAAGTTAAGACTTCTAAATTTTTGCTCTTATATATATATATATATATATATGTTTATTTTATCATCTATGTTTTTTACTTTCTATATGAGTTATTTTTCCTACATAACTACAAGTTTATATTTGTGCATGATCATAATGTTGTTGTCTCAATAAAAAAAGTTATTTTCTTTCGTTTAAAATAGGACTAAACTCTCAATAAACATTATTTTAAACACTTAGGAGAAATTTTCACAAAAACTTAGGATAATTAATCAACTATATTAGTCTCAAATTGTTAAAGTAAATTTTTATAAATTTTAATGTTTATAATTATTTGTTATGCAAAATTTTTCTTAAGAACTTATTTAAAGGATTTATACTAAAACTTTGAAAAACACTAAGAACCAAACAATTTTTCTAAATCATGTTTAAGAGCAAAGAGCAACTCACTAGTTAGAAATCTACTTAGGAAATAAAATTGATAGACAATTTAAAGAACTGAATTTGAAGAAGTAAATGTATTTTTAAGAAATTATGAAAATATAAAAATAATAGATATAATAAGTAGGCACTCCTTTGTAACAAACTCAAGATTTTTAATTTTCTTTCCAACAACTTAAAAAGAGATTTTGTAAACTTCATTTTTCAAACTCTTAGAATAAATTGTTTTATGAAAAATTATTGTTGAGACAACACCACTAGAACCATGCATATAATGTGAGTATATATCTATATTAAAGGATTTGTCAACTATATATATGTGTGTGTGTGTGTGTGTGTGTGTTGTGTGTGTGTGTTTGTGATAGAATTTTTGGATAAAAATACATTTATCCAAAATAGTTTGGTTGAATCACGAGAGCATACAAAATAGTTTAGGACACAAAAGATTGAAGAATTTCAAGTTTTGAGGCTACTATACCTGTACGCCACCAGCCTAGAAATTGTGCACTGCTAGCTTTGACTTGTATTTTTATCCTCGAAGCTTTAGTCTTTAATTCTCCAATTCCTTGAAATGGCTTATTGGACTTGAAGTTGGTCGGTGTTAATTTTGATGCTTCCAGGATCACATCATCCTCTCCTTCTTCGAAAAGATTTGTCATCGAATCTTTGTTCTTGGACTCTTCTCCATTGCATTCATATGTTGGTTTCTTGGGAATGAAATGAAATTGAACCTTTGTTCCATCTAGAACTTCTTGGGCAAACACGTCTTTGGATTCTTGCAGTAGTGAAATAGTTTTACTAGGGAAAGAAAGATCATTAGTTGAAAAACAAATATTACTCTTAATCTCTCTCTCTCTTTTTTTTTTTTTTTAATCAATGTCACTCTCTAGTGTTTTACACTCTGATTCTTTTCTCTCATTGATCACCAATGTGTGTTTTTCTTGAGCACTCGAGTGTTTTTCACTTTCATTGTTTTTCTCACTCTTACTCATTTCTTCACTCTCATGCTTTTCATGTTTTTCAATCTTTTCTTGAGTGCTCTTTTGTCTCTCTCTTTCTCGAAAGCTTTTCATTATTGTCATATGATCTAAACGAGCTTCCAATGGGTTGAGGGATACTAAGTTCTTCCATCTTTTATTTAGAAGAAAAGAATAGTGATTCTTCTTTTCATCATACCTGACTTTCCTATGAAACTACCATGGTTGTCCCAAAAGAATATGACAAGTTTTTATTAGTACCACATCACACAATACTTGATCTTGGTACTTTCTAATAGAAAACAAAATAAGAACTTGCTCAGTCACCTGAATTTCTTCACTCTTTTGACAACTATAATTTGTAAGGTGTTGGATGCTTCACAGTTTCCAAATTCAATTTTTCCACAACAACATACTAACAAAATTTGCAAAACATCCACTTTCAATTCTCAATCCGCATGTCTTGTCATTCACAAGCTCTACATGGCATCTTGTACAAAATTTAGGATCAACAGAAATCTCATCAACATCATGCCTTAACACATTTAATTCACTCGTGTTTTTCTCGTTTTTTATTTTTTAAATAGAAACAAACCCTAAACTTAACAACACAAATTACATAGGATTCAATCAAACCCTCATCAATAGAACTCAATCAAACCCTAACCTACAAACTACACAAAAACCCTACCTGACATAAAATTTTCACATGAATTTTCTTTTTCTTTTTTTTTTTTCAAGCAAATCCTAATCAGACAAAACAAATATCAAATGACAAAAGAGATATGAATGACTAGAGTTACCTCTAATTGAATTGGATATGGATTCTTAGAACACCAAAAGTTTTGATACCAAATGATGACGAGACCCCATATTCAAATCTGGAATACAAAATCCTTGGATTGTTTGAGAAAACCGGTGGAAACCGTGACCCATTGCTTATGTGGAGGTAAGAACCTTGGTATAGTCGTAGAAACCACAACCGGTGATGGCAAATCGATTGATAAGTCAAAGGGTACAAACGCCACAAGAGACTCTTGATAAGTTCAAAATGAATTCATTTAGGAATTCCAAAGAGAAAACTCTCAAATTTCATTGATCAAAAGATATGTGATATGTTACATCCCATAGATTTATATGGGCTTTAATTACCCTTAAAACCAAGCTACTAAACATTAAAATAAGGAAAAACGGAAAGACACCAAAGAAATATGAAAAGGCAACTTTGAAAAATACAAAGATGCCATCCAAATGTAGGTTGGTGGCCTTTATTAGAAGTTGGGTGGCCTAAAAATAAAAGACAGAATTGGAATTAAATTTTCGAGAGAAGAAGGCTGGTGGCCTTAGAGCCAGTGTATAGCCAATTTTCACAAGTCTTATTAATTTTAATTCAAAGCTGGCAATGCACAATTTCTAAGTCAGCGGTGTACAGGTGCAGCAGTCCTCAAATTTGGAGCTCCAGTCTTTAATTCTCCAATTCCTTGAAATGGCTTATTGAACTTGAAGTTGGTTGGCGTTAATTTTGATGCTTCCATAATCACATCAAGAAACCTGCCGAATATAGGTAGAAAAGGAAAGAAAATAATGAAAATAGAATGAAATGTGGTTTTCATTTAAGTCTAATAATATATGAAGATATGTCTTTATTTCCATTGTTTTGGTTTACCATTATTCACCGTACTTCATAATCATATACGCGTTCTAAAAGTGGTATTGTCTTTAAATATAAGCATTGTTCTCGGATCGCGATTTCTTTTAGTTCTGTTTTTAGATGCTTAAATGGCTAAAATTTTACCACGTCCTCGACCTTGAATCATTATATCTTTACCTGTTGATTCTTTCAAAATCCCTTCCATGGAGTCAAAGAACTTCACCCTACCTGCAGTACCGACAGTGAAACTGTCCAAATTTACATTACATGGTGACGAACATAGGTAACATGAAATCATATTGCAATCCTCCTCGGCCTCTAATCCTAATAGCTGTTGCTGTTGGAATGTCTCATGGTACTCTTCAGGGTATTTCTCATCCAATTCCATCCAAGTGGAGCCTTGTGGCATAAGCTCTATCATTAACCATTGGGTCACCAGATGCATCGTTCTCTTTGCTATTTGTTTACATTTTAAACTTAAATTGAAAGGCCTAAGTACTTGCCTACTCTTCCAATATTATGCCTTTGTGGACTGGATAGTAGCACACAAATTACTAAATCGATACTCTTAAATTATGAAAAGAAGGGCAGAAATCGACCATTTCAAGAGTTTAGGACTCAATAAAAAAAAAACATATGGATAAAACTAACACCGATTTAATGCTTGTGGCAAGTTGGGCAAGAGTCCAGAAAATTTATATGCACTTTACACGCTTAACTAAAATGTCATAATAGTATCTAGAAGACTTTGTGTAGTGCTAGAAGGCAGTGTTCATGCATTTTTATCTATGCTTATGGTTCATATTAATGGGATTTCAATCTTGATAAGTACCAACCAATGTTTTATGAAAGTAGACATTTATGTGATGGGATTTTATTTTATGGTGATGAATATACATGAGCCAAATTTGTCGGCTTAATGACATTCATTTTGGTTTTATTGACGTTTGAACATGAAATTTCTTAAAGTTGCCAATCTCAACGATAGCATGATCACATCACTACTGGTTAGGCTTCACATGTTATGTTCCTGTAAGTCAACAGACCTCTTCATCCAAAACTAGTTTATATTGCACTCCTTTGTTTAGTAGTCTTTTCAAAACATCCGCTATCTGTCAAGTCGTGAAAATAAAATTATATTTAGATAGAGTTGGGTTCATTTATTTGACCTAGCGTTGTATCCATAACTTCAAGGATGCCTGACAAATCAGTCTTTGTCCGAAGAAAGGGAAAAAGAACAAAGTCTATCAAAATGTCATGAGTTCGAAAAATAAAATAGTTCAAAAGAAAAACTCTATCAAAAGACTGCGATGATTTAATAATTCAAAGTAACACCGTACAACAAGCAACAGGCAAACAGGCAAACATACGGGAGTGGAAATCTCAACATGACTGCTAATAAAACTTACTACCACAACAGAAAAATCCATAACCTAACTTAACTAAGTGATATGCCAGATGGTGTGACTTGCATTTTAACCTTCCCTAGAGGTAAGCTCCAATTTAAAGACAAGGGTAGGTGCCCTACTGTAGACTATCTGGATTACAGCAGTTGTCATCAAAGTAAAAAGGTCAATAACTATCTCATTGACACCTGCGGCACCTCCCCTTGGTTGGATATGAATTTTCAGGCATAATCTGGGATTTTTACCACGGAGATCAAACTCATGCCATCTTCTTATTATACTGCGTTTGGGAGGAATTAGTATACGTCTTCTAGGAGCGACTGCCCGACCATCATTGAAATGTGACCATACAAATAATTCCATAGCCTCATCATCATGTTTCTGATTTCAAATCTCCCATTATCTGAAGAAACAGAACCTAAATCAGATATATTGCCAGAAAATGGACACCAAGTAGGGGAGGGTGTGCCACCAAAAAAGGGGGAAAAAAAGCAGAAAGAAAGAAAATAATAACAGTTAATCCCATGCAAACCCTTAGATATATGAGACTGGAAGCATACAACAACAACAAAAAAAGGAGAAAGGAGGGGGATTACGCTGTATAATTTTCAGTTGTATTGCAACGCATGGCTCAGGTGATGGGAGTGATGTTCTTAGTTAGTCACAGGTAGTTGTTATAGAGGTAATCTATATAAATACATTCAGTTGCTTTCATTCTTTCATTGTGAATTCAGAATCAATTGAGTTCATGACACTACAAATCTACAATTAAATCAATTAAATTTCACACCAAGGACTTCCTTTTTCTTGCTGGTTCTAAATAGGAATAAATCTGGAAGGCATATGAATTATCAATATTAAGTGGTGAGTCTCGTTAGATGATAAAGATACTGGCAGAGAGGTGGATTCAAATCATTTACCTTTGTTATTCCTCTTTCCATTGGTTTAAGTAGCCACAATTTAGGGAAACTTTTACACCTAAATGGTGTCATTTCGTACTTGTTTCTTTCCATTTTAATACTTGTTTTCATTTCTTGTAATCTCAATCTAATGCATTCTATGGAGTGTGAAGAAGAGACTGGAAATCATCAATTTGATGGCCCAAAAAAAAAAATTTGAAGACAGAAATCCAGCATGATAAATATTGAGAAGAGCTAGAGACAAATTCAATAATATGGAAATCTCACAATTAAGGGACAATTTCTTCTTTACTGCTGAGAAGACAAACTGGTATTACAGAAG
Source organism: Combretum micranthum (assembly GCA_024138025.1). Classification (NCBI taxonomy): domain Eukaryota; kingdom Viridiplantae; phylum Streptophyta; class Magnoliopsida; order Myrtales; family Combretaceae; genus Combretum; species Combretum micranthum. The sequence continues at coordinate 574,864 of JAMXBD010000130.1, forward strand.
ATCTTGGAGCTAGGTTAATGAAAGTAAACAGAAAGATTGAAGAACAAGAAAAATCATCAATAAAGTTTTGGATTCAAATAAATGGTTTAGCCCTACAGGTGATGCCAAATCATAACACTTGAGAAATTGGAGTAAAAGTGGGTAAAGTGGTGACAGGTGGAGGCCAGTTCTGTAATTTGCAGGGGTTTTCTTAAGTTCTTATAGTGTTTGACATAATGTCTCCAATTATAGAAAGATGCTGGATTAGAAAGCCCAATGGCCCTAAAAGTTGGATGCATTTCAAATATGAAAGATAAGCCAGTCTTTGTTACGCTTGGTATAAGGGGCCACAGGGGCATATGGAAAATCAATGCTCGAAAAAAGACAGGGATGGATTTATCCATAAGCAACTCAAAACTGATCTGAGAGTCTCAAAAATGAAGAAACTTCCAAATGTCAGGCTCCACATCCATTGAGTTTACAGTATCAGAAGGAAGAAGGAAGGAAATGCTCCAAAGGATGTGAAAGAAAATATGGCAGGTAGGATTGTAATGACTCCCCAGAAAATCTGGATTTGTGCGTTATCCCGAATTCTCACTTCTCAGGACAGTATAACAGATAATTCTGGAAGAAGACAAAAAGAGGAAGTCCATACAAATAAGGGAGGGCAGCTCATAGTTTTAAGCAAATTTAGACCTCAGCTTGAGCCTATAGGACTACAAGAACTTTATTTTAACTGTCAGGTAAGCTAAGGAAATCACTTGGTTGGGAAAGTAATGGAAATATGACATTTGGGAATTTAAAATACAAAGTAGAAAATGCTGGAAATCAATGAAAATTAGTTGAAACTTCTCCACTTCTAATCGCATTAACTTTCTTTTAGCTTTTGGAAAGAAAATGACGGAAATGGATAGAAATGAAGCAAAATAATCAATATTGCCTAAAAGGTAAAAGTAAAGGATATTTCAATCCAGTAGATGTTTCAATTCTCTCCATTTCTTTTATTATGTTAAAGGAACAACATGGAAAGAAAGATTTCGTTCATATTTCCTCTCATTTCCATCTTGTGAGTCCAAATAAGAAAAGGAAACACATTTTCTTTCTTTTCCTTTCCACTCATTTCTGCCAATTTCTAAAAGCAACCCTAGTTTTGAACTGAAAAATAACAAAATTACTTCCAGTCCTTCAAGCATCCAGCTATTGCCCCTTCAACCCTTGCTAAGATCCCTATGGCAAAGTAACTACCGACCCTCTGGTTTTCAATTTTTTCATTTCTTTAATTAATTTTTTATTGCAGTTTTTTTAATTTTTTTTTCACTTTGAAATTTTGTTATTCTATTTCAACAAAAACAAGTTTAACTAAAAATTAACAATCAAACCGACAGAAACAAGCTATCTATAGTGTCTTTGGCAACTGTCCTTGCACGCAGACCTGATGATCATGAATATGTTTATTAATTTTTGCAAAAAAAACGATAAGAAAATAATTTCGTGTGTACAACATTCATAAGACCGAGAAACATTAATTAAGCAATCACCCATAACAATAGAAAATCACTGGACGTATAATAGAAAAAGAATTAAATACGATATGCACATATGAATCGGTTACCTGGTTCCCTGTAGAAAGCCATTAAGCCACAGAGACAGAGACGGAGACGAAGAGGGGTACAGCAGCGTATAAACAAAAGGCAATGTGCTATGAGCGAAATTCTCAGGAAAATTCCCCCGGTTTTTTTTTTTTTTTCATCGCGCGTTGGATAGGCTTTGCCGCGTTGGCCATGGGCGAGTTGAGCAGGATTATGGGCAGCATGTATCGGCTTGATTTGGTTTGGTTTTTTTTTTTTTTTGGTCAAATTAAATCTAATTATAATTTATAATTTTTTATTTTAAATTAAATCCTTAAATAATGGTTTGGTCTATATTAAAAAATTTTTAAGGCATTAAATAACAATTTGATTTGGTTTGAATTATGATTAAATCAAAATTCTAACTAAAATTTTCTTTGTTTTAGTTTTTTTACTTTTGGATAGATATTTAAATATTTATATTATTTTACAAAGTTTATATTATAAATCATGACAAAATACTTTATAAATTCATCATACTTTTAATATGTTATTTTTCTATAAAATCAGTTATTCACCAATAAAATACATTCACTAACCAATATATAGTAAGTCATAATTTATAATTTTTAACAGATTCATTAAGTCAATCATCTACCAATAAATTTAGTCAAAATAAAAAAATCATTTATCAACAAAATTCATCAACAAATAAAATGATCCACTAACAAAATATATTAAACAATTAATATATAATAATAGTTTATAACTAAATAAATAAATTTCATACTTTATAAAAATTAAAAACTATTAAAAAATAATAGTTCATCATCAACAAATATATATATATATATATATCATGAGCCTAAAAAACAAATTTAAAAATGAACAAATTGATTTTAATCAATTTCACCAAATAATAGATATCAAATATAATCATATGAACATATAAGACATTTAATCAATCATCATAAAAAGATCTATAGTTATAACTAACAAGTAAAATATTATTATATTTTCCTAAAACGATTTGGTTTGATTTTACGGATTGGTTTGATTTACCTTTTAAATCAAACAATAAATTTACGGATTGGTTCGGATTGAAAAATTTTTAAACCAAATTGTTTAAAAAACCATATTTTCGGTTTGGTTTGGTTTGGTTTGGTTTGGTTATGGATTGATTAGGTTTGGTTGGTTTTTTTGCCACCTCTAGTAGCTGTTGATATGTCCGAATAGTATATTTTGTTTTAGGTGTAGTATATTTTTATTTTAGGTGCAAAATATCCTAGATCGGTATGTTTTATCCCAAGTTAGTATATTTATTCCAGGTAAAAAAAATATATTAGGTATATGTTGGATAAGTGTATTTTATCTTAGATGCGATGTAACGCACTAACTTAACGGCCTTACAACTCGCCACATGTCATTTTCTTCAAAAGGACACGCCAATGCTATAAAATACTAAACCACAAATATTATTATCTCCAATTTCCACATGAAAGGTTACTTGAATTTATCATTACTACAATTCGTCTCTTAGAAATATAAACTGATATTATCCAAAAGTACTTATATAAAATAAAAAACATAACAATTTATCTTATAAACATCTTCAATAATAATCTAACAAACTCCATATACTTTGTATAGTCTTCAAAGATCTTTTCTCCTATTCTTCTTCATCCAGAATCTGTTAGTCACCAGTATGAAAGTCGAATCTACTAACGTTGTCCCCTATGGTCAACATAAAAGTCATATCTAGACAATTCTCAACCAACATCATCTTATCTACACCTAAAAAATAAAGGATTGAGTGAAATCGCCCAGTACGCCATACCACACACACATGCGCGTGAACACATATAAAGCAAATTCACATGCATCATATGCTTATGCAACATTCACAGGTTTATTATCTTTTGATTAATCAACAAGCAACACAGTTTAGGATTATTCATTACTAATCCTAAACCCGGAGTAACTCATGACCCCGATGAAAACCATAGCATAAAATAGTATATACATATATAGTTGTGTTCCACAGTTAAGTTGGTAACGACTCTTAATCTATCAGAATCATTTTCAGGTGCAACTCTACTCGGGACACCGCCACACAAGGATCATCAGGTTGTCAGCTTTAGTATCACACTTGGATATACCGACAATTTATGTAGTAACTAATGATTGTTAATGCTCTATAGGCTCATTATCATACTGATGCCATAAGATTCACATATATATATAAAATAATTATTATTAAGATAATACTTAAATTACATGGAGTAAGAGTAGAGTAAGTGAATGAAATCCAATCTCAGCAAAATTATCAGAAGAACATTATCTATATTGGATTAAAAAAGAATCATCACTATGAAAGATTAAAGTGTGTCAACATCATTATCACAATTCTTCCACTAATGTCCCAAACCATTCTTCTTATAGTAGCAAAGAAGAATCGAACAACTAACTAATATTACAATAGAGAAGAAAAGCACTAATGCAAATCCCTACCAAGAAAAATATTTTCCTTTCTATTGCTTTAGATCATTTGTCCATTATAGGCCTGAATCCTTTAATATACTCGTTTTGATTATGAATTTGAGTTCTTGTCTGATAAGTTTCAGGAAACTTTTTAGCTTCATCTAGATTCATTGAATAATTTGATATCATCTTTATTGTAATGTAGAATGCAACTATATTGAACATAGAGATAGACATATAAAGATAGAAGGAATAGTATAGGCCACATTCTACACGTAGTACTAGACAAAGATGCAGAAAGATTGACAAATTGAGGAAAAGAAAGATGAGATTGACAAATTGAAAAACTTTTGTTTGAAGGTTATTAAGTTCGCTATCTTGGCCCGGGTGGCCGTTTCTAGAAGTCATCTTGAATTTCAACAAAGATTGATTACATATATTGGAGCAATGTTGAATAAGTTTTGAGGGAGTCATATCATATTATCATATTATAATATATGAGTTTGGAATCCTTCTTGTTATATCTTATTATTACTTCCCTACAAATCCTTTTTCTTTCCTCCTTTAGTTCATTTCATTATTACTTTTTTATATTTTACTAGTAAAAATCTATAATATCTAATATAATCTAATCTATTTATAATATATAACTAGTTACAAGCTTGCATAACATGTGGGGTAAATTTTCAATTATAATTCAATTTTTTATGAAAAAATAACAATATAAACATATTAGTAAAAGAAAAGATAACACAAACAAGTACAATAGATAAAAGTAAGATTAAAAAGGTAGTATATGACCAAAGATAATAAAACCCCACTTTCTATGAATTTATTATTTTTTTGTGAACAAAATATTAAAGAAAATATTAAAATTTTTAAAAGATTGTTATAATCAACACTTCAATGATGTAGTTTGATGAATTAATTATAATATGTTATTATTTCATTCTATATTATGTTTGGACACTATAGGATATTAATTAATCTCATATTATGTGGGAAAAGTTGTAATCTTCTAAATTGTGGAAATGCAATGCTATATGTCAAGGGTTATGTTATTTAATATTACACCATGCAAACATTGCTACTCTTTTAAGTAAACTTAAAAACTATTAATCTTGGTATACCATGAAAAAAATTAGGCTTTAGCACATTTAATAAATACCACACTGTAGAATAAACATGGCTAAATATATTTTGCTAACATGATAAAATATATTTAGCAGCATTTGTTTTATATGCAATGACGTTTATTAAACGTGGCTAAAGCCTAATCTTTCTTGTAATCAAACTCCCACATCTATTAAACGCCATTCAAGAGGTAAATCTATAAACAAAGGTGGAGTAGAGAACTATAGAATCTAATTATGCAGGTCACGTCTTTCTTGATAACCTTTTCTAGGCATTTGAACCTTGAATTGAAGCATTTCGACCTTGCAGGTGTATTTTTAACAAAAAGACTAAAGTACTTGGATACACAGACAATTTGTGTAGTAACTAATGATTGTTAATGCCATAGAGGCCCATTATCATAGTGATGCCATAAGATTCACATATGCAAAAATAATAATAATAATAATAATTATTATTATTAAGATAATGCCTAAATTACATGGAGTAAGAGTAGAGTAAGTGAATGAAATCTAATCTCAGCAACATTATCAAAAGAACATTATCTATGTTGGATAAAAAAGAACCATCACTACAAAAGATTGAAGTGTGTCAAAATCATTATCACAATTCTCCCGTTAGTATCCTTAACAATTAGGGATGTAACTGGGTTGGACATGATAGGGTTTCCGAACCACTCAACTCGTTAAAAATCCTATAGGGTTTTAGAGTTGGATTTGGATATATGGTAAAAACCCGATATATAAGGTTGGGTTTAGATCATATAACAAACTTTATGGATACATATATGGTAAAAACCCGATATATAAGGTTGGGTTTAGATCATATAACAAACTTTATGGATACATAATAACTTGGTATTATAATTTAAAAATAAATAAATAAAAACATTACTAAAGGAAAAAGGAGAGAAAAGAAGATATGAAGGAGTTGCCATTTTTTTTACCTTCCTAGGATGTTTTTTCTTTTATGTCTACTAGACTAGTTACAAATTTTAAAACTTTTTATTAAATTTTGTTCAACTCATGTTAGCTAATTTATTGTTTGTTATATTCTAGTCTCGACATGAGATTTCATTTAATCATGTTTTTAAGATACTATACGATGATAAAAGCAATACATTTATGTATTTAAGTGTTATATAATGAATATGGTTTGCAACATTTTGTATCAATTCCACATGCATCATTTCATTTTAAATTTATAGGAAATTTGTGTAAGAAGCACCAACTTTTCTTAAATTTATTATTAAAATTTGAAAATGGGTTAAAAAATAAATAGGGTTATAGGGTTAGGTTCTGGGTTCTAAATCAAATCTTGTAGGGTGGGTTTGGATATAATATTAAGACCCTATAGGGTTATAGAGTCAGGTTTGGTAGCACGGTAGTGGGTTGGTCTTTGGATTCTTATGATCTATCCAAAACCCGACCCGATTACATCCCTACTAACCACTCTTCTTACGGTAGCAAAGAAGAATCTGACAACTAACTAATATTACAATAGAGAAGAAAAGCACTAATGCAAATCCCCACTAAGAAAATATTTCCCTTTCTATTGCTTTAGATCATTTGTCCATTATAGGCCCGAATCCTTTAATATACTCGTTTTGATCATGAATTTGAGATCTTGCCCAATAAGTTTCAAGAAACTTTTTAGCTTCATCTAGATGCAAGTAATTCAATATCATCTTTACTATAATGTAGAATGCAACTATATTGAACATAGAGACGGACAAAGATAGAAGGAATGGTATACGCCACATTCTACACTTAGTACTAGACAAAGATGCAAAAAGAATCCCACCTTGGAAGAGAAAGCTAGGATTGACAAATTGAAAAGCTTTTGTTTGAAGGTTATTAATTTCTCCTTCACCCTTATAACTCTTTTAGCATTGCATTATCTTGTCCTAGGTGGTCGTTTCTAGAAGTCATCTTGAATTTCAACAAAGATTGATTACATGTATTGGTACGGTGTTGACTCAATTTTGAGGGAGTCATATCATATTATAATATATAAGTTTGGAATCCTTCTTGTTATATCTTATTATTACTTTCCTTATAAATCTTTTTTGTTTCCTCATTTAGATCCTTTCGTTATTACATTTTTATATCTTACCTATAAAAATCTATAATATCCAATATAATCTAATCTATTTATAATATATAACTAATTACAAGCCTACATAACATGCGGAGTAAAATTTCAATTATAATTCAATTTGTTTATGAAAAAATAACAATATAAATATATCGGTAAAGGAAAAGATAACATAAAAAAGTACAATAGAATAAAATTCAGATTAAAAATGTAGTATATCACCAAAGATGATAAAACCCCACTTTATATAAATTAATTATTATTTTTTTTAACAAAACATTAAAGAAAGTATTAAAATTTTTAAAAGATTGTCATAATTAACACTTCAATGATGTAATTTGATGAATTAATTATAATATTGTAGATATATTATTATTTCATTCTATATTATGTCGTGGCACTATATGATATTAATTAATCTCATATTATGTGGGAAATAGTTGCAATCTTTTAAATTTGTGGAAATGTAATGTTATATGTCAAGGGTTACGTTATTTAATATTACTTCATGCAAACATTACAACTATTTCATGTAAAACTTAAAAGCTGCTAATCTTGGTAATCACCATGAAAAAATTAATCAAAAGTATTTAACTTTAATTAGTAAAAAGATGTAAGTAATAAAATAAAACATAACGAGTAATTAAATAATATTATAAATAAAATAAACAAATTATAAAAGTTTTCTTTATTGAAGAGGTATAAAGTCCAAAGAATCATATCATAATAAATCTAACACAACCACTGTGATACATGCCTATATAATATGTCAATATTCAATATGATTTTTTTTAATGAAACAATATATGATTAAAAAATGACTATCAAAACAACACCATGATTCAAAGTTGTGTAAGGGTGCATCAATTATGTAAAAGAAACTACTACTCCAAAAATTACATCAACATCAAAAGACATGTCTTTTCAGCATAATGTCTCTTAAACAAAAGTTTTATAATTATTGCTTGAAAAAAATGGTTGTAGTTAGTTAAAGCAATTACAAACACTTAAAAAGATGGTTGCTATGATGATAAATTACTTCAAGATCTAGCTTTTTATGCACAAATTTCATTTATCTTGTATCACGAAATGGTATTAAAATAAAAATAAAAAATGTAAAAGTCTACTAAAATAATTTGATCTAAAAGTGGTTTGTTTGATAACATTATGCCACTTACCAAAAAAAAAAAAAAAACACAATAAAAGTGAGAATTTAAAAATTGTAATAATTTTCTTGTACAATTATTATGAGGATTTAAGGCAATGAAATAAAAGAATTTTGCAATGAAGATTTTGCATGCAAGATATATAAAAGTAGAAAAAGAAAATAATAAAGTGTGTCATAAAAAATGAAGTTTCCAAAATTTACATGTGTATTTATGTGTATATATGAAGTTACATTTGAAATTAAATTGTGCAACCCTATCAATTAATAATAATAAAATATAAATAAAGTCCAATTGAGGACGATTTAGTTATTAATTAAGTCATAAAATATAAAAACACTAATAACTTAAACCCTCAATAAATAAATTTTAGTTTACGATAATAGACATTAAAGATGAAAAATAAAAGTATTAAAATAAAAATTTTAAGTATACTATAGTATTCAGAATATTTAATATTATAGGTACGTAAGTTTTTATTTAAAAATGTTATCAAACTTGTATTTATCATACACACTATTTAGATCCGAAAAGTGAATTATTGCCCAAGTTTTAGATAGCCTTCCTCCTTACATAAATTTTTCCTATAAATATCTCCATTGTCTCCCTCTCTCTAGTCTTTCCCTTCTTCCTTTTCTTCCTTCACCTTTCCTTTTCTCTTCTTTCTTCTTTCTTCTTTCTTTCCTCTTTCTTCTTTACTTCTTTACTTCTTCTGTAAAATAGAAAAAATAAAAATAATAATAATAACTCAAAAACTCCCATAATCTTTAAAAGTTTATATCTCTCTTATACATTAACTAATTTTAATTTCGAAAGTTGTACTGTGATCGTGGCAATGCGCTCTCCAATTTAAGACCAGACATGATAAGGTTTTGCCCACTCTAAAAATCGCTCAAATATGATACCGAACATAAAAGTTTTCATGATATTAGGAATTCCTATGTTAATCTTTATTGCAAATATATAGATACATTGAGCTTAAAAAAATGTGTTTCTTTTTATATTTTAGGTTGGAACTTTGATTTGTCAAATTTACCATGCAATTATTAGGATTAAAACAATAAAGCTAAGGTAAGTGAGAAATTCAATGATTTACTACTTTTGTTGTATGTTGATGTGTTTATATGATATTCTAATCGTTGATACTTGTTAAATATCACTTGTGACGTATATGAATGTTATATGGAGACGGAAAATATATATATATATATATATTTTACATTTTTATGTTTTAGTACGTTAAAATGAGAAAAAAAAATATACGTGTGTTTTTATAAGGAAATAATATTACGACGCACTGAAGTATGTATTCCATATTTTAATTAGTAAAAATCGAGTATTATTCAATAAAGTGAAGAATCATCCATTTGAAATATGATATTTATTGTATATGAATTATTACAAATATAAGCTATGTGGAACTATAATTACAAGAAAATAATTCATAGTGAGGGGTATTAGTGTAATATATAATTGTTTAGAAAGGTAATTTTTGTCTTGGAACAGATGAATTTGGACACAGGGAAGTTGTACGCAAATGACCGGACAATTTTAGAGTAGGTTAGCATATAGGCCGTCAGCCTATAATTCAAAGCTGCCAGCCTATAATTTAAAGGATGACTGCCTAAACACCAACTTAAAGCTTTGGAGGAAAAATTTTGCAAATTGGAGGAATTGGCCATACGCTGGTGTACCCAAGAAGGCCGTCGGCTTAAGTGGCAGCCTTGGGTGATTTTGAGCAACTCAAGACATTTAAGCCGCCAGCTTAGTTTCCTAAGCATCAAGCCTATATTCCCTAAAAAATTTACTGTATAAATTCGTCCTAAACTCAGCCCTACCCTCATAACCTCTCTTAAACATAAACAAACCCTAGACGACACTCTCCAAAGAGGATTTCATTAAGGAATTGGGTAAGTAACCTCTCCTAATCTTTTAGTTCATTCTAGGATGTGTTCTTTCTAGGATATTGTGGTTGATTGGTGAAGGGAATTGATCGTTGGTGGAAACTGGAGGAAAGCCCTAAGTGTGGGAATTAGGGAATTTCAGATCTACGACAAATTGAAGAAGTAAGACTTAACTTGGAACTACAATTCATAGATCTTAAGTTGTTAGGAGAATTTGAATCATAATTGTTGTTGAGAATGATTGTGAATATATGAACAATGATGAATAGGTGATCTAGAGAATTAGGATTTCATTATTTTGTGGTGTTGATTGGAGATCTGGTGATTCTACAGGTTTCACAGGAGGAAGGTGCGTTGGAGATTCTGGGTTTCACAGGAGGAAGGTGTGTTGGAGATTCTAGATTGATGAATTAGGGTCTAGCGTTTATATTTCTTATGTTGTTATCAATGTGCAATTGGTTAGTGGAATGGGTGATTCTTTGTTCAGGTGTTTAGTTGAAAATAGGATTTTGATTTCTTAAGTGGAAACAGGTTTGTCCTTACGATGCTTGTTTGTTTGTGTTTGTAGGATTAGTTTATAAATCTGACCTAATTTATATATGACTATAATTGAATCGAATGTTGGTTGTGAGTGGATGCGGTTAGTAAAGACCATGCAGAGTGTGATACTAACGCTGGTAACCTGATGATCTATGTGTGAGGTTGTCCCAAGTGGACTCGTGCATAGAGATGATTCCGGTAGTTTGAGAGTAATGCGAGTACGACACCTGGGTATGTGGGAGATTCCCAATACCATATATGTATTATATTACTTACTTTCCTATACTGCTTGTTTTTAAGGAGTCTGAGTTACTCCAAGTTTGGGATTAGTCGCGGATGATCTTGAACTATGTTGTATGCTGGATAAATGAAAAGATGATAATTGGTGCTTGTTGCATTAGATTCTAAGTTGTGTGTGAATGTTTGATGTATGATCATACGCCTATGTTTTCGGTTTGGATGCATTAGGCTTTTGTGCTCAGTCCTTTTTATTTTTCAGGAATAGGTGAATACCAGATAGTGTATGATTTATCTGGCTTTGATGTATTCATAGAGCCTAGGGAGGACGATAGTGGACCTGATTACCCAGCTGATATATAGATGGCTAGAGTGGAGTTTTATTTATCATGTTGAGTTGTTAGATTTCCTTTAGGTTTCCAATTGAAAAGATTTTATAAGTTATTAGTTTTATGTTCTTATGAGGATTTTTATCAATTGGCTTGGTTTATGCCAACATAGATGTTATTGAAATTATATTATCTAGATTTTCATATTGAGTATCCTTTATGTGGCTTATGGAGTTATATGATGATATGTACTATGGTTTAGATATTTATAGCCTATGCGTGTGCCTTTGAAGAGAGGACACGTGGCGAGTTGTAATGCCTTAGTTTAGGGCGTTACAGGAACAATTGGTATACTATGGATTGGATCTTTTGTGATTTTTATATTAAGAAGATTACTTGTTGTAAAGCAAAAGTTTCAAAGTTTACCATGGAATTTTAAGAGATGTGTAATAAAAAATTTTATGATTATTGCTTTATCTTTGAATTTATTTGACTGTTAAAATTGAGATATGAATTAAATTGTTTATTGAAGTGTCATACTATACGTGTTGTTTCAATTATATTCTGATTCATCACCTTTGAACATATTAATGAATATCGGGATGTAATAACACTTGACATGCATTACACGCTGTCTTGCATCACTTAAGGCCATCACTGTCACAAAATGAATAGAGAGGAAATTTAAGTTAGCATAGGACTGCATTTAAGATATTCTAAACTTACTTCAGACTGCATTTAAGGGATCACGAGTATTAACAAAATTATTTTTGAATATAAGTTTCATTGAAATCTTCTTATAAGCCTTCTTAAGTATTTCTATTTTGATCATATGAACGAAAAGATATAAGGAAACCGCGTATTATCAAAGCCTTCAACTATCCATTATTATGGGTTTTGTAGTGAGTTTTATAGACTTAAGGCTGCATTTAAGGTACCTTAAGTTGGTTTAGGACTGCATTTAAGGTACCGGAAGTATTAAGAAAAACTATTTTGGATATTCCACCTCAGGACTGCATATAATGTATCGTAAGTAGTGCTGCATTTAAGATACCCTATAACTTATGAGATAAGATAAATTGATTCAATGATTTGGACACTGATGAAACTATTAATTCCTTAACCCAAGGTCGGGGGCCCGGGGGGGGGGGGGGGGGGAGGTGCGGTGGGGGTTTATACCCTAGATTTCATGTTGGTTACCAGAAGACTGCATGCAATGATTGCATTACATACGCTTGTCCATGCATAGCATATGATTGGTAACTTGTTTGTGGTTGAGGTAGTAATGAGAATATTGCACTCCCATCTCACTGAGCTGTGGTTTTTCTCTCATAACCTTATCACCAACCCCCACCCAATCCCCTTCCCCCCCCTCCCCCCACCTTCTCCCGTGCCCCGTGCGCGTGCCCAAATAGATTATTTTACAGGTAATCTCATAAGAATAGGGTAGGATAGGGATGGTATGAATGAGAGCTATTCAACTCTAAGACAGTTTTCACAAAATCCCAAAAGGATAAGCAATAATATGGTGACAGTTATAATGTTATAGTCTTGGATAGGTTATATTTTTCTTTAATTGGCATAAGTTACCTATTTTATTGCTTGGTAGGAGATACCAACTCTTTGCGGTCCTGCCAATCTATGGAAAGTCGGAATTTCATAGTTATTTTGTATTAAGAAAATGTATATGTATATTATGAATTGATGAAATAATTAAACATTTAGGTAAAGTCTTGTGATCTCTGACTCATGAGATAACTTTCATGTAATAGGTGCATATGTTGTATGACAGCTTTTAGTGGTTTCTATTAGGTCCCCTTTGGGGCCGTTACATAAATTAGCTTATTGAAATCATCAATATTATAAATATATAGTGTACAACAATAATCTTAATGTTGTGTCTTTTGAAAAAAAATTTTGTCGCGTCTTGAATTAGAGTTAAGGCATGTCTAGCTGCCACATATAACACTTATATGTTATACGTTAAGGCTAAGCAAATCTACAGTTTATTGTGATCATTTGCTAACCAATTTTGAAATTTTGAAATCCTCAAATTAGATTTTGGAAACAAGTGGATTTTTACTAGTAAAATAAGCTTATATAATTTTTTTTTTCAAAAACTACTCTCATGAGTAAACCGTAAGTATCTCAAAACATAGAATACCTTGAGTCATGATGGAAAAATAAAGCTTAAATAATAAAATACAAACCATTGGCTCCACAATCAAGTCCTTACATGAATACAAGTTCAAAAAGATGAATCAAGATTTCAGAAAAAATAAAATAAATCCAACAATCCTAATCTCTTCACTCGTTAACAAATTCCTTCATAGTAGCCCTACACATGAAATAATCATCAGCATCTAAATCAACACCTGAAAAGAAAGCAATGAGCAAAAGCCTAGTACTACATCAACACAAGAATACACAAGATAAGCACACATACTTATTTTAAATGCAATGCAAAATCCAATAGTTTATATCTTTAATTAAAGCATCGCAAAACAACAGTGAAGTACCTATACTTCGGCAACACGCCATGGGAATTTAGGGGTTCTAAGTAGTAGCAACTACCCAGGAGGTTGATATAAATAGCTCGAATATTTATGTCTCTTATAAGAACATCTGTAGTAATAGCTTTGTTTAGGGCTCAATGCCGTTGCATATCTTTACTTTTTTTAATCCATAATATCATTTAGTTCAACCGGTCCTAGAAACGTGAACTAAACCATACTACTTCTCAATAAGAATAATTAAATGTTATTTTGATATTATTTTCCCTATTAACTATCGGCTGAGCCACTAATGATTATCTTTAACAATGATAAAGGTTAGTCTAAGCGTTTAACTACCGTGCTGATATCACCTAGCAAGGTTGTTGCTCCTTGGACCAGATTAAATGACCACACATAATCATCAATCAATTATTAATTCATCTTCAAATATTAGTTTATTTAGGATGCCTATCCTAACACACAACACACAAGTTACTACGTACCTAGCGCAACATCTATAGCCATAACAAAATTAAAGGTTAGGTTAAAGGGTAAGTCGGAAGCTACCCATGTATTTGCTCAAGAAGTTAATTCATATAAACATTTGAATCAATTATCTACTTATATCAAACTCATATTAAATACTCTTTTTTTTTCTTCCAAATATACATTTGAAGCAACATACCCCTTGTAAACCCCCAAAGTTTTATGATCAGTTAAGCTTAAACCATAATCGAAAGGTCAACCAGAAACCTTAAAGTTAAAAAAACCCTAGTTAGATGTAACATTTTAAGTCCAACAATCTCGTGTTCGCAATCCTAAGTGAGTAAGTAAGAGAAAAATATGTAGAATAGTTTGTAATAACATAAGAAAGCTTAAAAATATATGATTAGCAAAACCGCAATTCGTTTTGGACCCGAACGGATACAATTCTTAAAAAACATGTCCCCGGGGTCCGGAATAATAAAAATATTTCGGATATACCGGTAGACTCGTAAAAATATAAGGTTTTTAAAAATATCAGTTTTATCATTTTTCGGTAAGTAAAAATATCAGAAATTGCATTTATACCCTTTTTTTCTTACTACCGGTACTTTATTAGTCATATCTATTTTACATTGCACTATTTATTACTATTCTATACTATTCATTTATCTCTCCTTTTTCTAAGACATACTCTTACACTCTATACACCTATTATCTTTACTCTTTACTTTTCTCATTACTTTATATCATATCTACCTTACATATTATTTCTTTTAATTAACCAAAAAAAAAAAAAAATCACATCTCTTCCTCTCTTACTCCCCATGGCTGGTGCCCCCCTCCCAATTCACTCATATATTTTCTTTTTTCAATTATTTTTAATCACACAAATTCACTCCTCATTTTCCTATAAATACCCCCTTCCTCTTTCATTTCTCTCACGCTTCATCTACCCATAAATTCACTACCAAATCTCTTCCAAAATTCTCTTCTCAAAACTCTCTCAAAATATTTTCAAACCGCCTTCTACATACACAAAACCCATATTACTCCAAAATCCTTTTTAGGTAAATTTTTCTTTATATGTTCTTCTTACTATGTCATGTAACTTTACATGAACATAGTGTGAGTTTTCTAAAACTTAATGTTATGGAAGCTACACTATGTTCATGTATTGTTCTTGTTCATGAATATCTATTTATATATAATTTATGTTGTTATTTTACTTTGCTCATATTATTATTGTTATTAAATCAAACTAAATATAATTATGTAATTCTACACGTATAATATTCTTTAGAGCATATAAGCTCACTTGCAATTTTTTTACTTTCATGCAAAGCAATTTATTTATTTTCTTTTTTGCAATTTATTTATTTCATGTTGTTTTAAGACTAGTCTCTATCTTAGACTTGTCCTCATCAAGTCAAAATAATTTTCTCTCTTTTATTTTCTTTCTATTTGGGACTAGTCTATTTCTTAGTCCCGGAGCCTTGAAGAAGCTAAAACTCCAATACTTAACTTTATTATTCATTATGTTACATTTGCTTGTTATTATTCTCATGATCATGCACATAAAGATTGTTGTCTAAACCTTAAAGCTTCAATTATACCTTTTTCAAAAAAAAAAGGGGAGATTTTATCACCTAAGAATGATTATATATGAAATTTAGAATCTATGATTTAATAAAAGTAAATCTATTCTTTTCAAAACTTTAAGAAGAATTCACTATAATTTTAAAACTACCTTTGTTTTGAAAAGCTTTTTAATCATTTCTATATTACATTGTTTTCCAAAAGAAGATAACTTTTGATACTAAAATGTTTTCCATAAAAACATAATATAAAGGAAACCCCATAAAAAGGGAATGAGAGTTTTCAAACCAAGATTTTCCAAGTAATATTCAAAGAAAAATTGTATAGAAAACTAATAGGAAAAGTGACACTAATATTGAAAATTTCTAAAAAGAAAATAGAGAAATTTATTTTTATTAAAAATTTATTAAGGAAATTAGTAAGATAATTCTTTGAAAACAAAAGAATCAAAATATTCATTTTAAAGAATTTACAAAATGGATTTCTCATAAATTATGGTTTTCTAAACTTCTAAACTAACATTGTTTTACTAAAGAATTTTGATTGGACAACAAACACTTGAGCATGGATGAAATATAAGTTATATATCTATAAAAAGGAATTTCTTAACTATATAGATAACTAAGTATTTATCAAAGCAATTTTTCAATGATTTAATGTTTGAAACAAATGCTTGTACGATGGGAAAATTCGTGGTGAATCTGATCGCCACTATTTCGGAACCTAAATAATCTAGTTTGATAGAAATACTTTTAGAAATGGATAGATATTTTCGAATGGGTAGAAATTGGTATATTATATGTGCAATTCTGAGTTAAAATGACCAAGTTATGGTCATTTTAAATTGGAATTATCTTCTATGCGAACTTTGACTTTCTTATGACATAGTTTTGTCAAATTTTAAGAAAATTATCAAGAAATACTCATTTCAAGTATTTTTCTTGACTAGGTGATCCTGAGGAATAATACCCATATCTCGAGGATTATTTCGACTAAGTGGATTGTTTGATCGACTCATCCATTTAGAAGAAGTATCGCAATGGCAACATGAGTTTATTTCCTTAAATATGTTACTTGATTGTGTTTGTAGTTTAGTCGCACTAGAATTAAAGAAAGAGAAATTGATATGTATGTAAAAATTGTTGAAAGAATTCTAAGAATATCGAGCGGGAATTGATTGTAAGTAATTGTTTGTTTTAGTATAGAACTTGATATGTATGAGATTCTATGATCACCTTAAAATTGATAATAATGATGCTATCATATCTTATATAAATTGATTCATGCATATCACGAAGTGAGTTACATTGCATAGGGTTATTATCTCTGGGTAAAAAGGATAGTAGCACGGTCTAAGGTAACACTTAGCGATTATGATCGAAAACGATTGCTTGGCGACATGGAATCAAACCAATGCTTGGTGGTAATTCGAAGGCATGGCTAAACCCAAGTAGATTTAATATGCTTGGCGGTAATGATCGAAAGCATAACTTAACTAAAACTACTCATTTTGAGAATACTTATCACCAAACCCGAATGGATGGCGTAAATCCATTCAACATATAATTCCCAGAAAACTACATGCCTTGCTTGCTCATGTGTATGTTGCATTTCACTTTGAATGCTTAAATAACTTGTTTGAATTTTTATTACACAAGAATTTGCTCATGGAAATAATTCTCACTAAGCTTATTAGCTTATACCCCTATAGATATCTTTTGCAGTTTAACTATTTGTGGTTGAGGCCATGTGGACCCTGCAGCCAGGTATTTTTTCTTTTTGGTTAAGGAATTTTTAGATGAAGTTTAGCATTATTTTGGATGTAAACTTCATAGAAAATTTCTTGCAATAGATTATAGTTATTTTGGCGGGGGAATGCCCCTAAGACTTGTACGACAAATATTATGAATGAATGAATATTATGAATTCCCTTTTCTTAGTTTGTCATTATATCTTCTTAAGCTTCATATTACAAAGTATGGTCCTCTAAATCTGTGAGAGCATGCCTCACACTTAATATCGAAGCTTTTGAGAATGACTAAGGTTGTCATGCTTAAGCTTTAATATTGAGTGTGGCGGATTGTTACGTTTAGGGTACCTTTTGGGGCGTGGCACCCCTCTTATTATTCATGGTCTAACATACTACAATTATATTATATTGAAGCCAATTATAAATTAATATGGCTTTATAAGAGTTCTCTATTTAGATTAATAACTAAATATAAATTGTTGGTCTCTGAAGAATTTACTAAGCTCATATTAATTAATAAGTCTATATTAACTTATTTTAGCTAAAATGGATAGAATTAATCAATCAAGTTCATTTTAGCTCAATAATCTATTAAGTCAAGTTGAACTTAGATCTATTAACTAAGTCTATTTATATGTAAAATCCAAGTTAAATTTAATTAATTATTAAGTCTATTAATACACTATATGATTCAAGATACATTCGATATAAGTGTAAACTTAACTCATTCCTATTGGTACAAGTACCAATATATGTTATTTATTATTTATTTTACTTATTTATTTCTTATTTTTTCTTCTTCTTTTTTTTTTAACCAAGGGATGGGCCACAACCACGATAGAGGCCATGATATACATCACTAGTCTTGTCATGCTCGTGATCAAGGGCGTCTTAAATTATACAAAAGGAGTAGAGGAGATCACATCCCCGATCATGGCTATGATTTAAACCATATCATTTGAACAATTTTAGGTAGTGTGTTTCACGGGCATCATCATGCCCGTGATTAAGACTGAAGGGTTGCACTTTTGATTGCCTATTTCTACATGATACGACTCGTGACATGCAAGGTATTAGTTTTCATGTTTTCCTTTGTCCACTTTCTCTAAATTTATCTTACTTAATGTAATGCCCTAAATTTAACTAAGGCATTACTGCTACGTATAATACTCAAGTGTATTATACGCTCAGGCTTCCTAAAATGATATGTTTATTTTGAAACATTTGCTACTCGATTTTTAGTTATGAAATCGTTTAGTTAGATTCACACAACAATTGGATTTAGACTTCCAAAATAAAGTTTTATTAAAAACAAAACATTTATCTACTCATTTGAGTATATCATCTTTCATAAAACAAAACTAACCACATGACGCTCAAGGGGTTGATATACGTGGTCTAAATACCTATATCTTCTAAATGATATAACCGAAAAAGAATAGAAGCCTCATTTAGGGTTCACAACTGTTACACACACTCTATCCATCTTAGTCCATAATATAAAAAAGATTCAATTGGTCCCATATACATGAATCCTAATATATTACTTCTCACTGATTAAGATAGACATTACATCGATACTGTTTATCCCATCGGCTACCCGCTGAGCCACCTATAAATGTCATTGCATCACGACGGGGGGTGGCCTAAGTGCCTTAACTATCGTATCTACTCGGATAAGGTTGCTGCTCCTCGGATCGAATTCAACGGCACACGCACAACCATCACTCATCAATATTAAGTTGAGTTTAAGTTTTAATTCGTTTTAGGATGCTTATCCTAACAATCACCATGCAAGTTACTACGTACCTTATATATATGAAATCCAATTAGAGACAAAGGGCATATTAGAATCCATTTCAGAAGATAATCTAGAAGATTTAGAAGCTGGACTCAAACATCTGTTTAAGAATTTATAAGCAATCAAAGAAATTATCTATTTATCTCAAACTTTTATTAAAAGCTATTTAATCAAACACTAAATAGGAACTTCGCTATGGCTGCAAAAATCACCCTGCCAAAATACGGATAGTTCACTTTTGTCTGTCAAAGTATTTATTTTCTCTTTAATTATAGTGTTTTGTTACAAAAACATCAACAAAACATTCATAATCCAAAAACATTTATTTTCCAAGCAATCATGCATTTGAAACACCATATTCCCCATGTTATACTAAGGTTATCCTAACATATCTTTCTAATCCAATTATTAACTATTAAGTCCATTTTAACTTAATCCTAACCAAATTTATTAAAGTTAATCATTTAATCTAATTACGAAGCTAAGTTAATTAAACTTAATCAATCCAATTCATTTTAACTTATTCAAGCCCATTTAGTCAAGTTAGACTAAGATTATTAACCAATTTATTTTATAACTAAGATTCATATTAACTTAAGTCTATTTTTGCTTAATCTTAGCCAAATTGATTATAATCAATCAATCTAATTCATTTTTGTTCATTCAAGTTCATTAAGCCAAGTTGAACTTAGATTATTAACTAAGTTCATTTTGTATTCAACTCTATATGAAATCAAATTATCTATTAAATCTATAAATTCACTAAACTCATGCTTAATTATATCATTCAACAAACATAACAAATTAACTATCATTTATCTATTTCATTTTAGCTAAAAAAGATTCATATTATACTTAACTACATACATTTAACTAGTAAAGGAAGTATTGAACTTTGTTTGGAAAATGTAGCAGCTGGAAAGAAATAAAATGTCGATCTTCTATAATTTTCAAAACTTAAAATATAAAGTTGTAGATCTCTTTTTAAGCTTTTCGTAGCCTTTTGAATCACCTCAATCCAAGGTCGGATGAAAAAGTTATGAGCAAAATAAAAAACAATGTCGCAATAGGGAAAACCAAACAAGGCTGTATGATAACCTGTATGAACCATACATCTTTTCATACATGCTATATGATAGGGTGTGTGAACTCAGGAACCTTGCATAGAAAGTTATACACTTTCCATACAAGCCGTATGATAGGGTATATGTGTCACGCCTCGAGGGTACTCTAGTACTAATAAATAAGATACACTTAAATACTATTACTAGTTTACCTTCCGAGAATAACATATTTTAAATAAACAAGATCTTTTAGTTGCTTTGATAAGAAAGACAAATATATATAAGACATAAATTAGTAAATAACTGCCATCCAAAGTTTGAGAATAATAATAACGTTGCAAACCATATTTTTTCTATAAAATCTTCCAAATACATAACTAAAGTTTCAAATGCTAAATACTTTTAACTAGAAATAGAAATATAAATCTTAACCCAAACTACTCCTTAAGCTTCCAGCTTCTAAATTCTTACCGGGACCATGCTCCTGGAAGTAATGAGCCAAGGTCGTAATGTGAACCTGAAAGGACTGTTGGAGTGTGAGCTAAACCATGGGCTCAGTGAATAACTAGAACTTAACACATATCAAACAAGTTTATTAACAATCATATGAACTACACAAATCAAGCATATGTATAAATACAAGCCTGGATAACCCGGAATCCAAACAGGATGAAGATTTATACCCTCTCATCGAGGTTGAAGGATCATAATCTATGGCCCACCTACCCAGGAGATACTAAGTAAACAGGAGAAATGACAGTATTCACTTTAGTTTCCTCTTTTAGTTTATTGTGTTTTTACTATTCACTTCTTGTTTAGTGTCTTAGAATCCTCCACAAAGTGTTAGTCATTTCCAAGCAACACCATAAGTGGCGTCCTTCATTTACCATTTAGTTCTTATGGTATCAACAGAACGAAGGTAATCTTGCGATTAACTAATAGCTTCTTTGCCCAGATAACCCAAACATTACCAGAGATCCGGAATACTAACACGTAGTAGGCTACCACTTACTCAAATGCTACTTTATGCAAACCATGCAATGCATGCTCAATTTCCTTTATGGTACCAGTAGTTTTAATCAAATTACGACGTTCAATCATTAATCAGACAGTCAACATGCTATACAAGTAATATAATCATACAAAATTCTGTTATCACTATTATTAGAGTGACTTGGCAATTAAATCCCATGCGGCAAACAATTCCCATACACTCATACAGCACATTCAGGTTATTATCTTTGATTAAAGGTTTGCTAAGCTACAAGCACATATAATGTAGTAAGACTAAGTTACTCACTTGCCCATGTTGGCTAGTCGTAATAATCGTCAGGAAAATCCTCATAAGTATCAAGATCACCTATTGAGATGATTAATATATTCATTAATATCACATAAATTATATGAATAAACTCTCATGAGTGTTTAAGTGTCCTCTATTGATGTTGGGTTTTCATTCCATTACTATATTGGTCCTTTAATGGTCTTATGATAATCCAGTATTATTTAATATTTATTTTCATGTTTCTTTTCTTGATCTTGTTTGATACTTATATATATTCATCGAAATTCGAAAATTTGATATTTAGTTAGCTCATTTTTATTATTATTGTTATTTTTGTATTGTTCCTTATTTGATTTATTATAGCAACTTGTATTTATTCATTATTGTTTAGAATTATCGGTTTTCTCTTGATTTTCTTGATATAATTTTCTTGTAATATAACTATATCACTTTATTAAAAAATTTAGATTATTTAAATTTCCATTGTTATATGTATGTATTTAAATAACTACTTGATAATTACTATAATTCTAACTTTTCTTGTAAAATATATTAAGTTCATCTATAATGATAATAAAATTAGTAATATTAAGATTTGAAGAATTTAAAATTAATATAAAAAATATTAGTATATTATCTTTGTGTCATTATACTACTACTACTACTACTACTACTACTACTACTACTAATAATAATAATAATAATCACGGCTTTAATAATAATAAATAATTTAATAATAATAATTTTGATATTGGTAATATTCATAATACTCTTAATATAAAAGACTATTGATGGTATTTCAAAAATCATACATATTAAAGTTAATACTAGTAGTAATATTAATACTTTTCAATAATATCAAAGTAATCTTAAGATTAACTTTTGGTTTTAATAATAATATTAAATAGTATTATCCTAAAATAATAATTCTAGTAATATTATTAATCTAAATACTTTTAATGGCAATAATAATATTAATAGTAATTTTAATAACTATAATTGTAAAACATCATGGACTTTATTTAAATTAGTGATAATAGTTGTATATTAGTAGTAAACTTTTCATGAAATTACTAATATCAATAATACATAATGACTATATCAATATTCACCAAATAATATCATAATATTAATATTACTTAAATACCATATATTTGATAATATTGCAATTTTCAGTTTTAATTCAATATTCAATAATTACAATTACTATAATACTAACAATAATATCATTCTTAATAATACATATAATAAATAAATAGAAGTAATAATAATAACATTAATAATATTAATTATATTAATAATTATTATATTATTTTTTAAATAAATCAGTTTAATTTTTCATTTTTTTTTTATAAACTGATGCCAAGAGTTACACTGGGTGGAACACGCTTGTGTTCCTCCCGTGCTGTTCTAGGGAAGACACCATTCATCGTCTTCTCCGATGAGATCAAGCCATTTTCTCTCATTTTTCACGTGCATGAAGCCTCCTAATTACTCCTGTATGCTTATACATGATTGTTTTACACATATATCAACTCAAAATATCAAATCTCGTCCTTAATCCATGATTTTCGAAATCAACAAGTGTAGCTTAGGGTTTTTGAATTTTACCTTGTTGAGCTTGTTTGGTGTAATTCGAAGCTTGTTTTTGGTTGGGAAATGATCCCATGATTATCAAAAGTCAGTTTAAAACGTTGTTTAGCGAAACTAACTCAAAAATGAATCAAACTTACCTTGGTTTTGCTTAAGTCCAAACTTGAGTTATATTTTAATGGAGGTAGAGTTTGAATTCGTGTTTGTTGTGTTTGGAGAGTGATTCTGGGTTTGTTAGGAGTGGGTTTAGTTATGTAATAACTTCTTTTGTTTGCTTATTCATTATGTTGTATATATAGAAGGTGGAGAGGGTGCAAAGGTTGGCTTTCGTGCGTAAGAAAATTTCTAGATTTCTCTTCCAATTTTGTGTGTTTATGAGTGTATCTTATAGTATTTATTAAGCTTGATGTGTTGTCTTCATTTGATTGGTGTATGTGTGTGTTTTGTTGACTAAAAAGAGAACAATTTAGAACAAATTGAGGAGGATTTCGGCTAGCATTTTTCAAGATCATCCATTTTGGTGCAATTTGCATCGAAATTTGCTTGGTTAGTTGTAGAAAATATTTTAATATTATTAAGTTATGTAATTATCTTAGTTTTATGGTATTTTATTAAGCTAAACGAGTTTAAACATGATATTTATCCAAGGGTTTTATCTTCAAAAATTTATATAGAGTTCTGTAAATTTCCTAGATTGTTATTGAGTTCATATTTAGGTTTAAAGTTTATGCCATTAATTATTTGTAGGATTATATCTCCCGCGATTAAGGTTTTTAAGCTTATTAGGTCAATTTTTATTTTAAGCTCCAATAACTTAACAATATCCTAACTAAAATAATGGTATGATCCAAATATTTGTTTGGAGTTTGGATTATTAGTTATATATCTGTTTATGTTTTTATTGTGTATTTATAACCCTATCGGTTTATCTTTAGGTTATCATTTCCTAACTATAAGTGTAATTTGTTATTTACTCATTATATCACTTAATATCTTAACTAAGTTATCTAGTTATCTTAAGTTTTCGATACCTACTATGAATTCTTATTAGTAGTGTTTAATACCATCTATGAATCTTTGATTCAGGGTTTAAATCTATGCATAGGCTCATTACTACTCATAGTTTTGGTCTCAAGTCTTTGTTGAGTTCAATAGTAACCATTTATTTTCTATATTTCTATCTATTTCTATTTGTATGACAAGTTTCAAGGTTTGAAAATTTGGATTACTTTTAGTTATATCTTGAGTTATCAGCTCAAGATACGAAATCTCGTTTTTGGTATCAATTAAAATGATCTAACTTTAATTTTCATTTAACTTTCATGTATATGTTTTATTTGTTTTAATTATTGAACTTTATGAGCATATTAATTGATGAGAGTTATGTGTTGTAATATTAATGTTGGAGTAGATGATTTGGTAATCGGCTAAATGTTTTATATCTTTAATGGTACATATGTGTATGAATAATATAATTAGTGCTTGTGTTGGATATATGTTATTTTGTATGTGAGTATGTGTAATGAAATTAATGTTATTGTTTTATATATATTAATGTGTGTATAGTGTAATTAATGTTTGTGTCTCTTATGAATTAATATGTGTGTGTTATGTTTAAAATTATCAAAACAACTTTTGTTATGCCTAAGAAATTGTTGACAAAAATTTTATAAAAATTAAGCCTATTTTTCAAGCTCAAATTCAACCCAAATGAACTCCAAATTAAGCCAAATTAAGCCTAAGTCAAATATACCCCTAAAGTTAAACTTAGGATAATTATAAGCGTCAAATTTGATGAATTAGAGCCTCTTTTTGGCAACCCATATTTTCATACGAATTTCCCTTTTTTCTTTTCTTTCTCTCTTCCTTTTTCTTCAAACCATAAGCCCTAAACCAAAAACCAATATCAAGCTCTTGGATTCCAAAAATCTCTTTAAGCCAAAGCCTCTACAAGTAAGTCAAATCTAATATGATTTCTTTGTTCTATTTCCTTTCTTGTAATAAAGATGTAGAATCTATGATAAAATGAGTTAATGTTATTTGAGTTGAATAGTTTATGCATTGATATATGTTAGGTTGTGTTTTGTTATCGTGTGAAGTTGGTTATGTGTTAGGGAAGTTGTGAGAAGTGTTGGTGAGTAGTAAAGTTAATTTGAGCAATTGAAGTTGAAGTGAAGTGTAGGAGAAGATTTGATATGAATGAAGTAGTTTTATGTGTTGTTATGAAGTTCAAAGGTGCTAGGATTGGTTATTGTGCATAGAAGATAGTGTATGAAGTTAAATATGTGTTTGAAGAAGAATAAAAAGTGTTATGTGTTATAATTTTTTGAAATGTAAAATAGGGGAAATAAAACATTTTCGAATAGGTCTGTTTTTAAGTATGTGCCGATATTTGGTACTTCAACACCGCCGGCGTAGAGGCGATGTTGAATGTGATAAGAATCGATTTTTTTAAAGCCGCTTAAAACATCGCCGACTTTTGTAAGGAAATTTTGCCGGTGTTTATTTTTCAAAGCGTACGCTAGCCATTAGGGCTCCAACGCCACCGGCATAGAGGCAATGTTTATGTGAACAAAATTAAAATTTTTAATGCCGGGCTTAACGCCGCCGGCATATAATTTCAACACTACCAACGTTCACCTCAATTTTACCTGTGTAAATAGGTCGCGTATCCTATGAGTTTTACAAATTTAATCTTCTTCAATTATCGTTCTTTACTTCATATATGGTCTCCTAATGAATCTATAAACTATATAAACATGTTTTAAGTACGAATTAAATGATAAAACTATATTTTAAGTTCAATGAATCTCCTTGTATAGCTAACTTAGGATTGTGTTATATATATATTTTCTACATTCGACTATGATCTGTTTTTATATTTCTTATTTCAGTTAAAGGTTCCTCAGTTATTTCTCCTTAGAGTGAATGTAATAATACACTATTGGGTATAGGTACGTAGTGACTTGCTTGAATGATTGTTACGATAGGCATACTTTGATTTGACTTAAATTCAAGACGGCTTAAGTTTTGCATGAATTGACTGTGTTTTTCGCCTTTAAATCCGGTCTGGGGAGTGGCGAACATGTCATGATGCAATGACATATTAGAATAGGTGCTTAAGCCATTTGTCATGATGCAATGACTTCATACCATGATGTAATGGTGATTTCTTTAAATAACTCAGTGGGTAATCGATAGGGAATGTAGTAACAGTGTAACATTTACTCATCTTTAGAGGAAATAATATAATTTAATTCAATGTTTATGGAACATGTGGATTATTCTTTATTATGGATTAAGTTAAGTAAAGTTGAGTAACGACTATAAACCCTAAACGAGATTACTTATCTTTGTAAAGCTATCTAAGAGATATAGGTATTTGGGCTACCTATATCAACCCCCTGAGCATCGAGAGTGTTACTCAAGACCTCAGATTTCCCTAGATTGTCTCGGAGTCTGAGTACTCAAATGCTGATTTGTTTAATAAATATTAAAAAAGATAAAATGAGATGTCGAGTTGTTGCATTAATTTAAGTTTGCTTGCCATTTCGCCTTTAGGTTGTTGCTATGTACTGGGCCTTTGGCTCACTTTTGCTTCTTTCCAGGCGATGATGATTACTGTTATGATGATTTGGGATATGGGACAGACTAGGAGAAATTCTTGGATGAATGGGACGAGTAGGATTCCGAGTGGCAAATGGTTAAAGAAGAAGTTTTTGAAGATAGATGTTTTGAAAATTTAATGTATTTTGTATAGAAGGCTTGTTAGTTAAGCCTTGTGTCTTATAAAGAGATCTTAAAATTTTTTTTCTTATTAGAGTTAAACAAGATGAAATTCTTTTTGTTGTGTCATAAGAATGACACAAGCTTTTGCAACCTTTTGTTTTAATGTAAATATGTATAGATTGCTCATGTAAGCAATCCTTGTTTTAAAAGTTTTTGTGGTATTAAACAAATAATCAACATAAACAAGTAGTTTTAGGACAACCTTACATAAAATATGAAAATATTATATGTGGTTGGGGACTTGACTTGTTTAACTTTAGGATTGAATAGGTCGGATCTTTACATCAATTAAGGTCAAAGAAGTTTCTATTCAGGCTTTTATATCCTAATCCAGCTAAATTTAGCTAATTGATCTATTCTTGGGTTTTTGTTGAGTTATAGGTTTACTAGCTAGTTCATACTTTCTATTTTAAAGTCGTGTACTAATGTGAAAATTTCTGAGGTTTACAGTATGAACTCAGAAACCTTGCACAACCTTGAACAGACAGTCATACACCTTCCGATACATGTTGTATTGCAGGGTATATGAACTAGGGGAAAAACACATGAAATATCAGAAAGTGAAACATTGTCTCATGCATGCTTTTATGGGATGTTGTTTGAACCCAAGGAAAATGAAATTAAGAGTCTAGAAAGTGAAACACCTCATCATACAGGGTGTTTTGAAAGGTGTTTGGAGCTACAGCGGGTGAAACACCCTCCCATACATGTTTCACATTGAAGGTTAATATTATCTCTTTATGTTTGACTTTTGAGGTAAATTTGGAGAAAGATTAAGAGTGGGCTTTAGGCTTTATTTTTGCCTTGATTTTAGGCTTGATATAATATGAAAAATCTGCTAAGTTTTGCTTTGGATTTAGGTTAGGTTTTTTCTTGAAAACTTAAGCTTTACATGCATTAAAATAACAATAAACGCTAATATCAAATCTTACTAACACACTATACTTATTTTTAACACTCCTAACTTATCAACCATATTTGTATATAATAAATATAATTTAAATAATTCAAACATATATAACACATTTTACTCACCAATCATAAAATACACTATTAATACTACTTCACAATAACACATTAATTTCTATTCAACTAAACTTTAACAAAGTTGCTTAATTTAATTAAATCAATGTAGATATCCAATTAATTATGCATTGAAATTTTGGATATTTTAGTTTGATTAGTTGAAAAGGATAGTTAAAGTAATTAGCTAAATGAAGAAGTTATTTGAAATCTCAAATCCAAATTTAACCTATTTACTAATTTAATTATATCATATTGTCTATTCTTTTCTCTATTGTTTACTCATTTTATTTATTTAAACTATCTAACTATGTTCAAAATTAACTATATATTATATTATTCAATTAAACCGTCTCTAAATTAACTAGGTGAGGATTTGTGATATTTCACTTAACTAGTTAATCTATTTACAAATTTTGACAAAAAAGCATCTCAAAATCAACATACAAACTCATATTCATGATTCTATAATTCTCTTATACACATTACTCATCATATTCCCTTAATACATTTCATCAAACACCTATTATACACATTTTGGTTTTAACATATATGTTTAAATATCATTATTTTATCAATATTATCATATATCCCAAATTCATTTAACATTAATTTCATCAAGATCATATATTTACAACAATCAATTAAGGAAATCGACTAAACTTACTTATCTTCTAAATACAAGCAATTAAATCTTCTCTACTACTTTCTTAGTTGATGAAGTTTCTTCAAGCATACTTTTCTACTTTAATCTTTAAATTCACTTAAAAACTTATATGTATTGTTATTAAAGAGCATTTTGTTGTGAAATTTTGGAGTGTTTTTAAGAGAGAATTAGGGAGGACTAAGGCAGCTAAAAAGAAAAAAAAAAAGAAATGAGGGGCTAGGGTTTTAAAAGGGAAATTATATATATATATATTATATATGTTGGGCTTGGGCATGAATGATGGGCTTGAGCTCTTAGATGATAGGCTTTAGAATTTGAAATAATAAAAAAGAGGTAAGAAAATTAGGGAATAAAAATTGATAAATTGGATTAAAAATTTTGCTTAGGAATTCAATTGGTAGAAATTTGATATTTAGTTTGAGCTTAGGAATTCAAGACGTAGGAATTGATATTTATGATCAAGTAGTCGGATTTAAATTTCTAGCGATTAAGGAAATGAATTTAGACTAAATTAACTAGATATTTATGGGTTTAAGTGGATAGACTTAAGAAATTGAGTTCAATTTGATAATTGAAGAGAATTCAGAAATTTTTGAAGAAAGAATGGGAAAGAAGCAGCTAAAGCGTGTGTAGCTTTTGAGGTTTTTTTCATGGGGGCATCTTGACATTTCCTTTAGATAATTATCTTTAGAATTTAAGATAAAGTTGTCTTTAAACTTTTTTCACCTTGTTAGAATTATCTAGTCTCTAAGGAATTATTGAATATGTGTAGATGCATGATAAATAAATAATTATAGCTCATGGACTTGTGTTAAGGGTAATTCGGTTTGGAATTAGAAATGGATAATAGAAATTAGAAAGGGAAATTTGCTAATTCACCTTAGCTATTCAACTTAAAATTTAATTAGTGAAAATTTATTTGCCACTTTAAATTTAGGAATTTTAGGGGTTTAAGGAATTCACTAAAATAGCTAAGTTCATTTTAAGGATTTAGGGATTTGAAATTATAAAAAATGGAGTTCAAATTTATGGTTGCAAAGAGTTAAGTAATTTGATTCATTGAAATAGGTAATCAAAGTAATTTTGGTAGGTTGATATAGGTAATTGTGGTATTTGAAATCTTTAATTTCAATTAAATCTATTTACTAATTCGATTATGTCAATTTATCTAATCATTCCCTATAGTTTATTTAATTAGCTATCTAAATTCAATTTTTAAATTAAAGTTCGAAATCAATCACCTGTTATACTATTTAATTATAACATTCCTAACTTAGGTTGGCAAAAATTTGTTGTATTTCAAAATTATAGAGAGAAAGACTTAAAAGAAATGATCAAAATCAATGCTTATGCTTGTTAAATATATAAAAGAATGTTTTGGTTTTTTTCTTGGTTTAAATATAAAGATGATATTGTTTGAAAGAATATAAACAAAAGGAAAAACTCAATTATGATAGATGGAATAGAAAAATAAATATACTATTAACAAACAAACCATTGGAATAAAGAGCTTATTGCGAAAGATGGAGAACCACAATTTGATAATAAAGAGAAACAAAAATTAATTTGGAGAGAGAGACAAAGAAATGAATTATAGGGAAAAAAATTAAGAAAGAGAGAAAAAAAGAGTGAAAAAATCCAAAGAAATTAGTAAGAGGAAAGCAAAATAATGAGAAAACATTATTAAAGATAGAAGAATAGTTCTATTGGAAAATACTAAAAGCTTATAAATGGATTTTAGAAGCTTTCAGTTTTATACTTGTTCAATATTACCTTTTCATATTATAACTATTTTATATTTCTTTCTTTGTATGCTTACAATTTATGCAGTAAATCTTTTGTATTAGTAACTAATCCTTTTTTTTTTTTTTATGGTTGCAATTGCTTCAAAGAAAGGCCAAAACTAGTATCTCTTCAAGCAAAGAAAGAAACATCGAATGACATAGACCATGATAATGTAATTTAAAAAGCTATACGATTTATGATGAGAATGGTGAGTTGGAATCCTATACCATCCCTATGCACCTACCATGATATGGTTACATCCCACAGAAACGATGCATTGAGGCTGCTTTTTCCAAGGATCTATTGATCAAGGCCTAGTAAAGTTTAGATGATATGGATATTTCTGATAGTGTAAGTGAGGAAGCCTTAGATGATGATATTGGTGTAAATAAAAAAAGTCAAATTGGATGAGAAGGACTTGATACATAATAAATGGAAATAACCCTTATTATCAAAATAATGGGCCAATCCTAAATACTAGACCCTATTCGATGAACTGCACTTCGTTTGGAAACGCATTTGGGGCTTTAACATGATCAGTGTAGGCAGAGGCTTTTACTTTGTTTCTGTTATGTCTAAAGATGATATCCAAATGATTATAAGAGAAGGACCGTGGTTTATCAGAGGCCATTTCTTGGCCGTCCGCTGATGGATACCTGACTTCTTACATTCTATAAATAATTTTGACTTGATTGCTATCTAGACACAAATCAATGAATTGCCTCTAAAGTACTACTATAGAGAGGCACCGATGAAAATAAGGCAAGCCATTGAATCTATTTTATGATTTGACACATACGCAGCATAATTTTGAAAGGGGTCATTATGCGATGTTATGTGTTCAAGTAAACTTTAAAACCCCATTAGTGCATACTATTATCATCGACGGGATGGAATATAGAGTGCAATATGAGAGGCTACCTCCATTTTGTTCTACGTATGGGTGCTTAGGGCACAATAATTTATCTGGATGCTCAATGACTGATCCACTGTGAATGTATAGATAAAATAAAAGCGAATTCTACTAGTAAGTATACTGGGTCAAATCAAGTAATATAGAGTGAATAGAGTGTTGATTCCACGAGGATTACTTAACTACTAAACTGATATTACATTCTACTATTATTTAGACAATCAAATTTAGAGAATTTACTAATTAACTACTGATAATCCTAGATTGTCGCTAAGAACAGAGAGAGTGTTTAAGAAAAATACATTAATTGAGTGTAGGAAAAACAAAATCTACCTTAGTTTTACTCATTAGAATACTATCATTGTAAACCCTTGAATTTTTCATAATTCTTAGAAAATGATTCGAGAGTTAAAAACTAAGACCCTAAAAACCAATTTAAGTTAAAACTGAATTCAAAATAGATCAAATACGGAAATTCTTAACCTTGAGAAAAAGAGGACCCTCAAAACGAAATGGAAAACCCAACAATTGTTTGATTCAACATCCGTACGCCAACCAAATCAGCTATTTGATCCTTAACACACAAATCAAGATGATATATCCAAATAACACTCAACAACAAAATACTAAAACCTTAAATCCTTCAGTGAATTTTAGAATAAACAATTTCAATTGCTACCAAAAGTCAAACGGAGTCAACCTATAACCCTATACTTGATTAAACAATCCCGAGAACTGAAAAATATAAAATAGATCACAAATAAAATAAAATAAAACATAAATGTTGAACCAAAAATATAATTTGGTCAAAACCCCCAAAATTTTATGATCTTAGAAATAAATAAAAAAGCCGGAAGTCAAATCAGAACCCTAAACGTCAACAAAGTCCACAACAAACCCTAGTGTTTAGATCCGACAATCTCACGCTCTTAAACCCTAAGCAACGAAATTGAGATAACTATGAACAATAGTTCGTAACAATATAGGAAAGCTTAAAATATCATATTCGTTAATTTTTAGTGTATTTCGAACCCGAACGGGATCAGTTCTCGAAAAGCGTGTCCTATGGCTCGAAATAGTAAAAACATTTCGATGAAAAGATAGATTCGTAATAATACAAGGATTTCAAAAATACCAATTTTATAATTTTTCGATAACTAAAAATATTAGATATTGTATTTTTACTCGTATTTTCTTTACTACCGGTATTTCATTTGTCTAGTCTGCTATTCATAGTACTATTTCAACTATTCATTACTATTTCACTATCTCTACTTTTTCTTATAACATATTCTTACACTCTACCATATATATTTCTTACAATTTACCTTTCCTATAAACTCTATTCACATCACACCTTACACATTATTACTTTTCATTACAAAAAAAAAAAAAAAATACAAAACAAAACAAAACTCTCTCTCTCCCCCTCATTAAAGTAGCGTCGGCCCCCTCTCCCTCATCTCTAATATTTTTCTTTTTCAATTTATTTTATTACATCTAATTTTCACTCCAAAATTATATAAATATCTCATTTTTCCCCACTTCTTTCTCACTTGTCATTTTTCTTACCAAAACTGTAAACCCCAAAGTTTTGAATTCAAATTAAAGCTTAAACCCTAATTAGAAGTCAACTGGATTTCTAAAGTCAACAAAACCCTAGTTTACCGTAACCGCTTAAATCTGGTATTCGTGTTTAAGAAACCCTAAGGGAGTAAGAAAGAGTTTAGTGAATAGAATAATTCGTAATTATCCAAAGAAGCTTAAAAAGACCAGTTTAGTAAAACCGCGACTCGTTTTAAACCCGATCGGACATAGTTCTTGAAAAAGTGTCCCGAAGCTCGGAATAGTGAAAATATTCCAAATATACCATTAGACTCGTAAAAATATAATTTTCAAAAATATAAATTTCATAATTTTTCGGTAGCTAAAAATAACAGATATCACATTTATACGCGTATTTTCTTACTACCAGTATTTAATTGTCATGTCTACTTTACATTACACTATTTACTACTATTCTACACTATTTATCTATCTCTACTTTTTCTTACAACCTACTCTTACAACCCATACATCTATTTCTTACACATTTTTATTTCCAATACAACATCACATCTTTCATATCTTACATTTAATTAATCAAAAGGCAAAAAAATAAAATTTTCTCCTCCCCATTACACAAAAGTAGCACTGGCCACCTTCTTTCTTCTTCCCATTTGTTTTATTTTTCATTTATTTAATTAAAACAAATTATCTTCCACATTTTCCTATAAATACCCCCACATTCTTTCACTTCTTTCACACCTCTCTTCTACTAAAGTTACTAGACTAAAATCTCTCCAAGAAATTCCTCTCAAGAAGCTCTCTCTCAAGTGTATTTCTTTTAGGTAAATGTTCTTCAAGACTTCCATATGTTCATTTACTTAGTATGAGCTTAGTGTGTGTTTTCTAAAGCCATGAAGGTTAAGAAAGCAACAATAAGTTCATACTTTGTTTTTGTTCATAATCTACTTTTCTTATGTTGTTTTTATGTTCATAACTATCTAATATATCTATATAGCTATATATATTATTTAGAGCATATAAGCTCATTGTTTTGCAATTTATTTACCTTCATTGCAATTTATTTACATTCATGTTATTTTTAAGACTAGTCTTTCTAGTCTTAGACTTATCCTTATCAAGTCAAAACATTTTCATTTTCTTTTAGGACTAGTCTTTTCTTAGTCCATATCTTGATGAAGCTAAGGTTCCAATACTTGATTTATTTCCTTATTAGCTTATTCGTTCAAGTTATTATGTTTCTTTATGTTTTCGTAACTTTATGATTCATATTCATGCATGAACATAATGGTTTTGTCTCAACAAAATAAAATGAGGAAATGTTTTCTTAAGATAAAGATTCTTTTCTAGAAATAAAAATAGGAAGTAAACTTTTCTAAAAACTAAGAAGTCATCTTAAACAAACTTAGAGGAGTTCACAAGAAATTTTATACATGACATAAAAAGAAGACTTTTTGAAGTAAACAAAGATTTTACAACAACTTCATCTTTTTCTTCAAATGATAGAAATTCTTTTCATTAAAAATGATCTCAATAAATCAAGAAAATATTTCTCTAAATATAGAAGTGGTATTACTTAAAAAAAAAAGTGTTAGAAGCTAAGTCTAAGAAATAAAATCATTCCTTAGGAATTTAAAGAGATTACAAAAATAAAATTTAGGAAAAGAAAAGAAATACTCATTATAAACAACTTAAGATATTTTCAAAGCAAAATGAATATTTCAAAAGTTTCTCAAGTTTCAAAATCTTTAAAGACTTTACTTTTTCATAAATTGAGATAATTTCATTAAACTTCATACATTTGTTATGAGTCCATAAATATATGAATATACTTTCCAAAGGATTTACAAGCTATTATATTACCTATCTCTTCAAATGAGCTATGGATAAAAGAAGGAAAACAAGTTTATAAAAATTCATGGTGAATCTGTCCTCCACTTTTTCGGAACCCAAATGACTTATTTTGATGAAAATAAGTTTGGAAATAGATAGATATTTTCGAATAGGTAGAAAACGGTATATTATATGCGAAATTCCGAGTTAAATGAGCAAGTTATGGCCATTTTAAGTTGGAATTTCCTCTTATACGATTTTACCGCGATTTTAAGAAAAATTTAGAATTTTCAAGAATAGAAATTTCATGAAAGACTCATTTGGGGTATTTCATCTTGTTTATGTGGAGAAGGACCCGAGATCACTTTTCCGGAGGATTACTTCTATTAGGATCTACCGACATGGAGTGAGTTAATTCTTGACTTAAGTTACATTTCCTTGTTTTGTGCTTGTAAGTAGTAGCACTAGCAATTAAGAAAAAGATAAAATGAATAATTGTTGGGTGACTTGGAATTATGATTGATTGAATATAAGTTAAGAATATCGAAAGAAG
The DNA here is from genome assembly GCA_024138025.1 of Combretum micranthum. Classification (NCBI taxonomy): domain Eukaryota; kingdom Viridiplantae; phylum Streptophyta; class Magnoliopsida; order Myrtales; family Combretaceae; genus Combretum; species Combretum micranthum. The sequence goes on from JAMXBD010000130.1 coordinate 610,498, forward strand.
GTTTGATAAATAAATTGTGATTATTGTATTGATATGATGAAAATTGTGTTGATCGCCTTCAACTTGAACTAAACATTATTTGGTTAAATATATATTGAAATCAATTCATACCTATCATACTCATGAGTCACATTTGTTTCACTACTATTCTTCGTGTAGGGAAACGAGGAAATGGTAGTGGTGGCTGGTAGGAGCCGAAAAGTCTACATGGGCTAATAGGAGCCAGAAAGTCTACAGGGCGAGCAGGAGCCGGTAAATCTGCAAATATTGATGGTCGTATGGGCCTGTAACCTCCCAACCCTTGACATGGAGGGCATAAATTCCATGCTTCACTTGATTTCCGGTTAATCATATGTATTTTGTATTGTTCATATGATTGGTGCATTCTCATATGTTTGATTAAAATACTTGTATGAATTATGGAAATGTCTTGTAGAATGGAATTATCTCACTAAGCTAGTTTTGTTTATACCCTTATAGCTTTTTGTTACAGTACGATTACCTTTGGTTGGCCCCAAGGAGCCCGTATGTCAGGTACGAGTTTAAGCTACTAGGAGTTTTTGGGAGAAGCTTTATGTATTTAAGTTTTGAACATAGGCTTCTAAGAAAATCTCTATAGTAGGCTTATGTTATAGTTGTTATTATTTTGGAAGGCTTTTAAAGCGGGGGAATGCCCCTAAATGATATAAGAATATTATTATGAAAATCTTATGTTTATTTATATAAGTTCTTGCTTGCTTTTATTATCTACTTAAATGTAATACCCCTGTGAGTCTCCTACTATCTTGGAAGCATGTCTTGCATGTGATATCGAAGCTCCTGCATGACTAAGGTTGTCATTCATTAGCTTTAATATTATATGCGGCGGACTGTCACGGTTAGGGTACCCTCCGAGGCGTGACAAAAACTCTACCAAATTCTCTCCTTAAATCCTCTCTTAAATTTATTTTCCAAACTCTCTTTTCTCTCTACCAAATTACTACCTACATAATTTGCAACTATCATCTTTTTCCTTCAACATAAACATACTTTTAGGTAAAAATTTTCCATCATTATTTTCTCATGTCATGTAACTTAGCATGACTATGGTGTTGTTTCTTAAAAACTCATGTGAGTTGTAGAAATAACAACATGTTCATGTTTTGTTCTTACACATGCTAAGAAGTCCGATTATGTTATTTTGTTGATATTATTGTTATTATGCTCCTAACTTAACTTCGTATCTATATTACTATCTATATGTATATTTATATATTTCTTAGAGCCTAAATACTCACTAACTTTCACTAACATGCTCTTACTCTTATTATTGCTGTAAACCCCTAAATTTTCGGAATCGGTTTAGCATAAAACCCTAAACCGGAAATCAAACGAAACCCTAAAGGTCAACAAAACCCTAGTTTACAGTATCAAACTAAATCCGGCATTGCCGTTTTCTTTAGCCCTAGAAAATGAAGTTGGGATAATTAGCTAGAATAGTTCGTAATAACCATAGGTTTTATAGAAATTTCAGTTTCGCGAAAATCGGATGTCCTTCGAACCCGATCGGACACAGTTCTCGAAAAACGTGTCCAGAAGCCCGGAATAGTAAAAATTCTGAATACACCGTTAGACTCGTAAAAATATAAGTTTTCCAAAAATATCAGTTTCGTAATTTTTCGGTAAGTAAAAATAACAGATATAGCTATTATACGCGTATTTTCTTACTACCGGTACTTTATTAGTCATATCTACTTTACATTACACTATTCATTACTATTCTACACTATTCTTTTATCTCTACTTTTTCTTACACCTATTCTTACACTCTACATAAACTATAAACTTAACTTTTTACCTTTGCTATAACTTTATATCACATCTACCTTACATATTACATCTTTTATTTCTTCAAAAAGTCAAAAAAATAAAACAAACACCCCTCCCCCATGCATGGCCGGCGCCCCCCTCTCTCAATGCCCTCAATTTGTTTTAATTTCACTGTATTTTAATCACACAAAAATCACTCCTCAAATTCCTATAAATACCCCCTTTCTCTTTCACTTCTTTCACACCACTTCTACACTAAAATTACTCTCTCAAAATCTCTCAAGAATTTCTCTCCAAGAAGTTCTTTCAAGAAGTTCTCTTTAGCTCATCTCCTTTAGGTAAAAATTCTTCAAGAAGTTTTCATGTTCATCCACTTAGTATGAACTTAATGTGTGTTTTCTAAAACCACGAAGGTTAAGAAAACAACAATAGGTTCATACTTTGTTTTTGTCCATAATCATAATTCCTTTATGTTCATGTTTCTTTTATGTTCATTTATGTTTCTTTTATGTTCATAACTATCTACTATATCTATATAGCTATACATATACTATTTAGAGCATATAAGCTCATAATCTTGCAATTTATTTACCTTTCATGCAATTTATTTACTTCAAATGCAATTTATTTATTTCAAGTTGTTTTTAAGACTAGTCTCTAGTCTTAGACTTGTCCTCATCAAGTCAAAACGAGTTTTTCTTTCTTTCATTTTATTTTATTATGGGACTAGTTTACTTCTTAGTCCCGGGAGCCTTGAAAAAGCTAAGACTCCAATACTTGACTTTATTATTTATGCTTTGTGTTATTTTGTTTATTATTATTTTCATAATCATGTTTATTTAGATTGTTGTCCAAAAATTTTATTTTCTAAAGATAATTAAATAAAAGAAGGATTTTTGTCACTTAGAAATAAGTTTATGTGAAGCATAAAAATATAAAATAACAAAAATAAACTCATTCATTTTCAAGTTACAAAAAGAATTCACTATAAATTTAGAAACTATTTTTACTTAAAAAGCTACTTAAATCCTTGTTATTCCACCTTGTTTTCCAAAAGAAAATATTTGTTGATAAAAATAGTTCTTTTTATAAAAGATGAATGGCTAAGGAAATTTCAAGCAAAAGACCTTTACAAACGTATAGGCAAAGAAAATCTATGGTTTGAAAACAAAAAATAAAAGTTATTCTTTTCAAGTTACAAAAAGAACCACAAAAATTTTAGAAAAGATTTCTTAAGTCACATATCGATTCACTTGTTTTTACCAAGAAAATAAACTCTTATGAATGGATTATTTCTATGAAGCATGAGAAAAGATGAGAAATTTCAACAAAGATTTTGCAAAACAAATAGATAAAGAAGATTGTACAAAAAAAATAAATAGGAATAATAGTGCATTTTCTAAAACTCCAAATTAGTAATTGTATAGAAAACTTAGAAAATTTACTTCCAAAAAGTTATTTAGATATACATAGATAAGCTAATAAAACGTTTTTGTAAATAAAAAGAAACAACATGATCATTCCAATAAGTTTACCAACATGGAATTTTTGTAAACTAAAAACAACTCCAAAGTCAACATGATTTTTCTTAAGAAAAATAAATGGACAACAAAACACTTGAGCATGAATGAATATAGGCTAAGTAGTCATCAAAAGAGAATTTTTCAACTATATAGATAACTAAGTATTTATCAAACAAATTTTGATTTCTTGAACCAACTTTGTTTTTATTTGAAAAATCCGTAGTGAATTTTGTCGCCACTTTTTCGTAGCCTACATGACCTTTTTGTTGAAAGTAATTTTGGAAATGGGTAGATCTTTTCGAGTAGGTAGAAATTGGTATATTATATGCGCGATTCCGAGTTAAAATGACCAAGTTATGGCCATTTTAAGTTGGAACATTCTTTCATACGAACTTTGACGATCTTTTGACATTGTTTTGTCAAAATTCAAGAAAATCATCAAGGAAAACTCATTGTGAGTTTTCTTTGGCTAGGTGACCCCGAGGAAGGATTCTTTTACCCCGAGAATTATTACGATTAAGTGGAGTGTGTGAACGACTCATCCGCTTAGAGGAATAGACGACAATGGCATCGTGAGTTTATTTCCATTAAATGCTATACTTGTTGTGCTTGTAACTTAGTTGCATTAGAGTTAGGAAAAAGATAAACCGATATGTATGTAAATAATTCTTTGAAAGAATTTTTAAGAATATCGAAGTCAGAATTGTTTTAAATGGTTGTTTTAGTATAGTATTGATTTGTGTGAAATTCCTTGATCGCCTTAAATTTAAGAATAATTATGCTATGACTTTATAAATAAATGAATTCATGCATGCCACAAAGTGAGTCACATTGCATTTTGGGTTATTATCCTTGGGTGAGAAGGATAGTAAGCTTATGTCGAAAGCAACACTTGGCGGGAGATCCGAAAGCGATTGCTTGGCGGCTTAATGGAATATGCTTGGTGGTAGATCCGAAAGCAAGGTCAATCAAGTAGATTCGGAATGCTCGACGATGAGTGCTCATGAGCAAGAAAACTTTTTATTCAAAACTACTTGAATTGAGATTATGTATCATCAAACCCCGAATGGAGGGCGTAAATCCATTCAACATATAGTTCCCGGAAAACTATATGCTTGTTTGCCCACGTGCTTGTGCATTACATTTATTTGATTAAATTAACTTGATTGAATCTTGTTACAAGAAGTTATTTATGGAAATAGTTCTCACTAAGCCTTTATCTTACACCCCAATAGATATCTTTTGCAGTTCCCTTACTTATGGTTAAGGCCACGTGGACCATGCGGGCAGGTAATCTCTTTTGAATATTAGAAACTTAGATAAAGTATAGCGTTAGTATTAACATGCCAATATTCATATAATAGATTAGTAATCTAGGGAATTGTCCCTAAGTTTGTAAAGTCTTTGCTATGAATGAATATTTATTATGAATCCTCTTTTCTTAACATGTTTTTATATATCCTTAAGCTTCATAATTCCATATATGGTCCTCTAAAGTGGTGAAAGTACACCTTACACTTAATATAAAAGCTTTTGAGAATGGCTAAGGTTGTCATACTTAAGCTTTAATATTGAGTGTGGCGGACTGTCACGTTTAGGGTATCCATTGGGGCGTGACAATTGCTTTTTTATTTCTCTTTTGGGACTAGTCTATTCTTAGTCCCGAAAAGCCTTGATGAAGCTAAGGCTCCTAATACTTGATCGGGATACCTTGATAAAGCTAAAGTTCCCAATACTTGACCTCATTATTTTGCTTGTTATTACTTCTTATATCTTTTCTATATTATTATGTGATATTTTAGTTTTTTTCATAACTACATAATCTTATGCATGCATTATTATAATGATATTGTCTCAACAAATTTAAAGTGAAATTTTCTTTAATAAAGGAAAACGGAACCAAACTCTTTTATTATCTAACTTTGAACCTAAACAAAGATTTTATCATAAAAAACATGGAAAAAGCATTTTTATAAATTCTTTTAAAAAATTTAGACAAACCCATAATAAATATTCTTCAATGACAATAAAGATGATTTTTACCAAAGAAATTAACTAAGGAAATGGATACTATCTTTTCATGATAAGTAACATGATGTTTATTAAAACTTAGTGTTCATAATTCTTTGATAAGTAAATTTTTTATAAAAGCTTACTTATAAGATTTTCACAAACTCCATGATAAAAACCAAGAACTAGACTAGTTTTCAAAGTTAAGATAAGAATCAACCCACTAGTATGATAAATCCCCTTAGAAAAATAAAAGTTCGTCAATTTTCTAAATGATAAACTCATTTTCAAAGAAATAGAAGAATATAAACATGATAGGCTTAAAAAACAATGGATATTATCAACAACTTAAGAAAATGTTGAAAGTGATTCTTCCAAGTAAAAATTTCATAAAGAATTTAAAAGACCAAGTTTTTAGAAATAAAAATTTATCTTTAAAGAAGTTAGGAAATAAAAATATAAGAGGAAAAGACTTATTTATAATTTTCAATCAAAACCATTTAAAAAGGAAAAATATTTACAACTCAAATTATTAGAAATTATCAACAACTTATAAAAACTTTTGGAAACTTCATTTTTATCACTAGAGGTAAAATTTGTAGAAGACCAAAGTTAAGAAAAAAATTAATTTATTTTAAAAAAGAAATTAAAAAAATAAGAATATACTCATTTATAATAACCCAAGAATTTATAACGTTCTTTCAAAACACTTAGAAAAGAATTTGTTAAAGTTCAAGTTTTCAACACCGTAAGAAAAATTGCTTTATGAAATATAATTGTTGAGACAACACCATTAAAATTTTGCATACAATATGAGTATATATATATATATGTATTCAAAGCATTTTTCAATCATATAAATATCTATATTTTTGCTTAAGGATTTTTGGATGAAGAAAAGTTTGAAAATTTGTATTTTAAGGAATTGGAATTTTGTACCTCGCCGTTTCCAAACCCAAATGGATTTTTTATGATAAAAAATAACCTTAGAAATAGGTAGATCTTTTCGATTAGGTAAAAAGCGACATATAATATGCGAAATTTCGAGTTAAAATGAGCAAGTTATGGCCATTTTAAATTGGAATTTCGTTATATGCAATTTTTGACAAACATAGTGAAATAGAATTAGAAAGTTTAAGTAGAACTTTTACGAATACTCATCCTAGGTATTTTTTTTGTTTAGGTGACGAGGAATATAGAATTTCCCATCTTGAGGATTACTACGACTAAAAAGATTGCTAAATGGACGAGTGCGTTTTCCTTCTTAATTTTGTTACCTTGCTTGTGCTTGTAAAGTAGTGACATTAGTATATTAGGAAAAGATAAAAATAGACATGTATGGGGAATTCAGGGATATATATATATGCGTATGTGATTCTATGCTTATGTGATGAAATGAGAATTAAGAATATCACAACTTCGAATTGTTTATTAAAGTATTTTATCTACTTACATGTATGCTTTCTTGTTGTTTGCTAAATTGTTTGATTGCTCCTAAGAAACCTTGATAAGGTTTGGCATAAGAAAAATAAAAGGTTCACACATAGCATCCGTCGAGTCACATTTCTTTCGGAAGGCTGATACTCCATGCGTAGAGTTGGATGGGTTGTTAACGTACTAGGACACGGGCTATGCTCCTTCCTAGAGAATCCACATCGCTCAGGGAATGCGAATCTAGGTTCGAAGCCATGCCAACCGAACGCTTTGGGCGAGGGCCTGGAGACTAGCAGTAGAAGGTTGAGTGGATCTTCATCAACAATTCCCTAACCTTTGATGCGGAGGGGTAAATTCATTCTATATATGGTTTTCGAATAACTATATATATATTTGTGTAATCATATGATTTGATGCATAGCATGCATAGCATATGTATGAAAATTACATAAACTTGTTTGATATCATGGTGCAAATTAAAGGGAATATCTCACTAAGCTAGTTGTAAGCTTATACCCCCATAGATTTTGTTGAAACATGTATACCTGTGGTTCTATTCAAAGATCATGACATTAAGTAAGCCATTGATGGATTTTAAACTCTTATGGAAGCAATGGGAGCATGGAATGAACTTATTTTGTAATTTCCTTATATGCAATGTATGCTATGTTAGTATTTTGGAGATTTCTAAGAAATGTATTTATATTGACTTGAAGACAATAGTGGGGGTATGCCCCTAAGATTTGCAATCAACCATGTTTATATTTTATGATAAGTATTCTCCTTGCCTCGTTACTTAATCGTTATCAATGAAAATTACACTACTTTGATGCGTTCTCTTAGTCGTGATGTATGCCTTGTACATGATATGTAACCTTTACGTGACTAAGATAGTCATTCCTATACTTTAGTATTATGTATGGCGGACTGCTACATTTAAGGTACCCCTCAGGACTTGATAGTTTAAGTTGGTATTAGAGCAATAAGGCTTTAGGAATTAGGTAAAAGGATACTAGGAGATTAGAGTGATAGAATTTAACATTAAGAATAAAAAGGTGGATATTAGATAACCCATAAGACTCGATTGTTTAAGAATAGAATTTTACCTTGGAGAATATTAGAAAAAGGCGGGGAAATACTTATACAAGAATTCGAGAATATTTAGGAAGATACGAACAATGACGAAAATATCACATAAAAAGATTTATCATGGAATGTTGATATCGAACTTGAGGAAAGTAGTAATGATTTGGAGAAGGATCATAGCAAGACGATGTGGGAAAAACATGAAGGAGACAAAGAATTGAGATATAAGATGAATAGAGTAAGTCTCCCTTAGCGATTCTAATAAGACTTTATGCATGGTAACCTTACTCGACTCCTAGTTGAGATCAATTAGAAACAAGATAATATATTACCCCTTTTTAAATGATAAGACCCCTAGGTGAATAATATTAAGCGCCTACGCCGACCTCTAATTGAACGAATAAAAACCTATAATGCTTCTCTTTTCTTTAAAAGTACATAACATGTGCGTAAAAACATGAATTAAAAAGGATATCTAATATGACCGTTTTGTTTGATTCTAGGAAGCTACCCAAGGAGATTATGCCATGAACAGACATCTCTGTCAAGGAATCACAAGAACAAGAAGCACCCCCACCACAATATCAAACTCAAGGAATTCTAACCTTCCTAGGACATTTGAAAGATATACTACAAGAATTCTTACAATAAGTATCCATGACTTTTGCGCCTACTCCAATTATGAGATCACAACTCGGAACAACACCAACATCGTGAGTGCCTTCCTTCACAGCTAATCTAGAACCTGAGGCTAAGAGGCATAAACAACTCAAACCTTTTAAGAAGAAAGATGTCACACCTCAAAAGGGGACCTAATAGGATTAATCTAAAGTTATCATACTACGTGTGCTCCCGTAATATGATAACCATCTTGCAAGTTAGAATGTACAGGACTCTACCGATTTGTTAATATCTATTATTTAAATGACATATTTACATATAATAATATTAGTGGAATTCAACTACAGAATCTGATTTTCCACTTCTAACCAAGATTGTAGAGAATCGGTATCCCCTACCAAATAGTGAAAAATGGGATTACAAATTTCAATTGTTTACACAAGTTATCTAATTTGCACATTAAGTTTAACATAACCTATATTTCTTATATTCAATAAAGTCTGTTGGAGAAGCTCTCTTCATGCATTCTTAGCTCAATCCCAGCTAGTATTAATCCTGCACAAAAACTATTGGGGATGAGCGAACCACAGGCTTAGTGAATAATTTGACCAGACTACACATCAAACAATAACAAACAAGTTTTAATTAACAAGCTTATGCCATGCAACAATCAATCATATGTGCAAGTACAAGTTTAGAGATCTAGAATCCAAACAAGATGTAGATTTATGCCCTCTCATCGGGGTTGGAAAGAAGCCATTACGAGCGATATACCATGCCTAGGAGAATCAGAGAACTAAGGAAGAATGGGTACCATAAACTCTCACAAATAACTTAAAAACATTTCACTCTTATCCTTGGAACAAAGAAACACCATTAAGTATTAGCCATTTCATGTCGATACCATGAGCGATGTTCCTTCGATACCAATTAATTCCCGTGGAACAAAATAGAACAAAGATACTCCTAGAAGAGCTAGGAAAATGTCATCTAGGAAAACCAAGCGCATCACCAGAGAACCGAAATGGTAATACAAGCGGGGTTATCCTCCTTTTTAAAATGCAATATGTGCATATAATGCAATGCATGTCCATTTTCATTTATGGTACCAGTAGTTTTTAGTCAAATTTAAGGTGATCATACAATTAACAGACAAATATCAACATGCTTTATAAGTAATTCAATATAATTATCACTTATATTATGATAATTTGGCATTCAATCATACACCAATCATCATGCATTATACCCAATCCTGCATGCATATAAGTTGAATATATATTATTCAGATGCAGCTATACTACAAGCAAAAAAATGTGATAAAGTCAAAGTTACTCAGCTGTATCCTCGCTAAATTATCGGAATATGCTACTGGAAATCCAAGAATCGATCAATTTTTCCTATGAAAATGGAATAACAGATATCCATTATTATTTTATTATTTATATTACGATATTGACGGTATTCTTTCAGGTCTTAGTTATTGGTTCTGGTATATTCTCTACTTATTTAACTAGGAATTTTATCTTTATATATATATATATATATTATTTTCTTATGATCAAAGTTATAGAATTTATAAGAGATATCTTCCTATTTGTACTAGTTATCCAATTTTATTATTTAACTAATTTATCCTTTTATTATTTTGAAAATAAGATATTTGAAACAACATATTCATCATATTAATTATGGTATAACTTATACGATAATTTACACTAATTCTAAATTAGACGTATTTTAGAAATTATGTACTCCTTTGTTTTTATGGTTTTACCTAGTATATTAATCTAAGCGAGTTGATTGAAACTAATCACCTAATTCAATTACTAAACCTACTTTAATTAGCTTAATCAACCTAATATGATTTTACTTAGTAGAATAATTCATTTAAGATATATTAGCTCTATTTATATTATTTACAATTCATTGTCACTTATTAAGACGAAATACCTATTAACATAATGTAAATAACGCAATTAAACTTCTATGATTGTCTAAGTGTTCTATTTGATATTTAATTTTATTTCTATTGCCTGTATTGGTAATTTTTATGTTTTTATGATAACAAATATTTACTACTTATTATTTATTTTCATTTTGCTTGTCTTGATCTTGTTGGATATTTATATATATTTTTATTAGGTAATTGTAATAGTTGTATTCGGTAGATTGATATTTTTATCATTATTATCATTGCTATGTTTATATCGTTCTTTTAGTTTACTTACTAGGATAACCAATGTTTATTTCTTGTTATTTAGTTTCATTGTGTTTTTCTTAATCTAATTCGTATATTATTTTTTTATCGGAAGTCACATTATTCCTAATTTTAACTTATTTAAATTTTCCATTCTTATATAACTACACTACTTAATCATTTAGAATATTTATAATTCATTTTTATTTGTACAATATATTAATATTAGCAATAATATTGTAAGTGATATTTTTCAAGAATTTTAGAATTTGCTAAATTACAATTATTATATTTTATAAATATTAAAATTTTTGGTTGGATTTACCTCTTTAAATCTTATTTTATTTCTCTTATTCCACATATATTTATTTATATGAAATAATTATTGAATAATTTATTATAATCTAATTATTTTGTCTAATTTTAGCTAAAGTGTTTCTTAGTTATAATTTAGTTATTAAAATATAGTACTTAACAAATATTTAAACTTATTATTCTGAAAAATTATTCATATTTAATTATTTATAAAGTTTTATCTCCTATTATTATTATTATATTATTATTATTATAACGAACATATTCATTCCAGGAAAGACTTTACACGTATGCTGGCTCCAACATCGCCAACGTTGAGCTCTATATTGTCGGCATTCGTGTAAAATTTACAAGCCTTGAGTTCCAAGGAACGCTGGTTTCAAAGGCCGCCAGTGTCACATCGTACGTCAACATGAACGCCGTCGGCGTTTAACGCCAGGTGCCGACTTTTTTCAATTTTACGTGTGTTCAGAAATTACGTAGCTTCTATTCCAGAGAACGCCGCCTCAACACTGGCTCAACACCACCGACCTACACACTTATACCACCGGCATTGGCAAGTACACTGGTGTAGGGCTGGTGTAGGTACTATTCGTCGTCTTCCTTGTTTTTCTTCTGTTTCGAATTTCAATTTTCCTAATTTATTTATATATTACACTTGTGTTTAAACTTCTTCTAAGTATTTTTACATGCTCCATAAGCATTAAATGTGATATATCAATATATATAACACCTTATAATCATCATACTCTATGGTTCTCTAGCTTCTACACATTATAATACATATAAGGAGTTTTTGGATGAGATATTACCTTGTTTAGGCTGTTGTGGTGATACTATACTTCTTCCTTTGGTCTAACACAAGCCTAAATTAATAGAAACATAGTTTAAGCTAATGTTTAATACTTGAACTAATTTAGAACGAATTATTATATACCTTGCTTTGTTGACTTCCTAAGCTTGTATTGTATTGTTGTTGGGCTATTCTACAGAGTTGTGTTTGTGTATGATTTATGATGTAAATGAAGGATGGATTGGTTGCTTAAAGGATTATTTAATTGTCTTGTTCTTTGTTCTTTAATGTTAGCTATTTATAGGAAAATAAGGTAGCTTTCCTAGGAGTAGTTTTAGCCAAAATGGAACAAATTTCCTTCCGTATACAACCTGTTTTGCCTTATTTTCCTTTACATTAATTATGCTACCATGCGGGAAATATTGATTTGTTTGGTTTGTTAAATTTGTAGACTTGGAGCAACAAATTTAGGATAAGTTACATGAAAATTCGACTACTCTAAATCAATGAAATCCCAGCTGTAATACATCCTTTCCCACCGAATTCTTGGTGCAATTTGCACCGTATGTGTGTACATTATGTATACATATTAATATAAAAATAGTTAGTTAATAATTATCTTAATTTTTAGGGTAGCTTATTAAGCTAAATGGGTACAAATATGTAAATTATTTTAAGAGTTTTGTCTCTGTTAATTGTGTATAGGAAGGCTAAAAAATTTAAGGAGAAAGGGAGAACGTGAAAAGGAAATAAAACAAATGTAAGCAAGATAGGATGAATAAAATATAAAAACAAAGAGACGATGATAAATTTATAACCAACAATTGTATAAGGAGTGAGGAAAAATATGAACTTGTGCAAAAAGCCAATTTTGCGGGTTCAAATAACACGTATGATAAATGCTTATTTGATAATAGTTTTAGAAGAAAATTTACATATTATTGGTATTAAATATCTAAACGATATGGTATATATAGAATTTCTATCAAAGATATGTGTATGTGTGCTATTGTGTACGTGTTGTTACATACCAAGAGAGTTAAAAATGAAATGAATGAGAAACGTGAAAATAAAATAAAAAAATATAAGAGAGATAAGATAAATGGAAATACAAAACCAAAGAGAAGATGATGAATTTATAACCAATAACTATGTAAGGAGTGGGCAAAAATATGAACTAGTGCAAAAAGTTAATTTTGTGGATCTAAATGACACGTATGATAAACACTGATTCGATAATATTTTGGATAAAAATTTACATATTATCAATATTAAATACTCTGAATACTATAGTATACATAGAATCTTTAGTTTAAGCCATTTACTTTTCAGCTTTTATACCTGCTATCGTAAATTATATTTTATCTATTTAAAAGTTTTGTTTGGTAGTATTTTGATAAATTAATAATTATATTGCCCTTAATTTGAATTTATTATAAGTTTATAGGGTTTGAAATTACATATGAATTCATTACTATTTATAGATTTATTCTACAGTTTTTATTAGATTAGAGATTCAATATTTATTTTATATTTGTTACTTAGTTCTTTTTACTAATTATAAGTTACTAGGTTAGATCAGAATTTTAGTTTCTATAGACTCAGAATTATTTAACTCAAAGGTATTGACATGTTTCAAATATTAAAACTTAGGTTCTTAAATATTAAACATATATATATATTTTCTTTACTTTATGTCAAACATTATGTATTTTTAAAGTCTTATTAATAGTGATTCTTTATTTTAATTTGTTTGTTCTTAAAATTTAAATTGCGAAAAATTTGAAGTGATTTTTGATATTTTTATTATAGTTCTTTTATGATTCTATATTTTATTTATAATATTTATTATAATCGGGTTATATAAAATTAAGAGGATTACAAAAGATCCCATAAATCATAAAGTCAAATGTTGGATATGCAAAGGAGGACATTTTCCCAAAAGTTGCCCACGACTGCAGAAGAAGTGTTACTTTTGTGGAAACCCTGATCACAAAATTTGTGATTGTCCTAAAAAGATTGGTACTACCAGCTTTGGTTACGCTAAGGAAGGACGAGGTGCCAACAATCACCCAACGACACCGATGGTATGTTATGTATGCAGACGCCCCATTTGCCAAACCAGAAATTGCCCCAGAAATGCCATAGTAACGTGCCATATGTGCAAAGATTGGAATTGCTATGTATGTGAATGTCTGAAGTCACAAGGTCTATGGATCGGCCCCATCTCATCCCCCAAAGGAGATGACCCATCCAAGAAAAAATATGGAATTTGGTTTAAGGATCCTACAACAGTACCCTACCACATGGGAAAGGAAGGAGCTCCTAATGAGGAAGACAAGGAATCAATAGGTCAACATGTCAAGGAGATCTTCCTACCTTGTGAAGTGCAATCCGAAGTAGAGATAGAAGCTAGATCTTTCGTAAAGCCTTTAAAAGTATTGTTAAGTGTGACGCTTTTGTTAAGAGATCAACGATGTTGTAAACATGGTTTAAGTAATGCTTTGTAAATTAAAATGAAATTGTCATCATGTTTTGCATCCTTTCTTTATTCATCTAATCAGCTTAAGTCTTTCAAGCGTAAAATTAGATGGTGGAATAAAATATCTTTAGTATTCTCTCGCAGCACAAGTCTAGAGTAATGAAATGGCTAGAACATTTGGAAACCTCCTTTCACTGGGAGCCATCGCAAGATATCTTAAGTCAAATCATACAGCAAATAAAGAATTAAGTCAAATTCTTCGTGATAAGCAAACCCTATGGTATCAAAAGTCTAAGTCTAAGTGGGTCATACATGGGGACAATAATACAAGTTTCTTCCACACTAGTAGTATTGCTAGGAAAAACAAGTTGATGATTCATGGGTTAGAGAATGGATTATTGCCCTAGCTGCCTTGAAGCTCTAGCTGTATCTGTCTTTATCAACCTCTATATCGTGGACAAGTAGGAGGTGGAACTCATAAATGACTTCATTCAGGTAGTTGGTTCGAAACTTAATATTGCCTTTCATGATGATTTATGTACCTTACCTGATTGGAAGGAAGTATGGGATGCATTACGCAGTATTGGATCTAACAAGTCGCTTGGTGTAGATGGCTTACATGTAGGGTTTTATAGGCACTGCGGGGATATTTTTGGAAATTTCGTGGTTGATCTTATAAGGAGCTATTTTGAAACTAGTCGCATTCCTGAGGAGCTAAATAAAACCTTGATCATTGTAATACCCAAGCGACTAGGTGTTAAAAATCTAAGGGATCTTCAACCTATTAGCCATGCACCACAACCTCTAAAATCATTATGAAATTATTGGTCTGAAGACTAAGACCTTGGTAAGATAGTCTAATCAACCTATCCCAGACAAGTTTCATCCCTAGGCACAGTACTGTTGATAACATAATTTTCATGTAAGAAATTATCAATAGATTTGCCCATTAAAAAGGTAAAACAAGTTGGATAATCTTAAAAATAGATTTAGAGAGAGCTTATGACAGGATGGAATGAGATTTTCTCAAAATGCAATGGAGACCTAGGATTTCCCTAGTCAGCATATCAAGTTAATAGCCTCATGCTTGTTAACCTCCTCCTTTTCTTTGATCCTCAATGGAGAAATGTCTGAACAATTCCAAAGCTCTATATAACTACACCACGGATGCTCAATATCCCCCTACTTGTTCATCATCAATATGGTAATGCTCAGTCAATGGATTCAATGAGCTGTGAAGTCAAAGTGGTAGAAATAGGTCAAACTGAGGAGCATTGAGACTATGTTCTCGCACATTTTCTTTGCTGATGACTTACTCCTTATGGGCGAAGCCACGATGGAGAATGCTCAATTAATTATTAACCTCATGTGTTTATTTGACCAGATGTCAGGTTAGAAAATCAATACTTCTAAATGAAGGATTCTTTTTTCATCAAATGCTGATGATGACTTAAAGGAACACATCTCTGATATTACTAAATAAAGATTTCCTCTTGGTACTTACCTAGGCTTTGACCTAAATATGAATGGCAATATTTGAAAGGCTATTACTGATTCTATTCCAGAAAACTACATTGGAAATTTGCTGGTTGGAAATTCAACATCCTTTCCATGGTAGGTAGGCACGTCCTAATCAAATCCTCCCTGAAAGGCATCATGGGGTATTACATGTAGGCAGCTTCCTTACCCAAAAATGCTATTGAAAGTGAGAAGTTGTGAAGTGATTTCTTTTGGGTAGCATAGATAAGAAGAATAAGATACGTGGAATACAATGGGATAAGCGCTTAAGAAATGATGCTTGTCTTGCAAAACAAAGTTAGAACTTGCACATAAAAAGGTTTTGTGGACTGAGCTTGTGCACAAAAAGAGGATTTATTTTAAATAGAGTGGCCAAATTAGTGGTTCTAAAACCCTAAAACATTAGTATGTATGATTGAATGGGTGGATAAGTTCAAAATATACCATCCTAGAAATGGCAAATCTTGCTCCTTTTGGATTCTAGAACTTCAGTTATATACCATAGGTGCTCTAGCTTCTTTTATCTATGGACTTCTCACTAGGGATATAGAGAAGAAGTCATTAGCATATGCCTGGATTGATATAGATGTATGGAATGAAGATGCTCTTGGCTACTCGATTGATTTTGATATAACCGACAAGCTTGGATCAATCCTTTTGCATGATATGACTCATGATGTACCTGGAAATATGAAATTCGGGGGAATCTCTTCACTTAAAGATTCAATGCTCACCTAGATGCAGCTGATTCCTGGATCTGGTCTACACAGGCCTATCCCAAGATTAAATTTTTCATCTGGAGATGCTAGAAAGAATATCTCTTGACAAAAGATAATCTAATTATAACGCCCTAAAAATTTAATCAAACATTAAATCAATTAAGGCGCTACCACCACGTATAATACTCTAAAGCGTTATACACTCGGGCTTCCTTTAAAAGATTTCGTTTATGTTAAACATTGCTACTTAATTTTAGATTATGAAATTGTTTAGTTAGATTTTCAAATAACTGGATTTAGCAGCGAAAAATCTAATTTATAAAACAATTTTTAAATAAAAACTCTACTCCTAGCCGAGCAAACCAACTTTCTAAGAAACAAAATTTTAATGAAACAAAATTTTAATAAAACATTTTACAATCTACTCTTATGGGTAGATAATCATTTACAAACATATGGGCACCAAAAGGCTCTTTATGGAAATACAACCATATAAATAAATCCAGTCTCTATAAAACAAAACAAAAAGAAAACAAAATAACTAAAAACAGATCCATGCTCCTATCTCACTTCACTCATCCTCCTTAAATCAACAAAAGCTCCCAAAACTCGAGCCAAACAACATCATCGTCATCCATCAGCACCATCACCACATCATCATCATAATCATCATCCTCCTTAAGAGCTCATCAACAACAACAACACTATCAATAACATCACTCATCTTCATCATCAATAACAAATCATGTAAAAAGAACAACAATAACAAGGATAAGCCGAAGCCCTGTACACAGTAACACAATCACACACGGAGTGACACATGATCTTAACTAAATGCAATGCATCAATCAATAAGTTATTATCTTTCTATTAAAATAAACAAATAAATACTAGAGCACTCATACTCCAGAACAAGCCTAAGGGAATCTAGGGATCTTGAGTAACGCTCTCGTCGCTTAGGAGGTTGATATAGGTAGTCCGAACCCCTATATCTCCTAGATGATATATCTGAAAATGAGAAAATAGCTTCATCTAAGAGTCACAGCCGTTACTCGACTCTACTTAAACTCAGTTCACAACATAAATATAGTTCAGTCGTTCCCATAAACGTGAACTTAAATCATGATATTTCCCTCCAAGTTTAAGAAACGTTATACTGATACCGTTTCTCCCATCAGCTAGCCGCCGTACCACTTATGAAATTCATATCTCAATGATAGGGATAGCCTAAGCGCTTAAACTATCGTGCCCATCTTAGGATAAGGTGCCACTCCTCAGACCAGATATCGATCTTCCACTCCAAGGCAAGAATTGGATTTCAACGATGGAAAACACAACCAACACTCATCAATTAATTAAGTCGTCCTTAAGTTCTTAATCCATTTTATATGCCTATCCTAGCATCCAATACATAAGTTATTGCGTACCTCTTATATGAAATCCAAATAAAGGCAGAAGGTAGAACAAAAGCTATCTCAGAAGATAGATTAGAGGGTGGATTCAGGGGTAAACATCTGTTTAAGAAATTAAGCTCATATAAGAACTTAAACTATATAAGAAATTAAATTAGTTAACCATTACCTCAAACTTTTATTAACACCCTATTTGATCAAAAACTAAAGAGGAACCCTGCTATGGCTGCGACTATTATCCGCTAAAATACAGACAGTTCTCCTTTGTTTGTCAAAGAATTTCTTTTCTCTTTATTTATAGTGTTTTATTACAAAAGAATCAACAAAGAATTCATATACCAAAAATATTCATTTTCCAAGTAAACACACATTTGAAATAACATATTCCCTATGTTATTCAAAGATCATCTTAATTCATCCATCTAAGCCAATTATTAATTATTGAGCTCATTCTAGCTTAACTTAGCTAAATTATTTATTGATTAGAGTTAGTCATTTAATTCATTTACTACATCAATTTGATTAAACTTAAACAATCTAATTCATTTTAACTTAGTGAAGTTTATTTAGTTAAGTTAAACCTAGGTTGTTAACTAAGTTCATTTTATAACTAATTTCTATATTTAATCTAATTCTCTATTAAATCTATAAATCCACTTAATTCATGATTAATTATATCTATTAACTAATATAACACATTAACTATCATTTATCTACTTCATTTTAGCTCAACAAGATTCATTTCCTAAGCAAACATATATTTAACAAGCAAACATGAGTTTTTAACTTTGTTTGGAAAATGTATCAGCAGAAAAGAAGTCAATTTTCAACATTGATACTTTTTTGTATTTGCAAAAACTTAAAACATGAAAGTTGTATATCTCTTTTAAGCTTTCTATAGCAACTTGAATTATTTTAATATGAATTCGAATGAAAAAGTTATGATTAAATTTGTTAAGTCTCCTAGTTTGGTTTTGATGATAACAAAACATGTATGAGTGTTTACTAACAAATTCATTAATGTGCAATGCTTAAGTACAATCAAAGTTAGTTTATGAAAATGTTTTCAAAAGAGATTCAACTTAGAAAGTAATTTAGAATATGTTTGGAAAAGTTTTTTAAGAACAAATGAATAGTCAGAAGGTAACTCAGAAGCTAAATCTGCTACTTATCAAGACGGAAGTAACTGTCAGAGAGTAAATCAGAAGGTAAATCTGCTAAAACACAAAAGCTACTAAATCACGAACAAAATCTAGAATTTCGGATTTTCTTCAATTGATTCATTATTTTGAAGACCTAGCAAAAAAGTGAATGTATTTGGGTAATGCATTCAACATGTTCCATAAAGTTGGTTCAATATCCATGGGGATTAAAAATTAAATTGAAGTTCAGATTTAAATTATGATATTCGAATGATATTACAAGTGCAGTTGAGGTTTTCGTTGCAGATTTATTTCAGATATTTACAAGATTATTTTAGCACGATGTTATGAGGATTTTGGATCAAATTTAAGCACCTAAAGTCGTGTTAAATTGGTTCAACAAAGCTAGAGTTATTATGGAAGATAGAGAAGATATGGTTCCTATTTTTTTGGGGGATATTTGATATGGTGTACATCAACTCTTGAAATTCGAAGTTAAAGGAGAAGAATTGTTATTTTTGTTGGAGATACATTAGGACACATGATTAGAAGATAAATGAGAGATTATTTCATATTTAAATTCAAATTTTTGAATGTTGCAGCAGTCAAACAAAATAAGTCCACATCAGTAACTTTCCAGGATTTTCGAAATATCTCCAACAACAACTCTATCTTGAAGATACACTTTTAGCCATTAAAGTGAGCATTACATATCAGCAAAGAAAGAAGAAAGAGAGAAGAACTTGGCATGAAAAAGTCTGTACAATTCGCTAAAAAATACTGCCATAGTATGCTCGAAAATTCCATAGAAAATTTATGTTGTTGTTGTGCTAATTCTTGAGAATATTTAATCTTGTTCTTTGACTTGGTTTATACACTTTTGTGTGAGGTTGAGAGTTATAACTAGGCTTAGTAGATTGATTGTTAGCTTAAGGAGAAGCTTGGAGAATCAAGCTGAGTGCATTGTAGCCAAATGCTTTGGCAAAGACAACTTGTAACTCATTGATTATTGATTGGATAGTAGAACATACTGATGTGGAATACTGGGTCCCTAGCTTGGTGCTGAAAGAGAGGACTGACGCTCGAGGCGGAATCTCTATAAATCAACTTTGCACTCTCTTCTCTCTTATCTCTTTAAAGTTCGTGCACATTTAATTGTTTGGTTTTGCTGCATTTTATACTTAGAGACTAAATCAGAGAATAACTAAAAGTTCATTTTCTAATCAGAGACAAAATCAGAGAGTAAAACTGGAAGTTTCACTCTTGTTTTTATTTAACGTACAGTGATCATTTTTCAACTTATTTTCATCTGAATTGTAAAATAAACTTTTATTTATTAAGTTTATTGTTTTCAAGTGACTTTAAAAAGCCATTTTAATTTGATTAACTAAGTTTGTGAATTTGGTTAAGTTTTTGAAAAGATAAAATTTTCAGTTTGGAAAACCAATTCATCCTCCCCCCACCCCCCCAAACAAAATTAAAAATCATTGCAATAGGGAATTTCGTAACCGATGCTAACCAGACCTAGGTCACAGTCGTGATTCTTAGAAAACTGTTATAAAATGACTTTTGGGCTATGAATCACACCCGTGATTGTTGAGTTTCAAAGTTTTGTACCAACCCAACCCTAGCAAGGCATGAATCACTGCCGTGATTGATGGAAAGTTTGTGAAAAATCACTTCCGAGTAAAAAATCACGCTCATGATTGCCTAAAATTGTCTAACCTGAGCCTACCAATGTCTCAATTACACCCGTGATTCATCAAATTTTACAAAACCAAGCCTAGCAAGGCTTAATTACGCCTGTGATTGATGGTTTCCCCTAAGTTACAAATTTCCTTGTTTTTCAAACTTCATCTTATCAAACTTTTACACATTCTACTTCAATTATAATATCATAAAACAACATATAACTTATATTCATTAAACCCCATATTCACTATTCATCATCTTCCTCAATAACTCCACATGCATCCATCAACAATTTAACACATACAAACATATATAACAACTAAAACAAAGTAAATCAATTATACTTAGCTTTAGGCAAGAACATGCAACTTGGTTCTTCTTCTCTACACTTCATTATCTTCTTTTTCTTATGCTAACCTTGATTTTCTTTCCCTTCTAACTTGATTTCTCTTTTAATCCTTCTTGAAACTTGAGATTTAGAAAGATAAATTTAAGAGAGACAAAGAAAAGGAAGAACAAAAAGAGGAATAACATACGAGAAAAGAGAGAAGAAAAAAAGAGAGAAGGAAAAGAAGAATGAGAAGGAAGGTAAGGGAAAGGAGAAATAAAAGAAAAAGAAAGGATAAGAATTAAATTAGGATATTTTAGAATTAAGGTATTGGGTTTAGAACTTTCATATCAATATCTTTAGTTTCAAAAATATTTAAAATATGATTTTAGAATCAATAGGCTAGATATTAAGAACTTAAAATAAGAAATTAATTTAGGAATTTAATTTATATCAAATTGATATTTAATAAAAGTTTGGGTTTAAGAACTAATATTTTTATACAAGCAAATGAACTCAAATTTTGTGAAGACTAAGCAATTGGGATTTAGGTTAAAGCTTAAGGGTTTAATAATCCTCTGACCATTTTAATAACATGTTTAGGGGTTTAGGAATTGAAATCTCAAATTTCAACTTAATTAATTACTAATCTAATTCTATCAATTTGTCTAATTACACCCTATAATTCATTGGATTTATTTAATCTATTTAAACTCAATTTCTAACTTAGGTGACAATTTGGAATATTTCAGTAATTAAAAGAGGCATCAGTGTTGATCCCCTATGCCCTATATGCAGAGAATATGAGGAAGGCTTATTTCACTTATCAGGAACTGTAGATGCACGTTACAGAAGTGGCAAGCAATTAATTCCCCTACATAGCTTCTGGAACTCTCTTGGCAACCCCTTCAAAACATAGTTGAAGCTCCATGTTTAGTTAAAGAGAAATATGAATAATAGCACTGAACTGCCTTGGCAGGTCCTATTTTGCTTCGCCATGTGGCACATTTGGAAGACTTACAATGCTAGCATTTTCCAGGATAGAATCAATACATGGAACTAGGAACAAGTTACTAGATCTGCTCCACGTGAGTTCTATAGCCACAGGAAACTGTCTAAAACTCCCAACAACATCCCGAATATTGCAATGGATTGGACTCCGCCTTTAGAAAATCGTCTCAAAATCAATATTGATGCTTCAATTAATGACGCACTTAATCTAGCAACTATTGGAGGATGCATCAAGAACTCTAAAGAGAGTGTCGCGGCATCTTTGGTGAAACTATAAACACGAGCTCCCCCTTGAGGTTGAGATCCAGACCATTTATTAGGTCTTACTACTCCTAGTGAAATCCAAAGACATCAACTTGATCATTGAAACTGACTAACTGAAGCCTTAAGGTGGCTAACTACACCGAAAGTTTCCAACCTTATGCCAAATTTTGTTGTCTCTTGCAAGCAATTGATCCAGATGATCCCCTTAGCCAGGATGTGCTGGATGCCTAGGGAAGCTAACCAGATAACTCATAACATTGCGACTACAAGAGCTAGATTCTATCAGGATATTTTTTGCATTGACTTTATTCTACTAGACCTCTTTACTGCTTTTCCTAGTCCTATTAGGGATTTGCTCATGTTTTCTAATTTTAACTTTAATGTCGCTGATGTTGTTGAGGATGATATCCCCTAGTATGTTACTAGGCCATCTTAACCCCTAACCATGAACTTTTTATTTGGCATTATATAAGGGTCATGTAGTTTCCATTGAAGGGGGGAAAAAAAACTAACCCTTTTTTCACCTTTCCATTGTTACCTTTTCATATCGTGTGTATGTATATATATATGTATGTATTACCCTTTCATTTAATTATTTTATGAAAATTTACCTTTTCATATTGGTACTTTTTCATATTATATATTCATTACATTACCTTTTATTGGAAAAAAAAAACACTTTATAACTATAGCTTTCAATAATTACAACTTATTAAAATATATATAAATAACCATTCTATCTATATATTATTATTATTATTTTTTATTATTATTATTAAGTTGATCTATTTAATTCGTGTGAAAAATGAAAACCCCTAGTATAGTAGGGATTAGGGGTGGATGCGCATTAGTTTGGTCTAATTTTTACTAAAATCAAACCAAACCATAATTTATGATTTTTTTTCTCACTTCATAAACCGAAGCATAAATAACGGTTTGATTCAGATTAGAAATTTTTCAAACCATTAAATAACTATTTGGTTTGGTTCGAATTATGGATTAAATCAAAATTCCAATAAAAAAACTTATTTATAATATTTTACATTTGTGTGGATATTCAAATATTGAAATCACTCTATAAAGTTTATATTGTAAATCTCAATAAAATACTTTATAAATTCATCACATCTATAATACCCCATGAAATCATTTAGTCACTAACACCATACACTTATTGACTAATACATAGTAAAATATAATGTACAGTCCTCTAAAAAATCATTCAATTAACCATCTACTAACAAATTTGGCAAAAACAAAAAAAAAATTACCAATAAAAGTCATTTATGAATAAAAGTGATATACTAACAAAATATAAAATGAAAAATTAATACAAAATAAGATATATAATTAAATAACAAAATCCATACTTCACTAAGTTTAAACAATTAATAAAAAAAATATTAAGTTATCAATGAAGGAATACATATTGAACCCAAAAGATAATTTTTAAAAAGGAACAAGTTATTATTAATAAATATTCATTATATAATAAATATCATAATAAAATCATAATAACATATACTACCTTTAATCAATAATCATAACAAAATTTATAATTACAAGTGAAATATTTTTATATTTATCTAAAAGACTTGGTTTAGTTTTACATATTGGCTTAGTTTACCCCATCAAACCAATCATAAATTAAAGAATTGGTTATGGTTGAAAATTTTCTAAAACAAACTGTTTATAAAAACCATATTTTCGTTTTGATTTGGTTACAGATTGATTTGATATAGCTGGTCTTTTTACCCACCCTAACAGGGATACTTTTAGGGTGCGGTCACTTAAAAGCAGCTACATAATATAGTCATTAATTTATACCATTCATTTAAAACAATTTAATACAAGTCGTCCATTGTAAAAAAAACAACTTTAACCTATTACCTATTGTACTATTTTCTTTTCTTTTCCATTATATATTTTTTCACTTCCTTCTATTTTCCCACTTTTAGTTTGTGCAAAATTCTACGATCTCATGGCAGTTACAACAAGAATGATCCTATCATATCATTCAATGATTTAGATTTATTTCAACCATGATTGAACTCATCAAATTTTTTATACTAATGTTTCTATAATTAATTTAGTTAAAGGATCAGTGTGAAGAATCATAGAAGTTCCCTTAATTTGCATGCCTTTTTCATTAAATAATATTATTATTTTTTCTTTCTAGCCTAATCTTTTTTTTTTTCCTTTTCTATTTTATACACTATTTTATTTTCCTAAAACTTATTTTTTTTATAATTTATATTTAATCTCACTAGTTCTATTTTCCTTAGTATATTTTTTATATGCTTTTCACTTATAAATATACTAAAAATGGCATAGTGTGATATGTGTGCAAAAACATATTAAACTTAGACTAATTTAGTTAATTTAATGCCCATGATAGTAAACTTTTTCTAAATTATAATAGAAATCACCATCACACAGTTATCAATTACTAATAAGTAATACATGTTTAATGGTTAATATTGTCTAAAGATGGTATAAAAACCTTATATTTAGAGTATAAATACATTCAAATTTTAAATAACATAAGTTAAAAAACATAATGTATTGTAATATATATCATTTAAGATTCATATATAAAAGACAAAATGAAAATAAATTAAGAATTATTTCAATCATGTTATAATTTTATATTAAAGGACATTATAATTAGTATTACAACATATAACTATAAATTATACATAGAAAATATAAAGAATTATATCATTATCTTCATATGGTATCCCAACATTATTGTTAATATTATGACATTATAATTATAATATGTAATGTATTTGTTCATATGTTTTGCTTATCTATGCATAATGTTAAATGTTGTGTGTGTATGTATATATATATAGAGAGAGAGAGAGAGCTCATTGTCAGGTACAATTTATAAACCTAGAGATTTTAATTGATTTCATCTTGACAAGATAGATTTGTAAATAAGGGCAGACTATAAATTAATATATACCTTTAATAATTGTTCCAGCGATTGATGGAGTACTATACTATTATTGGATTTTACTATCATTTTTGAGTTATAAATTGAATTTATTTACATAATTTTTTATTTATTCTTTTTCCTTTTCTAGTTTTGAGTTAACGAAAAAAGCCCGTAGGTGAGTTATAGAAATCAAGAGTCTAAAATAGTTAACACAACCTACTACCATATACAATTTTACCTTTTTTTTTTTTTCTCTTGTTCCAAAAATTTTGAATCTTTAATATCATCAAATCAAACGGAAGTTTCCTAAATTTCGAGTATTACGTGCCCATGTTTGACATTTGATCCATTTGCTCCTATTTCCGAATGGGTATGTGATAAAATTGCTTAAATGAGATGATTTACTATTTACTCACTGTCACGTTACTGTCTGAACAAATAATAATCATTTCTTATACATATAAAAAAAATTTTAAATAACTTAAACCAAATTAATAACTAGCGACATCTTTTTATTCATTGGGACACCAATATGACAGTACGATGAGGACAACGAACTTTCATCGGTGATAAAATTGCTCAAATGAGAGGATTTACGATTTACTGGATTGGGTTTTGTTAATTTGTATTCTACAGGTTCGATGAATGCCCGAGTGAAGTTTGGCTTATTAAAATATTGAAATTTCAATTTTCTGGGTTTTCTGGGAGTTTTGTTTTGATTTGTTTATTTGCAGTTGTTCTTAAAGGTGAGGCTAAGAATCCATTATGGAAGACCAGCGTGATGCGGCGGATGAAGTGAAAAAGAAGCAAGTGATCGAAGCTCGACCGAGGAATATTAGTCATATTGTTCGGTGCACCGAGTGCGGTAGTCAATCTATTGAGGATTCTCAGGCTGATATTGCTATTCTCCTCAGAAAGGTACCCTGCAGAAGCTTTGGGCCTCGAGCATCAGCTCCCTTTTGTTGTTTGCTGTTAATAGATAGCAGAGCATTGAAACTTCTAAATATATTCACATGCGACAATTGTTTGCTTTATTGTCATGATCTATGTGACTTTTTTGCTCTCAGTTTGGACAGTTCCTCATGTCCTTCAGCCTTTCAATGAGTTTACCGGGCACATCTTGCTTTATTTACATGTTAAGTTTTACAAATAGTTGAATGTGCTTATGCGTCTATGAGGCTTGGCTTGGGATGTAAAAGAGCCAAAAGTGATGAGCTTGCTTGAGTTGTGCCATTCTTAATATCTCTTGACATGATCAAGATCTTTTTGAGATTTATTAGGCTCGATTAGGATCTCTAATTTTATTTGTTTCAGTTTTGCGACGGAGAAACAGAAACTTTAATTGAAAAATGAAAATGGAAATCTTTTTACTTTGAAGAGGAATTTATGTTTTCCAATAAAACAAGCTATTGCCTTTATCTATACTATTAAACTATAATATGTTAATTGTCTCTACAATATATGCTGTATAGCTTTTGAAAACTAGACTCTAAGGAGGTCAGTGAGTTATAAACATACCAGATAATAGTGATGGTTTCTCATAGAACAAACTTATAATTATATTGATACTTTTATCGTCACATTAAGAAAAAAAAATATCATGTTATTGATTATTTTAGATTTAATATTTAGTAAGTTTGATCTATTTTATTTTAGAGCACATGTATTACGAGTGTGTGTCGCTCTGGCGTAATATAAATAGATCTGCTTTGAAATTTGTCAATTCAACCATGCTAGGATTTAGACACAAGATGTTGGGGAAGATAATTAGGCAGATATGTTTTGTGGTGTATTTGCCATAGGCTAGTTATATGGACATTTATTGGAGTGGCCATGTCATTGGGTTCTATTAAGACGGTAATGCACGTATAGATCCATTCAGTAGTTACTTTTGCAAGGACCCCCATAATTGCAGTTAGGATTGATATGGATTTATCGATTACGATTAGGAGCACCTTCAATGGTTGTCTAGGTTTTTATGGGTCCGTTTGTTTGGCTTTTTTCAATAGATACAGGCACTTTTTTTCAAATTTTTTTTTAATAAATTATTTATCAAGAATTAAATATAGATAAAAAAAGTTGACAGTTCTCATTAAAAGATCAAATAGATAAAATATAGATGCAAATCGGATATATTTACACATATCATTTTGAAAAAAATACAAATACAGATAAAAAACAGACCATCCATTGTTTTCGATACTGTTGTTCCTAGGGTTTAAGAGGCCTTTTATGTTATTTATTTATTTTAACTACATTTATACTTTATTATGGATATCACCCCAGAATTATGTTTGTGGTACAAGAGCTTTTGTGAGTTGGATAATTATCAATTTCCTATTACTACTGAGCTATGGCATAAATAAATGAATTAAGACATCTTGCCCCATCAATTCATCAGATTCTCTTTGACATATTGGCACAGGTCACAGGAACTTTCAAAATGAAGGCATAAAAAAATGATATAATGAATTACCTTACTATGAATAGAATGCATAAAAAAATGATATAACGAATTTTACTGGCCACATGGGGCAAATAAAAATTTTAACATACTTATTAGTATTTTGTCTTGCAATTTTTCTTACATAACCTCTTTGTATCATTTTAGTCGCGATAAAGAAAAGGAATCTAATTCTAATTGTGCAACTTGCTTACAATTATAGTATGTAGTCCATTTCAATTATTATTATTTCATGGGTTTTTATATGTGATTTAATTAAATAATTTAATTTTTATTGCATAATCA
The DNA here is from genome assembly GCA_024138025.1 of Combretum micranthum. Lineage (NCBI taxonomy): Eukaryota > Viridiplantae > Streptophyta > Magnoliopsida > Myrtales > Combretaceae > Combretum > Combretum micranthum. The sequence goes on from JAMXBD010000130.1 coordinate 638,550, forward strand.
AATCTTACGCTTTCATCCACTTCCATCTCATCGGGGTTTTGCAAACTTATATTGTCCTTTCTTATTTGTTGTGGACATACAATTTGTATTTTGTTTCATTTCATACAATTTTTTTCATTTTTTTAGAATTAAAAAGTTAACATTTGAATTGTTGTACAAGGAAATCAATGGCTTAATAACAAAGTAATATCACTCTATACAAAATCTTATTTTGATATATAAATTGTTCCTCCACTAATATATATTTTTAATCAATTTTGTAGGCAAAGTAAATTACTCACCATTAGTGTATTTTTATTAAATTTTTCTGTTCATTTTCTTTTACTCTTTTTTATTTACTTAATTCTTTTACATTTTTTTTTTAATTTAACAGCTTTATTTCTTTGATAGAAGTTTTATTTCACTCCTTCACCTATTTTCTGCAAACTCACCATGAATATGTGTACAAATGCATTACGGTGGTTTCTTTCTTTCATCTTTGTTTTTTTACATATTTCGAGCAATATTAACAACATACTAGAGATATATTTGTATTATTATTACCGTTTACTCCAATTTGTCTATTGTTGGTAAATTTTTCACTACGTGTTCATATTGTTCAAACCAATTCAGCAATACAAATTCAACAAATGATACAAGCTTCCGGTACTTTACCGTAGATTACTCGATGTTGATCATCCATAAATTATATATTGCCATATTATATTGTATAATTTATATAGTTTCATCAAGTTAATGTGTTCTGATTTTCCTTTTTTAATGTTGCTTTATCTAAATATTGTGCCGGCAACACGAGTGCGTGACCGCTAGTGTGGTGTGTGTATTAGTAATCGAAACAGATAACTGAATGTACTTTTAAGGCTTTGAGCAACTTTTGTACAAACGAATATATCAACAGAATTCCTATCCTTTACTTATCTTCGACACACCTCTATAGGGCACCACGAAATCATCACAATGTAAGTTCTTATAATGGTAAAATTAAACAAACAAACAAACAAACAATGAAACTAAATAATTTTCTGAGTAGGGTATAAATAAAAATGCTGTACATAAGATGATCAACTGACATGTTATAAGAACTCTATAAACTTGTCGTGCGCCGAATCTAAATTCAGGCATATCCAGCCCCAGCCATATGTAATACCGAAGTATTACACAAAAGGTTGTCTAAAAAGATAATATTTTATGATGACTATTTGCTTAAACCTATCTAAAAAACATTTACAAAGACTACTCATTAAGAGTAGATCACTTGATTATAAATACATCATCAGTACCTTCTATATCGATAGTTTTGAGAATTACAAATTATTGATTGTCTCAAAACATAAAAGTAGGCTTAATACATTTTATTACAAACCAAAGCTTATAAGTAAGCCTTTAACAAAAATTTTACATCAATGTTTAAAAGTCTTGACAAGGCTTCTCTCAAAAACCAACATCTGTGATCAAGGTTCCTAGTCACCTCATTCTTCAAGAAACTCTTCCCAATCCGTGCTATAACTCATTTGATCATAAAATTCATCTTCATCAACACTTGTAATAGAAAACGTGAGCCAAAGGTCCAATACACAATAATATAAACAAATACAAAGTGGCATACACTCTTAATCTAATGCAATGCAACAACCATTGAGTTATATTCCAATAACTAGGTATAGCAAATCAACATGGGAGTATTTAAACTCCTATAACAAACTAATGGCAAGTTGGAGGTCTTGAGTAATAGTAGTTGCTCGAGGGGTTGATATTTGTAATTCAAATACCTATATCTCCTATAGTAACATCCATAAAGTTAATAGTTTCCTCTAGTGTTCACGGTTATTTCTCATCTTTACTCAACTTAATCCATAATATTACTTAGTTTAATTGGTCCAATAAACGTGAACTAAATAAAATTATTTCCCTTAAGAATAAGTAATGTTATGGTGATATCGTCACCCCTATCGACTATCCGCTAAGCCACTTATAGATTATCATTGCATCATGACAAGAGAGTAGCCTAAGCACTTAACTACCATGTTGACATTACCAAACAAGGTTATTGTTCATTGAACTAGATTGAATGGCATACGAATAACCAATTCAAATATTTTAAAGTCATCTTTGTTATAATTGATTAGGGTTGCCTATCCTATCAACCAACAATCAAGTTATTGTGTACCTAAGTAATTTGATATATCCAGCAAAGGATATATTAAAAGGAAAATCACTTCATATAAGACATCATCAATTCATAACGAAGTATCAAGTCTCCAATTACCTATCAAACATAAATGAAAACTCATTACATTATATAACTTAGCATTTATTCTTATATCTATACAACATATTTCTTTGTTCTTTTTTTTTTTAATCAAGAGCATAGGTAGTTACATAGGCCATATTCATCCTATGTTCCATTCGAGTGAGAAACATATCCAAAAATGACTAGTTGTGTTTCTCGTTGTGTTTTTCTGAGTTAGAGAACAGTGAGTAGCACGACTAAATAGGTTGGGTTGTGTTCTCACCGTGTTTTGTCAATTAATTCAAACACTCAAGGGTCAAAGAGAAGCGTGGTGAGAAAGAAGTGGTCGTGTTCTAGCCGTGTTTTATTGGCAAACCAATTCCACAAAATTAGAGAGAAGCATTGTGAGATAAGAGTGGTTGTGTTTCAATCATGTTGTCCTAAAATTTCATTCAATAAACACACAATGAAAAGCATGGTGGAATTGAGCTTTCATGTACCCCTTAAGCTTCTTCTTGAGTAGCTTAATTTCCAAATCTCAGTAAGATACATGACCAAATTAATGACCTCATGTTCCCTTCGTGTTCTACTTCAAAAAACAAAGAATACAAATTTTGACACTTAAACATTATGTTTTTGTTTCAACTAGCTTACATATACTTACCAGACATACTTGGTGACATCATATATACATAAACTCAACATTTACTTCTTTTACAGCAGATACTTAACATTGATGCATCACATAAACCATACAAACTCACTTATTTGCTAAAATAACTACAACAACTTTTATTTTCCTACCTTTGCAAATTCTAAAGATCCATCTAAACTTAGATCATCAACTCTACTTTCAAACTATTAGAAATCATTTATATAGAATGTAACGCCCTAACTTTTAATTAAGATAGTTACCACCACTGATACATGAAATTATACTATAATTATTAAGTTAAAATATAGTAATTTATAGTTATTTATGTTTATTTTTGTAAGAAATAATACTTAGACTTGGTTATTTTGTGTTTTCTTTAGAGATTTGATGAATATTAAGCTTTGGAATGAATTTAATCAAGTTTGAGGAAGTTTTCGAAGCAAAGAGAATGAAGGAGCAAAGCTTTGGAAAGAGTAAACAAGCCATGAAACAATTATGGAAGCCTTTCATAAGGAAAATGAAAAAATATGCACCAGGAAAAGTACACGACAGGATGCAGGGTGTCATGCAGCTGTTGTGCAGTTATCCTGGAATGTTCAGAAAATGACCAGAGAGTTACACGACAGGATGCAGAGTGTCATGCAGGTGTCGTGCAGTTTGTCTGTTACAGTTTTACTCGGTCAAACTTAGATAAACTTAGAAAGATTGATCCATATCTTAACTTGTAACTGTTGTACCAGGTTCCTATAATATAAATACGTGTCTTAGGTTAGTAAAAACAAACTTTGTACATCAAAACATAACTTTGTACATCAAAACATAACTTTAGAGTAATTTTCAAGTCTATTCAAGATTCATAACAGATTTGTCAAGACAATCCTACTTGTCAAGACTTGGGCTTTCAAGATTTCGGTTCAAAGGTGTATTCTTTCTTATCTAGTATTGTTTTACATTGATTTAATCATGTTTTGTAATACGGATATGGAGGAGTAGAGAAATTTTCATTCAAATGATGATGAACTCTAAGATCTATCTTTGTACTCTGTTTTGATGATGATTCAATGAAGATTTATTGTTCAATTTTAATTCTAAACATGTGTACTTAATCTTTCTTGAACTTAGTAGTCTAGAATGCTAATTTCATATCAGATTTTCTATATTACAAATGAAAGTTTGGATATAGGAATAGATCTACATGTTTAGAGAGATTTGTTTGTGAATTCTAGAGATAGATTTGCAAGAATCTTCTGTATTGGGTTGATTGATGAGTATTTGATTGATTCAATATAAGATTTACTGATTTTAATGCGATTCTTGGATTGTTATTGGTTGAGAAGAAATTCTAACAGATAGATCTAAGGATTAGGGATTGATAATCTTGAGAAAGATATCAATCTAATTAAGAAATCTTGCGGATTAAAATTGAATACTGTTGTTAATTCATTGAATATCAATATAAATGGGTATGAAGTGTGATTTTAGTAGTGATTCATTGTTTGAATGAGCCGAGAATCATTGGATTTATATTTTCTGTTATAGAACACCTTGAATAGTCATAAACATATTGATTAAATCTTCTTGATAATCATAAAACATCAACTGAAATTAATTCTTGAATTTTTCCCTGCTGTTATTTCTTAATAATAGGATTAGAGTGTTGTTTTTAAAACGATCCCTGAGGACGATCCCGTTTACAAAGCTATACTATATTAGGATTGGTCCACTTGCCAAATCTATTGGTTTTTATAGTTTTTAAGCGGTGTTTTTAATAAATTTTAAGTGATATAAAACCAATATCAAGCTTTTTGGCGCCGTTGCCGGGGATCGGCATTAATAGGCAGCCTCTTATTCTATTATTCTTGTTTTATTTTTATTTTTATTATCTGTGTGTGTAAACACTTGGGTGGAAACTTAACCTCATTTGTCTTCCTTTTGTTGTATGACTAGGAATAGACCATCGGGCCTCTTGCTTTTGACCGGAACCGGAAAAGACAGCACTAAAAAATCGTCGACAATTAGCTAAAGAAAATTTGGAGTCTTCTCCAATTCGAACGGAAAGCAAGCCTCCTACCTCAGTTGACATGGCGGACGGAAATGAAAACCCACCTGCTGCTCAACAATTCAACCCACAAGGATTGATGAATCCGGGGTTAGCGAATAATCAAAATGAAGCCATCCACCGTACCATGATGGAGTATGCTAGGCCAACATTGACAGGAGTTCAATCTAGCATCAATCGACCAAGAGTGGCTGCTAATCATTTTGAAATCAAGCCAAGCATCATCCAAATGGTTCAGAATTGTGTCCAATTTGACGGCTTGCAAGATGAAGATCCGAATCTTCATATTCAGAATTTCTTGGAAATATGTGACACTTTTCAGATAGCTGGAGCCACAAACGATGACATTAGACTCCGATTATTCCCATTTTCTCTCCGGGGCAAAGCTAAGCATTGGTTGATTTCGTCACCACCAGGATCTTTCAACTCATGGCAAGAACTTGCAGAAAAATTCCTTGCCAAATATTTCCCACCAGCAAAGACGGCTAAGCTTCGATCGGATATCTCCACTTTCACTCAATTGGAGTCGGAGACCTTGTATGATACATGGGAGAGATACAAGGAGCTGTTAAGAAGGTGTCCACACCATGGCTTGCCCACTTGGATGCAAGTTCAAACATTTTATAATGGCTTGAATTTTAGTACCCGTCAAATGATAGATGCAGCAGCCGGGGGTACTCTCAACCACAAGACTCCCGAGGATATATTGCAGCTGTTGGAGGATATGGCCATCAATTCATATCAATGGTCATCCGGGCGCACAAGAGAAAAAAGAGCAGCTGGAGTCTATGAGGTAGATGCTATTTCATGTCTAGCAGCGAAGGTAGATGCATTAGCGACCCAAGTGAAAGGATTATCTATGCAACAACATTCTCAAGGACCTTATGTGGATTACCCTAGTGCTAATCAAGACAATTTGGAACAAGTAGATTTTGTGGGAAATCCAATGAGAGCTCAAAATAATCCTTTTAGCAATACATATAACCCCGGATGGAGGAACCACCCAAATTTCTCTTGGGTGGTCAGAATTTTCAGAGACAAACCCCTCTTCCTCCGGGTATCCAAGGTCTACTATTCAAGAGAAAAAGCCTTCTCTTGAAGATCTCATGCAGCAATTTATTCAAACAAACAATGCAACACTAAGGAATCATGAAGCATCCATTCATAATTTAGAAAATCAGATTGGACAAATTGCTAAGATGCTTTCGGAAAGAAACCAAGGAACACTACCGGGAAATACAGAAATGAATCCTAAAGAACAATTAAAAGCTGTCTCCTTGCGTAGTGGAAAAGAACTCCAGCATGATAAAGAGAAGGATCAACAAGGAAAGGAGTTGGGGAAGGATGATGCAATTGAGCTACCAAAAGAAAATGAAGACACCTTGAAAAAGCAACCGACCCCACCAATAGTGAAGGAATATGTGCCACCTATTCCCTATCCAGCTCGGTTGAGGAATAAGGACAAGGACCAACAATATGGTAAGTTTTTGGATTTATTTAAACAATTACATATAAATTTACCTTTTGTAGAAGCCCTTGCACAAATGCCACGCTATGCAAAGTTCCTCAAGGACCTTCTCTCGAATAAAAAGAAGCTGGAGGAAGTGTCTCATGTCACCCTTGGTGAAGAATGCTCGGCTATTCTCCAAAATAGGATTCCTAAAAAGCTAAAGGATCCAGGTAGCTTCCTTATCCCTTTTATATGGTAATCTGGAATTACAACATGCTTTAGCTGATTTAGGAGCTAGTATAAATTTAATGCCGTACAAATTGTTCAAAAGATTAGGTTTAGGAGAACCCACTCCTACCCGCATGAGTCTTCAATTAGCTGATAGGTCGGTTAAGTACCCTAGAGGAATAATAGAAGATGTCCTTGTAAAAGTGGAAAACTTTATCTTCCCGGTAGACTTTGTTATTCTTGACATGGATGAAGATGTAGATGTTCCACTTATACTAGGAAGACCATTTTTAGCAACTGCTAGGGCTATTATAGACGTAGCGGATGGAAAACTAATTTTAAGGGTTGGTGATGAAGATGTAATAGTTAATATCCCTGTTTCTATGAAAAAATCCATGGGCCAAGATGACTCTTGTTTTTCTATTGATTTGGTTGATTTTTCTGTGAAGGCTTGTTTGTCAGAATTGTTATGTAAAGATCCTATTGAATACACTTTGCATGCAAATGATGATGATGACATAACAAATCCTGAAGTTTGGCATTTAAAAGAACAACTAAATAATGAAAAACAAGTATTGAGTACAGATGATTTTTTAAAAATAAACAGGGATGATATGATTATTGATAAACCATCTATTGAAGACCCACCTCTCTTGGAATTAAAACCTTTGCCTGATTTTTTGGAATATGCATTCTTGAAAATGATTCTAAATTACCTGTGATAATTGCTGCTAATTTAACTAAAAATCAAAAAGAGGAATTATTGGAAGTGCTTAGGAAACACAAGCAAGCAATTGCTTGGAAGCTAGCTGATATTAAGGGGATAAATCTTTCTTTTTGCACTCACAAGATTAGATTGGATGAAAGTGCTAAACCTGTTGTACAACCCCAAAGGAGACTAAACCCCAATATGAGAGATGTCGTAAAGAAAGAAGTAATAAAATTATTAGATGCTGGGATAATCTATCCTATATCGGACAGTACTTGGGTTAGTCCGGTGCACGTGGTGCCAAAAAAAGGGGGAATGACAGTTGTTCCAAATGATAAAAATGAATTAATTCCTATGCGTACTGTCACGGGGTGGAGAGTGTGTATAGACTATAGGAAACTTAACTTAGCTACTAGAAAGGACCATTTTCCCCTCCCTTTTTAGACCAAATGCTTGAAAGACTAGCTGGCCATCTTTATTATTGCTTCTTAGACGGTATGTCAGGTTATTTTCAAATCCCTATAGCACCCGAGGATCAGGAGAAAACCACATTTACATGCCCTTTTGGTACTTTTGCTTATAGGCGAATGCCATTTGGATTGTGTAATGCTCCAGCCACATTCCAACGTTGTATGTTAGCTTTGTTTCAAGGTTTAATAGAGGATGGAATGGAGGTTTTTATGGATGATTTCTCTGTTTTTGGTGACTCTTTTAATTTATGTTTGGAGAATTTAGAAAAAGTCCTTACAAGATGTGAAGAGACCAACCTTGTGCTTAACTGGGAGAAGTGCCATTTTATGGTACAAGAGGGCATAGTGTTAGGACATAAAATCTCTCATAGGGGTATTGAAGTTGACTCAGCAAAAATTGAAACTATTTCTAATTTACCACCCCCCACATCAGTTAAAGCTATAAGGAGTTTCCTAGGACATGCTGGTTTTTACCGGAGATTCATAAAAGATTTTTCAAAAATTGCTAGACCTTTGACTCACTTGTTAGAAAAGGATGTAGCTTTTGAGTTCAATGATGAATGTGTTGAAGCATTTAATCTTTTAAAATCTAAATTAACTAATGCCCCAATCATGGTGGCACCGGATTGGAACTTGCCTTTTGAGTTAATGTGCGATGCTAGTGATTATGCCATAGGAGCTGTATTGGGACAAAGGCGAGAAAAATATTTCCAACCTATTTATTATGCTAGTAGAACCCTTAATGCCACACAAGAAAATTATACAACAACTGAGAAGGAACTACTAGCAGTATTTGCTTTTGAAAAATTTAGATCTTATTTAATTCTTTCTAAAACAATTGTGTTTACTGACCATTCGGCTTTAAGATATTTATTTAATAAATCAGATGCTAAGCCTAGATTGATTAGGTGGATTCTCCTTTTGCAAGAATTTGATCTAGAAATTAGAGATAAAAAAGGAGCGGAGAATCTTGCTGCTGACCATCTATCTAGGTTAGAAAATCCGGACTTAGATTGCTTAGATGAATCTGAAATTGATGATCGTTTTCCTGAGGAGAAACTCTATTCTATTCTGAAGATGAATGAGCAATTAAATGATAATGAAGTTCCATGGTTTGCTGATATAGCAAACTATTTGGTAGCTAGAATAATCCCTAAGGAATTAAACTCCCATCAAAAGAAGAAATTTTTCTCTGATCTAAAGTACTATATCTGGGATGATCCATACCTCTTTAGGATTTGTGCTGATCAAATAATGAGAAGATGTGTTTCTAGATCCGAAGGATGGAAAATTTTGGAACATTGTCATTCTGGTTTAACTGGAGGTCACCATAGCTCTAATAGGACAGCACATAAAGTTCTTGAATGTGGCTTTTATTGGCCAACTTTGTTCAAGGATGCACAAACCTTTAGTTCTAGGTGTGATCGATGTCAAAGATCAGGAAATATATCTAAGAAAGATGAGATGCCCCAGAACTTTATATTGGAGTGTGAAGTGTTTGATGTATGGGGGATTGATTTCATGGGGCCTTTTCCTAAATCTGATGGGAAACAATATATCTTAGTTGCTGTAGACTATGTATCTAAGTGGGTAGAAGCTGAGGCCTTGTCTACTAATGATGCTAGAGTGGTTACCAAGTTTTTAAAGAAGCTATTTGCTCGGTTTGGAACACCTAAGGCAATCATAAGTGATAGGGGGACTCATTTCTGCAACTCACAAATGGAAAAGGTTTTGAGAAGATATGGAGTAAATCATAGACTAACTACTCCTTATCACCCTCAAGCTAGTGGTCAAGTAGAGCTATCAAATAGAGAATTGAAAAGAATTTTGGAAAAGTCAGTTGCTCTTAATAGGAAAGATTGGTCTGATAAATTAGATGATGCTTTATGGGCCTATAGAACAGCGTTCAAGACTCCCCTAGGAACAACACCTTATAGATTAGTCTACGGGAAGTCATGTCATTTACCGGTGGATTAGAGCATAAAGCATATTGGGCAATCAAACAATTGAATTTTGATTTAGATGAAGCTAAAAAGAAAAGATTGTACCAATTGAATGAACTTGACGAGATGAGACAAATGGCATATGAGAGTTCAAGGCTATATAAAGAGAAGACAAAAAGATATCATGACCAAAGGATTAAGCAATCTAAGGAATTTAAGGAAGGAGATAAGTTTTATTATACAATGCCCGTCTGAGACTTTTTCCTGGAAAATTAAAATCTAGGTGGTCCGGACCTTTTGTAGTCACTAAGGTTTTTCCTTATGGTACTATAGAAGTGGAGCACCCAACTTCGGGAAAATTTAAAGTTAATGGTCAGCTTTTAAAATTATATGTGGGTAATGATAATGATTTATTCAATAAGGAGGAGTTTAGGCTTCATCCTTTGCCAAATTAATTGTTTAAATGGGTAAAAGTCGAAGCTAAGGACTATAAAAAAGCTTTAAGTATAGTTTAATAAAGGTTTTTATGTTGTTTTTTTTAAGCTTATATTTATTTGCATGCGTTTATATTTTTGTCTTGGTTTGATTTGAAAAAAAAAAAATCCTGTAAAACAGCAAAAGTGTCGTGTAGGTGTCGTGTAGGTGTCATGCACTTTTCCTGGTGATTTCCAATTTTTGACCAGAGGTTGCACGACACTTTCAAAAGTGTTATGTAGGTGTCGTGTATGTTGTGTAGGTGTCGTGTAGGTGTCATGCACTTTCCTGGTGATTTCCAATTTTTGACCAGAGAGTTGCACGACACTTTCAAAAGTGTTATGTAGGTGTCGTGTATATGTTGTGTAGGTGTCGTGTAGGTGTCATGCACTTTTCCTGGTGATTTCCAATTTTTGACCAGAGAGTTGCACGACACTTTCAAAAGTGTCATGTAGGTGTCGTGTATATGTCGTGTAGGTGTCGTGTAGGTGTCATGCACTTTCCTGGTGATTTCCAATTTTTGACCAGAGAGTTGCACGACACTTTCAAAAGTGTTATGTAGGTGTCGTGTATATGTCGTGTAGGTGTCGTGTATATGTCGTGCACTTTTCCTGGTTGGGTTATGTCCTTTTACATATATATTTGAGTAAAAATTTCTTTTAGGGTTTCAAATCCTCAATCGTCTTCTCCTGTTCTTCTTTTGAAATCCAAACTCAACCCACCACCCACGACAACCCAACTACCTTCTCCACCATCCGCCACCACCCTCATCTTCATCACGAAAACCAGCTTCTCCTCCACAAACCACCCTCTACACAACACACACGCACCACCTTCTTCCACAACAAACCACCTCGGTCACCTCCACCAATACACGAAATCACCCTAGCTTAACCACCCTCGGCCATCGTTTTCAACACACAAACTCAGAAATCGATACCCAACTTTCAACACACAACCCAGCTCGACGCCCCACCATCTCCTCCGCCACGAAACCCACACACTACATTGAACCACGACCAACGACGACCAGCAGTTTTCCTCACCAATCCAGCTCGTTTAAAAAAAAAAAAATACCCAGATCAGCTACGAAACAACCACACGCCACCATACTCAGCTTGTTCTGTCCCCTACATTCCAACTCTAATTCTTCAATATTTAGACACAATGCCTAGACAAAAATCCACTGCAACTATGAAAATTCCACCAAAGACTCTAAAGAAGTCAAAAACATCTTCAAGTGGAAAATCCATACAAGCACCAGCCTACATGGATGATAGGGAGAAGGAGCTCTTCCTCTATTTATCGGGTAAGAAATTTATCCCTAATAGATTTATGACATGGGAAATGTTTAGACCATATGGGCTGGAGGAAATGCTCAAGAATTTAATCGGAAAACCTTTTGAAAGATTATTTTCTGTTGATGAAGCATTTTTTCAACAATTAACTGTTGAATTCTTGGCGACATTGTTTATTAAACATCCTGATCCATCTCATGGGCTACGAAATGAGCTTTCTTTTCGAGTAAATGGTGAAAGGTATCATATGTCTATGGCTGAATTCTGTGTTAATAGTGGCTTATATACGGTTGAAGAAGTAGAGGAGGATGATTTTAAGAATCTGAGTTGCTCCCTCTTGCATCGACATCAGCATAATGCCTTTTGGGCTAAATGGAGCACTGGGGGATCTAATTATGTCCCCTCTAAGGCAAAAGGTTCTAGTTTAAGACAACCCGAGTGGCGAATGATTCACTGGATGTTATCCCATTCCATCACTGGAAGAGAAAAAAGTACCGGGGTTGTCAATGCTAGAGACATTGGCTTTCTGCAAAGTATGCTAGAAGGACCACCTATTAATTTAGGCGTGTTTCTCGCATTCTCTTCTTAGAAGAGGTCAATGATAAAAGAAAGGGAGCTATATCATGTGGAGCTTTTGTCACCCGGCTTCTGAAGAATATTGGGATTTTTCCCGATACCAGCCTTAAGGACATAGTGGCTAGATCCATCCCTCTTTCCACAGGGATTATGATTCAGAAATTATTTGAGGGAAGAGAGGTGGATTCAGCCACTACCAATGAGGAGTTCTCAAGTGATAGACACTCTTTTTCCTCTACTGCCCAGACCACTAGGAATGTAGAAGGAAATTCATTGGCCGATGAAGTTAAATGGCTAAAGGAATATATTTTGGCTTTTTCAGGAGCTATGGCTCAACACTGTGGATTCCAAATGCCTGTGGTCAATATGCCTTCTAGTTTTGGTGCAGGTTCTTCAGGGGGGTCTACTACACAAGGAGCTGGTGATGAAGCTCATGGAGACAAAGGAGCTGATGATGAGGATCAGTCTGGGGAATATGAAGATGCTGCAGAGGATGCTGATGATGAGGATTAGGAATTTGCTGCTGTTCTGATTATTTGTGTTTTGTTTTGGCTATGTTTTTAAAGACTCCTATGCTGTTCTGCTATTTTTCTTTGCTGGCTAGTTTGATGGATACATTTCTTGTGATTTTGTTTTGTTAATATGAAGTAGTTCTGAATGTCTATATGATGGATATGGAGTAGAAGTTAAGTATCATGGTTGATATTTATCTGTTCTTCTAGTTGATCTAGACAGCTATGTATTTAGGAAGAAACTTGTGATGGTTATATAGTTTGCATATTTATTACTGAACTAATGAAATCCTTTTTAGTGTTTCTTTGTTAGATATATATTTTTTTAGGATTTCAGTTCAGTTTTTGACAAGTTTTGAAGCTGATTTGAGTACGTGCTCCATGTGTTCAAGTTCTATAAGCAAGGTCATTCACAAGTTCCATTTTCTTTATTTTCCAATTTCAGAGGCAATTTCAAGGGAAGTTTTCTTTTTCTTATTCTTTTGTTTCTTTCTTTAATTTCTTTATAAGTTCTTGTTTCTTTCTTTTATGCTTGATAAAAGACATTGAGGGCAATGTCTTGAATAAGTGTGGGGGAGGATGAGATACAAGTAATTTTATTTTGTTCTTTTATTCTTATAATCATAATTATATATACATATATTTGAATGTTCAAGTTTCTCCCCATTACTTAAGGTGATAGCTATTCTTAGTAATTGAATGATGGAAAATAGAATATATATTTATAATATGTATAGAAATTTTTATATTTTTTTTAAATTAATTTTTATTTTTGAAATTTTGGAAGTTTCATCAAGAATCATATTCTGTTTGAAATCATGAATTTAGAAGTGTCATTTATTTCATTAAAAAAAAAAGAGTTTTAGTTTGAAATTGTATTACTAAAGAAGTTGAAAAATGATGATACTATTAGTAAACTTGTTTGATTCATACCTAGGATTGATTGAACATTTAGATTTTCTATTTTGCATTCACTTTAAAAGTAATGAATTAATAAATAAAGAAGAACTTAAATTTTCAAAAAAAAAATATATTTTCAAGTTTAAAAATTGATTTAAATACTCAAGTTTGTATTATGAATTCTTTGCTAAAATACAATAGTGAAATCTTTAGGATACAAAGTTACTTTTAAATTAAACTTTGAGTTTGAAATTGGAATTGAGTTAAGATTGCTAGTTGGGAATTAAGCATTTGCATTTTTAAGATTTTACTTCTAAGTATATTCATTCCTTGGAATTTTTGAAGAGTTTCATAATCTTTAATGGATGTTCATATGAAATAGTTCCTTGGTGATTTTCCTTGAAGTAGATGAATTAAGTTGAGAGAACTCAATCTGCTGATTCGGTAAGGAATCAAGAGCATATATATAAAAAAAAAAAAGAGAGAAAAAGTGAGAATTGATTGGTATGAGCGGGCCTTGGTCCCTAGAAGAGCGAGTGTTCGACTCCGCTGCCAATTGATTTGAACTAAAATAAAAGCGAAATTGGTATGAGCGGGCCTTGGTCCCTAAGAAGAGCGAGTGTTCGACTCCGCTGCCAATTGATTTGAACTAAAATAAAAGCGAAATTGATATGAAGCGGGCATTGGTCCCTCAGAAGAGCAATGAGTCGTTATCCTCTATCAATGGGACTTAAAAAAAAAAAAAAAAAGAGTACTCTTGACTGAAAAGTTGAAAAGAGGAAGAGAAAATCCAGGGAATTAATGGATGAGTTATGCAAACATTTTGATTATGTGACTTAGAAAAGAAAAAGGGGAGTATATACTTCTTAGTAAAAGTGTATAAAGTGTGGATGAGTTTTTCTTGGTTAGTTAATTTTGATTTTGATTTTGATTTTGAAAACTTTGTTTAATTTTGAGATTAAACTTTGTATTATTTAGATTAGCTATTGAATTTTGGTATATTAAGATTTGGTATACAACACTACACTTGAGTTGATGATTGGAATCCATAAATTTCTGTTTTGCAAAGTGATGCAAGAAAGGAAATTGAATGTTTAAGAAGCCAAAGGTATGATTGATGATAAGTTTTTCTTAATGGTTATTCATTATAAAATTTCTTTAGGAAGTTCAATTTTGATGAAAACTTAAGTAAAGAATGTATTTATTTCTGTTTAAAAGTAATTTTATTTCTTTTCAAAATTTTTGAATTCTTAAGTTTAATTGCTTGAGGACAAGCAGTTGCTTAAGTGTGGGGGAATTTGATACATGTAAATTATACTATAATTATTAAGTTAAAATATAGTAATTTATAGTTATTTATGTTTATTTTTGTAAGAAATAATACTTAGACTTGGTTATTTTGTGTTTTCTTTAGAGATTTGATGAATATTAAGCTTTGGAATGAATTTAATCAAGTTTGAGGAAGTTTTCGAAGCAAAGAGAATGAAGGAGCAAAGCTTTGGAAAGAGTAAACAAGCCATGAAACAATTATGGAAGCCTTTGATAAGGAAAATGAAAAAATATGCACCAGGAAAAGTACACGACAGGATGCAGGGTGTCATGTAGCTGTTGTGCAGTTATCCTGGAATGTTCAGAAAATGACCAGAGAGTTACACGACAGGATGCAGAGTGTCATGCAGGTGTCGTGCAGTTTGTCTGTTACAGTTTTACTCGGTCAAACTTAGATAAACTTAGAAAGATTGATCCATATCTTAACTTGTAACTGTTGTACCAGGTTCCTATATATAAATACGTGTCTTAGGTTAGTAAAAACATAACTTTGTACATCAAAACATAACTTTAGAGTAATTTTCAAGTCTATTCAAGATTCATAACAGATTTGTCAAGACAATCCTACTTGTCAAGACTTGGGCTTTCAAGATTTCGGTTCAAAGGTGTATTCTTTTTATCTAGTATTTTTTACATTGATTTAATCATGTTTTGTAATACGGATATGGAGGAGTAGAGAAATTTTCATTCAAATGATGATGAACTCTAAGATCTATCTTTGTACTCTGTTTTGATGATGATTCAATGAAGATTTATTGTTCAATTTTAATTCTAAACATGTGTACTTAATCTTTCTTGAACTTAGTAGTCTAGAATGCTAATTTCATATCAGATTTTCTATATTACAAATGAAAGTTTGGATATAGGAATAGATCTACATGTTTAGAGAGATTTGTTTGTGAATTCTAGAGATAGATTTGCAAGAATCTTCTGTATTGGGTTTGATTGATGAGTATTTGATTGATTCAATATAAGATTTACTGATTTTAATGCGATTCTTGGATTGTTATTGGTTGAGAAGAAATTCTAACAGATAGATCTAAGGATTAGGGATTGATAATCTTGAGAAAGATATCAATCTAATTAAGAAATCTTGCGGATTAAAATTGAATACTGTTGTTAATTCATTGAATATCAATATAAATGGGTATGAAGTGTGATTTTAGTAGTGATTCATTGTTTGAATGAGCCAAGAATCATTGGATTTATATTTTCTGTTATAGAACACCTTGAATAGTCATAAACATATTGATTAAATCTTCTTGATAATCATAAAACAACAACTGAAATTAATTCTTGAATTTTTCCCTGCTGTTATTTCTTAATAATAGGATTAGAGTGTTGTTTTTAAAACGATCCCTGAGGACGATCCCGTTTACAAAGCTATACTATATTAGGATTGGTCCACTTGCCAAATCTATTGGTTTTTATAGTTTTTAAGCGGTGTTTTTAATAAATTTTAAGTGATATAAAACCAATATCAAGCTTTTTGGCGCCGTTGCCGGGGATCGGCATTAATAGGCAGCCTCTTATTCTATTATTCTTGTTTTATTTTTATTTTTATTATCTGTTTTGTGTTATTTAAACACTTGGGTGGAAACTTAACCTCATTTGTCTTCCTTTTGTTGTATGACTAGGAATAGACCATCGGGCCTCTTGCTTTTGACCGGAACCGGAAAAGACAGCACTAAAAAAATCGTCGACAATTAGCTAAAGAAAATTTGGAGTCTTCTCCAATTCGAACGGAAAGCAAGCCTCCTACCTCAGTTGACATGGCAGACGGAAATGAAAACCCACCTGCTGCTCAACAATTCAACCACAAGGATTGATGAATCCGGGGTTAGCGAATAATCAAAATGAAGCCATCCACCGTACCATGATGGAGTATGCTAGGCCAACATTGACGGAGTTCAATCTAGCATCAATCGACCAAGAGTGGCTGCTAATCATTTTGAAATCAAGCCAAGCATCATCCAAATGGTTCAGAATTGTGTCCAATTTGACGGCTTGCAAGATGAAGATCCGAATCTTCATATTCAAATTTCTTGGAAATATGTGACACTTTTCAGATAGCTGGAGCCACAAACGATGACATTAGACTCCGATTATTCCCATTTTCTCTCCGGGGCAAAGCTAAGCATTGGTTGATTTCGTCACCACCAGGATCTTTCAACTCATGGCAAGAACTTGCAGAAAAATTCCTTGCCAAATATTTCCCACCAGCAAAGACGGCTAAGCTTCGATCGGATATCTCCACTTTCACTCAATTGGAGTCGGAGACCTTGTATGATACATGGGAGAGATACAAGGAGCTGTTAAGAAGGTGTCCACACCATGGCTTGCCCACTTGGATGCAAGTTCAAACATTTTATAATGGCTTGAATTTTAGTACCCGTCAAATGATAGATGCAGCAGCCGGGGGTACTCTCAACCACAAGACTCCCGAGGATATATTGCAGCTGTTGGAGGATATGGCCATCAATTCATATCAATGGTCATCCGGGCGCACAAGAGAAAAAAGAGCAGCTGGAGTCTATGAGGTAGATGCTATTTCATGTCTAGCAGCGAAGGTAGATGCATTAGCGACCCAAGTGAAAGGATTATCTATGCAACAACATTCTCAAGGACCTTATGTGGATTACCCTAGTGCTAATCAAGACAATTTGGAACAAGTAGATTTTGTGGGAAATCCAATGAGAGCTCAAATAATCCTTTTAGCAATACATATAACCCCGGATGGAGGAACCACCCAAATTTCTCTTGGAGTGGTCAGAATTTTCAGAGACAAACCCCTCTTCCTCCCGGGTATCCAAGGTCTACTATTCAAGAGAAAAAGCCTTCTCTTGAAGATCTCATGCAGCAATTTATTCAACAAACAATGCAACACTAAGGAATCATGAAGCATCCATTCATAATTTAGAAAATCAGATTGGACAAATTGCTAAGATGCTTTCGGAAAGAAACCAAGGAACACTACCGGGAAATACAGAAATGAATCCTAAAGAACAATTAAAAGCTGTCTCCTTGCGTAGTGGAAAAGAACTCCAGCATGATAAAGAGAAGGATCAACAAGGAAAGGAGTTGGGGAAGGATGATGCAATTGAGCTACCAAAAGAAAATGAAGACACCTTGAAAAAGCAACCGACCCCACCAATAGTGAAGGAATATGTGCCACCTATTCCCTATCCAGCTCGGTTGAGGAATAAGGACAAGGACCAACAATATGGTAAGTTTTTGGATTTATTTAAACAATTACATATAAATTTACCTTTTGTAGAAGCCCTTGCACAAATGCCACGCTATGCAAAGTTCCTCAAGGACCTTCTCTCGAATAAAAAGAAGCTGGAGGAAGTGTCTCATGTCACCCTTGGTGAAGAATGCTCGGCTATTCTCCAAAATAGGATTCCTAAAAAGCTAAAGGATCCAGGTAGCTTCCTTATCCCTTGTTATAGGTAATCTGGAATTACAACATGCTTTAGCTGATTTAGGAGCTAGTATAAATTTAATGCCGTACAAATTGTTCAAAAGATTAGGCTTAGGAGAACCCACTCCTACCCGCATGAGTCTTCAATTAGCTGATAGGTCGGTTAAGTACCCTAGAGGAATAATAGAAGATGTCCTTGTAAAAGTGGAAAACTTTATCTTCCCAGTAGACTTTGTTATTCTTGACATGGATGAAGATGTAGATGTTCCACTTATACTAGGAAGACCATTTTTAGCAACTGCTAGGGCTATTATAGACGTAGCGGATGGAAAACTAATTTTAAGGGTTGGTGATGAAGATGTAATAGTTAATATCCCTGTTTCTATGAAAAAATCCATGGGCCAAGATGACTCTTGTTTTTCTATTGATTTGGTTGATTTTTCTGTGAAGGCTTGTTTGTCAGAATTGTTATGTAAAGATCCTATTGAATACACTTTGCATGCAAATGATGATGATGACATAACAAATCCTGAAGTTTGGCATTTAAAAGAACAACTAAATAATGAAAAACAAGTATTGAGTACAGATGATTTTTTAAAAATAAACAGGGATGATATGATTATTGATAAACCATCTATTGAAGACCCACCTCTCTTGGAATTAAAACCTTTGCCTGATTTTTTGGAATATGCATTCTTGAAAATGATTCTAAATTACCTGTGATAATTGCTGCTAATTTAACAAAAATCAAAAAGAGGAATTATTGGAAGTGCTTAGGAAACACAAGCAAGCAATTGCTTGGAAGCTAGCTGATATTAAGGGGATAAATCTTTCTTTTTGCACTCACAAGATTAGATTGGATGAAAGTGCTAAACCTGTTGTACAACCCCAAAGGAGACTAAACCCCAATATGAGAGATGTCGTAAAGAAAGAAGTAATAAAATTATTAGATGCTGGGATAATCTATCCTATATCGGACAGTACTTGGGTTAGTCCGGTGCACGTGGTGCCAAAAAAAGGGGGAATGACAGTTGTTCCAAATGATAAAAATGAATTAATTCCTATGCGTACTGTCACGGGGTGGAGAGTGTGTATAGACTATAGGAAACTTAACTCAGCTACTAGAAAGGACCATTTTCCCCTTCCCTTTTTAGACCAAATGCTTGAAAGACTAGCTGGCCATCTTTATTATTGCTTCTTAGACGGTATGTCAGGTTATTTTCAAATCCCTATAGCACCCGAGGATCAGGAGAAAACCACATTTACATGCCCTTTTGGTACTTTTGCTTATAGGCGAATGCCATTTGGATTGTGTAATGCTCCAGCCACATTCCAACGTTGTATGTTAGCTTTGTTTCAAGGTTTAATAGAGGATGGAATGGAGGTTTTTATGGATGATTTCTCTGTTTTTGGTGACTCTTTTAATTTATGTTTGGAAATTTAGAAAAAGTCCTTACAAGATGTGAAGAGACCAACCTTGTGCTTAACTGGGAGAAGTGCCATTTTATGGTACAAGAGGGCATAGTGTTAGGACATAAAATCTCTCATAGGGGTATTGAAGTTGACTCAGCAAAAATTGAAACTATTTCTAATTTACCACCCCCCACATCAGTTAAAGCTATAAGGAGTTTCCTAGGACATGCTGGTTTTTACCGGAGATTCATAAAAGATTTTTCAAAAATTGCTAGACCTTTGACTCACTTGTTAGAAAAGGATGTAGCTTTTGAGTTCAATGATGAATGTGTTGAAGCATTTAATCTTTTAAAATCTAAATTAACTAATGCCCCAATCATGGTGGCACCGGATTGGAACTTGCCTTTTGAGTTAATGTGCGATGCTAGTGATTATGCCATAGGAGCTGTATTGGGACAAAGGCGAGAAAAATATTTCCAACCTATTTATTATGCTAGTAGAACCCTTAATGCCACACAAGAAAATTATACAACAACTGAGAAGGAACTACTAGCAGTAGTATTTGCTTTTGAAAAATTTAGATCTTATTTAATTCTTTCTAAAACAATTGTGTTTACTGACCATTCGGCTTTAAGATATTTATTTAATAAATCAGATGCTAAGCCTAGATTGATTAGGTGGATTCTCCTTTTGCAAGAATTTGATCTAGAAATTAGAGATAAAAAAGGAGCGGAGAATCTTGCTGCTGACCATCTATCTAGGTTAGAAAATCGGACTTAGATTGCTTAGATGAATCTGAAATTGATGATCGTTTTCCTGAGGAGAAACTCTATTCTATTCTGAAGATGAATGAGCAATTAAATGATAATGAAGTTCCATGGTTTGCTGATATAGCAAACTATTTGGTAGCTAGAATAATCCCTAAGGAATTAAACTCCCATCAAAAGAAGAAATTTTTCTCTGATCTAAAGTACTATATCTGGGATGATCCATACCTCTTTAGGATTTGTGCTGATCAAATAATGAGAAGATGTGTTTCTAGATCCGAAGGATGGAAAATTTTGGAACATTGTCATTCTGGTTTAACTGGAGGTCACCATAGCTCTAATAGGACAGCACATAAAGTTCTTGAATGTGGCTTTTATTGGCCAACTTTGTTCAAGGATGCACAAACCTTTAGTTCTAGGTGTGATCGATGTCAAAGATCAGGAAATATATCTAAGAAAGATGAGATGCCCCAGAACTTTATATTGGAGTGTGAAGTGTTTGATGTATGGGGGATTGATTTCATGGGGCCTTTTCCTAAATCTGATGGGAAACAATATATCTTAGTTGCTGTAGACTATGTATCTAAGTGGGTAGAAGCTGAGGCCTTGTCTACTAATGATGCTAGAGTGGTTACCAAGTTTTTAAAGAAGCTATTTGCTCGGTTTGGAACACCTAAGGCAATCATAAGTGATAGGGGGACTCATTTCTGCAACTCACAAATGGAAAAGGTTTTGAGAAGATATGGAGTAAATCATAGACTAACTACTCCTTATCACCCTCAAGCTAGTGGTCAAGTAGAGCTATCAAATAGAGAATTGAAAAGAATTTTGGAAAAGTCAGTTGCTCTTAATAGGAAAGATTGGTCTGATAAATTAGATGATGCTTTATGGGCCTATAGAACAGCGTTCAAGACTCCCTAGGAACAACACCTTATAGATTAGTCTACGGGAAGTCATGTCATTTACGGTGGATTAGAGCATAAAGCATATTGGGCAATCAAACAATTGAATTTTGATTTAGATGAAGCTAAAAAGAAAAGATTGTACCAATTGAATGAACTTGACGAGATGAGACAAATGGCATATGAGAGTTCAAGGCTATATAAAGAGAAGACAAAAAGATATCATGACCAAAGGATTAAGCAATCTAAGGAATTTAAGGAAGGAGATAAAGTTTTATTATACAATGCCCGTCTGAGACTTTTTCCTGGAAAATTAAAATCTAGGTGGTCCGGACCTTTTGTAGTCACTAAGGTTTTTCCTTATGGTACTATAGAAGTGGAGCACCCAACTTCGGGAAAATTTAAAGTTAATGGTCAGCTTTTAAAATTATATGTGGGTAATGATAATGATTTATTCAATAAGGAGGAGTTTAGGCTTCATCCTTTGCCAAATTAATTGTTTAAATGGGTAAAAGTGAAGCTAAGGACTATAAAAAAAGCTTATAAGTATAGTTTAATAAAGGTTTTTATGTTGTTTTTTTTAAGCTTATATTTATTTGCATGCGTTTATATTTTTGTCTTGGTTTGATTTGAAAAAAAAAAAAATCCTGTAAAACAGCAAAAGTGTCGTGTAGGTGTCGTGTAGTGTCATGCACTTTCCTGGTGATTTCCAATTTTTGACCAGAGAGTTGCACGACACTTTCAAAAGTGTTATGTAGGTGTCGTGTATATGTTGTGTAGGTGTCGTGTAGGTGTCATGCACTTTCCTGGTGATTTCCAATTTTTGACCAGAGAGTTGCACGACACTTTCAAAAGTGTTATGTAGGTGTCGTGTATATGTTGTGTAGGTGTCGTGTAGGTGTCATGCACTTTTCCTGGTGATTTCCAATTTTTGACCAGAGAGTTGCACGACACTTTCAAAAGTGTCATGTAGGTGTCGTGTATATGTCGTGTAGGTGTCGTGTAGGTGTCATGCACTTTCCCTGGTGATTTCCAATTTTTGACCAGAGAGTTGCACGACACTTTCAAAAGTGTTATGTAGGTGTCGTGTATATGTCGTGTAGGTGTCGTGTATATGTCGTGCACTTTTCCTGGTTGGGTTATGTCCTTTTACATATATATTTGAGTAAAAATTTCTTTTAGGGTTTCAAATCCTCAATCGTCTTCTCCTGTTCTTCTTTTGAAATCCAAACTCAACCCACCACCCACGACAACCCAACTACCTTCTCCACCATCCGCCACCACCCTCATCTTCATCACGAAAACCAGCTTCTCCTCCACAAACCACCCTCTACACAACACACACGCACCACCTTCTTCCACAACAACCACCTCGGTCACCTCCACCAATACACGAAATCACCCTAGCTTAACCACCCTCGGCCATCGTTTTCAACACACAACTCAGAAATCGATACCCAACTTTCAACACACAACCCAGCTCGACGCCCACCATCTCTCCGCCACGAAACCCACACACTACATTGAACCACGACCAACGACGACCAGCAGTTTTCCTCACCAATCCAGCTCGTTTAAAAAAAAAAAAAATACCCAGATCAGCTACGAAACAACACACGCCACCATACTCAGCTTGTTCTGTCCCTACATTCCAACTCTAATTCTTCAATATTTAGACACAATGCCTAGACAAAAATCCACTGCAACTATGAAAATTCCACCAAAGACTCTAAAGAAGTCAAAACATCTTCAAGTGGAAAATCCATACAAGCACCAGCCTACATGGATGATAGGGAGAAGGAGCTCTTCCTCTATTTATCGGGTAAGAAATTTATCCCTAATAGATTTATGACATGGGAAATGTTTTAGACCATATGGGCTGGAGGAAATGCTCAAGAATTTAATCGAAAACCTTTTGAAAGATTATTTTCTGTTGATGAAGCATTTTTTCAACAATTAACTGTTGAATTCTTGGCGACATTGTTTATTAAACATCCTGATCCATCTCATGGGCTACGAAATGAGCTTTCTTTTCGAGTAAATGGTGAAAGGTATCATATGTCTATGGCTGAATTCTGTGTTAATAGTGGCTTATATACGGTTGAAGAAGTAGAGGAGGATGATTTTAAGAATCTGAGTTGCTCCCTCTTGCATCGACATCAGCATAATGCCTTTTGGGCTAATGGAGCACTGGGGGATCTAATTATGTCCCCTCTAAGGCAAAAGGTTCTAGTTTAAGACAACCCGAGTGGCGAATGATTCACTGGATGTTATCCCATTCCATCACTGGAAGAGAAAAAAGTACCGGGGTTGTCAATGCTAGAGACATTGGCTTTCTGCAAAGTATGCTAGAAGGACCACCTATTAATTTAGGCGTGTTTCTCGCATTCTCTTTCTTAGAAGAGGTCAATGATAAAAGAAAGGGAGCTATATCATGTGGAGCTTTTGTCACCCGGCTTCTGAAGAATATTGGGATTTTTCCCGATACCAGCCTTAAGGACATAGTGGCTAGATCCATCCCTCTTTCCACAGGGATTATGATTCAGAAATTATTTGAGGAAGAGAGGTGGATTCAGCCACTACCAATGAGGAGTTCTCAAGTGATAGACACTCTTTTTCCTCTACTGCCCAGACCACTAGGAATGTAGAAGGAAATTCATTGGCCGATGAAGTTAAATGGCTAAAGGAATATATTGGCTTTTTCAGGAGCTATGGCTCAACACTGTGGATTCCAAATGCCTGTGGTCAATATGCCTTCTAGTTTTGGTGCAGGTTCTTCAGGGGGGTCTACTACACAAGGAGCTGGTGATGAAGCTCATGGAGACAAAGGAGCTGATGATGAGGATCAGTCTGGGGAATATGAAGATGCTGCAGAGGATGCTGATGATGAGGATTAGGAATTTGCTGCTGTTCGATTATTTGTGTTTTGTTTTGGCTATGTTTTTAAAGACTCCTATGCTGTTCTGCTATTTTTCTTTGCTGGCTAGTTTGATGGATACATTTCTTGTGATTTTGTTTTGTTAATATGAAGTAGTTCTGAATGTCTATATGATGGATATGGAGTAGAAGTTAAGTATCATGGTTGATATTTATCTGTTCTTTAGTTGATCTAGACAGCTATGTATTTAGGAAGAAACTTGTGATGGTTATATAGTTTGCATATTTATTACTGAACTAATGAAATCCTTTTTAGTGTTTCTTTGTTAGATATATATTTTTTTTAGGATTTCAGTTCAGTTTTGACAAGTTTTGAAGCTGATTTGAGTACGTGCTCCATGTGTTCAAGTTCTATAAGCAAGGTCATTCACAAGTTCCATTTTCTTTTTTTCCAATTTCAGAGGCAATTTCAAGGGAAGTTTTCTTTTTCTTATTCTTTTGTTTCTTTCTTTAATTTCTTTATAAGTTCTTGTTTCTTTCTTTTATGCTTGATAAAAGACATTGAGGGCAATGTCTTGAATAAGTGTGGGGGAGGATGAGATACAAGTAATTTTTTTTGTTCTTTTATTCTTATAATCATAATTATATATACATATATTTGAATGTTCAAGTTTCTCCCCATTACTTAAGGTGATAGCTATTCTTAGTAATTGAATGATGGAAAATAGAATATATATTTATAATATGTATAGAAATTTTTATATTTTTTTAAATTAATTTTATTTTGAAATTTTGGAAGTTTCATCAAGAATCATATTCTGTTTGAAATCATGAATTTAGAAGTGTCATTATTTCATTAAAAAAAAAAGAGTTTTAGTTTGAAATTGTATTACTAAAGAAGTTGAAAAATGATGATACTATTAGTAAACTTGTTTGATTCATACCTAGGATTGATTGAACATTTAGATTTTCTATTTTGCATTCACTTTAAAAGTAATGAATTAATAAATAAGAAGAACTTAAATTTTCAAAAAAAAAATATATTTTCAAGTTTAAAAATTGATTTAAATACTCAAGTTTGTATTATGAATTCTTTGCTAAAATACAATAGTGAAATCTTTAGGATACAAAGTTACTTTTAAATTAAACTTTGAGTTTGAAATTGGAATTGAGTTAAGATTGCTAGTTGGGAATTAAGCATTTGCATTTTTAAGTTTTACTTCTAAGTATATTCATTCCTTGGAATTTTTGAAGAGTTTCATAATCTTTAATGGATGTTCATATGAAATAGTTCCTTGGTGATTTTCCTTGAAGTAGATGAATTAAGTTGAGAGAACTCAATCTGCTGATTCGGTAAGGAATCAAGAGCATATATATAAAAAAAAAAGAGAGAAAAAGTGAGAATTGATTGGTATGAGCGGGCCTTGGTCCCTAAGAAGAGCGAGTGTTCGACTCGCTGCCAATTGATTTGAACTAAAATAAAAGCGAAATTGGTATGAGCGGGCCTTGGTCCCTAAGAAGAGCGAGTGTTCGACTCCGCTGCCAATTGATTTGAACTAAAATAAAAGCGAAATTGATATGAAGCGGGCATTGGTCCCTCAGAAGAGCAATGAGTCGTTATCCTCTATCAATGGGACTTAAAAAAAAAAAAAAAAAAAAGAGTACTTGACTGAAAAGTTGAAAAGAGGAAGAGAAAATCCAGGGAATTAATGGATGAGTTATGCAAACATTTTTGATTATGTGACTTAGAGAAAAGAAAAAGGGGAGTATATACTTCTTAGTAAAAGTGTATAAAGTGTGGATGAGTTTTTCTTGGTTAGTTAATTTTGATTTTGATTTTGATTTTGAAAACTTTGTTTAATTTTTGAGATTAAACTTTGTATTATTTAGATTAGCTATTGAATTTTGGTATATTAAGAATTTGGTATACAACACTACACTTGAGTTGATGATTGGAATCCATAAATTTCTGTTTTGCAAAGTGATGCAAGAAAGGAAATTGAATGTTTAAGAAGCCAAAGGTATGATTGATGATAAGTTTTTCTTAATGGTTATTCATTATAAAATTTCTTTAGGAAGTTCAATTTTGATGAAAACTTAAGTAAAGAATGTATTTATTTCTGTTTAAAAGTAATTTTATTTCTTTTCAAAATTTTGAATTCTTAAGTTTAATTGCTTTGATCTTAAAGAATTGATTTGCTTGAGGACAAGCAGTTGCTTAAGTGTGGGGAATTTGATACATGTAAATTATACTATAATTATAAGTTAAAATATAGTAATTTATAGTTATTATGTTTATTTTTGTAAGAAATAATACTTAGACTTGGTTATTTTGTGTTTCTTTAGAGATTTGATGAATATAAGCTTTGGAATGAATTTAATCAAGTTTGAGGAAGTTTTTCGAACAAAGAGAATGAAGGAGCAAAGCTTGGAAAGAGTAAACAAGCCATGAAACAATTATGGAAGCCTTTCATAAGGAAAATGAAAAAATATGCACCAGGAAAAGTACACGACAGGATGCAGGGTGTCATGCAGCTGTTGTGCAGTTATCCTGGAATGTTCAGAAAATGACCAGGAGTTACACGACAGGATGCAGAGTGTCATGCAGGTGTCGTGCAGTTTGTCTGTTACAGTTTTACTCGGTCAAACTTAGATAAACTTAGAAAGATTGATCCATATCTTAACTTGTAACTGTTGTACCAGGTTCCTATAATATAAATACGTGTCTTAGGTTAGTAAAAACTAACTTTGTACATCAAAACATAACTTTAGAGTAATTTTCAAGTCTATTCAAGATTCATAACAGATTTGTCAAGACAATCCTACTTGTCAAGACTTGGGCTTTCAGATTTCGGTTCAAAGGTGTATTCTTTTTATCTAGTATTATTTTACATTGATTTAATCATGTTTTGTAATACGGATATGGAGGAGTAAGAAATTTTCATTCAAATATGATGAACTCTAAGATCTATCTTTGTACTCTGTTTTGATGATGATTCAATGAAGATTTATTGTTCAATTTTAATTCTAAACATGTGTACTTAATCTTTCTTGAACTTAGTAGTCTAGATGCTAATTTCATATCAGATTTTCTATATTACAAATGAAAGTTTGGATATAGAATAGATCTACATGTTTAGGAGAGATTTGTTTGTGAATTCTAGAGATAGATTTGCAAGAATCTTCTGTATTGGGTTGATTGATGAGTATTTGATTGATTCAATATAAGATTTACTGATTTTAATGCGATTCTTGGATTGTTATTGGTTGAGAAGAAATTCTAACAGATAGATCTAAGGATTAGGGATTGATAATCTTGAGAAAGATATCAATCTAATTAAGAAATCTTGCGGATTAAAATTGAATACTGTTGTTAATTCATTGAATATCAATATAAATGGGTATGAAGTGTGATTTTAGTAGTGATTCTGATTTGTTTGAATGAGCCAGAATCATTGGATTTATATTTTCTGTTATAGAACACCTTGAATAGTCATAAACATATTGATTAAATCTTCTTGATAATCATAAAACAACAACTGAAATTAATTCTTGAATTTTTCCCTGCTGTTATTTCTTAATAATAGGATTAGAGTGTTGTTTTTAAAACGATCCCTGAGGACGATCCCGTTTACAAAGCTATACTATATTAGGATTGGTCCACTTGCCAAATCTATTGGTTTTTATAGTTTTTAAGCGGTGTTTTTAATAAATTTTAAGTGATATAAAACCAATATCAAGCTTTTTGGCGCCGTTGGGGGATCGGCATTAATAGGCAGCCTCTTATTCTATTATTCTTGTTTTATTTTTATTTTTATTATCTGTGTTTTGTGTTATTTAAACACTTGGGTGGAAACTTAACCTCATTTGTCTTCCTTTTGTTGTATGACTAGGAACAGACCATCGGGGCCTCTTGCTTTTGACCTGGAACCGGAAAAGACAGCACTAAAAAATCGTCGACAATTAGCTAAAGAAAATTTGGAGTCTTCTCCAATTCGAACGGAAAGCAAGCCTCCTACCTCAGTTGACATGGCAGACGGAAATGAAAACCCACCTGCTGCTTAACAATTCAACCACAAGGATTGATGAATCCGGGGTTAGCAAATAATCAAAATGAAGCCATCCACCGTACCATGATGGAGTATGCTAGGCCAACATTGACAGGAGTTCAACTTAAAAGAATAAATCAAGTCCTTCATACAAAAACAAACAAAATAAAATCCACGGTCCTATTCAAATTCACTCCTTTAACATCACTCAAAACCCGAGCCAAACATCATCATCACCCAAATCATCATAATTAACATCAACATCATCACATCTTCATCCAATCATCAACATATCATCATCATCCTCAACACAATATTTGGAAATGGAAAAGAATAACAATAACAATAATGAGCCGAAGTTTAGTACTCAGTAACACAAGCACACACGAAATAACACAATCTTAACTAACTGCAATGCAACAACCAACAAGTTATTATCTTTTCTTTAAATAAAGCAATCAACATGAGAGCACTCATACTTCGGAATAATCCTGGGAATCTAGGGTCTTAAGTAACAGCAACTACTCAGGAGGTTGATATAAACAGCCTGGATACCCATATCTCCTATACCTATCCGAGAAAGAGAAAGTAGCCTTATGTAGGGTTCACAGCCATTACACACATTCTACTCATTCTAGTCCATAACATTATTTAGTTCAACCAGTCCCATAGACGTGAACTAAAATATGTTACTTCATTCTGAGCCTAAGTAGACGTTATACCAATACCATTTGCCCCATCAGCTACCTGTTGAATCATATATAAAATCAGCCATTGCATCATGGCAAACCATTGTGTCATGGTATTTATCATTACATCATGACACCTCAGCACCTAACTACAGTGTCCGGTCGAGCAAGATTGCCACTCTCCAAACTGAATTCAATGGTACACGCACAATCATCATTCATCAATTATTAATTCGAGTTTAATTTTTTATTCATTTTAGGATGTCTGTCCTAACAATCATCACGTAAGTTACTGGGTACCTTTAAATGACATCTACAATAAAAAAGAATCAGAAAATAGACCAAATAGTAGGTTTAGAAGCAAATATCTGTTTAAGAAATTAAACTATATAAGTAACTTAATCATTTATTAACTTGCATCAATTTTTATATTAAACATCCATTTTAAAATCCTTTTTATTAGACACAAAATTGGAATCCCGCTATAGCTACGAATATTGCCCCGCCAAAATACAGACAGTTTTCCTTTTTCTATGAAAGTATTTTCTTTTCACTTTGCTTATAGTCTCTTATTATAAAAGCATCATCACATCATACATATTCAAAAGCATTCATTTCCTAAGCAAATATATATACGAAACAACATATTTCCCATGTTAATTATGGTTTATTCTAACTCATTATTCTAAGCCAACTATTAATTCATTTTAACTTAATCTTAGCTAAATTGATTAAATTTAATCATTTAATCCAATTACTAAACTAAGATGATCCAGCTTAATCAATCTAATATATTTTAGTTCATTCAAGTCCATTTAGCTAAGTTGAACTTAGGTTTACTAATTGAGTTCATTTCGTACTTAAGAACTATATTAACCCAAGATAATTATTAATCCTATTAATTCATTAACACATACTTAATTATACAAACACTAACATGTTATTTAATCTACCATTAATCCATTTCATTTTATCTTTCTGCCTTCTTTCTTTTCTTTTTATGAACAGCTTCACGATAAGGATCATGCCCGTGATGGGGGGCGTTATCCCCATCACTGGCCTCACCATGCCCGTGATGAAGGCCGTGATCACCATTATGACCTTGTCACGCCCGTAACAAGAAGATAACATCCCTTATGAAGGCCATGATCTAGGCTTTTTCCTTTCGAAAATTCTT
Organism: Combretum micranthum; assembly: GCA_024138025.1. NCBI lineage: Eukaryota > Viridiplantae > Streptophyta > Magnoliopsida > Myrtales > Combretaceae > Combretum > Combretum micranthum. Next base: position 668,681 of record JAMXBD010000130.1, read on the forward strand.
GTCAGTGGAGATCATGCCCTTCGTAATGGCCGTGATATTCATTACATGCAAAATACGCTTGTTATCCTTCTAAATTTTATTTTCTAAATATACCACGGGTCGTGATACGATCGTGATGAATAGAGGGATTATGCTACGTTTTTCCTTTGTCTTTTACTCTAATTTTTAACTACTTAATTCAACATATATCAACAAAAACAACTTATTATTAGCTTACCCATGCTCAAACTTGACTTATAAACACGTCTATATACATAAATATAGCATATAACCATAAATCATTTCATCAAATACTTGATCTACACAAATATAAATATATTTAGTTTTAAACAAACATGCTCATGCATCTTTGGTTTATCACTATTATCATAAGTTTTACATATATCTAGTCCTAATACAACATTTACACACATAAATAACAAGTAAAGCAAGAAAAGCAACAAAACTTATCTTTTAGACAAACCGAACACCTTGATTCTTCTACTCCTACTTCTCTTAGGTTCTTGGATTATTTTCTAGCGTGATTTTCATTCTCTATCTTGTTGCTTATCTTTGATTTCTTCTATAGATATGTTGAATTTGAGATTTGGGGTTGGGTTTTGTGAGTTGAGAGGAGGAAGAGAGAGAAAAAATAAAAGAAAGAAAAAGAAGAAGGTAGATGAGAGAAAAAGGAAAAGGATAGATTAGTGTGTGTGTGTGTGTGTATAAATTAGAAGATATTTTTGAGATAGGGTATTAGATTTAAACCCTTTTGATAATTATTTTAAGAATCATAATTAGTTAAAAAATAATTTAAGAATATATGTATTAGAAATCTATAACTTGATACAAAAACATAATTCATAAGTTTAGCTTATGAAAATCTAACATTTAATGTGGGTTTGGGTTTAAAACTGGTATTTCTAAAAAAATAATCGTTTTAAAAAATTATCGAGATTCAAGAAAATGAAAGTTAACTAAAATATAAAGGGTTTAGGAGTTTACAAAATGTTTATTTTGGGGTTTAGGAATTTGAATATGGGATAAAAGGAGTTTAAAACAAAGAATTAGGTTAAAATTGGATAGTTTGATTTTAAAAGAAAATTTATTAAGGAAAATAGATGATTTTGTAAAATATTTCAAATCTCAATTTCAATTCAAATCTAATCTAATTACATCGAATTGTCTATTTATTTTCTACAGTTTACTTATTTGATTCCATTTAAACTATTTAATTTATATTTCTAACTGAGGTTAAGATTTAGGCTATTTCATAGAAGTTCTCTTAGTGTAGAAAACAAGTAAATAAATGATTTGAAAGTTTAACAACATTTTACTTAATTAATCTTGACTTGTTATTGAAATCTTGAAGAGATTTTTTTGGTGGATTACTGAAAGAAAGGTTGATGAAAATTGTCTTGCTCTAATTGTACTCCTAAGAGTTGGTTAGGGTTTGTTTTGCAGAGTTGGTTTTTGAAAAGCTTAGTTTAGTAATTATCTTATAAAAATCTACTTTTGACTTTCTATATCTTAAAACAAAAATCTTGTGTGTGTGGTGCATGGTAAGGAAACTTGAGTTATGGCCTCATGGGCTTATTTTATCTTGAGCTTGGGTTTCGTTTGCAAATAAAGAATGGGCTTTCCTACCACTTTAATAACAAAAACAATATTACAAGCATTAAATTTTACTCTATCAATTATCACACCAACATATATAATTTGATCAACTAAGTATCTACTACTAACTTCATACATCAATCGACATATACACATATACAATTCAATTAGGCTTAAATAGTTTAGCATATTTCAAAAATAAATAAATGATACGTGCGAAATATCTGAACAAAAAAATTAAGCAAATCATAATGGATAACTTATAGTAGAATGAAAAATGAGAAAGCATCTGTTTCTAAGGGTAAAATGAAATGAGATAAGGGTGCATGGAAAATGAATAGTTGTAGAAGATGAACAATTATATATAATATCTTCATTCCTGTTGAGCAGAGAAACAGTGCACTACAAGTGAAAACTTAGGAAAATTTTTGTTTGAAAAATATCTATTCTCGTTGAAAAGTCACAAGGAAAACATCAAAACTCTAAAGCATTTTATTTATTTTTCTTTTGACAATGATGTAGGAATCGAAAATTAAAAGGCAACTAGACACGAGCCCGTGCAATGTGCTAATACATATTTCAATTATGGTCTAATATTTTGATGAAAAAATAGCGCATGAAAATATAATTTTATATAAATGAAGCCTATTTTATTATTAGCAGACTATATATAATAGATAACAATACTTGAAAATATAGTCAATGGTCATACTGATACAGAAGAGTCATTCCATTTGCAATACATGCACTAAAGATTATTAATTAAAAAATAAAAAATAAAATAATATTATGTGATTTCATTTCATTTGCAATCATAAGTATTTAAAATAAATTTTAATAAATACATTTAAAGGACTATCACAATTGGAAGGAAGTATAAGCTAATATTTATTATGGACTTAAAAGAATGAATAATCACTTTGCACTCTCACCAATCACCAACTAAGTTTCCAAATTTTATTTTGAACCAACTTGATATTTTAACTATTTGAAGGGATGATCAAGAACATATCTTGAAGAAATCTACAACTAGTCAACTCCCAAAGGAGGAGAAGGAGTGGAGGTGAAGAAAAAGAAAGAAAGAAAGAAAATTGCACAAAAATAAAATCAATGAAAACAGTTCACTCCAATAGATTGCCATGACACCAATGATTCCTTCAATGCCCATGCATCCTTAATCATCATGTGACATCTTTCATAAGAATCAATTTAACAAGTATATGTTAGTTTTAAACTCAATAACTTTTGAATGGCCAATTCATATCAACTTATGATAAAACATGGTACAATACATATTTAAGCATATCAATATATTCTCCTTAAATTGAAATAATAACATACCTAATGTTCCTACAACCATAACTATGTTCAAAAAATAAACATGGATTTAAATAAAGTATATTAATACAATAATATAATTTACATAGAAAAACATGAATTTCAAAAAATTTCCCCCAAAGTCGCTTCATAAACATCTTTTTTTCTTCTCCTTTTTCTCTTAAATATATATACATTTCTTTCTTTCTAGTATACATATTTAGAAACATTAAATAGATTGCTAACATTCAAGACAATTTTTTTTATACTGGGAAAATAATAATAATAAAAATAGATATAAAAACTAAAAGAAAAGAAATAACATAAAATTGTAATGGTTAGATCGAGCAAATTATCATGCCTATTTATTTGGGTATGGCATGTCCAACAACACTTTTCTATCATAACTCTACCATTATGACTTATAACCAATAGTTTCAATGGTATGAAAAACTGCTTCCTCTTGCCATGTGATAAACTTTCCATGGGCTAGCATGTGAGGTTTCATTTGTCATTATTTCAATTTCTTTTATTTAATTTATCAATTTAATTATTCTCTCAATGCCTAGGATCACATTAATGTAGATCTAAAAAAAAAAAAAAAGAATATGGAAGATATGGAAGAATTTTATTTTATTAGGATAGATATGATTTAGTTGTAAGATTTATTTTATTATATTTGATTTTGTTATCTTAGATTTGATAGGATTGATATCTTATTTTTTAAATCAAATCTTTTTATTATTCTAGAATATTATATTTTATTTCATCCTATAAATAAGTGTTGCTCATAATAGACATGATGATAAGTGACTAATATTCTGAATAAAATAATTTCTTTTCAAATGTGTGATGCCTTTTCTTTTAATTGATGACGTAAGGCCATCATAAAATTCATCGTGTGGTGTGAAGCCATAAATTTCAACGGTGGTGTGAGGCCATAAAATCAAAATTTTCACTAGTAGTGTGAGGTTATCAAACTATAATCTGATTATTTTTAGTTTACTTTGCAAATCTATATATTTTCCTTTTTCTCTTTAATCTTTGCTTCCATTGTCCTATGTCATACATACGGAAAATCACACTTAACTATTGAAGATTATTTGTAGTAATCCAACATACCCTTTTTGTGTAACTATTACAAATCCATAAATCTAAACCTAAGCATAAATTTTAGTAATCTTTCATCTTACACTTAATATTACTCTCGTAATCACTATCAATCATTCATCTAATCGAATACAACTAATTACGTAAAATTAATAAAAATTGCATACTATATGACTATAAACATAAGGAAAGAAATAAAGAAGCATACGCTCTTACTTCGATCTTATTTATATTGCACAATTCCTCAAATAAATAGAATGTACATCTTAATACAAAGAGAGATATAGAACAAAGGTATGAAACTAAAACAATAATTGATTCCTATTCCACTTCATACATCAAAAAATTTCCTAGATACTAATAGAGATATAGGGTGAGATGAAGAGAGGTAGTTATAAAGCAAAATATGGAAGTAAAAGGTAGCGAAAAAATATAAGGAAAAATGAGAAAAAGGGAATGATGAAGAATGTGACATCTAATAAGATTGCAGTAAAAACTTCAAAAATCTTTCTAGAGATGGATAGAAAGCGTGACATCTAATAAAAATATAGTCATACCCATTGAAATATTTTGTGCAAGTATAGAGAATTTTTTTAAATTATATATAATATGTAGTAATTAGTAAATTTTGAAGAGGTGAGATCTTCAAAATGTTTGAAGTGATAGAATTTTTAAAGGAAAAGATATGGTAATAGAAAAAACGAAAAGGTAATAACCATTGGCAGAACCGTTCAATAGGATGGATCTTCGTAAAAATTAAAACAAAAACGTGCCATTGTGAAATAAACTTCTAAAATAATATACAATAGACAATAGATATTGAAAATTTAACTCAAAGACATAATATCAAAGAACGTTTTGGAAATTATATATTATAAATAGATGAAATATATGACATATAAGCAAAGAGATGCTATTCTTAGATAGGTTTATTTGAAAAGGTACACTATAAAGAGTTTTTTTTTTTCTACTGATTTTTTTAGGAAAATGAAACAAATAGCAAACAAAAAGATGTTATCATTAAAATTATTTTTTCCATATAATTTTTTGTATGATAGTCCTCTTTTTTTTCCTTTGAAAATTTTCTTGTTCCTAAGGAAAGGAATGAAACAATAAATAGGAAAGAAATTTTATGTTAAATAAGTATATTTGAAAGGTATAATGAGAAAAAGTTATAAAAATTAGAGTATAAATAGCATTTTGTGAATAGGTATTATTATTATGGAAAGTTTTGTGAATAGGTATGATTATTAATCTTCAAAAGATATAATAGCATTAGGCACAATGGTGGAGAAAGCTTCAAAAAATATATAATATATATAGATATTTAAAAAATGAATGCATATATATGAAACGTTAATATATATATTTGTAAAGGAGTATCATTAAATTGATGGCATTGTTTCAATTGGAAATATTTTCTAAAAAAATTAAAGCAAATTGAAAGATGATGGAAGAAGCTTATATTTGTAAGGAGTGTCATTAATAGAAATTAAACAATTAGTCATGTTTTTAATAGGTATAATTTTTTTAAAAGTAAAAGTGAAGATATACGAAAATGAAAAGTGTAGCATATTTTCAATGGGTACCAATTTATCAAAGTTAAAGCGAGTGGATACATCCTTAAAATATTATATTATAATAGAGTAGATATTATTATTATTATTATTATTATTATTATTATTATTATTATTATTATTATTATTGTTGTTGTTGTTGTTGTTGTTGTTGCTATTGTTATTACTACTACCACTACAAAAAGATAGCATTTTATAAAATGTAATAATATGAAAAGATAACAATAGGACGATATATACAAAAAAAGTAACAATGAAAAGGTATAAATGTGAAGAGGTATCAATGCGAAAAAGTAATATTGAAAAGGTATAATTCATAACAAAAAGGTATTAGAAAGAAAAAGCTTAAGAAATTATATATTATAAATCGATATATTCTAATTAGATAGATTTTTAAAGGTAAAATAAGAAAAGATAATGCGGAAAAGGTATAAAAGAGAAAAGAAAAAGGATTTGTACAAAAGTGATAATAAGATATAAAAGGAAAAGGACTCCGAAATTATATATTATATGTTATAATTAGTTAAATTTTTAAGGTAATAACAAAAAGGTATAAAGGAGGATAGAAAAAGATTTGTATGAAAAATAATAATATGGTAGAAAAGGAAAAGGGTTCCAAAATTATATTAGATTTTAAAGGTAAAATATGAAAAGGTAATAACTAAAAGATCTAAAAGAGAAAAGGAAAAAGATTTGTAGGGAAACTAATAATAAGATATAACAGGAAAAAGGATTTAAAACTTATATCCCTCAAAAACTTATTCAACACCATTCCAACACATTCAATCAATCTTTGTTGAAATTGAAGATGACTTCAGGAGACGGCAATCAGCTCAAGATAGCCAAAAGCTAAAATAGTTGTTAGAAATTATTATAATGGAAGAAGAAAGTATTAGTAACCTTCAACCAAGCTTTACAACTTGTCAATTTCAACTTTATTTTCGAAGGTCTGATTTTTTTTCTTCGTCTTTGTCGTTGTGTTCATCTAGCGCTAGGTGCGGATTATGGCCTATACCTCTCCTTCTGTGTTTGTCCGTTTCTATATAATAAAGAAGATATTGGAGTGTTCAAGCAAGAACTCAAATTCACGATCAAGACGAAAATTTTACTATACTGGAGATGATCTAAAGCAAACGAGAGGAAAAAATTTAATGTGGGGGCTTTGTATCAGTGCTTTTCTTTACTATTGTAATATTAGTTGGTGGAGGGATATTGAAATAACCATGAAATTCTCAATTTATATTTTATATGTGTATTATTGAATTTATACATGCTTTTGATATGTATTGAATTGATTTATTTTTATGATGAGTTATGTGTTTTATTGTTGTGTTAAAATATGGAAATACTCTAGAATTTATTAAATATTTAGTTCATAAAATTTAGATTTCATTAACATGTATGAATTATGTTTGGTATGTATTAAAACAAGTAGATGAATGCATGCATATAAGTCTCCTTATAGCAGAAAAATAAAGCCAAAAATCAAGCTTTTAAACCACCATTAAGGTCTTAAACTAATATCATTAATTAGCTAAAAGTTAAGTCATTAATTACCTTAACTTTTGATGCCTCAAAAGTCAAATAACAAGATAACATCAACTTAATAAAGTGTCAAATTCGCGCAAAATGTTCAGACCTCCCAAACACACCTCCAAAAGCTCCAAAACCTTCTTTTTTCTTCTCCAAAATCCCTCCCATTGCTATATACCATTAGCCCCTTCAACTCTTACAAAAATAACCACCAAAAGCTTGCTTAAGGACCACAAAGCTAAGGCCTAAAGCTCACTTGATAAGTATGTTTTCTTGTTTTGAATTTATGCATGTGTGAAGTTTTTGATGATAGGGTTGAACTTGGATTTGTGTTTGATGATTCTTATGTTGTGATTGTTGTATAAGAAGTGTTATATGAAGTTTGTATAAGGTTTAGGACATGTTAGGAGTTGAGAAAAGTTGTTTTTTTTTTTTAAGTTAAAAGTGTTAGAGTTTGATAAAATGAAGTTTGAAAAACAAGAAAAATTCTTAACTCAGGGGAAACCATGAATCACGGCCGTGATTCAAGCCTTAGTAGGCTCGGGTTGGACAAATTTCATGAATCACGGGCATGATTTTGAGAGAAAAAGCTCTATTTTGGGAAGTTTTCATGAATCACGGTCGTGATCCATCCCTTGGTAGCTTCGGGTTGGTCAAAAACTTTGAAACTCAAAAATCACGGCCGTAACTCGTATTTTCTCTAACACAATACTATTTTGTATTTTAATCATAACTTTTCATCTGACCTCCAATTGAGGTGATTCAAATTGCGTTGGAAATCTTAAAAAGAGATCTACAACTTTCGTGTTTTAAGTTTTTACAAATTTTAAGAGTAACAATGCTTAAATTTTAGTTCTTTTCAACTGATACACTTTCAAAACAAAGTTTAAAACTTATTATTGGTTGTTAAAAGTTCTCCCAAGCTTGATAAATGATCATTTAAGTATTTATTGAGTATTGTATGATAATATATGATATCTAAATGCTATGTGATGATGTTGTAATGATTTATTTGAATTTCTTTGGATGATTATACTTGAGATTTGATGAGTATATATACTTGAACTAAGTGTGAGTTTGTAATTACTTCTTTTTACAGTGAGTGATCCCGTTTTGGTTATTCCCATTGATTCTCAAGCTAGTACTGGTACGCAGTAACTTGCTTGTATGCTTGTTAGGATATGCATACTTAACTTTGATATAAGTTCTAAATGACTTAAGTATTGCTTGAATTGCTTGTGTTTTTCACCGTTGAATCCGGTCTGAGGAGCAGTAACTTATCATGATGCAATGATATGTTAGTGTAGGCACTTAGGCCAATTGTCATGATGCAATGACTAGGCTCGGCGGATAATCGATAGGAAATGTAGTAACTGAGCAACATTTACTTACTCTTGAAAAGAAGTAGTATAATTTAATTCAATGTTTATGGGAGCATGTGAATTAATTTATATTATGGATTGAGTTAAGTGAAGTTGAGCAACGGCTATATAACCTATATGAGATTATTCTTTTCAGTGTAACGTTATCTAGGAGATATAGATATTCGGGCTATCTATATCAACTCCCTAAGCGTCGTAAGCGTTACTCAGGATCCCCAGAATCCCATGGCTTGTCCTGGAGTTTGAATACTCTAATGATGATTTGATCAATGAATACTAAAGAAAGATAAATGAAACATTAGTATTGCATTGCATTAGTCTAGGTATGATTGTCACTAAGCTTTTGGGTGTTGTTGCTGTGTACTGGGCTTTTGGCTCACTGTTGCTATTTTTCAGGTGATGATGACTGTTATGATGATATGGGCTATGGGTCGGATTGGGAAAAATTTATGGATGAGTAGGGCGACTAGGAACCGAGTGCAAGATAGCAAGAAAAAAAGTTTTTGAACAAGTTGTTTGGTTTAAATATGTATTTTGTATTCTGAATAGAGACTTGTTATTTAAGCCTTGTTTGTATATAAAGGCTTAATGTCTAATTTTCTTATTTTGTAAAAACTTATGTAAGTTTTATCGTGTCATGAGCTTGACACCAATTTGTAAATTATTTCCTTAAAGGTTCTATATGAATAGATTACTCAGGTGAGTAATCCTTTTGTAAAAAGTTTTATATCATATTGTAGTGGTTTTAAACAAACAATTCACGTAAATTGTTAGATTTAGTACAACCTTACGTATGATATGAAAATATGATACGTGGTTGGAGACTTGAATTACTTAATCATAGGATTAGTAGCTTGGGTCTTTACAGATATTGAGGAGAATTGTGATAATGATGCAAACACTCTTCAATCTTTTTCAGAGTTGGTGTTTTTTTTTCCCCTCCTCCCAAATAGACAATGTTCTTTTTGTAATGTTGTTATTAAATCCATTCACTTACTCTGTTATATTTCAATTTGATTATATTCTTTAGGTGTATGTTAACTATAATATCGTTTAATCTTTAACTTATAGGTTTAAATAAATGAATAATTTTTTTTCTTTTTGTGTTTGCTTAATTATTTTCGTATCTTCTCCCCATTGTATTTTTCTTCTTTTTTTTTTTTTTTTCCTTTCAATGCATTATTGGGCAACCTATGTTTCTTTTAATTATGTATGTGGTTTTGGATTCTTCAAATAATTAAAGTAATGTTTTCTTTAATATTTGATCTTTAACTTCCAGGTTAATCCTAATGATTCTTTAGGACTTGAATCTCCAACCTTGTCCCTCTTTTTTTTTTTTTTTCCCGATTGAAATTTGTTTTTAACTTTTGTATTTTTATTGCTATTAAATTTTCTTCAAACGATATTGTTGGATTTTTCATAATTAATTAATTGTTCCGCCAAATTCTTGACTAATGTAACATGATAAGGGGAAGTTCATTATCCTTAATAAGGAGTTGTTAATTATTTGCTTCGTTGTTCTTTAGTCTGTATCATGTGACAAGGCAAAATATTTTAAGTTTTTTTTTAATAAAATGCCGCATTCTTAATTGCAATTGAGCACTTTAAGATTTGGTGAAATTTTATTTATTGGTATCTTTCAAGGACATCGAATAAGACTTTATACATAGGTTATATATCTAATACCGATTATATGTTAAGTTTTATATATAGCAAGGTATTATATTTCCATGTTACATAATCATTCATGAACAATATAAAGAATTAAGATAGATGAACTGAACGTAAATAGGACTACATTAGCCAACGGAAATTAATATTAACGAGAAAATATATGTCAATTTAAATTGAACGTTAGGCGTTAATCTCATGCATCCTTCCAAAATAACATCTCTAAGCCTCTATCAAAACTAAAAGGATAATTCAATGTTAAATTCTCCATATCGTTTTTCATTTGAAAATTGATTAAAAAAACATTATAAAATTTCCTTGAAAAACAAATTCAAAGTCTACACCTACTAAATTTTTTATAAATTGGTATAAATTCACTTAATATAATAGAATATATGATAATTTAAAATAATTGTTATTGCTTAGGTTTGGAATATTTGACACAAATGATTGAGGATTCTTTTGATAGTAACAGATTTTGTTTGCTTGTTTATTTTCTTATCTTCTTCCCATTGTATTTTTCTTTCTTTTTTTCAATGCATTATTCGGCAACCTATATTTCTTTTTAATTATGTATGTGGTTTTAGTTTCCTCAATAATTACAATAATATTTTCAGTATATTTAATTTCTTCAATAATTATGGTAATATTTTATTTAATATTTAATATTTAATCTTTAACTTGCAGGTCAATACTAATAATTCTTTACCGTTATGCGGACTGGAAGCTCCACTCTTGTGCTTTTGTTTTTTTTGTTTTTTTCCCCCTTCTCTGGATAAGATTTTCAATTTTCTTTTATCTTCTTTTCCGATTAAAATTTGTCCTTGACTCTTGTACATTTATTGCTATTAAATTTTCTTCAAACGAATATTGTTCGATTTTTATAATTAATTAATTGTTTTGCCAAGTTCATGACAAATATAACATAATAAGTGAAGCCCATTACGTTTAATAAGGAGTAGTTAATTATTTGTTTTGCTGTTCTTTATTTTGTATCATGTGACAAAGACAAAAGCTGCCAAAGACACCTCATCAATGCAATTGTGGCCTGCCTTGTGTCACGATCCGAGAGTTGAGGACTTAGGGTGTTTAACTCGAGCATATAGAGATATGAGTGGCATTAGCAAAAGGTTTATTCATGGTATGGGTTGTATTTGAAGGCAGGTCTAGCCTTCCGTGGACAAACTGGTTGGGAGTTGATATCACTCTCCTGATGAGGCCAAGACATGCCGAAACTAGTTGGAATAGTTGAACCTCCCAATCGCATGAGGGATCGTGGCAAAGCCAAGATGGTGCTTCTTATGAGAATGTGGGGCTCGGAATAGACTTGGAAAGTCTGGAAAGATAAGGCTGACTTGCCATCCAGATTAACAACAAACGATGCTTGAAAGAATGGTCTAGCGTCGCATAGGAACTCTTTGAGGGGTAAAACTCCCGTCCCGTGATAAATGGTATCAGAGCAAAAACTCACAGCTCCATCAGACCACTTAGATACTGCCTAGAGTGCTTAGCGAGTGGATAATTCTTATTGTCAATATGGTTCATGTGGGCAAAGCTCAAGAGGAGCAACCACTAGAGATAGGATATCATTGCCAGATGGCAGCTATATCGCAACTCGTGGAGATAGAGATTTTTCCTAATCTTGTTATCAATTCAGCTCGTGTGGATGAACCTCAAGCAAAGCGGCTACCGAAGTAAGGACATCATTGCTTAAGAGCAGCTGTGTCGCGAGTTGGGGTTGAAGCAAGATTTTATGCTCAAACCATATCGTTAGGCAACTCAATAAGAAGCAACCTCGAAGGATGAATGAATGGATGAGGGCAAGAGAAAGCCTATGGAAGTCCAAAGTCCTGGTGAGATGATCTTGGGTGTGTTGATAACGGGTGTGGGAAGGGGTGAGAGCTTGAAAGTAGGTAGTGGCTACAGTAAATTTGCCTCATAACAAGGACGTCATGAATTTAAGTGGGGGAGAGTGTCACTGTCCGAGAGTTGTGGACTTTATGGGGTTGTTTGACTCGATCATATAGAGATATGAGTGGCATCAGTAGAAGGTTTGTTCATAGTGTGGGTTGTATTTAAAGGCGGGTCTAGTCTCCAATGGACAAACGAGTTGGGAGTTGATGCCACTCTCCTAATGAGGCCAAGACAGGCCGAAACCGATTGGAATAGTTGAATCTCTTAATCATATGAGGGATCGTGGCAAAACCGAGATGATGCTCTTTATGAGAATGTATGGCTCGGATCAAACCTGAGAAGTCAGGGAAGATAATGGTGGCTTGCCATCCAGATTAACAACAACGATTCTTGGAGAGATGGTCGAGCACTGCACGCGAATTCTTTGAGGGGTGAAACTCCCATGGCTTATGGTAATTTTTTTTTTTTTTTTTGGTATTTTAATAAAATGCATGAATTTTTAAATGCAATCGAGCACTGAGATTTCATTTATTGGTATCTGTCAAGGACATCGAATAAGATTTTATATATAGGTTATATATCTAATAACAATTATATATTGAGTTTTCTATACAACAGGGTATTTTATTTTCATGTTAAATATTCATAAACAACATAAATAATCAAGATAGATAAATTGAACGTAAAAAGGACAACATTAGCCAACGGAAATTAAAATTAAATATATGTCAATTTAAATTATATTTATTATATAATATATAGTTCGTATACTGAGGACAGCTCCCTGCTAATGCATTATTGGCAAAAACAATTTTCCTAAAGAATCATAAACAGGCTAGCCATCTCAGGTCTGGCCTAATATGCCGAGTTAGGACTTTCATTGCCACAAAAGAGTATACTGCTACAAAATATATAAACAAAAATAATATAATAAAATAAAAATTGGAAAATGGTTACACTCGCCTACTGGAAGTTATCTTCCAAAATGAGGAATTGGTTTGTAAAATTTTTTCACAGAATTACGTGCTTGAACGATTTAGTTTCAGCATTTCAATTTCGCATTTAGATGCTGAATTCTCGTAATGCAAGAAAATATTTTAAAGTTTGCCACTTCGCAAAAATGACCAAGCATTCCCATGACAGAGCTTGATCAACTGCTGGCATCTGATTACCTAAACGGAAGGTAATAGATCCTTCACCATACAGGACAGCATGGCCTGCTATTGTTATTCATTAGCTAAACATACACAACCATACTACAAGTTCCTATAACTTCACCGCATCATCAAGCTAATCTAATTCTCTCTTCAAAACTGCCGAGCAAATGCAAGTGGAACAACCCTGCGATGAATATCCATTGCTCCACCTGCGTCCTACAACGTAGGAAGTTTACCTGGAAACCAAACATCCAGATTCAGTATTGAAACATCTTTTCACTGCTGCAGCAAGACCATGTGAAAAATGAAAAACACAAGTAGGAATATATATGCAAGGACTTACATTTTGGTATAGGGAAATATTCTCAGTCAACTGATGGTAGAGTACTCCCCCCGTAATGGGAAAAAATGCGTCTCTATTGAGGAAGAAGGGCCATCTCTATTTCTTGGAGCGACTTTCCTTTTGTTTCGATCACATTCTTCTTTACAAAAGCCCCTGCCATCAAGCAGAAGGTGCCAAATATGGTGTACAATATTTGAGGCCCTATCAGCTCTAACATACGTAAAAATAGCAAACCTATGAAAAAATTTACCACCTGAAAGGAAATGGCCATAACAGTGAACTTAATAGCAATAGGAGTACTAAGCAAGAGAAAAAAAAACTGCACAAAAAGTTTGGCCAGATTATATCTACAAGCTTGAGTTTGTAGATCAATTGATTGTGGTATTAAATCCAATATTAATCAAAGCAAAGGATCATGAGTTCACATTTACTCAGTCGATTCATTCCCTTTCAATTAATACATCTACTTAACAATTTTGTGACCAATTTATAAGCTTGCACTTTTAGATCGGTTAGTGTAGGAGCTAAATTCAAAACCTACAAGGTGAAAGATAATGGGAAAAAACCTAAAAACAAAATAAATAAATAAAAAAATTATCCATCACAAATTACTTACCACTCAAAATTGACTATGAAAATAACAGATTATGATCATTCAGAAGCTTTGATCTTTTTGTTTAGATTACTATCAAGGGTCACATACAAAGGTACTAGTTGAGTAATGATGGTATGTAAATGATATCACCATTCTACTCCAGGAAACAGGAGAAAAGCTGCTGAGCGAAAAAAGAAAAAGAGAAGCAATTATATTACCCAATGTACAGCCATACAAATTGCCATTGCCTTTGCCCGTATACGACCTGGAAATATTTCTGATAGAAGGAGCCCAGGAACAGGACCAGCCCCTATAGAAAAAGTGAAGACAAACCTGCACAGTCAAATGAAAGGGTGAGAAAATATGGCAGTCCACTAGAACTTCCTACTTAGTTGCTTCCCTAAACATTTATGTTCTATATTTCATTTACTTATTCCTCTTTATTTTTCTGGGAAAACATTTCATCTATCATGCATCAAACTGCTATTTTGCGGACTCAAACATAAAATGGATTATGAATAAGTCCTTGCATAACCCAGATGTTAGAAAAAAGAATTTATGTTTTCCTTTGAGTTCACATCAGGCAAGCTCAGTCTTAATAAACATTTGCCTAACCCCTTCAGACATTTTCCTTAACAATAGGCAGCTCCTTGTATGGATCAAGGAACAATCTTCGTATGTTTTACAGTGGTTATTGAACTTCTTCTTCATCTACCTTTCTTCTTCTTTTTTTTTTTTTTTTCTATTTACTTGGTGTTTTGTGTTTGGTTTTATTCCTTTCAATAAGCTTATATAATCCATCCTTTTAACATCTGAGCAAGAACTCACAGCAGCATGCCACCAATTGACATATACAGTTCTGCTGTGCCAAAAACAAAGGAGCTTGCTGCAGTTGCTTGAATACCCATTGTCACAGCCTGAGAAACCAAAAGCACTGAATGAATATCATAATACCTTTTTATTAATTAATATCAGAGTAAACTTTCAACAAACTTGCCAAGAAAACAGAACAGTATGCTTAACAAACTTTCTTTATGAAGTCAATGCATACCTATGTGGATTGCACCAACCACAGAAAAATTTATTTTCACTACTTGATTGCAAAGAGAAGACTCTTACCGAGGCCATAAAACTCCCAACAAGCAGGATTTTTCTTCCTAGTTTATCCATCAATACCATTGCAATAATAGAGCCTACAAGATAATAAATCATCTCAAGAAATCTCAGTACTTACCTTTTCACAAACATAACATTGTAAGATTATCCTAAATCAGACCTGATAAATTTGCAATTCCAATGCATATGTTTGCAAGTTCAGATGGTACACCAGCACTTCTAAAGACAGAAGAAGAGAAGTAAAACACAGCATTTATTCCAGAGAGTTGTTGAAAAGCAAAAAGGACAGACCCGATGAAAACCACTGCAAAGTGACAATAGAAATCATTTAGAAAAAGGATAACACAGCTTTCCCAATATATGAGCCTGAAAGAAAGACATACATACTTTGAAAATGGCGACCATTAAGTAATTCGGATAATTTTACAGCCTCTGCTTCATCTCCTTTCTCAGCCTTGGCCAATTCCAGCATCGCTGATTTAACATTTGGTCCTCCTAAGAGTTTTTCAAATTGAGCTTCAGCTTCAGCAACTCTTCCTCTCTGAAACAACTCAAGTGTAAGCACCTTGCAAAACTAGTTAACTTCAAGGCTCAGCCATACGTCCACACTCCACTCTGGAATTTATTGAATATATTATATAATGTGAAGAGGAAAAAGGAATCAAAAAGAACTATTTATATGCTATTTGCCTGCGAGCAAGAAGAGGGAGTTCGTATGTACATGAGGGGGGGGGGGGGGGGTAATTGCATCAGCAAGAGAGTTCTTCCAGGAATTCCAGTGTATCAGAATCCAGAAGATTCGTTTTCACCATTGCAAAGGAAACTAGTTAAATGTTTCTTGTTATGAAAACTAATGATAGACCATAATTAGTTGCGTGTCTCAATTATATTATGTACTAGCCCCCAACCACCCCCACACAGAGACACAGACACACACACACCCACACACCCAAACCCTCACCCACCGACCCTCCACCCAACACCCCAGGAAACAAAAACACCCCTCTTCCTAATGGCATGTGCAACTACTCAATTTTATTGTGTGCCAAAAAGACACATGAAGAGAGCAGGCTCTATCTACATAAATAAGAAATAACCTTGGAAAGCCATTGAGGACTCTCAGCACACAGTTCCATTGCAAGGGCAAGTGCAGCAGCAGGAACAATAGAGATCCAAAAACAAACCCTCCACCTGGACAGACCATTGAAAGTGTCAGTGCACATTATATTTCATTATCCCTTGGACTTGCTAGGAATCCAAAACAGGCAAGAACATTCAGAAATAAAGATAGCATGTTAAGGATGTGAGTGCACTTTTTCTTTCTTTGTCATTTTTATCCCTCAGCGCATGCATAAAGATCAAGTGTATCTTCTATTCTAGTAACAGTAACAGTACATTTAATTCTTCTTACCAACCCTCAATTTCCTTAGCTGGAATGCCAACCAATAATGCTCCAATGATTCCAAAACAGTATGCTATTTGAGTAAGGCTCCCAAATGTTCCTCTCACAGAAGTAGGTGAAACCTGATTAATTATTGCAAGGTTTATCCTACCTATTGCAAGCATTGATGTATATTTAAAACAATGACATGACCAGTAAAACAACCAGTATCATACCTCAGCTACATAAAGAGCAGCAACAGGTGGGCTAAGTCCCATGGCAGTTCCAACAAACAGCCGCCCAAGAAGCATGCCCCACAAATCATTTGTTGTTGCACTGCAAAAATAATACTTATTCCAATTTCAGGCCATGTTACTCCAAACTCCCATTTCTTGATAACTTGGGCTGCTTTAAGTTGAAAATAATACATACTATTTATTATCCAATCCACTGTATTTACCTCATTAAGGCACCAATAATCATTGGTAAGCTACATAGCTGGAATGCCCTCCGCCTGCCAACACCATCAGCAATCCATCCGCTAAACAATGACCCAATGAATGCACCAC
Source organism: Combretum micranthum (assembly GCA_024138025.1). Taxonomy (NCBI): domain Eukaryota; kingdom Viridiplantae; phylum Streptophyta; class Magnoliopsida; order Myrtales; family Combretaceae; genus Combretum; species Combretum micranthum. The sequence continues at coordinate 685,942 of JAMXBD010000130.1, forward strand.
CTAAGCATGTACTTACAACCAAACCTTCATTGGCCAAAAATAGCATGTGAAAATTCTATGACAATAATTGAGTTAAGAAGACTGAGTGGCTTCTTTCTATTTTTAAATTTTTGTACCTTCAGCCATTGTGTTTCCATTAAAGCGAAGGTCTAAAGAAATGCTTTCCAGGGTCTCATTAACTACACTGCAAAACATGGTTAAAGAACAATTTGGTTCTTTCTTTTGCAACATTAGGTTTGGGAAAATACAATGAGAAATTCAAGAACACACCTAAGGTGGTAGCCAAAGAGGAAGGATGATATGGATGCCACGATAACATGTGGCAAAGAGCGTCTCCATGGAGGACTGATATTTTTACCAATTCCACTCTGTGAACGGGCTGAGGTTCAAGAATGAATTGTAATTAAACTTTGACTGAATCAATTTATCAAATAGGAAATATGAAAAACATGGAAAACATTTATTTCTTCACAGAGAATATTACACATCAAAGAAATAACTATAGCTTTAAAAAACTGTTCTAATGCGATGCATCATCATCGGTAATTAATACTAACTAGCAGTCATCTCCTCTGCCTAACAATTCTATTGTGCAATGAGCATGCAAATCAAGTTACTATATTTCAGGCATTATTTAACCTGAAATTGCTTCAATAATTTCTAGAATCAGGATGCAAACATACAAGTGGTATTAGTATTACCATGTACCAACTAAAACTCTAAGTTCCAGCAAAATTTATAGAACCAACCGGCACCCTAGAGAGGTCTGATAAACAGCCACAGAACACTTAAAAAAAATAAATAAATAACACATTTCTCAATTACCAGAATTATCATCTTTCTGAGAATTTATATAGTCCGAAAGTGCAGCACGCTTGTATGCAGAAAAGGCATCAGCATGGCGACCTCGCATAGTTTTCAATAAATCCCCAATCTGCAAAAAAAAGAGGGAAAAAAATGGAAACCAGTCAAAATGCTTTGCAATTAACCTTCAACGGATAGAAATACAGAGTAAGGTTAAAGCTATAGATGTAAAGCTGAGTGACAAATTCAACTTGCATTAATACTAATTTAGCTCAAACATCTCGATACTCAATTAATTAAAAAGAAAAAAAAAAGCTGAAATATTTATCATTTGCAATATATCTTACGAATTCACTCATGAGTTTATATTATCGAGGATCTAATTAAATAAACTTTGAGATTTCAAGGCATAAATGATAGTGAAGATATAAGACCAAAAACTATATAATTCACTTGATCATGGATCCGATACTAGTATGTCTTCATCTAATAATTAAAGCGTGAATTGCATTCTCACTCCAAAAAGTGTTCCTTGTGCGAATACAACAACCTAAAAAACGTGATTTCACGTCCTTAAACTCCAAGAACTCTCCATTTAAAAAGAAAGAAAGAAAGAAGAAAAAGAAAAAAAAAAAAAACTTATCACTATCATATTCTCGGCAGTCGAAGGAGGCAAAACCACAATTCGAGAAATCAAAATGTATCCGCACAAGACGAACCGTCTAGAGAATCATAATTCAATCATCGCATTATTTGATAATCCAAAACGTCATACGGACAATGCAAGAAAGGATAAATCGAGTCAAAGTACTCGATCTGACACAAACAAAAGCAATGTATACACAGATTTTGTGTCATGAAAACCGTGTTTTTTCTTACGCAATGAAAATGCAGCCAATTCTACATTGTTACACGGAATCATAAAAATAAAAAAGGAAAAGATTAAAAGACGAAGAACATGAAAGATCGAGATGTACAAATTGTATGTACAGAATGCGTATATTGTTCATGGATCGATCAGCTGATCTCACACTCACCATTTTTGTTTCCAACAATCAAATGCAGAAATAACAGAATTACCAGGTGTACGTGTAGAGCGTATGCACATACGAATTCGTATGCCCAAATACAGAAAGCTACGCCTATACAGCTAGATACACATATGCGTACAACAAATAAAGAAATATGTATATATAAGAGAGAGAGAGGTGATACCTGTTGAGTGTCGAATGCGGTGGTGCGTTCAAGTTCAGAGAGAAAGAGAGAGGAGGAGAGGGAGGTGGGTCGAGTTGTTAATTTGCGCCAAAGGGGAGGACTAGGACAGGAGGTGTTGACATCACTCTCGCCTCTGCGATTCAGTGTACTGGAGTTAGTTTCTGTTGGAGTCCGCTTTTCATTTTATTTTTAAGATAAAGTCATGGAAAAAGGATACCCAATAAATTTGAAGTAAATTCATTGTTTGATAATTGAATTAGAAATTGCAAACATTGATTATTAGAAATTATAAAATATTTTTTTCACTGCTATTAAAACATAAGTAATTAAAAAATTAAAATTAACTACATAAATTGGTTGTGTCCACATTCCTTTTAGTAATATAAAGTTCCTTTGCAGTTAGATATGGGCACAGCTCAGTTTTGAACCAATACTTGATCGGAATCGTTACTAGTGGTTTTAGTTACAAAACCGAATCGAACCAAACCGACCTATCTGGTTTAAAAAATGAAAAAAATGAAAACAAAAATTTTAAAAATCAAGACACATAGGATCAGAAAATATATTCAAATTAACCTTAAACATTCATGCCATGATATTTGTAATAGAATTATTTGTGTTTCACATTTATCATTTATAATAGAAATATTTATATTAATAAAATATTTATTTCACTTTTTTTCATTTAATGTCAAAATATTTCTAATATTTACTATATATGAGAGTTATTAATGGAAATAATTTTCAGTTTAGAACACTTATAAAAATTAATTACTTATTTAAGGTTAATATAAAAATAATTACCAATATACCACTTCTTAATCGCGACTTAAAAATAGGATATACAAAAGTTACAATACCGTACCTATATTGCGAAATGAAAAAGCGATATACGTATTATTTCCATACATATATTGTGTTTGGTAGTCGTGATATACATGCTATATCACGATTTCTTTAAGCGATATACATGTATCGCTTTTTACATACGTGATATAGCGACTGTAATGAAACATCATATCGCAATTTGCATATTAAAAAATATATCCCGTTTATCAAACATGATTTTAGTGTGGCATATTGATAATTAATTTCATTGGAGTTGTATATTGGTAATATTTTTCCACAGAAACCTTAGACATGTTTGAACTCGTTATTAATGTGTAAGAACATTTATTTTTCTTAATCTTCTTCACTTAAAAAAAATTAACTGTAGTAGTTCTACTGATCTAGAACTCGAACCAACACTCATGCCTACTTGTAGTACAATTTTATCTTTACTAGCATTCATGGAAGTGTAAATGCCGTGATATTGTATTAATTCTTATAAAATATAATTGATTAATTTAGTTTGATTAGTATTTACAAGAATTTTCTATACACATCAATAGTATCTCCGTCATCATATTGGTTCAAAACACCATGTGAAATGTGAAATTATGGTATTAGCTAATTTAACAGAAATATAATTAGTATTCATGAAAGCTAATGGCATTCGGTCTAATTCCTCATCCCTGAGATTGAGTTCAACTCCCTGTATTGACATATTATAATAGTCTTCCATGGCAGCATTGTAATAGTCTTTTTATCCCACCCAAAAAAAAATGGTATTCATAAAAAGTGTTTTTAAATATTAAATTAATCAATTTTAAAATTGAAATACTATATTTTATAAAAATTCAGTTATCATTTGTAATATTAACTATTTATTAAAATTGAATTTTTTTGTAATTAAATTTTTTTTATTTTTAATTAATAAACACATATGCAAAATAAAAATATCAAATTATAAATTTAGATTAACACCTGATTAAGGTGAAAGGTTTTTAAAGGCAAATTGTTTATATATGAATACGGAACAAAATGGGCTTTGGCTCAGATTTTAAAGCTAATGAGCAAAAAAATTAAATTTGTTCTGGCGCATTAATTTAGAGACAGATGGGTGGACAGAGAGGGGGGGGGGGGGGAGGGGCGGGGGGCTGCTGTTTGTTTTATGTTTATCTAGTTGTTTTGATATTTTATTTATTTATTTTTAAATAAATATAGATTAAAATAAATATTTTTATTTATAAATTAATTAAATATGTTAAAAATAGATAAGATAAAGAGAAAATTGTTTTTGGGAGAAATTTCATGCTTTAATTTAGTAATTAATTTAGGAAGAGAGAGAGAGAGAGAGAATGTGCGTGATAACCGGGTTGTTACTTGTTAAATTATGGAGCTAACGTGCGCATGAAATTTAGGAGAGAGAAGCATCTAGAGGTTTGAAGCTGGAACTGGAAGAGCTCAGAAAGAGTGACATGTGTCCTTCAGCATGTCGAAATCCCAAAAAAGTGACATTTCTTAAACTTCCAGTCATGTGACGCACTTGCATTAGGTGGAAATGAGAATCGTATGGTTGTAAATCCATTAAATAAAAATTATATAAAATTATTATAAAATATTAATATAAAATTAAGCTTTCAACATGCCATTCATGTATGCATGTGATCCATTTTAAACTATAGTAAATGACTTTGAGAACGTGATTTAATACTATATGATAATTGGTTGAATTATATTTTGATTTAATCACATTTTCTAATACTTATTTTATAAATAAGTATTGGTACTTTTATAACTAATTTCATTTTATTTATATTTAATTGATTTTTAAAAGAATCGATAAACACATATTTTCGCTATTTTATTTTCTAGGTCCCAATTCGGTTGTGATGTCATTTTACTTATTGTATTGCACAAGCATGTCGGGTTTTGACGTTTATGTAAACGCCATTGAATAAAATTACGTTATACAGAGCATGATTTTATATATATATATATATATATTTTTTTTTTTTCCTTCCTACCATTTTAGTCTCATCTCAATCTTTATTAAAACAATATAAAAACAAAATCTACTATTGTTTTAAATACTAAACCGGTACAGATTCAACAAATTACAGGAGACAGCACCATAGAACAAAGTTTTCCTCCCTGGGCGTCATTAGTATAAAAGATCTTCTGCTGCGATATATGAATGGAAAGATAAAAGGGCTGTCTTAAACTGACGAAAAGACATGTTCGTACATGATTAGCAAAAATGGAAGGAATTAGTGAATAGAGAGATTTTTTTTTTTTTTTTAAGTAAAGAACGGAAATGAAAGTTTGGGTAAAAGCATTTGTATTTTGGACCTATTTCTTTTATCCTTGGAAATGGGAGAGTTGAATAATATAAAATCCAATTCCAAAGCTATCACTTACAAAAATACTTATCAAGAATAGACCAAATTTCCCTTTCTAGCTATCTCTCTCATTCTAAAACAAACCGAACAACTATTGTTTTCCATTTCATCCGTAGTTTCCAAATGCCAAACGCAAAGAAGTGAAAAGTACAATTCATGCTATCTCAACTCTTTTTTCACCCTTAGCATTGTTTCCATCAATTTCTCTACTATCAAAAATTTCCAAACATAGTAATGGTTTTTATTGGTCTCTTAATAGAAAGCGGAATTCAACGCGCTCATGGTGTATGCCAAAACAAGCGAAAATGATTTGTTTGGCAAATTTAACCCCACAATCAGTTATCCAAGAGAAAATATTGTTTGGATTGTCTAATTTTCATATATATTTTATTGCATCCATACCTTATCTTTATATTATATGTATCTAAATTGTTTGATTTGTTTACAAGTAAAAATGTTTGTTTTTCATCTATATTTTTGTTTTCTAAATATCTGTTTAAAAGCGATAGATGAAGATATCAAAACAATCAGAAAAAGTGAAACTAACAGAGCCTACATATCTATCTTCGAGGGAGGAAAAAGAGATTTTCTTGAAAACTTTTACATATCAACGAATAAAAGTAAAGACCCTTAAAGGTGTACCCGGCGTAGCAGCTGAAAAACAACTCTTTTAGAATAAATGTAATTCTCTACAATTTCAATCACTTTGCAATAATGTTGAATTTTCTCGCTTTGTACAACATTATCCAAAATTACCATACAAATGCACCCAAAAATTGCTTTTTCTACACCGGGATATTCAAATGAAAAACTGCATGGTAAAAACTTTTAACCAGCCTCTTGCTTTACCTCTAGGTGCTGGAATTGGTATTAAAGACAAAAACCAAATGAATTCGATCACCATATGGCTTATCAGCTAGAGCCCACTGACGAGCTCATTGTCTGGATCTGAAATACCATTTAGAATATGTGAGGAACGCAGCCTTTTACAAACCAAAAGTCACCTAAAAGGACATACCTGATTTACAAGCAGATTTACTTGCTCTCTGTACATCTCTTTCAAGTCAATGATATCAGCTCGTAGCTCTTCCAGCTAGAAATAGTAAACACTTTCAAACATCAGGACTAGTTCCAGGAGTATGAAATACTATGTATGGCCGAAAAGCATCACGAAACAGCAAAATGAATACATCAGGATTGTTAGTAAAATTTCAAATAGTTTGAAGAATGCAATGTACAAGTCTTATAGGATACATTTTGGCACATCTAGCATTTTCCATAGCAAAACGGAGAGCATTAATTGAAGACCAACAACTGCATATTCATAGGGAAGTCAGCAACTAAACTGCCAATTATAAGCTCTCTCCCTAACCCACACCAGATGACCACAAACATATCGCTGAATGTACTGAATCCATGCATAGTACTGCAACTACATCATGACTAGATGGACTTTTTTACTACTGTCATAGTACCAGGCCACTGAGAGATATGAAGAGAGAGATCTAAAATTATATAACCTTTACTGTGCATGCAGCAAACATGGGCACTCTTTCTTTGTCCTATATTGATAAAGTTCCACAAGTGAAAATTGTATTGAGGATGTTACTTTCTCAAATCGAACCATCAGAGCATCAACTATCATTACAATGATTACGACGTACAATGAACGCATCAACACCATCATGACAATATAGGAGGACTGACTGGTCAAATTGACAATACTGTCTCCCCGTATAAATTAAAGGACAAAATCCAGCATTAGCTCAAGCACAGTTGAGACCAGAATGCTAGAAAACCCAGAAATATTCAGAGCAAAAATTAGATCAACAGGAAAAACAGGGCACTTCAGGCAGAAAAAGCAAACCAAGGCAAAGCAATAACAAGAATTACTTCAGGTAGAAGATTTTTCTTGTTCTGGTGATTATGGGATTTTGGCCAAATAACATGCAGATTATAATAACGGTAATCATCTACATTACTACAGGTATATAGTTGCTCAACCTGCATCATGAACAATGCAGATTTTCCTGTATTTTCTTTTTCTTTATTTCCTTTTTTTTTAACCCCTCCTATAATAAGTACAAAAGAGCTGCATTAAGAGCTTCACAGATCAGCAATTACAGCAGTGTGGTGAAAGACTTCAGACATTTCAGTTTGTATCAACAACAAAGGAGTCATATGCAAGTAGCAACCATCCTACCTCCTCATCACGCTCCCCCATAAGCTCCAATGCAGCAGAATGTCGCCGCCTCAAAGCTTCAAGCTCTGCCCGAATACTAGGCACCAAGGATGCCTCTGACTTCAATTTTTCACACTGCAGTTAACCTAAAGCATAAGCCTTCTGCACTACTTTGTAAATAATTGAAATCAAAAGGTACTAAAAAAGAAAACACACCTGTGCTGTCATTTTCACTAACTCCTCTGCCAGAGAATCACGAATAGATTCCATGGATGCCTGAAGTTAAAAAATGGTTGGTGAATTATATTCACATATAGAATATGGTAAATCTCAAAAAATGAAAATCATTATCCATAATTCTAGAAAAAATGCATTTTCACATGATATATGGCTGAATAAATGTGCAAACAGTGAATATAGTGCAGATATATGTTGAAAGGCAAAATATAAGAGAAAATTCCTAACCAGACGAGACATGTATGATGCAAGTTCACCCTCCTTCTGACGAAGGGTGGCTTCAAAAGCACTGGGCGTCATGCTCTTCATGTAGAATGGATTCATATTCCCTACACTAGGACTTCTCCTCTCAGACAAACTCTCTGAAGAGTTTAATGATGCTTGCAAGAAGTAACTCTCCTCAATACTGCCCAGACTGCTAGTGCTTGAAAGCTTTCGTGTCAAATCTCCTGCAGAAAATAGAAATGAGTTAAGGAGACTAGAAGATGCTAGCTTGAATGCTGCAAACTCAATGTCTCAGACCATTCTCCAAACCATGCTTAGTTGTCTGGTCAGATGCAGCAGTTGAAGGATTGGGTGCTGTCCTTTCCAGCTCTAACCGAGCAGCTTTCTCCCTTTCTACCTCCTGCCAAAGTGGGGAAGTAGATTCAGAGACAACACATAAAAGCAAATCTCAACTTATTTAAAATTTATCATTGTTTAGACCAAACCGTCTTTTCTTGAATTAATTAACAATTAAACACATACTTTTATAAGTTAAACATTTTGAATCAACTGCCCATGCTTCCTCAAAAATTCACATTGTTAAGACTAAACATTCCCAACTCCCACTCACCATGCAAATGATAGACTTTGAATGATACATCAACCACGGCTGTGGGAAAGCTTTGAAAAAATTTATATTTTCACAAAAATATGGTTACATTGACCATGGAATCAAAATATAAGGTTGAATCCTGATTCCTGCTTCATCATTTTTAATTTAAATTTATTAACTTCCATCTTATATCTATATACAAGGGCACATATTAGGGATGGTAGTTAAAAAGGACTCCATGCTGTTCTCTACAAATTTTGGTTTTCTTTTGATGTGACTATGGCCTAATAAAACCTTTACAGTTTAAATAGCCACTTGAGTTGAAACTCATATTATCTGATTACATTAACCATCCAACAAACCAAACCAAGGAGTAAGAGCACAAGAACATAATGCCACCGCAGGTTTCCACAGAGATATTGTCCTAATACCTCTATATTTCCCTATAGCTTTCCCTTCCCTCTTTCTTCCCAATTAAGTTCTTTGAGAGAATAGAAAGGAGAATAATCCAACAAAACAAAACTCAGGAATGCAAAGGTATACAAAGCTTCATTGTGAACAACACAGAAAGCTTATTGTTACCTGTTGCAGAAGTTCTCTATGCATTAGTGCCTCTTGCAGCTCTTGTTTATGTTTTCGCTTAAGTTCCTTAAGTTCCTCATCCAGCTGGTTTGCACGCCCTTCTTGAGTATCAGCTTCCTCCTTTGCTGCTAAATATTCCTGCCTATTTTCAGCAGCTCTCTGTCTTTCCTTTTCAAGTGATCTGCTTAACTGTGTCTGCTCTGCCCTTAAGCATGAGATCTGCAACATCCTCACTTTAGTTAAAGGTATAACAGAAATTTCTAACAACATTAACCTTGGGAAACCAACCTGAGCTTCAAGAACATTGACTCGAGATAAGGTTTGAGAGAGACGGTCATTTATTGATCTCTCTCTCTCCTCAGCAGCTGCCGCTTTCGCTTCTGCTTCCTGCAGGCATAGCAGAATCAATTGGAAATAGTTTAAACAAGCAATAGAAAACAACCTTCAAGCGTTTCCTAAGCAATCAGAGAAAACTGAACCAACCTGGAGTCGAGAATTCAGTGACCTTTCAACAGCAGCCCATGCCTCTGCTTTCCTAGAAGCTGCTTCCTGTTTGCCAAGAGAACACAAAATACAAAAACTTATAGAAGAAAGTAACAGGTGGGATCAGTGGTGGTGTGAACAGTGTCAAAATTCAGATCTACCATCTACCTGTATGGCTTCGATTTGCCTTAGCAGTGGCCTCGTAGATTCAGGAACTTGAGAAATCAACTCCTCACAGCGCCGCTCACTTTCCTAAAATTAAAAGGTTTTGATTCACATTCAATAACAAGTGACAGCAATGATACCATGTAATGAACGTGTAATAATCCAGACAGCTACAAAAAGGTTTTACTTACTTGATAACGTTTTTGAAGATCCTCAATCTCCCAGCGAAGTTTGTCTTCGTTAAAAACCGCCTAAGACAGATTACCAGCACATTAAATATACTAGAATTTCCTAGACAAAGTTGTATGAAGTAAAATATGACCAGTGATGACATAGTAAATACCTGCTGCTCCTTTCTGCTCAAAGTCTGCCTTAGCTCTTGCAGTGTCTGAACCAGCATTGCTTCACGTTCCTCAGCCTCCCTTAGACGGCTCTCTAGTTCGGTTCTCGCTTCACTATTAACACGTGCCTCAGCCAATGCTTCAGCCTCTTTGGCTGCAGTTAGAGCACTCGTATAATACTCCTTTTGTGCTGAGAGTTCTGTTTGGTGTTTTTCAATAGTTTCTTGCAGCAACTTCTCAGTGGCTGCCTTATCCCTCTTTATACTTTCTACTTTATTCTCTTCAACCTGCAAAACACATCTGTATGATTATGGATTGAACCCAAAGTTATTGCTGCAGATATTAATTAAGTTTTAGGCAGATGTCTAAAACTGAGTACCACTTTTCCAAATCATAAATATAGTGGAAAAACAGAATTAAAAGCTAAATTATTATCAAATACAATTTATGAGAAACTTCACAACTGAGATTTAATAGACCTATGATGAAATTCAGTGACAAGTCATGTGATGCTTATAATTTGATTTACCTGAAGCTTGGTTGTCAACCCTTTTTTCTCTTCTTCAAGCTCTCTAATCTAGCTTACAAGGAAAAAGGTATCAAAGCAATGAAAAAGGAAAAAAATAAATAAAAGGGATAACTCAATAGACATATTACACTAAGAATATGTGGTATACCTGGGCCCTTAATTTTCTGATTGTAGATTCTTGAGCAGCTTGCTTTTTGGAAAGCTCTTCACCTGACATCAGAAGCAATAAATTTATAGCAAGTGACAAGATGAGCCTCGTAACTTCAACATATACTTCAATGTCCTCACTCAGACAGCAAGGCTGTAAAAAGAATTCTATCCCAAAATTTGAAATCAACCATTGATAAATCCAGCCCCCAATTCTCCTAAAATTAAACATCAACTTGCTATGAATTAGCATGTGTACTTAACAAAGTAATGTCAATACATGTTTTGTAAAAACTTTTGATGCACATAATGGTCCCCCATGGAGTCGAATGCAAATCCAACAAGAACATTAAATATTGAAATTTCACAATCACATGGTGAAGCATCACTTTTTCCAATAATATAGAGAGAAACAAAGAGTGAATATATATGACAAGTCTTGTCAAACCGCCATGAAACCAAATGAAATCTCTTCAATCCTTCTATTTAGTTACATTAGAAAACTCAAGAATTAAAATTATAGTGACATTCAATTGCATAGAGAGAGAAAGAGAGAGATGTTATCTTTCGATCTTTCACATTAAAGCTTTTATCAACATGAAATGTGAACCACAGAGGCAGATCCAAGAGACTAAAACTCCAACATTTTGGACAACTTTAGCATGATAACAAGACACAAACGAAGAAATGCATCCTAAGACTAGACGTTCTATCGGAGATAGGAATAGATCTCAGGTCTCCACCTTCAGCCATAACCTGATTGATGATTTCATCTTTTTCCTTAAGGAGAGCAGCTGCATCACTTTTTTTGCTTTGCTCTCGCCGAAGAGTATCTCTTTCTTTAGTAAGCGCATATACCTGTCAGCAATATGAGAGAAGAAATCAGCAGTCATACCAGCAAGTTTATTCTGATCACACATGCTGACATGGCCTGCTTCTCTGATTTATATGTGTTGTCATCCTTTCGTTTTCAAAACATTGTACAGCAATATTTTCCCAACATATGCAAAATAATATATTAACACTTTCCATATAATCTATGTTCATAATCTGCTATCTAGCAACTGAGTGAACAGCCCATGAAGAGGCACATGATCTTCCTATTTGCATCTCAAATACTATGGATCTTTAAAAGGCATAAGTGGTACCCATCCAAATGTAATACGCACAGAAAAAAAAATAATAAATAAATATTAACAAAATCATTTTTCACTGTATTTGGAACTGCAAGCATCCACCTGATTAGTCAGCAATACATGTAGTTGTTCATTCCAACAACTAGAGAAACATACCTTTCTCTCTAGTGTTGCAACACGTTGATGATACTCCTCCCGCAAAGACTCTAGTTCAGCATCGTTTGATTTTCTCTGTTCCACATAAATCGGTAGAGAATATCAAAATGGAAGAAAAATGGGACAATCATGTATCAGTTAATAGATTTAGTTCTGGAGAAGTAAACGCCAATAAGTAGGAGTACAATCTCAACCAATTAAAGCATTACTTTTAACAGATCTGAAATCCCAATTTGATAAAACCCTTCATGTTCTCTCACAACACACACTCCAACCTCTCTATTTTTCTTGATAGAAAAAATTTTTTTATTGACATGAGGGATGTGTTTTAAGACCCAATAGCCATTTTAAATAATCTTAGACAGGTTAAACAACTATAAGAAAAAAAATATATAATAATAATAATAATAATATAATAATAATAATGAAAAAAATGAAAAAAGCAAATGTCATTGTAGCTGACATGATGAATCAAACAACTCGCTGAAAGCTATAGCATTAATGGCCGTTCATTTCGCAATCCAATTCAAAATAAATGTAATAAGGTTATAATAACTATTATAATGTTCACTTGATATAAAAAGTAAAATAAATAATTATTGGACTAACATGTAAAATATCTATAATGCCCCTTATATTTATTATAGAGAGAGGATAATTATATAGATGATATTTTCAAATAGGAGTATTTATAAAAAAGTTGAAAAATAAACCATTGAATGATAATTCATGGGAGTAGGGATATGAATTACTATTCATCATTTTACATAATAACAATTTATTATAAATTACCATTCTCCTCAAGCAAACACCATAATAGAAACTTTACATCAAACGAGGAGGGAATGAGTAGCTATTCATGTGAAGTAAACAGGCTATAAACTTGCTGTCGATGTTTGATTAAATTCTGCACCGATGCCAATTTTGGGACCTAAATTTTACTCTGACACAGCCTGAACTAGTCACTCACATTGCTTTCCTTCTTCCCTTATATAGAGAGGTAGTAAGCTTCACAGCTTATTTGCATGATAGAAAATCCTGTAAGTCTATATAGAAAATTACCTTTAGATCTTCAATAACGGATTTCAGCTGCTCATTCTCGTTCATCAATTTTGCAATCTCATCAGCTTTTGCCTGGAAAAATATATTGAAGTAGACAAATTTCATGAAACTGTACCAGAGAAAGGAACTTGCCAGTATCTAGCTCAATATTTTAAGCCTTTCACCATAACATCTTGCTTTATGAGAAAAAGCAGAAGAGGAAAATAATTTCCCAAGAAGAATATCCAATTTCATCAAACAGTCAAGGGATGGCCGATGATAAGAGAGGTTTAGGGTCTGTTTGTTTTGGCTTTTTTCCGACAGATACAGACACTTTTTCAAACTTTTTTCTAACAAATTATTTATCAAGAAATAGATATAGATAAAAAAAAGTTGACAGTTCTCATCAAAAGATCAAATAAAACAAATATAGATAAAATTTAGATGCAAATCGGATATATTTTGCACATATCATTTTAAAAAAGATACAGATACAGATGAAAAACAGACAATCCAAACAGACTTAATGATACCCCACTGCCCAGGGGCAAGAGCATCATTCTGTAAGAGTACCCTGACAACTGCACTTTGCCACTTTCATAAAACACACATACCCTATATCAATACCTAAGTGACAATTCAAGCAGAAGTCACAATATATCTCCTTATCCATAAACATCATTACAAATGCATGTTGTAGATGATCCACTGCATGATCTTATGGCCCTTGATACCAGTCCTATACTTATCAATGGTTAACTATAGAGCCTACACCATATATTACAATGATTGTATATCTATAGGATCCATTGTATCAATGATCATATAGCTCTCAATAGGGAATTCTTGTCCTATACTTATTGAAATTTAACTATAGGCTCCAGAGCTTGTGACAGAAAGTAGTGGCCTTTGGCCTTTATCATCAAAGTTGGAAGGCGCATCACATCTGGAGAACTATACAATAAAGGAACTAAAAGGGTAATAATTAACATAGTATCAAGATCAACCTGAATTATCACATGCAGTTCAATTTGAAAAACCCCTTTAATTTACTCAATGAGTATGCAAATTTTTCAAGAACAAATCTTTACTTCATTACAAAGATCAACCCCAGATCATTACAAGTACTTTTTTACGATCTGAGCTAACAGGCTCAAAAATGAAGCACATAATACCTGCGCTTGCCTAGCAGCACCTTGCAAAGCTGTTTCCATCATTTTCATCTCCTTCTTTACCTTCTCTAATTCTTGCATGACACCTGGAGAGTCTGAATTAGAAACTGAGGGCATGCTGTGCTCCATACTGCCAGCATCATTCTCAGTTGATTGCTGAATTACTTCAACAGTATTCTCCACTCTATCCACCTCATGTAAAACATTCTCCGACAAGTCTTGTAAAGCAACAGCAGAAGATGAACGCCCACTAGAAACTTCAGCTATAATTTCGGTCATTTCTGCAGTTCCAGTCACCGTGGTTGATGCCACTGGGGAAATGGAGGGCTCAGATTCTGTAGAAATGCCATCAGTTGTCTCTGGCTGATCTGGTGATTCATTCTCTAGTTTCTCTCCTGCTAAAGTGGTATCTCCATCATGCATATGAACACCAGTATGTGATTCATCTGAAACACTAGAAGGTCTCTCAACTTGATCTGATTTAGTGTCACTAGATTCTGCTTCTAGAGCTGGTGAACTTTCTGAAGGCTCCGATTCTAAGCTACCCTTGGGCTGCACCTCATTTGCTCCTGCTGCAGTCTCAACAGTGTGAGCTTGTTGTTCAGTAGCTGGTGGTGATGATTCAGATTTCATTTCCTCGGTGTCTGGAGCTACAGAATCTCTTTGTGTAACTGAATCAGTAACTGGAACTTCTGCATCCCTCTCCAATTTAAGGTCTGCCATTTTTTCTTCAACATGTAATGATTTATCCACACCTCCATCTGGCAATCTGTCATGTTCCACCCCTTCCTTCTCTGCGACTTTTGATGGATGGCCTGGAGATCCACCTTCTTTTTCCTCATCATTAGAGGGATGCCCCAAAGAATCATCTTTCTCTTCAACTTTGGATAGATGATCAGGGGTTTTGCCTTTATTTTCCTCGGTTTTAGACAAATGCGATGGAGATCCAGATTGGCTTGATGGGTGAGATGGGCTCTCATCTCCTCTTTGACCCATCAGAGCCATGACAGGGTTAAATAATGCTTTAGTGTCAGGTGCTGCTGGCCACATACCTGAGCCTGTCGAATATATGGGAAAATGTAAAACTAATTATGAGCCAAACATCATATTAATTGATAAAATACAACACCCGTACTGTAGACATCAACAATAGAAGGTCTGTAAAGATTTCATGTACGTTCAGCCTAACTTAGAATTAGAATCACCCCAAAGAGCCCCTGTGCAAGACAACTGAGCTAAGTGGTAAGCTAACCTATGTCACCATGATCTGAACACTTCTCAGACCATTCAGTGGATAGAAACAAACGGCAATGTGTACAAAGGCAGGGACATAGTCGTCACAAGCTGGTAACTCATGGTTAATAGGAATTCCACACTACAAGCTGGTTTTATATAAAAATTCTAACAGGGTATCAACATAAATATCAATGACAACCTTCATTATATAGATTTCATCTACACTCCAAATTACTAAACTAAGATCACCACAATTAGCCATTATGCAAGATGCAATTTTCCCAGCTCATTTTCTCTTAAAACGACACATTTAAGCTAAGTGCTAAGCTAATGTGACCAGGCATGTATGTGCAGGTTTTCATTTGGGTGAAATGTCAGATATGTATCCGCAAGTTGATGTTGTATCAAAATCTAAGATTAGAGCAAGAAATTCTAACATCAATCAGCATCCCCTCAATAAACAATCATGAAGAAATCTATTGGACTACAAGTATAAAGGCATAACTGTATTCATTAAATTAAATGCCAGAAAGTTTATCAATTATACAAGTACGTTGCAACAAATGCTACTTAATTTAAAGCTCTCTAACTTTAACCACAATTTACAAGCCACGCAAACATAATACGTTAACCAAAAACATGAATACTTACTAACAAGAACGCAATCTTTCCTAGCAAATGAAAGCAAATTCTACAAAGTTAACTATTCACCATGGACATCACATAAAAAAGTACAATTCACAAGAAAAGAAAATACATCATATACAATATACCTCCCTTGGATGAAGAATCCAACAGCTTCTCCTAAAACCTTGTGTGTCTCTTTCATCACATAACAAGTAGCTTTGACTAAGTTTCCAAGTAGTCAATCAATTAGATGACTAAATTCAGACACAAATGCTGCTCAAATTCAAAGCTTTCTAACTTCAACCACAACTTGTAATCCACACGGACATAATTTACAAATCTTAACACAACCACTCTCTTCCAAGAATTAATGTCACTAATAGATCATAACAAATTCCACAATATTAACCAATTCATTATTCATCCACATTACATTACATAATAGACAATATACCATCAATGGACGAAGAATCCCATACCTTCTCTTTCAACATTACTATTTCTATTATCACATCACAATCAACTATCAGAATAATTGAAACATGAATGCGACTTAAACTTAAACTTTCTAACTTCAACTAAGACTTACAAGCTGTTACAACACAATTCACTACCTTTCCTCGACAGATCAAATCAATTTCAACAAAGTTTAACTAATTCACTATCCACATTACATGATAAATCAATATACCTTCATTAGACGAAGACTCCGATGGCTTCTCCTCGAAACCGAGAGCATTATCAAAATTCTTCTCAATGTTCTTGACACTCTCACTGATCTTATTAACAGCACCTGCTAAATCAGGAAAGTTCCCCAACGAGACTCTGCCACTAAACCACGCCATCCTTCTTCAATCACACAGCACAATAAAACACAAAACAATACCTAACGTATCTTGAACCCGAAAAGGCAACACTTAGGGCTTCAAAATACGATAAGTTACTCCACACGCATCATTGAGAAGGATAACACTGCAATCACAAGAAAAGAATCCAATCAAAATGGAATCAAATTGAAGTAAGTGATGATTATAATTTGAAATTAATGAGTTTTTTAGTGTGAGTCAGCTAAAAAGATTCGAGATTTAATGCTACTGGAAGAGAGAATTTGATTGATCGTACACTTACCTAGGGAAGATTTGGGATCAAATGATGATGAGAAAGAATAGGTTAGTTTGATATTGTTTGGTTTCATGGGAAAAAAAAAAAAAAAAAATTGGAGGAAAGAGAGAACGATTGAAAACTGGGTTCTGTGCTTCGGTGGATCGAAGAAAAAATGAAGAAGAAAGGTCGATCTGATATGAAAGGAAGTGAAATGGTAAAATTTCTTCCTTTTTTTTCTTTTTTCATTTTTCATTCAATGGATCAGGGTACAACGTGACTTATTTTTTTTTGTTTGTGGACTGGGGGCCTCAATCTATAGAATCAAATCAAGTGTTCTAAGCGGTTTGGCTCAGCCATGATCCTAAACATTTTCATGGTTTAGAAATTTAAATTAAAACTATTTTAAATACAAACTTGATTTAGTTTTAAAACATTTTTAAGAAAATTTATTTTAATTGCTATTAAATATTCACATTAATTCAGAATAAAGACATTAAAGAAGTCCATGTAGAAAAATAATTTACCATAGAAATTGGGAGTAGAAGAAGAGATAATAAAATCAAAATGGTCTGCGTGGATTGTTTGATTTTTATCTTTTGTATTCTATCAGTATTATTTTAGCTTTCTAGGAAATGCTTATTGGTGCATTTGTTCGTATTCCAAGATATATACAAACCCAGTATTAATAAGACCAAGGAAAAAGGATTATGGGAAATTGCTATTTGATATTAATATTAACATGCTTTTTTATATCAAATTTTGAATCTCAGCAATTAATTGATTTTAAAAATCAAGATTTTCATCAAGTCTGTTAAATTTTCTATTTATCCTCAGCATGTGTTAACTTTTACTTAGCATTAGGTAGTCAATTAAGATGGCTAGGTTCCAACATTTATTATTATTTTATTATAATATGTAATTAATTTAAAGCTAGCAAAAATCATGCATGGATAGAGAATTTAATAAATTTGATGAATAATTTTATGTTTTTATAAAACTGTGAAAACATTAAAAAATCAAATAGAAGAAAAATAAAATGTGGATTGCTCAAATAGAAAAGCACATAAACTTTAACAACTAAATATATATACATACATTTTTACACTAAATAATGAAGGCGAAACATGTGTCTACATCCCTAGAAAAAAATACATAAATACAATTTAGATAAAAATAATTATCTAAATATCATTGTTATATCGTACTTAGATATAAGATAGATAGTTTTACACTTTTATCACATATCCAAGATATGATACAGCAATTTAACCAAATTGTATATCGCATTTTGCATGGGCAATATACATGAGTATCTCATGTTACATGAGCAATATACGCGTGTATCACCTGTAGAAGATGTGATACATAAGTGTATCACTTATTGGACATGCGATGCACATATATATAATTTATATGTGTTTCAGATTTCCAACATGTGATAATTAAATTTTTACTATTAAATATTGAACATGTGATACAGTGATGGCATTTATGTATTTAATCTTGTCTAAATTATATTTATATAATTTATTTTAAATTGGTGGGTAAACAAGAATTAATCTCAAATAATAAAGATAGAGAGTATACCTATATTTTTAGATTAAATAAAGAAGACAGAGGGTATACATATATTTTTAGATTAAATAATGAAGATAGAGGCTTAAAATAAGAAAAACAATTCTATGACTTATTGCCTTTGGTTTTGACGTTTAAAAAATGGCATTATCCATACACTATAATAATATATTCCCATGTTAACCAATATCTAAAATAATACACTTAGGAATAGTCGTAATCTATTAGAAATAAACATTTGTAATAACTCTAGGCAAAAAGTTTATTAGATTTATCAAATATGAAAAGGAGAGTCAAGTGAGGGATTTCGAAATCGAAGTATCATGATTATACCATTATAATTAATTTGTTTAGAAGGAACTAGAGATAATATAATATTGGTCTCATTATATCTTAATAATATCGGATTTATATCGATAATTTATCAGTATTGAATTAATATCGGTTTATATTGATTCGATTTGATCAGTTTATAAATAAAACTGTTTTTTTTGTCGATATAATATATGTATCGATTTAATATCAGTTTCATTTGAAAATGATATCAAAATGATACCATCATTATGCAAACATACCATTGAAAAATAAGTTATGGTTGAGTCGACTAAAGAAGGAGGAGAGTCCATCTAATTTGAAAGAAAGTGAAAATGTAAAATTTCTTGGTTTTTTTTTTTTTTTATTTCTTTTCATTCAAGAGACGGATTAGCATAGGATTAACATCTCGTTTTCAAAGTGTGACCATTTTTCTTTTTTAATTTCTTTTAATGACTTAGTTCGATTTACATTTACAGTAGGACTCAATTAACCATATAATTAAATTCAATATGTTTAAAACGGTTTGGCTAAAAACTTAATTAACCAAATTGTTTTAATAGTTTAAGATTTTAGATCAAAACATTTTAAGTACAATTAGAGTTGGTTTTTTTTAATCACTTTTAAAAATACTTATTCTATTAATAATACTAATAATTAGAGATTTTAGTTAATTATTGGTATTCAAATTAGAAAGATTATATTAAATGACAATATTGCAACCTATGTGATATTGAAATGTGTTGGTCTAATTAAAAGATTTTAAAAAAATGAAATCTAGTAAAGAGATTAATGCTATGTTTAGATCGGTAGAAGACAACCGAATCCAATAAAACAGAAGAGAAATTGGGTGAATTTGGTCTGTTTGGCTATCGTAAACAGGAGTGAAATGGGATGAAGTGGAGAGTAACGAAGAGAAGTGGGCGGCCATTTCGTTTTGTCTAAAGTTACGAGGAAAAGGACGGAAATGAAGAGAAATTGTCTAGAATGACAAAAATGTCTTTATAGAATTATCTACACTAATATTTTATATAAAATTAATAAGAGGATAATTTTGTTAACCACTAACTCCATTTCTCTTCTTTTTCTTCCATTTCCTTCATAAATTTCCAAATGTAAAATAAATATTCTAATTCTTTCTATTTTCACTCATTTCCACTTCCTTCCATTTCTTTCTACTCAATTCTCTCCATTTCCACTCTATAAAAAATTACCAAACATAGCAATAAAGAAGACCGTGTAGAAAAATGATTTATCATAGAAGTAGGAGTTCAGACAGCGAGAAGAGATGACAAAAAAAAAAAAAAAAAATCTAAATTGGTGACCTCTCTAGAGAAATGCTTATTGATGTACTTATTCTTATCCCAAAATATATACAAACCCTAATGTTAATAAGACTAAGAATTATGGGAAATTACAATTTGTTATTAATATTGACATGCTTTTTTATATCAATGTTCTTATTTGAATCTCAACATCTAATTAATTTTAACAGTAGGATTTTTATCAAGTCTTTTAAATTTTCCTTTTATCCTTGGTATTTGTTAACTTTTAATTAGCATGAAGTAGTCAATTAAAATGGCTAGGGTTTATTATTATTATTATTATTATTATTTATTATTATTATTATTATTATTATTATTATGTAATTCAAATATTTGACATTATTCTTTACTATATTATGTAATTATTGTGAACTAAACTAAAGCTGGCACATATATAGAGAACTTGATAAATTTTAGGATTCATTTCCTATTTCTAAAAAAGTTTGGAAACTTTGAGAACTTGATAGATGAAATATCTTATATGAACCACACGAACCAAGACAACCTGTGATGAAACACAGTACCTAAATTTGGAAATCAATTTCAAGATTGAATGGAAACAACGATCCATTACTTATATTGAAACAAGAACCTTGGTATAGAGAGGACGTCACAAACGGTGATAGAAATTCGATTGATAAGTCAAGACTGAACGCTAATGATAAACCAATAAGTTCAAAGTAGTTCTTTCAAGAACCAAAGAAAATTTACTCTCAAATTTGTATTCAAAGATATGATGTTCAAGAATAAGAGCAAAGACCTATTACTACTAATACATGAAAACTCAATAAACATAAATTAAAAATAAGTCTGTCGGCGAAAGAAAGCTGGTGACCTAAATCTTTAAGCTGAGCCTTTAAAAATACGATTTTGTATAAGTTATAAGTTGGTTGAAGGTCGACAGCATACTGTGCCGACTAAGGGCCTGTTCATTAGTAACTTGTCTTAGTCCATTCACATGTTAACTCTAAGGATGTGGATCAGCTTTAATGCATCTTTACTGTTGTACAAGTGGATCTCCTCTTCATTAACATCTTGGATTAAGCTATTGAATATGTAAAGACCCGACCCTCTAAATCCCGAGACTTAAAGTACCGAGTCCTCAACCACATATAACGTTTTTACATTATATATAAGGTTGTACTAAAACTAACAGTTTATGAAAATTGTTTGATCAAACCACTATAAGTTTATAAAGAACTTTTAACAAAACGAGATTGCTAACAAAGCAATCTATACATACATTTACATCATATAAACACTGTTTAGTGTCACTACAAGACACTACAAAATTACATGTTTTCTTAAATCAAAAAGAATCCTAGAGGATCTTAAGGTCTTTACAAAAAATAGGCTTATCTATCAAGCCTTCTATACATAACTTTTCCCTTAGCAAAATTCTTCAAAAGTCCAGGGTGTTCGAGTCCTATTCGTCCCATTCATCCAGGAATCTCTCGAAATCGGACCCATAGCCCAAATCATCATAAAACTCATCTCCAATACCTGCAAAGCAGCAAAAGTGGGTCAAAGGCCCAGTACACAATAACAAATGCAAATATAAGTCATCAAGCCAACATAAGTCCAATGAAATGCATTAGAAGACAAGTGATTATCTTTATTAAATTTTCTTTCGCAAATCAACAGGAGGGTATTCAAACCTCGGATCACGCTTTGGGAATTCAGGGATCCTGAGTAACAGCAGCTGCTCAAGGGGTTGATATAAGCAGTCCGAATACTTATATCTCCTATATCTATTTCATGAAGATAATAGCTTCATTTAGGGTTCAAAAGCCGTTGCCCGACTCTACTTAAACTCAGTCCATAACATGAGCCTAGTTCACAAGTTCCCATAAACTTTGAACTAAATCATGGTATTTCCCCTTAAGTTTAAGCAAACATTACTCATATACTATTCCCCCTATCGGCTACCCACTTAACCAAAAGAATCGCTATTGCATCATAGCGTACCATTGCATCATGGTAAAGTCATTGCATCGTGACTTGGTTAAGCGCCTAACTAACATGTCATTACATCATGACAGGTTTGCTGCTCCTCGAACCAGATTAAACAGCGTAATAGACATCCAATTCAATCAAATATTAAGCTGAGTTAAATTAAGTTAATTTAGGAATGCCTATTCCTAGCAAACATCAAACAAGTTATTGCGTACCTGAACCTGATAGAATAATACTACAGTCTCTCGGTGATGAACTAACCGAAGAACTCTTAACTGAAATAGGAATATCAAAATAATCAATAAATAAAGATAGATTCCACATTCACAAATATATATATATATATATATCACAATCCTAGATCAATTGTACAAGGAAATTCATTAAACTTTGCATAGAGTCTAAATATCAAATTCATACATAAAACATGTTTATTTAACTTATATATCCAATAGGAAATCATATATGAAGTAAAAGATTGAAGATTGAAGAAGTTTAGATTTGAAAAACT
The DNA here is from genome assembly GCA_024138025.1 of Combretum micranthum. Classification (NCBI taxonomy): domain Eukaryota; kingdom Viridiplantae; phylum Streptophyta; class Magnoliopsida; order Myrtales; family Combretaceae; genus Combretum; species Combretum micranthum. The sequence continues at coordinate 708,819 of JAMXBD010000130.1, forward strand.
CAAGGGATATGCTGTCATCCAACACATGCAAAATTTGATTGAACGCCGGCAGCGTGGGGAGTTTACGCCGGCGGCGTTTCACTCCGGCATTAAAAAATCTGGTTCTTATCCACTTCAACACCGCCACATATGCCGGCAGCTTAAACTCTCAAATTGCCGGCGTACGTTCTAAAGAACAAACGCTGGCAAAATTTATTGGAAAGGCGGCGGTGTTCAAAAGCGGCGTTAAAAGATTCACTTCTGTTTGGTTCCAACACTGCCTCTACGCCGGCGGCGTTGAATTTCCAGATGCCGACGTACGTTTAAAACAAGCTTATTCGACAGAACACAATCCCCTGTTTTTCCACTTCGAAATTTTCTTTTAACACTTTTAAATCTTCTTCAACCACATTTTTAACTTCATATACTCACTCCTATCTACACTACTCAATCCTAACAATTCAAAACATGAAATCAACACATTTGATCACTTCCAATTCCACTTCCATTCATTCTCAACTTTCTTACACAAACTATCTTCATTTCCTCCCAACACTTCATATCATCTCCACAATACATGAACAAACTCACACACTCACAAAACACATTCCTAGCTAATCTCAATGCATGAACAAGCAATTTAGATAGCATTTAAACTCATTTCATCCAATATTTTACATAACCACTAAAAAAAATGAAAACAAAACAAAAATTCTACTTAAATCAACTCACATGTATATGCCTTGTCTTGGAGAGAACTTTGATTTTTAAAGCTTGATATTGTTCTTGATTTGAACTTGGAAATTGAAATGAAAGAGGAAGAGAAAAGAAAGAAAGAAAAAGGAAAATTCGTATAAAGGAGATGGCTGCTCAAAAGGAGTCCAATCAAGCAAATTTAAGTCTCAAACCTATCTCTAATTGACTTTTAAGGCATATGCATCTTTAGTTTGCATTTGGGGTGTATTTGGGTCTCATTTAAGGCACATTTAGGCCTAATCACTAGCTTAACTAATAAGAATTTCTATCAACTAACCTTAAGCAAAACCAAAGTTGATTTTATAAATCTAAACTTAACTTAACACCTTAATGTGTAAAAGACACAATTAATAATTATACTACACACACATTAATACATATAAAATAAAAATATTAATTTCACTACATATGCAAAATAACATATTTAGACTATTACCAAGACAATTATCCTAAACATCATGCTCATTTAATTCAACACTTAAGATAAATACATAGAAATTAAATAGAATTTAAATTTAGATCATTTCAGATATCTTTGAATCTTTTAGCTTGGGCTTGTGTATTCGATCCAGGCGGCATCTCAAGTGGATCTACATTCCATCTCCTAGCCTTGCCTCCATCATTCCCTTCCTCTTAAAAAGGATATGTCCTCAAATCATCACTTGCATCAAAAGGACTTAAGTCAATGACATTAAAAGTAGCACTTACATTATACTCACCAGATAAATATAGCTTATAGGCATTGTTACTGATGCACTTGAGAACTTGAAAAGGACCATCGCCTCTTGGAAGCAACTTGGAATGTCTCTACGTATAAATCTTTCTTTGCGCATGTGTACCTAAACCTAATCTCCTAGTTTAAAAATTAATCGACGGCGCCCTTTGTTGGCTTGATTTGCATACTACTCTATCCTTCTCTTAATGTTAAGTTTTGCCTTCTCATGAATCTGCTTCACAAATTCTGCTTTCTTTTTGCCATCAAATTAACATGTTTAAACATAGGTAAATGAGATAAATCAAAAGAGTTAGCGAATTAAAACCATACACGATCTCCAAAGGTGAAAATTTAGTAGCAGAATGTATAGTACGATTATAAGCAAAATCTACATATGGTAAATAATCTTCCCATGTTTTAATGTTCTTTTTAATAATAGCCTTAACAAAGTAGACAAAGTCCTATTTACTATCTCGGTTTTGACCATCGGTTTATGGATGATAAGTAGTGGAAAATAATAACTTAGTTCCTAACTTACACACAAGGTCTTCTAAAAGTAACTCAAGAACTTAGCATCTCTATCTGACATAATCGTTTTAGGCATACCATGTAATCTCACAACTTTCCTAAAGAACAAATATGTAAGCATGAGAAGCATCATCTGTCTTATAGCATGGAATAAGATATGCCATCTTTGAAAACCTATCCACAACTAAAAAAACAGAATCCTTACTACGTTTACTCCTAGATAAACTTAACACAAAGTCCATAGAAATATCCACCCAAGGTTCAGTAGGAATAGGTTGTGGTGTGTAAAAGCCATGAGGTTGCACTCGAGATTTAGCTTACCTACATGTGATACACCTCTGACAAATTCTTTCAATGTCTTGCTCACATGAGGCTAATAAAAATATTCTTGAAAACTCCCAAGGTCTTAGCTACCCCAAACTGTCCAATCAACCTCCCACCATGAGATTCCTTCACTAATAACTCCCTAATGGAACAATAGGGAAAGAATAACTTATTTTCTCTAAATAAGTAACCATCATGTCTAAGAATTTACCACTACTGATTTTCACAACATGCATAATCTTCAGAAAAATCTTGGTCTAAAGAATAGAATTCTTCAATGTGTTCAAACTAAGTAATTTAGCATCAAGAGTGGAGATTAGCACATACCCGCGTGAAAGTGCATCGACAACGATGTTTTCCTTACCTTGCTTGTAGCAAATGACATAGGGAAATGTCTCTATGAATTCACCCATTGTGCATGCCTCTTGTTCAACTTGTGCTGGCCCTTCAAATGTTTCAATGACTCATGGTCGGTATGAATCCCAAACCCTTAGGCCAAAGGTTGTATTGCCAAGTTTCCAAAGCCCTGACTAATGCAAACATCTCCTTGTCATAAGTAGGATATTTCAAGCTTGCCCCACTAAGCTTTTTGCTGAAATATGCAATTGGTCGTCCTTCTTGCATCAGAATGGCTTCAATCCCTAAACTTGAAGCATCACATTCAATTTCAAAGGTTTTTGTAAAGTAGGGTAAAGTAAGAAAAGGAGCATGAGTTATGTATCTTTGATCAATTGGAATACTTTTTCTTGTTCCTCTCCCTACTTAAACCCAACATTTTCTTGATAACTTCGTTAAAGGTGTGGCTATGCTACTAAAGTCCTTCACAAACCGCCAATAAAAGCTAACAAGTCTATGGAAACTTTAAACATTACTCACACTGGTTAAACTTGGCCATTTTTGGATTGCATGAACCTTCTCCTCATTAACCTGTATTCCTTGTGCATTGACAACAAAACAAGAAACACAAGCTTATCTGTGCAAAATGTGCACTTCTTAAGATTAGCAAATAATCTTTCCTTTCAAAGTACATCTAAAACAGATTTCAAATGAGTCAAATAGTCATCAAGTTCATGCTATAAACGAAGATATTATCAAAATAGATAACCACAAATTATCCAATAAAACCATGCATGGTTCACTAATCACATAAAAGTATTAGGCGCATTGGTTAATCCAAAAGACATAACCAACCACTTATATAAACTATATTTTGTTTTAAATGCAGTTTTTCATTCATCTCCTTCTTTCATCTAATATGATGATATCACTTTTCTAATCTATTTTGGAAAATACACAAGATCCACATAACTCATCTAGCATATCATTAAGCAAAGAATGGGATGATGATACTTTACCATTATGTTGTTGATGGCTTGACAATCAACACACATTCTCCAAGACCCATCTTTCTTGGGCACTAAAATTACTGGAACAACGCATGGACTCATGCTTCCTCATATACCCCTTGTTCATTCAATTCACTAACCTGCTTTTGGAGTTCCTTTGTCTCCCAAGATTACTCTTATAACCTAGTCAATTTGGAATGGTTATGTCGGGTACAAAATCAATATGATGTTCAAATCAAGGTAATGATGGAGGCAAGGCTAGGAGATGGAATGTAAATCCACTTGAGATATTGCTTGGATCGAATATAGAGCCTTAGCTAAAAGATTCAAAGATGCACTTAATGGCTTAATCCAAGATGTTATAAATACGAGATCCACTTGCATAACACCAAGGATGCATTAAAGTTGATCCACGTACTCAGAGTTAACACGGGAATAGACTAAGACAAGTTACAAAGAACAAGCCCTAGCTAGCATAGTATCGTTAGCCTTCAGCCGGCTTACAACTTATACAGAATCATATTTTTACAGGCTGCCAGCTTAGAGATTTAGGTTTTCTTTAGCGATATACTTATTTTTAATTTATGCCTTTTGAGTTATCATGTATTAGTATTTATAGGCTTTTGCTTTTGCTTTTGCTCTTGAACATCGTATCTTGAATACAAATTTGAGAGTAATTTCTCTTTGGTTCTTGAAAGAACATTTGAACTTATCGTATATCAATGGCATTTAATCTTGACTTATCAATTGGATTTCCATCACCGATTGTAGTGTCCTCTCTATACCAAGGTCCTTACTTCAATATAACAATGGGTCGCAATTTCCATCCAATCTTGGAATTGATTTCTAGATTTAGGTATTAGGTTTCGTCACAAGTGTGTAGTTCGTATCACTTTGGTATCAAAGTCTAGGTTTGTTTAAACCTCGCTTATCCTTTCATTATAAAAAAATAAAAATTAAAAAAGGTTATGTCTTTTAGGGTTTTTGGGAGTCTTTAAACTTCTTCCTATTAGATTTCTTTGTGCTTCTTTGTTTTTGTTTGATTTGTTATTGAATTTGTGTTAGCTTCATATTAGTTGCTGGAAAAAAAAAAAAAAAGGAATTCATACAAAAAAAGGTATCATTTGATTGAATTTGGGAAAAGATTGGCTTTATTTGATTAGTTTCGAAGTACCATTGAAAAGTCTAATTGAATTCTGTGGGAAACACGATTGCTTTGAGTGAATCATTCTTTGAGTGGAAACACGTGAGGGATGATTCATGAGGTTTTCTTTATTATTACTAACCTTTCTTTTGTAGCAAAATGTTAAACAAAAGTGCATCTAAGGTGTAACGAGGGGAGTTGATACGAAGTTGATTTTGAAGGCTTTAATGATGGAGATGAAATAGATGTTTAGAGAAGAATTGGAACAACTCCATGAGAAAGTAGAATGGAGCTTAAGTAGTCACGAATCAATCCTCTATGTAGCATCTCAAGTGAATCTACATTATCTCCAACCTTGCCTCCATCAATATCTTTAATTAACTAAACTTAGTTAAATTATATATACATATGATTTGCATAATTAGTATGTGAAATGTGTTAGTATGGTTAGTTTTAGTCTTGTATTGTTTGTTGTTATATAATTTAAGCTATTTATTTGTTTGTCCGAAAAATTCCAAGCCCAAACAAATTTTAAGCCAAATCAAACCCTAACCCAAGCCCAAACACTAATTATAAGCCAAGTCAAGGCCTATTTCTTTCTCTTTATGCTTTCTCAAAATTCAAAATAAAAATAAGATAATTACAAGTGAAAAATTTGCAAAATCACAATCTAAAACAAATGAAAAACCAATACTCAAGTTCACAAAACAAACACAACAACTTCTCATCAAATTTCTACAAACCAACCTCTCAAAATTCTTATACAAAATTCACCTTCAAGTTAAAGCTATATAAGGTAAGGTGTTATATGTTTATGTGATCATTTATTCTTTTGTTTATTCATGAAGATGAAATCTCTTTTAATGTTTCCTTAATGAGTTAAATGTGTTATTGATGAATTATGTTAACCTATAGAACTAGATAGATTCTTAAAGTATGGTAGATTATATGGAATTGTTGAAGTTGTTTTAGAGAATGAATGAGTTGGTGTAATGTTTAAATGAGAAAGATGAAGTTAGGATAGTGGTTTGAATGATGTTAATGTGAAGTTTATACATATATGATGTTGTTAAGTTGGTGTAGCAAGTGTTTATAAGCTTAGAAAACAAAAGTTTGACGTTTAAGTGATGAATAAGGATGCTTTGTTTCGAAAATAAACATGAGGGGAAACACGAGGTGATGTTTTGGTTGTGTTTCTCATCGAGCGCTTGGAAGAACACTACTCGACGAGAAACACAAGCAAAACACAGCCATTTGTATTCAATCATGCTTCTCACTAGCTGGAAAATTAGTGGAAAATTTGTAACAATACGGTTGGAACATGACCAAGGGTATTACACCATGTTTCTCACTGATTTCTCAAGGAATTTGATCTTTAAGTGAAACACGGCTAGAACATGGGTTGTTCTATTGGCCCGTGTTTCTCTTTGGATGTTGAATGCTTATATAATGAGGAAATACGGCAAGAACACGACCACTTGTATCTAGTCATGCTTCTCTTTGATTTCTTAAGGAAATTGTATTTTTAAGAAACACGCTAGAACACGATATAACGTATTAAACCGTGCTTCTCTCTGAGTTTTATTTTGAACGAAACACCTTAAGAACATGGCAACTTGTTTTGAACATGTTTCTATTATGACAAAACATGAAGTGAAACACGACTGTATACCTTGTGTTCCTTCATAAAAAAAAATTAATTTCAAAATTTAAAATAATGTAATGTGTATACAAATATGTGTATAAATGTTAAGTTGGGATTTAATATGAGTTTTTTCATTTAAGATTATAGATGCTAAATAACTTAGTATTTATTATAATTAATGTTGAATGTGATATGAATTTAACTTCTCCATGTTATGGATTACCCTATCGATTTGAATTTGTTTGTTGATCATTTGCCTGATATATGACTATACAGGCATGCAGTAAGTTGGTTGATGGTTGATAAGATAAGTATATCTTAAATCGACCTTAATTAAAGATAATTTAAAAGTTGTTTGAATGGTTGTGTGTGTCTCGTTGAATCTGGTCCGAGGAGCAATAATCCAGTTAATGATGTTAACATGTTGTTAGGCTATTAGGCACCCTTGTCATGATGCAATGGCGCTTTATAAGTAGCTTAGCAGGTAATTGATAGGAGTAATGGTATTGGTATTAGTATAATGTTTACTTTTCTTAAAATGAAGTAATATGATTTAGTTCACATTTATGAGACTAGTTGAACAAGTGATATTATTGATTAAGTTAAGTAAATAAGAGAAACGGTCGTGAACCCTAGAGGATGTTACTTTTCTGTTCGGCTAATATAGGAGATATAGGTATTAGGTTACTTATAACAATCTCCTGAGCAGTTGCTGTTACTCAAGAAACCTAGATTCCCTCAGGATTATTCTGGAGTTTGAACACTCCAATGTTGATTTGTTTACTTAATCACAAAAATAAATTTATTGGTTTTTACATTGTGTTAGTTTAAGAATGTCTTGCCACTCTGTATTTACTTGTGTTACTGTGTACTAGGCCTTTGGCTTATGTTGCTTCTTCTAGGTGCTGTTGATGATGAGTATTATGATGATTTGGGATACGGAATGATTGGGAAGCATTTATGGACGAGTGGGATGATTAGAGACCTTATCTTCAAACAAATATGTTTTGAAAAGTTTTAGGAAAAGACAATTAAAGTTGAATATAACTTTTGATTGATTAGTTAAGCTTTGATTTGTAATAGGAGACTCAAAGTTTTCCTTTATGTTTTGATAAGCTTAAATTTTGTAAATCTTTTGAAGTGTCAATTTGTTGGCACTAATGTTATGTGTATATATGTAATGATAATCTATCCATGTTGAGTAGTTTCATGAAAATTTTTATAAAGTTATACCAAGTTAAGCAAATAGTCGACATGAACATTTTCTTTATAGATAACCTTACGTGTAATACTTAAGTATTACATGTGTCTAGAGGACTATGCATACTTAATCATAGGATTGGGTAGGCTGGGTCTTTACAATAGAAATATATAAAAGATCAAATGTTCAAAGAGAAAAGCACATAAACTTAAAAACATGCACGTGCGTGCGCACACATATACTCACACACTAGATTAAATAAAGAAGATAGGTAGCTAATAGGATGAAAACAATTCAAACTTATTGCCTTTCATTTTAATGTTTGAAAAATGGCATTGTCTATTCATTAAAATATTTTCCCATATTAATCAATCACCTAAAATAATACAATTAGGAATAGTCTAAATATATTTTAAAAAACTTTTGTAATAACTCGAAGCATGAAGGTTATTAGATTTATAGAACAAAAAAGGAGAGACAAATGAGGGATTTTAGATTCTAAGAATCATGATATATCATTAAAATTAATTTATTTGGAAGAAACTATAGATAATTATCTTGGTCCCATTATATCTTAATAACCTTTGTAAAACAAGCTTAATAGAATTGTAATGTTTTTTACAATCCTAAGAAATTATTTGTACTACCATGAAGTGCCATGATACAATAACTTATAAGTGAAATGTATTAGCAAAACCATCCTTCAAATTCCCACATAGTGCCCCCTTTATTCTTTCCATCATCATCCACCTCTTATTTCATAGTGGTATCTTAATATTCTAATATCTCTATTACAAAAATAAGCATATGAAAAAAAGTATCTCATGTGTATCTTAGAAGAAGTGTGTTTTGGTTCATTGCTACGCCATCAGTTTGGTGTTTTTTTGAATCATATTATTTATCAAGAAATAGATACTAATAAAAAAAAACAAATATATTTACTTATAAATATAACATATAGATCAGATGCAAATGAAAAATAAATAATCAAACAAGTCCGTCTTGTTTTGAGCCTACTAAGTCAAATCTTTTTAAACCATCCCAATAAATGAATTGCACTCAACAAACCTTGTCACCTAACCCAAGAGTCACTTCTAAATATATAATTTTTAGTTTCTTTACATTTTGCTCCATTACTAAGGTTTTTTAGATAAAGTTCAAGCATTTTGGACATCATTTACATGTTCATAATCCCTTATCATTACTCAAAGTGGTACCACTATTGTCAAGTACTCTCATAAAGCTAGAGCTAGAGGTGGAGACTTCATTTTGTTACAGCACCAGCCCGTACGTGTCACTTTAGGTTTGTCTAAATGATTTGGCCCTCTAAACTTATCTTAATCACATATGGAGAATACATATCACTTTACGTGCTCAATAGGCTTCATCATAACAGGAAAAAGTAAGCAAAAATTTTGAATTTTTTTTTTTTTTTTGAAAAAATAGAGGACTACAACAAAGGATCCATGTATGCCTTCAATTATTTATGATAGTTCAAGAGACTTTGTATTCAATGATCCCCCAAAAAAAGTACAATTTCACACCTTTGGAGGTATCAAAATGAGGAGAAATTCCATAAAAAAAATTATTTATTTTTTTGCAAATGACTATTTATTAATTGTGGATGCATCAAGTGATAAATTTAGGGGGCTAAATGAAATAGCCACATTCTGAAGAGTATATATATATATATATATATTTGAATTTTTTGATATAATTATGTAATGTGAAATGTGAATGAGCATGTGATAATATAAATTAGTGTTTGTGTTGAGTATGTGTTATTGAGTTTAGGTAGTATTAAGTTTTGTTGATACAAACTTGGATTTAAGATAAAAAATGGTAGAATTTTTTGCCTTAAAACCAAGCTTAAAAACACATGGTTTAGGCCCAAAAATCAAGCCTTGGCTCATGAAATTAAACACCCATGTGCAGTTGCCCCTAAAGTCTAAGTTTGGATAAGATTGAGCTCCTTTTTCTTGCCAAAACACACTTTCAAAATCAAACCCAAAATTCATACGAATTTTCTCTTCTTCTTTTTCAAACTTTGCTCTTTTGTCTCTCTTTGTATTGCACTCCATAACCTTAACAAGGACAAGTCTTAGGCTCTAGTGTCTTCCATCAAACCAAAGCTTCCTAAGGTAAGTTTATGCATGTTTGAAAACTCATTTGCTTGTTTAAGTTTCTCCAAACATGTGAGTTTTATGTTATCATGAATATGCATCTTGAAATGAGTTCTTGCGGAGTTGCATATGTTATTTGTAGATGAGGTAGGATTTTGATGATATATGAGTTATTGGTATGTGCTAAATAGGTAATAAGGAGTGTTGAAATGAATGAAGTGGAGAATGGGAATGCGTAGGGTTGAGATAATTAGAGAAGAATGGATTGGCTAAATGAAGGGTTGAATGTGGAATTTGTTTGAAATGGTAAATATAGATGTTTGATGAGTTTTAAGTGAGGATTATGTGTGTTAAAAGAAGTTAGAATACAAATAGGTTGAAGTTTGATGTTGAAAACGTGTTTGAAGGAAGTTTAGAAATGAAAAATGTGATAAAAAGTTATGTTTTCAAAACAGGGAGGTCTGCAATTTTTTGAAAATCTGTGCTGCATTATACGCCTCCTCAATATCGCCGGCGTAGAGGTCAACACTGTTAGCGTACACAGCAACACTGCTAGTGTTAGGAGTATTTACGGGCATGGACCGACCTCGTGGAATGCTCGGATTATTGGATAAAATTTAGTTGCAGTCTACATTGGCTTAACGTCATTGGTGTAGACCATAACATTGACAGCGTTTTGGTTAATGCTGCTAGCGATGGCAAGCATAGAATTTTTAGTGTAGACTACACCACCTTAACGCCATCGGTGTTAGAGGCTGACGTATCCCCTGTAGTTTTCCATTTTCAAAACTTCTTCAAACCATTTCTTCAGCTTGTTAATTTGTCTTGTGAGAATTTTATGAGTTTGTTTGATGTATAAATATTATGTTATGATCTTGTATAAAAAGTATTAGAGTTTCTTGACCTTAAAGCTTAAAGTTATTTACGTTTTATATTTAGTTTAGGATTAGTAGTGTTGATATGAGTTGAAATTCTTGTAATAGTGATAGATCCTGAGTTAATCACCACCTTTGATTCTTGATTTGACTCAAGTACGCAATAACATGCTTTATTCTTTGCTTAGGATAGGCATACTTTAATTTTACTTTAATTTAAGAAAACTTAAGAATTGCTTGTATGATTGTCTTTTGTGTTGTTAAATCTGGTTTAGAGAACGACACCCTGCTCAAATTGGGGGCATGGTAGTTTAGGTGCTTAGACTACCCTGTCATGATACAATGACTTTTATAAGTGGTTCAATGGGTAGTCGATAGGATATTTGATATCGGTATAATATTTATTTATTCTTAAAAGGATGTAATATGGTTTAATTCAATGTTTATGGAAACACTTGAATTAAGTGATATTTTAGATTAAGTTAAGTAAAGTCGAGAAATGGCTAAGCACCCTAAATGAGATTACTTATTCGTTATTGGATAGATTTATCTAGAAGATATAAGTATCCGAGCTATTTATATCAATCCTCTGAGATCGAGATCGTTACTCAGGTTCCTCAAAATACCCCTGTTGTCCGGAGTTTTAAATACTCCAGTGTTGTTGGCTTATTAAAGATTATCTAATAATTTAATGGTTATGGCATTTGCATGTAGCCTAAGCTTGTATGCCATCAAGCTTATGTTTTCGTTACTTGTGTACTGAGCCTTTGGCTCATATTTTATTAATTTCAGGTGGTGATGACAGTGATAAGTTTTATGCGAGTATGGGCTATGATACAGACTTTGAGGACTTTCTAAATGATTTGAAGGATTAGGTATGGACCAAAGACTTTGATGGATTTCCTTTTGTAATAGACTAGCTTAATGTATCTTTGGATATATGTAATAGATGTTATAGCTTTGTCTATCTTTTATGCCTTTTGTATAAGACTTGTTATTAGCCTTTATTTGTAATATCTATACTTAACTATGTATGTTTTAAGTTTATATCTTTTATGAAATGTGACGATGATGATGTTATATTTTTCTTAAAAGTTTTAAAAGTCAATAGTTTTCAAATTTGTTCTTTTGAAGATTTACACAAACAATTATTCAAACACTTCTTTAAGGATATCATTACATATAATAATGCAGGTTATAAGTGGTTGGGGAGCCATATTCACTTGTTTTAATTATAGAGGTGATGTTGGGTCTTTACACTAAAATATATTTTGGATCTTTGCTATGAGGCTTTTGGTCAAAAAGTTAATTTTCAAAAGTCTTCCATGTTTTTCAACAATTACACTCTTAGAAATGTTAGAGAAGGTGGTAAGAGGATCTTTAATATTTTGCTAAAAGACAAACCTAGAAGATATTTAGGTCTCTCTAGTGAACATGGACGATCTAAAAGAGAGTCGTCAACGTTTATAAAATACAAGATCTATCCTAAAATCTAGGGATGATAATGTAAATTTCCCTAGCAAGGTGGTAAAGAAGTTTTGATGAGGTCAGTGGCATTTGCTGTTCTAGCTTATGCCACAAGCATTTTTCTTTTTCCTTTAGTTTGGTGTAATGAAGTCACGAGTATCATTACGAGATTTTTGCGGGGTAATGAATCCGATTTTCATTTTGATTTTCAAGAATACTCACCTTAAACATGTTTCACAATTCACATCAATTACCTTGTCTAGTTATTTCAAAAATCACAACCAATAGTGTTCAACCAATGCTTAGTTATATTATATTATATTTTCATATCAAAGTGTCATCATCTCTAGTAGACACATTAAGATATTATAGTAAGAGAAGTCTTTATCATCTTAAACTTATAGATTCTTTTAAAGAAAAGTATAGATATTCCTTGAAAGTGAAGATAACCAATGCATATAATAAGATGAAATGGTCTTTGTTGGAGAAAAATAATAATAATGAATTTAAGTTTCAATAATATTTTAGACATTATATTATATATTGTATCATGCTGTATTGTACCAGATTTTTTCAATCACTTATAATCTCATGTGAAATGGTAGAAGAATTGAAAAAATTGTGCCTACTAGAGAAGTTCAATAGTAAGATCGAAATTCTGCATATTTATTCTTTCATAAATTGATTCATTATATATGATGGTTCAGGTAGAGCATATTAGAAATTTTAAGAGAGCGAAGATTAAAAAAAAAAGAGAGGAGATAACTGACTCATTTATTCTTTGTTGATGACTTCTTTTTTTTTTATTCACGCAATAGTTAGTAATCTTTTCAAAGTAAAAGAAGTAATTATGTCAAGTTCCAGGTCAATTACTAAAAATCTTTATCATTTTCAATGAGAATAATCTCCTAACCTAGTGAAAGTGGAATGTGTGGGAATTTTCAACATTAAGTTGATAAATTAGCTAGCGAAAAGGAGGTTTTTGGTAAAGGGAGGAAATGAGTAATAATAAATTTTGCAGCTTTGCAATCATTGTTTATATTATGAGTGTATTTAAATTTTCTTGGAATCAATGAAAAGAGTGACAAATATGATTATTACATCTTGGTATATTTTTTATTTGTATTTGTATTTATATCTGTATTTATATGATCTATAACTATATGTTAATCTATTTATGAGTAAAAATGTTTGTTTTTCATCTATATCTATTTCTTAATGAACATCTGTTTAAAACCATTTGTGTATTAGTTGCATGCTAACGACACAAACAGACCCAAAATGGAAACTCATTGGAAGAAATAGGAATTAAAAAAAGAAAAAAAATCCAAACTAAAGAGCTTAGGAGGACATTGTTTTGGAGATTCATTGAATTTTCATAAGACATTGTTGGGTTCATTAGCATGTAGAACTTTCGCCCATCGTAACAGTGTTTCGTTTAAGGTCTTGAAATCATTTACTTCCGTTGAATTGAATTTCCTAAATTAGAAAAAAGGAGGGAGAGTATTTTGGTTATGGCATAATATTTAAACTAATAAACTTGATTAAGTGGAAAACTTATTTTAAGTTCAATTAATCCATTTATATCTAAAATAAACTAATTATACCTCAAAGTATGGCAATGAACCTAAATTAATTCCCTATTAGGTCTGCGCTCACATTATAACCTATTATTTATACCTATTTAATACTAATTAGTTCTTAGTATCAAATTATTTAATTATTTAACTTAAGATTAATAAGAAAAAATATTAATTTCATCTAATTCATATATATTTAATTAGATTTAATTTTTACTTATTTCTTACAATTCATTACAAGTTTAATTCAACACGTGACTCAAATATATCAAAACAGTTCACCTACTTTTAGACTGGTTCTCAACACTAAATTTGTATACAAACTTCATGTCCTATTGATTTACATGTTTCTAAGTTGGTTCAATTCATTTGGATCAATTTAATATGGTATTAATTTGAATTACCTTGAAACTAGATTAAAACAAAGGAAACAACACCAATGACCGATTGATTCAACTCAATTTAAGGCTGATTTGGATTTATTCTCTTCTGGTTTGGTTCACCTATGTAAACTAGACCTCTAGATCTATCTAGATGACACACTCTTAGTTTAAAACAAGAAGGAAGTCGAACTGGTTCATCCTCATACACTCATGCCATAAACCCAGTTAAAACCTTATTTTTGCTCTATTTTGTTGTTTGTATTATAGTCCTACCGATTTCCACCAATCAATAGCCTAGAAAACATGTTTTAGTCAAATATATTCATCCTATTGTTATTTAGATTAAATTTTATCTATGTATAACATCAAAAGGTCAATTAAAGACATCAATATTTCCTTGATTTCAGTTGTTTCAGTCAAGCTATTCATGCATGTATCATTGTATGAACCTATCTCCGATCATATAATCATTAATCAAAACTCACAATCATAAGAACTCAATATCAGTTCATCGTAACAACATATATTGATGTTGGAATCACTTACCTAAGAGAAGTAAATAATAAGAACTCTACTATTCTTCCACTTCCACTTAGGCATGTAAGTTGTGGAAGCTACAATCCTCTTCCCAATCTCTTTTGCTCCTAAGTCTTGTTTTTCCTATTAATTAAAAGTTTAGATTAGTCGGAAAAACTAGAGAACTGAATATTGGAAATAGATCTTACCTTGTCTTGTTGATAGAGTGTTGTAGAATGCAAGAGAGTAGGTTTTAGACCTAAGTTCTAGAAAAGGAAAGGGGACTTGAAGAGGAAGATTGGTAGAGAGAGAAATGACTTGTGGAAGAAGTTTAATAATCTATGAGAGAAATTTGAGAGAGAGAGGTTTGATTATTTTCTTGACAATGAAAAGTGAGAGAAGAGAGTAATTTGGTCTATTGTATGTGTTTAGGTAGTTTACAAATGTATATTATATGTTTGAGAATGTAAAGATAGTAATCCCCTTGGATTTAATACTCCTATGATTATATTATGATTATTTGATTAAATTTCTAATTTATTTTAATTATCCTCATATTACATATTTTCAAGTATTTATTGTTTGTTTTTCGTAGTAAATTTTAATTACTCTTTAATTATTATTATTATTATTATTATTATTATTATTATTTCAACCTTCCCCATAAAAGAAATTTCATTGTTAAAATTTACTTCGTAACTTGAAAAGATATGAATATATCTATTTCATAGGTACCCTGGTAAGAACTATATAAGGTAAGGAGAACTGGACAATAAAATCGCGATTTATGTGTGTGTGTAAATTCCGCGTTCCTCTCAGGCGACAAACAGACCATACTCAAACTTTGTATCACGTTTATTACACATGTGATTTGTATATAAATTTCGATATCTTATTTCATAGATGCAATTTTACAACATAATTTTAGTAATTATTTTCATTCGGTTTGTAAATTGGTAATCTTTTTTATGTCAACCCTAAACATGTATTAGGCTCTTTTTGTATCATGTTTGGTATTTATGGTTCTGAAAAAGTAACTTTGTACAAGACAAGATACTACATTTTGACCATTGTACCCTTACATTATAATATATTTATTTAATTAATCTTTGCATTTTTTAATAAATACATTTTTAAGGAGATTTATTTATGTACACAATTAAATTAATAACATATAATATCAAACAAAAAGCCATAATTTTACTATGTTATTTTTTCCACAAAAATTTGCTACAAAATTAAAATATTAAATATTCATATTATATATTAATTAGCTTAATATTTAATAAAGATAAATTAGTCAAATCGATACTATGAATATTAAACTAATCAATTACATAACAATTCAAGTATATCTAAATCAATATTAATTATTATACTAATAGTAAATACTAATGAGGTTAGAATAATTAATAATTATACATATAGTGAGTACTATATCAATAAACACTAAAAACGGTTGTCTAGCGTTAAAAAAACAAAAGAAAGTACATAAAGAAAAACACCATTTAAAAATGGAGCATATCTACTACTCCAATATGGTTCAGAAACTCAAGTTATTAGAACAAAGTCCATTTATTTAAAGGCAAATACTTATATAGTTAAACTGAAAAAGAAAAATAAAAAAAGAAAACAACTCAAAAGCTATTTGCAATAGCATTAGTGAACTTGTCTATTATTTTTCTACACAAAACAATCAATCACATGTGATGAACTACAAAAAAGATTCAAAAATGGGGAAAATTTTCCAGAAGTTGGACATTACAACAGAATGGAAATATCCTCCCTTGGAACCCACGTTGACTCGTATGTTTCTTTTCCTAAATTTAAAACAAATCTTCTTTTAGAACAGTTCACTTGCTTCTGCTATTGCTAGTTGGACCATATATATACCTACACAAAGGTATTAAAAAATGAGGGCTACTACAGTATACAGGAACTATATGAATTTAATTGTGTGGTATGCCCATAACCATCCGCAATCAATTTTTGTCGCTTTTCACATGCATGCAAAACCAGCTGTCTGAAAGGAGAATACAATTATGGTTTAAATTAGACCTTGTATCTATTGCTCAAGGTCCCATACATGAACTTTGGCAATATAAGTGCATTTTAAAAGGGATGCAACCAGCAATTTTTATTAGCTGTTTGTCTTTAAACTAAGCTGAAAAGCTTACAAGATGGTTGACCACTAGTTGCTTAGAAGACCATTAGCATCCAAGAATCCTCTTTCAGGAAACATGAATCTATCACCAGATACTTGTTTCTTAATGGCTCAGATACTTGTTTTAATGACTCGTTCACTTCGCTGAATGAATAAGACTGTAATGGAATTCTTATTACGGAAGAATATAATAGAGCTGTAATATGATTTTTCTTTACTAATTTTTTATTTAAATGACGTTATTATAAAAAAATACAATTCTAGCATTGAATTGATATTCATAAGTTTGAATGAAGAATAACTATTCAATGTTTTGTGTAATAGAGATTTATCGTGGAATCACTATTTAGTGAACTAAACGTCGTAATAGCTATTCGTAAGAAATAAGACTGTAATGGAATTGTAATTACAACGAAGCAAACGAGCAGTAATTTTCACATCTAGACAAAGAAGCTTGGAATTAGCTATCTTCCTGTATTCCTCTCTTTCAAACTTCCCAAATTATAAACAATTACCATGATATTGCTTCCACTGTCTTTGGATACAGAGTGAAGTACTTGAATTGCTAAAGTTTAAAAAATGGAGAGATACTCATTCATCTACTAAGTTACCCAAGGTCTCAACATAACCCTACAAACAAACTAATAAGGAATTTAAAAAAAGAGAGTGTGCATAGAAAAGGAGAAAATCGAATCCAATATCTAAGAACACCTAACAAGACATCAAAACTAACTGCAATCACCAAACTAGAAAATTAGTCAATTATATAGCCAAATTAGTGTATACATTAAAGTTGTTGGGAGTTAATTTATGATTAGTTTCTACTAGCATGTCTTATTATTTCATTCAAGCATTTCTCACTTACATACCAGAAAAGAAAAGGGTAAAGGAAAAGAACTTAATACAGATTTATGCCACATAAAGCATCCATGCTTCAAGTCTCCACAATATATCATATTAATGCCTTCATGTCCTTAAAGTAAATAAGAGCATGTGCATGCCACTAACTTAATGCATGGTTTCTTGGTAAATTTATTGAATTAATTTAAATTAAAAAAATGGAAAGACGAAGAAAGCAGAAAGTACTCTTATCTACCACGTATCCTCAGCTGCTGGAAATTCTATACAGCATTACACTCAATCAGATATATATTTCCACTAATGATTAGACATAATTTCTCTAGCAAAAAAAATGATCAATAAAGAAGTCTCAGATTCAAGTAGGAAATCATGGAGAGGAGTTTAGAAACAAGCATCGATCGTAGATCTCACTAAGAATATGGAATTTAATCCTACCCATTAATGTCAAAGCCTCTTTAGCTAAATCTCATAGATCTGTTTTTGTCACACATTCACATGATGGCTTCCACGTGAACAGAAGAGCTAACTGTGATATAATTTTAAAAAAGGGACCAAATTAATAATCCTTTTACCTTATAAGAAGGCCACAAGGAGGACAACAAGAACACATAAAACTCAATGCCAGTACCATACCAATACATTGCTGTCTTGGCTTTCAAAGTAGAACTAACATTTCCTCTATCTTTAACATAAAATATTATTTTAAAATATACCACAACATGCAAAAGTAATCATGGGTATTTTGGTTGCTCTATGCAATAAAGATGGGCCTTTTCATTCATAAAGTGGGTTTTTTTGTGCCATTAATGTATTACAAATAACAAATTAAAAGATGATCTTTATCACATTTCAACCAAAAAAAAAATATCAGTTATGTCCCATTTGAAGCTTGGAAACAACTAATATGAATTCAAAGAAAATATGAAAACAACTTCATGCTTCTTTCACTCAATGACCATATTTTCCATTGCACAAGATACAAAGTTGAACAATTGAAATGACCCTTTCGAAATATAAAAAAATAGATCAGGTTTGAAAGAAGAAGTACAATGGAGAAAGCATCAGAAAACTACTGAATTCTTAAATGCAAGACTTACACCTCCTATCCTTCAACATTTAGACATGACACAACACACTTTGTCCACAATTCAGGTAAAACACACCGGCACAACTTCTTGCATTCCAAATCCTCATTTGAATGGTTCATTGAAATTTTCTAAGTTATAAAACAACACAATGCGTATAAATAAGCAAACTAATATACAATTACACAATAAACAGGAAAACTTCTGCACACTAAGAAAACTCTTATACAAGATCACATTAAGAACAAGGTGCCAAAACTTATATACTTCAAATCTTGCTTCAAACAATATATATGTATAGAATTACATTGTAATCCGTATTAAGCACATGATTAGAAATTTTAGCTTGATATGATTGCAACCTATCCAAAGTTGACTGGATTTTATCTTTAACTAGATCAAAACACCTTCAAGCCCCTTATCCTCAAGAAAGCTTACCTTGCAAAGCTACACTCATATATCACATACATATAACAAGTTTATCCTTAGGTTTCTATTTTTTAAAATGAAGTAGTTAAAACAACATTGCATTAGCTACCTATGAAGGCTGGTAGGATTTTTCAAGGAGAAAATCGATCTCCTCCATATGTTCTCGATTCTTCTATATATTCTCTTCAATCTTGTGAGTTGCACTCCCATTCACTTCTTCAATCAACTCTCACTCTCCTAAAAAGAAATTGAATAGTCAAATCACATGCAAAAATGACAGGATCAGTGTCAATCTTAATCTTGATATCTATACCCTGTTCAGGAGGGAAATTGAATATGTACCTGAATTTCACATGGCGTAATTTTTAGTAGTTATTAAAAATTAATAGCAAGATCTTAAGGAAGTAATAGCGCATGTCTGAAAAACTTCCCCAAAGATATTAACTATTACTCGTATGGGTAAGTATAAACATATTGAAAATGAATAAAATATATATAACAAATTATTATAATAATAATAGTCGTACTAATAAATTATATTGTAACAATCAGTATTATCTTAATATATAGAATTATATAACCAATAAGATTAATTTTGTTATATAACGCTATTATAGTTAAATAATACTCAATATTAAAATATTATGTCCATATGAAAATTATTTACGATGAGTTAATAAGTAGATATATAAGATCATGTCATTACAATTATAAGTTATTATATTATAACTACATTACCATAAACCCCTGAAATTTATTAATTACCAATCTATGAAATTGATTTAATCCAAAATTCAATTGCCACTTCTAAACTGTAGTCACCGAACTTTGATTCAATTTAGCAACCCAAGGATTTCATGAATTATGTTGAGAATCAAACTGAGCATTTAGAAATAGGTCTTGTACCATAGACAACCTTAGACCCAAGCAGTTAGGAACATTAGTTTATTTAGACAATAACTGTGAATTGAGTAACTAAAAACTTGAGTAAACCTTAAAATCTTGAATTAGTATTTAATTTGATTAATTTAGTTTGTTTCTTCCTTTCTCTTCCCAATTCTATTCTCTAAATTTCCTATATGAAATGGGCATATTGAGCCCTCACTCCAAATCAAACTCACATAGTGTAACTTGATTACTTCCCTCTATCCTATTCCACCAATAATAAATCTTCACATGAACCAATGGTGAAGTTAGCAAGACAAGGCACTCTAGAACCTACAACAACACCCATAAAACCATCATCAACACATAATTTTTGTTTTAATTAGGATCACCCAGGAGCATAGAGGAGCGCCCAAGTTGCTAACCTTAGAGCTCCAGCATAGCCAGAGTACGTAGGAGCGCCAGACAAGATCCAATATCAACGGTCGCAGGGCCAACACCGATTCACATGAGAGCCAATGTCGAAGCAGCTGTGGAGCCTCATGAGAGCCAATAGAGCTTATTAGAGCCAACATTAGATCACGTAGGAGCACCCAGATTAGAGTCAACAGCAACAAACCACGACAGCTGTTTATGTGTGTCAATGACAGTAGGGAATAAGGTTCCTTAGTAAATCAAATTATCGCTGCCTTAGCCATGAGAATTACGAGAAGCAAAGTGTCAAAATGGGAGCGACACAACGCATTCACCCCCATCAAATCACGTTGGAATCTTGTATGGAGATTCTGTAACCGATGCTGATATTCAATTCCTGCAAGTTCTACCACGAATCTTGTGCGTTGAAGGGAGCACCTGTCAAGATAGGAAGTGTCACTTGTGCATCTAGATTCAAATCTGTCCTTTGTTGGCAACAACAAAACGGATCCCTCGACAGTTGCCTAGTGGAGGCGATGACAGCAATCAGCCCCTTCACCCCTATCGAATCCCCACGATCAAGGATTAAAGGCTGTCAACAACACCTTTTGAGAACTGCAAATTTTATTAACTATCCTTCGTGATTACCAGAATGCCACGGTGAAGTGAGGAGGGATTTAGGATTAGAGACAGCTGTTGAATGCATTAGAAAATTAGCAAATCTGCTTTCAAGGACCAGATGAACACCGCTGCACACTCTCACCAACTCAGCTCTAAAACAAATTGAGTAGCTGTCAAACTCTTGATTAGCCATCCAACACCTTCACATGTATCACTTGAGCTGTCACGACGGAGTAACTGGAGGAAGAGAGTTCATGACAGCTGTTCAAGTGGCAACAACTTGAAGACTTTTGCCCATCATTCAAACAACCAGCCAGCCGCACCCTCACAATTCCCTAAATAAAGATTCTCGGATGTTATAACAAAACATCAGTTCTTTGGTCGACAGAAACCACCGCTGTTTCTCCCATCAAAAACAAGAACAGACAGGTGTCAAGCCATGGACTTGCAGCAAGCTATTGTACTACACCAAGCTCAACCAACATGATAAACGCAGATTTCCTTCCTATGAATCTTTGAACATCATAAGCGGCTAATACCTGTCACCGCTACTCTTCATGTCAACAGTTGTCCATCAACATTGATGACAAAAAGTTATCTTTTCTTCCTTTCAATCGCACACATTGACCTAGTCTATTTTTGCATATATGAACTCTAGCCTTCGTAATATGTTTGTTACACTTCCTATCTCTGGCAGGTCACGGCCAATTTAAGGAAATCTTAGCTACTTGACAGGTGTGGAAATATGTAACAAACCAAGGAACGCAAGTGACAACTCAACCTTAAGATTCCCATGCTCTGTTATAACTACAACCACTTCACATCACAAGTTTCCACAACTAACCGCCTCTGTTCATTTTGGCTGTCCACCGACTTAACCCACCACATGTTGATGTTGAATGAAATGGGTTACTGGTTCTTCTTAATTTGCCGCTTCAGCTGTTTCCTTCCTTTCCTTCCTTTACTGCCACAATTAAAACAATAGACCATTGCTGATATTTTTCCCACCGATCAGCACTCTCACAAACATCCCCTGCTACTTCTTCTATTTCTATGTTCTGCTATTTGGATTTTATTTTGTCTCCGTTCTTTTTGCCAACAAGTCCTTAGCCGCTAGAGAAAAATAACCCACCTAAGCAACATGAAATAAATACAACAGCAAAGCATATTGAAGGTTGTACATGTGTGTAATCAATCCAAGGAAATATCCTTTCTCAAAGCCTCCAACTTCACCACCATTTGACCTTCCAAATTTCCAATTCCTCCACGTCAATTATTCACTAATGTTCCATACATTTTCTGCACCTTCTTTTGCTGATCTTGAACTAAGTAACAATACATGTACCTTCTTTTTCAACTCTCTTTGTTGCAATTTTCAGTCGTAATGTTAGCAACAACCAGCTCCCAAGAATTTCTCTAATCAGCCACGACAACACTAATTATGAATGAATAAATGACTGCTGTTGCTTCTTTTCTCCCAAAAGATCATAAAAGATATTTTGGCTACATAGAAAAGCATGATGCCATGACAATAAGGTCTAAACAGACTCATGGCATGCTCTCGTGATCAGTGCAAATGATGCCATTCGAACTTTAAAACACTCTAGTTGAAATCACTGATGTCCTCCTTTGTCTATATTGTATTGCTGCGTAGGTACCAAACTGTTCGATTCCCCCAAATGACCTCAGGTTATAAACCTCTGCCTTCCTCCATCTTCTTAACCGTTAATCCACTACTAGAAAACTTGAACTCAACCACCATTATCCTACTTTAATTCCTCTAGCCTACTCCATCGCTATACTCTTCGATCCAATCACATACACGCGCTGGTAGCTTGGACTATTGTAAAGTGGATGAATCCTTACATGTTTTCTAAATAGCATTAGGAAGAAGGAAGCAACCTACTACTTTTGGATCGTAAAGCTTAAAGAAGAAGGAGCGTCGAGATATATAGGTCATTGAGTAGTTAATCCTAGGTTTTAGCATTAGTGCTCTAAGTGAGTAGCATTTCATTTGAAGTCAACTAATAACTAAGTTATGAAATACACCATTAAAATTCATGGCTAACTACAATAATATGATTTTATGACTTCTCTTTTAGAAAAACTAATTATACCATCAAAAAGTACTTGAAAAAATGAGCGAAGTCTACTATTCATTTGCTTAAAACGGATTAAAAATGAAAAAGTTATATATGATTAAAATTTAGGCTTTAGAATTTTAGAAAACTTAAAAGCTTCTGTAACTTACTTACCTAAATAGCTTCTAAAGCCATTTCCTAGGATAATCTTTCGATTTTCTACTGCAGGTGAATCTGACTTTGATAATGATTTATCTGAAGATTATTATGACACCAAAGAGAAATGGACAAGTGAGTATACATCCTATAATGAATCTCTCTATATTTGCTTGTGCTTGTAATGTAGTGCATTTATAATTACATTAATAATCTAATGCATATGGGGTTAGGTTATGCTTGTGCCTGCTTTATGTTTGAATTGCGATGTCAAGACACAATAACTTATCTAAACAAGTTAGATATGTGATTAAATAGTACAACAATATTATGAATTTCAGTAAAATTTTATGATCACAAAGCACAACTGAACTTAAACCATATTAAGCTAAAATTGACAAATGAATCATGCATAACATAACATACTGCATTGTTAGAGGCCATCACGGCCTATAATGAATTGGATAGGTTGCAAGCATGGGTAGCCTTAACGGACCATGGGCCCTATCCCTGACAGTTGAAGAACTAAAAAGTACTTAGGGGTACGGCTTACTATCTGGGGCCATGCCAGTCCATTACTTGAATGCAAACCTACTTCGGGATTATGTTATAATATATTTATATATATATATATATATATATTTGAACTCTATGATATGTGTACAGCTAGACAGATCTTTTGAAAGTTTAGGTTCTAAAGCCAAGGTTTCATGGGAATTGATAGTAGTGGAACCTTCTTAACCCCTATCACGAAGGGCGTAAATCTGTTCTATATATGGTTATTGGTGGACCGTATGTATTTGCTCATTTTTTTGTTTGCATTGCATATACTTATTTAATAACTTGTTTGATATTACTTGAATGGTATGGAGTGAGGATTATACTTATTTGTTCATTTTCTTGTTGGCATTACATATGCTTATTTAATAACTTGTTTGATATTGCTTGAATGGTATGGAGTGAGGATTATACTTATTTGCTCATTTTCTTGTTTGCATTGCATATGCTTATTTAATCACTTGTTTGATATATCTTTAAATGGTATGGAGTGAGGATTATACTTCATTGAGTTGTGGTTGCTCACTCTCCAACAGTTTGTTTTGTAGGTTAGTTGAAAGCTGGGAATGGGTTAGGATATGAGTGCAGAGTGTGCCAAAGATCATATTTCATATGTTAAGTAGCAGATTAGAAACTTGTATTGCTGAACTTAGTTTGAGGGCTGTAATTTGAAATTGAAGCTTTCTTTCTTAAACTTAGCCAGTATTTCTCTTAAACCTAGGTTCACCTTATCTTGTTGTTTGGTAGGATATCCAAATCTCTGTGATCCTCATGGTTTGTAGAATATTGGTATCCTTAACTATTTTTATAAATATATGTATGTATAACATAGTGAGTGTATAATTAATTAGAGTCTTGTAAATTCTGACTTGCAAGACAGTCCTCATATTACAGGTGCACACGTGATATGGTGACTTTAGGAAAATTCTACTAGGCCCCTTTTAGGTCGTGACAGAATAAAACAAAGTTTTTTTTTTTTTTTAGCATTTAACAACTAAAAGCACATAACATCTTATCATTAATACATCAACTGCAAAATAAATGAAAAAGATAACTAGAAGAGGAACCCAAAAGCATCCCGAAACCAAGCGTTGAAGGCTTTATTTTGATTTTTTCCATTCACATCTAGATGTCTACAAAATTTCAACTGGATCTAAGAGTGAATAAACCCAATCACCATATAAAAGATTACCATTCATTTCTCCATAAATGGACATTTACATATGGAGGAGCTAATGGATAGGGGAAATCAAATAAAAAGAGACTAAAGCATTCACGACCTTTAGATTTAGCACCAACAACTTTTGCTAAGGAAAATCACAAAGTATAACAACAGAATGATCAAATATAGTTCTTATTGTATTATATATAAATTTAGATAAACTAGTTAAATATAATGTTCATGTATCCAAGAACAAAATAACCGAGACAGACGATTTACCGGGTAACTTCATCTACTGAAGACTTTCTGATCAAACATTTATTTATTTATTTGTTGGTAGGTTGAGGGATGGGTTGTTTGGGGGGTAGGGGGTTGTTATGTATGTTTCATAACTTTAAAGTAGATTAAGATAAATGGATAACAAGTAATTGAGGCAACTTACTCTGGGACTATTTATATAATCGATGGATGGTGTGATCTAGTGCAATATATATTTTCTCAAGAAAGCTAAGAAGTGAATCCGTTTCATCCCCCCGGAAGATCAACCTATAACAAAGTACAAAAAAGATAATAATAATAAAAAAAAAGAATAAAAAATGCAGAAAAATGCCAAATCACCATTTGAAAATTGCCAGTAAACTATTTAAGCTAGTGTTGTTAGTGTAATTATTTGAGTATCTAAAACAATATGGTCAAAACTGGCAGTAAAATCACATCCAAGGCAAAAATGAAAAGGTATGTATCATCTAACTACAACAAAAAGGGGGTCAAATTGTTTGTCCGAATATAATTTCATATTAGTCTTTTCTCATAGACAATATGACTTAGAATAATTAGTTAATGACGATGCAACTGCCATAATAACCTCATAGAGATAAAAGAACAAACATGGATATTTCCTTTAACACTTCCTAAAGGTACTTCCACTTCAACTAGCATATCCGATTTTCAGTTTCCAGTAAAAGCACTATCTAGTATCTAACCATCAAATTGGCATGTGTTGTTATTATTATTATTTTTTTATTACTATTTTTGGTCTTATGAAACACATCCAAAATAAAAAACTAACAGGAGAAAACAAAAAAAAATATTTAGTATTTTTGTCAAAAAAACCCATTTACTGAAATTATTTTAATTAAATCAATTGCTTAAAAAGGATAAACCAACATGCATGATGATGAGAATCTTAAAAAAAAATTATTTACTAAAATTGGAATGGGTTAAAACCGTACTTTTTACTCTTAACCCCCACCTCCAAACCTCTCTCTCCCAACCTGCGTCTAAATACCTATTTTTCACTCTCAACTCACCTCTGCCTTTACCTCCAAACGATATTTTTCACTCACTCTCTCTCGATGGTTTCTTTTTCTATTCCAAATCCAAGGCTGGCTAGATTAGAAGAAACCATCCTGAAAGATACAGAGATGATACGCAATTTAAAAGCAAAACATTTCAAATTGTAACCAAAACTTTGTTTTCCATGCGGTTATTCTTTCCTCATCTCTGTCTAGTGTTAAATGCAAGATGTGGCCCATGATGTTCCTGTTATCTTTGCCAGCCTGCTTAATCAACATGGTGAAATGACCTAGATTTCAATTTTATTCAAATTCCATGTGTTTAAGTATTTATTTTAAAATGTTGAATTGAATGAGCATGGTTATGTTGTTAATAGTTTAAGATATATGATTATGCATATGTATATGTTGACATTAATATTTTGTTCTATATGCATTAATGTGTGTGTAATGAAATTATTAATGTTGTCTTTTGCACATTAAGATGTTGAGTTAAGTTAGATTAATAAATCAACTATAATTTCACTTAAGTTAGTTGATTGAGTTTCTAGTAATTAAGTAGCATTTATGCCCTAAATGTAAGCCAAATGAGACCCAAATTAAAGCCAAATGCAACCTAAGTTAATATATGCATTAAGGGATAAATTTGGAATGTGTTAAAGTCAAAATTAAGTTAATTTGACTACTTTTTGGGGCAGCTCAAAATTTTATCCGAATTTTCCTTTTCTTCTTCCTTTTCTTTTCTTCTTCCATTTCCCTCTCCATTTCCAATTTCAAGCTTAAATTAAGGGCAATAGCAAGCTTTGGAAAACAAGCTCTCTCCAAGGCAAAGCATTTACATGTGAGTGGATTTAATTGTGATCATTGTTTTGTTTTCCTTTCTTGTAGTAGTTGTAGGGTTATTGGATGAATTAAGTTCAATGTTGGTCAAATTGTTTGTTCATGCTTTGTATGAGTTATGAATGAGTTATAGGAGTATGTGAGTTTGTGCATGCATGGTTGAAGTGATATGAAGTGTGGGGAGTAAGTGAAGAGAAATTGTGTAGAGAAACCTAGATTGGTTTGATGTGGAGTTGAAGTGTTTAATTGTGTTGAATTCTTGTTTTTAAGTTGATAGGATTGAGTAGTGTATGTAGGAGTGAGTATATGAAGTGGGAAGTGTAGTTGAGGAAAGTTTTGAAGTGTTTTAAGATATAATTTTCAAAGTTGAAAAACAGGGGATTTGAATTCTCACGTTTAAGCTTGTTTTTAAAACGTACGCCGGCATCTGGGGATTTTACGCCGCCGGCGTAGAGGCGGTGTTGAAAGCCCATAGAATTGATTTTCCTAACGCCGTTTGCAACGCCGCCGGCTTTTATCCTAAGGATTTGCCAGTGTTTGTTCTTCATAACGTACGCCGGCAATTCGAGTTTCTACGCCGCCGGTGTAGAGGCGGTGTTGATAATCCACAGAACCAAATTTCTTAAAGCCGACTGAACGCCGTCGGCTTTCGCTAGGAAGTCAGCGGCGTTCTTTCTTCCATATTGTACGCTGGCTTCTGGGAATCAACGCCGCCGGCGTATGGTGCAAAGGCTGACGGCGTACACCTTGAACGCTACTAGTGTTGGCAGTGTGCTTTTTCAGAACATTGAACACCGGCTCAACGCCGCCGGCGTTGAGTACCGGCGTATCCCCTGTGTTTTTGAATTTTAAGATCTTTTTCTAAAAATTTTCCAAAGTTGTTATTTGAGCAATTAAGTGTTTATTAAGCAATTTAGGATATTATAGGACGTTTAAATGTTTATTCGTGACTTTGTATTCAATGAAATCTATAATTATTAAGTTATTGATTATTGTGATATTTCTATTACAGTTAAGGATTCTTCGGTTAGTTCATCACCGAGAGATCCTAGTTCTATACTAACGGGTTCAGGTACGCAATAACTTGTTTGATGTTTGCTAGGACCAGACATTTCTAATTTGACATAAATTGATTCGGCTTAACAATTGAATGAATTGGATGTCTATTACGCTGTTTAACCTGGTCCGAGGAGCAGCAAACCTGTCATGATGCAATGACATGTTAGCTAGGCGCTTAACCAAGTCATGATGCAATGACTTTACCATGATGCAATGGTACGCTATGATGCAATAGCGATTCTTTTGGTTAAGTGGGTAGCCGATAGGGGGGAATTGTATATGTGTAACGTTTGCTTAAACTTAGGCGGAAATACCATGATTTAGTTCAAGGTTTATGGGAACTTGTGAACTAGGCTCATGTTATGGACTGAGTTTAAGTAGAGTCGGGCAACGGCTTTTAAACCCTAAATGAAGCTATTATCTTCATGAAATAGATATAGGAGATATAAGTATTCAGACCGCTTATATCAACCCCCAGAGCAGCTGCTGTTACTCAGGATCCCTGTATTCCCGAAGTGTGACCGGGGTTTGAATACCCTCTTGTTGATTTGTGAATCAAAATGTAATAAAGATAATCACTTGTTCTATGGTGCATTACATGAATTGGATGACTTGTTATGCATTGGTTATTGTGTACTGGGCCTCTGGCTCACTTTTGCTGCTTTGCAGGTATTGGAGACGAGTATTACGATGGCTTGGGCTATGGGTCCGATTTTGAAAGATTTCTGGACGAGTGGGATGAATAGGATCCGATTACCCGGGACTTTTAGAAGACTTTTTGTTTAGGGAAAGGCTATTATAGAAGGCTTGTTAGTTAAGCCAAATTCTTTTTGTAATGACCTTAAGATCCTTTAGGATTCTCATGTTTTGAGAAAACATGTATCATGTAATTTTGTAGTGTCATGTATTGACACAAAGCAATGTTTATATGATGTAAATTTATGTATAGATTGCTTTTGTTAGCAATTTTGTTTTGTGTAAAAGTTCTTTACAAAGTATAGTGATTTTGATCAAACAATTTTCATAAACTGTTAGTTTTAGGACAACCTTACATATAATGTGAAAACGTTATATGTGGTTGGGGATTCGGTAATCTAAATCTCAGGATTTAGAGGAACAGGTCTTTACACATGGTATCATTTTACGTCTCCATAGGGAACATAATAGCCTACTCAGTGCTACTTGTCTGCATTAGAAAAGACCTCCAGTTGCTTCAGGCTAGCATTCAATCTGATAATCCAGATGATTATATCGATTATGCAGAATGCAGACACAAAGTGGGTTTTGATTTTTAATTGGGGCCTTTTTGAATTTTAAGTACGGAAGTAGATGCGTTCGGAAAGAAAATATGCGACAACATCTTTAGTGTATTTATAAAGAATGTGTCGTCTAGGTTAGCGCCTTCAATGCAAATACACTAAAGGCGTAATCTCATGAATGGTAGTAGTGAAGGTGTCATCATTGATAACGCCTTTAGTGTATTTGTAAAGAAGGTCCTATCTGGTAATAGTAAAGGTGCTGATGGCGCCTTCACTAATTACCCTACAAAATCACAAAAAATCTCAATAAGTTTTATCTAATTTCAATATGTGTGCGTTCATCCAAAAAATCGGCATGTGTTAAAACCCTATTTTTTACTCTTAAACCATGAATCCAAACTCTCTCTTTCCAAACCGCGTCCAAACACCTATTTTTCACTCTTAACCCACCTCTGCCTCCATGTCTTAACCCTATTTTTCATTCACTCTCTCTCTCTCGATGGCTTCTTCTTCTGTTCTAAATCCAAAGGTAGATAGATTAGAAGAAACCATCCTGAAAGATATAGAGATGATAAGCAATTTAGAAGCAAAAGCATTTCAAATTGTTAGCGAAAAATTTGTTTTCCAGTAGGTTATTCTTTCTTCGTCTCTATCCAGTGTTAAATGCAAGATGTGGCCTGTACCGTTCCTGTTATCTTTATCGGTCTACTTATTCAACATGGTGTCATTTTACATCTCCATAGGGAACACAATGGCCTTCTCAGTGCTACTTGACCACGCTAGAAAAGACCTCCAGTTGCTTCAAGCTAACATTCAACCCGATAATCTAGATGATTATGCGGGTTTTGGTTCCTAACTGGAGCCTTTTTAAATATTTAGTACAAAAAAATACATTCGGAAAGAAAATATGCGATGGGCGTTGTGATTGATAGCATCTTTTGTGTATTTGTAAAGAAGGCGTTGTTAGCGCCTTCAATGCAAATACACTAAAGGTGCCATCTCTACAATGGTAATAGTGAAAGTGTCGTAATTGACAGCGCCTTTAGTGTATTTTTAAGGAAGGCACCATCTTTGTCGACACCTTCAATACAAATACACTAAAGGCACCATCCCAAATGGCACCTTCAATGGTAATAGTAAAGGCGCCACCAATTGCCCTATAAAATCACCAAAAATTTCAATAAGTTTTATCCAATTTTACAATATGAGTGCATTCATTCAAAAAACCAGCAAAATTTCTAATCTAAATTCTCAATAAACCTACAATTCATCACATCCATGATCAATCCACACAACAAGCCTTCAATACATCATACATCATTCCATATTATCTTAACTCTACAATTAAATCTTAAGACCAACTCCTGTCAAATCATCATATCCCCAACACAACTCTATTGAATTCAATCACAAGACAATGTAAATAGGATAATCTTATAACTAAACACCATCCACAAAACTAAAATAAAGTTTAATACAAAACATATACAAGTGTACTTGTTGTTTAGATAAGAAGACGTATAAATATAACAATAAGTTCAATAATACAATCTATCTTCACTTCCTTGAGTATCTTTAGATCCCTCGAGTAATACTTGATGCAATGGTTCGTTGACCCTGCACTTGATTGGATGACCCCTTGTTTAAAGCCGCTAGTGGATTTAAATTAAGCTACTTAACTAGGCTTGCTTGGGGAGGGAGAGGTTCACCTAAACTAAGAGTACTGTGTCAATCCTTCACCCATGTCTTGATCATCAATAGTACACCTCCTCTATGGTATGGGTAGAGTAAGATTTAAAGATGTACCACACTTCATGTATGGAGTGTGGCATGATTTAGAGCCAGAAGCAAATAAAGGTAGTACTGAAGAAGTATTGTGCTGTCCACGAGATATATGGGAATAGACAATATGGTGCTCCTGATCCGAATCCTCATCATCATCTTCCCTAACTTCACCTTCCTCAGGTGACGCATGTCGGTATTTAGGATATAGATGATCGAGGACTTCATGCTTATCCACTCTCTCTATAGCTGCATTTGTAATGATGTAAATTCTAGGGATGTTAGGTATCAATTGTATACGGTGGAGGTAATTGGCCTACAAAATAATTTGAAAAACATAAAGTTAGAATATGAAAGGAAACACTATCTTGTGGGTCTATACCAAATGGATCCTCAATAGGGACTAGATAGCTTTTGTAAATGAGCAATTGGTGAAGGTCTTACCTTATCCCTCCAGACAGCTGATGAACGATTCCTCTCCTGCCGTGTAAGTATAGAAGGATCAACTGGTCCTAGATCCATGTGTCTTGAACATGAAAGGAACATCGTTAGTGCAAAGATATATAATGAAATGCAATAAAAAACATAATTATGATGATCATCATGTAAAACCAAACATATGCAAAACCTATCCACATTTTCCCTCTCTCTTATTGCCAACCCCGCCTATTATGCACTTCCTATCTACATAGGTGTACATAACCTGGTTAGGTCGCTCTCTGTAGTCCATTTCCATCTTATATCACTTAGTCCTAAGCTTGCCTCTTGGGCAAATAGTTTCTAGGTTGGGAGTATGAAAGGAAAGTTGGTTGGGCTAGGCTAGTTAAGATCATCACCAAATGGGAAAAAGTTGGTTCGATAGTATTATACTTGATTGGTCCACCTATACCATGGACCTACAAAGGAAGTCCAGTCAACGTTAGTGTGTCTTATCGCTACCATCTTATGTGAACATAGCAAGCGGTAAATTTGCCGTTTGTTGCATGTGCAACTTTGCTTGGAAAAATCAACCTTATGTGTGTGATCCCCCCATCTAAGATGACCTTTCTCTCACCAAGCACCAGTTCACACCTCAAACAGTCCTATGCCCCTATTGAAATTGGTGACATGATGCGAGCTGGCTCTGAAAGACCACAAATCCATTTTTTTTCCTTACATATGTTGTGAATACCTCTCCGCCTTTATGGCATTGGTTGCAACATTGAGTCTCTCCTCCTAGTACATGACACAATTATAGAATATTTTCTTAACTCAACTTCAAAGTTATTCCGATCAATACCAATCTTCTCACATATCAATTCCTTAAATTGTTCAAAATTCACATCTGTTATAACCTTCACTTTACCAATTAGAGGTTTGCCATATTGCGGTAGATGATAAAACCTTACATGGTTATCAATTCCTTAAATAGATGATAAACCTTACATGGTTGGCCATTTCAAACCTAGCAACAACAAAACTACAAATGTTAATGATACTGCTCGCAAATTAAATTGCAGAAAACATCTTCGATCGCTTATACTTTAATGATGCTGACTCCATAACCTTAAATTTTGACCAACGGGCTACCTATATGTAATTGAGGCATTTCATCGAGCGCCTTCACTATATCTACTATTTTTGAATGAACTAAAACAAATTGGCAAATGTAACTACACAAACATTACCTAAAGTTCACATGCTACTTCTATTGCATGTAACATCCTAAAAACATCCTTCAAAATTCAATAATTTGGACAATTGTAAACAACCACACATCTCCAACATTTAAACTAATTTTTTTAAAGCAGCAAAATCTAGTTATTTCAAAGAAAAAAACTGGCATTATACATTACCTAATGTTGGAAGATCGGATTTGCAATTAAAATGGCTGATTTGGTGCTCCAAGGGGGGTACTATCGGTGGGTTTAAGGCTAATTTTGTTTTGAGGAAAAGAAGAGGGGATGGGTAAATAATGGGGTCGTTTGGGTTTTTAATTCTAGGGGAGTTGTAGTGAAGGCACAGTTAGGGACGGTACCTTTAGTATTTGCCTTGAAGGCACCAACTCAGATGATACCTTCTTCACACCGAACAAGAAATGTGCCGTGAA
Organism: Combretum micranthum; assembly: GCA_024138025.1. Taxonomy (NCBI): domain Eukaryota; kingdom Viridiplantae; phylum Streptophyta; class Magnoliopsida; order Myrtales; family Combretaceae; genus Combretum; species Combretum micranthum. The sequence goes on from JAMXBD010000130.1 coordinate 742,141, forward strand.
AGGTGCTTACTGTATAAATTCAAAGGTGCTATCTTTGACAGAGCCTTCATAGCCCCTCCCCCATATTTTCTTTCCAAAGGCGCCTATTTCCATATTAACAATTTCAAATAGCCCCAATCAGGAACCAAGACTGCATAAGGTATGGAATCAATTAAATGTAAGTAAGAAGAAAAAAAAATATATTGCTTCAGTTTTACGTTGCTCTTTATTTTTAACGTTGTGATAATATTTGCCTGTTCAATACTTCTTTGCTACAATTAGATATTTTCTTTGCTATAATTAGGACATATGTTAATTTCCAACCATAGTCAAAGTCGCAAGTTATACTTTTTGGTTTTGGAACATATTCCTAATTGGAAGTTCTTACATGAATGAATTTCATCTCCATGGTTGCCTTAAGTCCGTTTCTACAAGTTTCGCAAATCAGATTTTGCATCAGAGTTGCTAGCAAATAGCACTTTATAGTGTTATGTGTTTGAATTTGAGATATAAGATTACTTGAAGACAAGCAATGATCTAAGTTAGAGGTATTTGATAAATGTGCATTTTTACACGTTTATCCTACATTTAATAGCATAATGTCATGCATTTCATATGGATTTCACTATGAATTCTAAAGGAAATATGTGATCTTAAAGCAATTGCAGAAATTAAGAAAAAAAAATTAAAAAGTAGACTTAAAATCTATAATTATCCATTAGAAGCACTTGATGGATGTGTAGGAGTTGTGTTTGTCTTTGTGAGCTATTATCTCTTGCTAAAATCTCGTAAACACTATGTGAATATGGTAATGTAACTTATTGAACTTAGGACATGAGTTAATTTCCAACTATAGTCAAAGTTGCAAGTTGTACTTTTTGGTTTTGGTACATATGTCTAATTGGAAGTTTTTGCATGAGTGAATTTTAGCTCATATGGTTATCTTGAGTCAATTTCTACAAGTTTCACAAATCAGATTTTGCATAAGAGTTGCTAGCAAATAGCACTTTATGCTTGATCTGTTCCTTTAAGTCATAGCTATGAAGTGCTATTAGTGACATGAATACATCAGGACTGTTAATAGGATTTCACGTAGTTTGAAGAATGCAATGTACACATCCTAGAGAATACATTTAGACATTTCTAGCATTTTCTAAAGCAAAATGGAGATCATTAATTAAAGACAAAAAAATTGCATACTTATAGATAAGTCAGCAACTAAACTACCCATCAGGGGAGTCTAAATTAGAAGCCGAGGGCATGCTGTGCTCCTTATTTTCGGCATCAATATCAATTGATTGTTGAATTACTTCAATTGTTTTTTCCACTCTATCAATCTCATGGGAAACCTTCTCCAGCAAGTCTTCTAAAGCAATGGCAAAAGACAAATGCCTACTAGAAACTTTGGCTATAGTTTTGGTCATTTGTGTGGCTTCAATCACTTCGGTCGATGCCATTAGGGAAACCAAGGGCTCAGATTCTATGGCAATGCCATCAACTAGCTTTGGCAGATATGGTGATTATTTCTCTACTTTCTCTTTTGCTAAAGTGGTATCTCCATTATGCATATGAATACCAATATGTGATTCATCTGAAACACTAGATGTTCTCTTAACTTGATCTGCTTTAGTGTCATTAGATTCTGCTTCTAGAGTTATTGAACATTCCGAAGGCTTTAGTTCTAAGCTACTCTTGATTTGCACATCGTTGACTTCTACTACAATTCAACCATGTGTGCTTGTTGTTCAGCAGCTAATGGTGATGATTTAGAATTCATTTCCTATATGTCTAGAGCTATAGAATCTCTTATTGTAATTGAATTAGTAACTAAAACTTCTACATCCCTCTCTACTTTTGAGTCTTTGGTTTTGCTTCAATATGTAATGATTTAGCTAGGCCTACATTTGACAATCTATCATGTTCCACCCCTTCCTTCTCTCGACTTTTGATGGATAGCCTAGATATCCACCTTCTTTTTCCTCACCTTTAGATGTATACCTTAGAGAATCACCCTTTTCTTCCTCAACTTTGAACAGATGCTCTAGAGTCTCACCTTTCTTTCCCACAATTTTAACAAATGTGATAGGGATCCAGATTAGCTTGATGGATGAGATAGGCTCCCATCTCCTCTTTGACCCATCAAAGCCATGACATGTTTAAATAATGCTTCAGTGTTAGGTGCTGCTGGTCACATATATGAACCTATCGAATATATAGGAAAATGTAAACCTAGTTATCAGCTAAACTCTATAATAGCTGATAGAGTACAACACTTGTGATGTAGAACAGTAAAAGGTATTTCAAGATTTCATCTAAAGAGAGACTGCATACAATTTTATCTCATGAAGCATAGATTATGATGCTATGTACTGACCCTACAACAACAGTGTTGATTCCAAATGGCCTTCCCAAATTGCACACTGTAAATGTGCCTCCCTGTAATATGAAATATGAACATGCATCAAACCAATCATGAAAATCCTAGTAAAAAGCATGATTTTTTTGTCCAAAACCATAAATACTGACCTCATAATCTTTAGGTCTCAAGCTATTCTTTTTAGCTTTTTGAGCCTATTGCTTGACCTCTTTAGAAATGGTAGACAAGCCTTTCTTATTGGCTTCTAGCAACAATTGAACGTATTCCAATCATCTGAAACACCACAAGCAAATAAACTACAACACAAAATAACCACATCCTTATCATGACAATGGGAAGGAGGATCACCTTAATGACAAGAACAAAAAGCCTATTGTCTGTCTGTGCTGCCACTTGATATTTATACTATGATACATGGGTATAAAGGCAAGAGTAATAAGTGCATAACTTATTAATGAAGAATAAAATTTAACTTAGAAATAGTTCTTACTGTTGGATGTAATCATCAGTCCATGAGCTATTGCATTGTAAATCTTTCCATAGAGCTAATGCTATAGACTGCAAGGCACTTGTGTGAAAATCTATTTGTAGCAAAGAGACAGTTGATACAAGGATGTGTTTTAGAGATTACCAAGGATATTATCATTGAAGACCGAAAGGACAAAATAGGAAGATAGCAAAACATTCTTGAGGACAAACACCTTAAAAAACTAACTAGGAGTATGAGTAGGATAAACTGTATGAAAATAGGAGAAGTGTAAATCACTTTTTAGTAGAATAACATGAGAAATGCTTACCTTAATTACAAGAACATTAACAAATAACCGCTTTCCTCTTAAGCTCTCTTGCAATGAATTGATCGGCTTCGCAAGTTACATGTAAATTATATAATATATTTGATTGGTCAAAACATTGCCATAGCAAAAAATAACTTCTCCTTACCTCATTAGCTTGTCAACACATGTATCCACTGTCAAGTAGAAATGAGGTACTGTTTGCTTTGAGAATAGCAACCTTGAAGCAGTTATCTATTAAACAAAGCTTGAAGTTAAAATGAAAAAGAATACTTGCTTTGGGGGAAAAAGTTCACAAAGGCAAAATGCTATTGTTACTTTTGTGGGAAAACGAATCAAGAGATGTTTTTTCAAAATTTTTCAAGAATAACTTAAATCTCTTAGGAAATTCAAGCTGCACAAGTGAAAAAAATTTGAGGAAAAGACTCACAACAACTCATTGACAGGAGATTGTAAAAGATAACAGCAACACATCAAGCAATCAATTAGTCAATTAATGAAGAGGACAAAATGATAGCTTATTAAATATAGAGGTCATGTAGCAGATTTAAGTAACTAATTATCAAAATAGAATAATCTTGCATTTGTATATGTATGTATGTCTACCTTCCACAAATAGCTAGCAAAAACACTAGTTACATTACTTGTCATGGACCACAAGATAAGCTAGTAGGAAGGTTTCTTCTTATGGCACAAACAATATAAGAGGCTGTTGAAATTGCTAGGTGATTGATTCATATGCTAATGACCATAATGTGGATGCTTTATTTACTTTCCTAATTTGAGAATGTGGGATGTCTGTATAATCCAAGACTGATAGAATTTCAATCTTGGGCTTGGTGGTAGTTATAGGAACTTCCTTGCCATGAGAAGCTATTCCCCAGTATGAACTTTGCAAGAAGCATAAGAAAGCTTCAACACACAACAAGATTTATTAGGTTCATGGTGTCCACTTCATAACACTACAAACAATCAACCAACAATAGCTAACACCTACTTGACATGAATCTGGTAGATAAGAAAGATAAAGAAAGAAAAGTACCTCTCCAACTTTGATTTCCTTTATTTATCTCCTTTTATGATTTTAGTGAGATATACTTCCTCCATACACTCCATCTCTGCAATGGTTTTATCCTAAAAGCAACTTACCAGTCAATTTGTAACCATAAATGGATTACAAGACCAACAGTAATACTTATGAACACAATATTAACAAATCATACTGTTTCCACTTTGCTGAGCACTTCACTAGGAGACACCTTTTCACCCTCCTTTTTGAACCATCTCGCAATTTTTCCCTATATTTTATAGAGAAATAAAATAAAGGTGTAATTTAATGACAAGAACTTATGGAATGCCACTTTGGTTATGAAGGCATATGCCTTTTTATAGTAGGCAAAAGAGAAGGCATGTCGATCTCTTGATGTAGAGGTTTTTGGTTTACATAACTCGCATTCTAAAGATGCAATTTTCAAGGTATGTTTTTATAATCAATTTGACATAAATCCTATCTTAGCAATTATTTCTTTTAAGAGGTTAGGCTGACCTTAGACTTAATAGCCATGTGATAAAATAAAGCAACACCAAAAGAGGCTTGTTGGTGTGCACATCTGCAAGAGGCTATGTATACATAAATAACTATATATATATGTACACTCCGTATACTGAATCTCTCAACTAATTATTAATTGCAAAAATTATTTACCTACAAAACCATAAATAGGCTAGACATTAGGCTGGCCATCTCAAGTCTAGCCTAATATGCATATAACCTTGTTTGCTTTAATAATGTTAATAAAATCAATAGCACGTTTTGTTTAATACAAATTCCTCTTCAAAAAAAATAAAGATATGAATGAATCAAAGTAAAAGATCCTTAAACAAGAGGGGTGAAGCTTGCATAATAGTTGAAAAATAATTCTTTATGATTAATGTAATTTCGACAATTTCTATCATTTTGTAATAGTTGTTAAATTTTCTTGCTTTATACAACATTATCCAATATTAAGCTACAAATGCACCAAAAAATTGCTTTTCTTTTCTTACACCAAGATATTCAAATGAAAAATTGCATAGTAAAAAATTTCAACCACCCTTGCTTTATCTCGAGATGCTAGAATTGATATAAAACACAAAAACCAAATGAATTTGATCACCATATTGCTAATCAACTAGGGCCCATTGACAAGCTCATTGTTTGGATCTGCAACATGTAAGGAAGTGGCCTTGTACAAACCAAGAGTCACCCAGAAGGACATACCTAATGTACAAGCAGATTTACTTGGTCTTCATACATCTCTTTCAAGTTAATGATATCAGCTTGTAGCTCTTCCAGCTAGACATAATAAACACTTTCAAACATCAGGACTAATTCTAGAAGGTATGAAATACCATGAATGGCTAAAAAGCATCACAAAATAGCAAAATGAATACATTAGGACTGTTAGTAGGATTTCTCATAGTTTGAAGAATGCAATGTGCATGCTTAAAAATACATTTGGCACATCTAGCATTTTTCATAGAAAAATGAGGCATTAATTAAAGACAAAAAACCACATATCATAGAGAAGTCAGCATAAACTACCCATAGGAGCGTCTAAATTAGAAACTGAGGGCATGTTGTGCTTATGCTCCTTACTGCCAGCATTAATATACTTGATTGCTAAATTACTTCAATTCTTTTCTACACTATCAATCTCATGGGAAACCTTCTCCAGCAAGTCTTTAAAGCAACTGCAGAAGATGAAAGCCCACTAGAAACTTCAGCTATATTTTCGATCATTTGTGTGGCTTCAATCACTTCGATTGATGCCATTAGGAAACCAGAGGCTTAGATTTTGTGGTAATGCCGTAGCTAGTTATGGCTGATATGGTGATTAGTTCTCTACTTTCTCTTCTGCTAAAGCGGTATCTCCATTGTGCATATGAACACTAGTATGTGATTCATCTGAAACACTAGATGTTCTCTCAACTTGATCTGCTTTGGTTGTCACCAGATTCTACTTTCGAGTTGTTGAACATTTTGAAGGCTCCAATTCTAAGCAACTCTTAGGTTGCACATCACTGACTTCTGCTATAATGTTAACCATGTGAGTTTGTTGTTTAGCAGCTGATGGTAATGATTAAGAATTCATTTCCTTGATGTTTTGAGCTATAGAATCTCTTTAAGTAATTGAATCAGTAACTAGAAATTTCATACCCTCTCCAATTTAGAGTCTGTTTTTTTTCTTCAACATGTAACGATTTATCTATACTTACATCTGGTAATCTGTCATATTCCACCCTTTCCTTCTCCTTAACTTTTGATGGATCGCTTGGAGATCTACTTTCTTTTTCCTCATCTATAGATAGATGCCTTGGAGAATCACCTTCCTCTCCCTCAACTTTGAATAGATGCTCTAGAGTCTTGCTTTTCTTTCCATGGTTTTAGACAAATGAAGCAGAGATCCAGATTGGTTTAATGGGTGAGATGGGCTTCCATCTCCTCTTTGACCCATCAAAGCCATGACAGTGTTAAATAATGCTTAGTGCTAGGTGCTGCTAGCTACATATCTGAGCCTATCAGATATATGAGCAAATGTAAAACTATTATAAGCCAAACTTCATATCAAGTGATAGAGTACAACACTGTGCTGTAGAACTATAAAAGGTCTTTAAAGATTTCATCTATGTTCAGCCTAAGAAAAATTATAATCACCATAAATAACTTTACGCAAGACAACTGAGCTAAGTGGTAAGCTAACCTATGTTGCTACGATCCGAAGACCTCTCATAATCATTCAGTAGGTAGAAGTGAAAGGCGGTGCATACAAAGGGAAGGACATGATCAACACAAACTGATGACTCATGCTTACTAGGAATTCATAATTGAAGACCAATAGAACTAGACATGTATCTATTACTACAAGTTGGTTTTATACAAAAACTCTAACAAGGTATCACATCATAAATATCAATGGCAAACTTCATTATACAAATTCTCATCTACATTCCACATTACTAAACTAAGATTACCACAATTAGCCATTGTGCAAGATACATTTTTCTCTACTCACTTTCTCTTGTACTGACGCATTTAAGCTAAGTCCTATGCTAATGTGACCAAACATGTATGTGCAAGTGTTTTTTTTTTTTTGGGAAATGTCATATATGTATGTGCAAGTTGATGTTGTATCAAATCTATAAGATTAGAGCAAGAAATTCTAACTTCAACCCAGCATCCTATCAATAAAACAATCATGAAGAGAATTATTGGATTACAAGTATAAAGGCATAAATGTATTCACTAAATTAAATTTCATAAAGTTTATTAATTATACAAGTAAGTTAGGACAAATGCAACTCAAACTCAAAGCTCTCTAACTTCAACTACAATATACAAGCCACAGAAACATAATACATTAACCAAAAACATGAACACTTCCTAGCAATCTTATCTAACAGATGAAAGCAAATTCTACAAAGTAAACTATTCACCATCCACATTACATTAAAAAAAAATACAATTAGTGAGAAAAGGAAATACATCATCTACCATATATTTTCCTTGGATGAAGAATCCAACAGCTTCTCTAAAACCTTACATGTTTCTTTCATCACATTACAAAGTAACTTTCATTAAGTTTTGTCAAGATTGGATTTTGATTTTCGGTTTGATTTCCTTTAATCCAATTTACATCAAACCTTAACCCATTTGACATAAATACTCGACAAAGAATTAAAAGAAATTTCTAATTTTGAAATATTTTAGAGTTGCCACTCGATTGAAATTGAGTAAAATCTAAATTAGGACCAATTGGTAGGTTGATCGTAGTTTTTACTACTAATCTACAAAAAATTACTTTTTAAAATTATAATAAAAAATTCACAAGCTTAGGGCTATCTTATTAAAACCTAAATGGTTACCAATTTTAACTTTCGATTATGAATTGTTCCTTAAAATATCTTAAAAAACAATCCTAATGATATTTACAAATTATCTACTTTCTATTCCTATTTTATCATAAATTACAAGATTACCTAAGTACACTTTCCAATTTTATTAAGATTTACGTGATGAATTAAGTGGATCAAATCTTACAAAAAAGTAGTTTAACATTCATATGTAATAAATTAGGAAACCACGTTTACATGGAGTAATTTTTCATTTTATCAAAACTTACAAGATATGTCAATTGAATCATATTTTACAAAATAGACGGCTAATTTCTAAGTGTAATAAGTTGGGAAAATACATCTGCATCATATTTACAAAAATAGATTTTCCTTTTTTTAGAGTCGTTCAGTAAATGCCTATGTATCTCCTATTCGGGACCAAACGATATGTAATTCTTTCTAGTTTTGTAAAATTTTATTTGTTGATTGATTTTAACATGGTCTATGGTTTTTTTTTTAATTCGATTAACTTTTATCCATGAAAAATAATATGATGCCTATAATCGCAAGTCTACTTTTAAAACTCTAAATGCAAATCCCTTAAATTTTGAAAAAAAGAAAAAAATGCCAATTAACAATTTTTCTTTATGAAAATGTGACATAGATGGCAAAACAAATTTGCATGCAATATGATTTAAATATGACCAATGTGCTAATTTTAAAAATCATGATTTTTATTATTAAAATGCAATTTTCATGGAAATTTCATTTTAGGGAAATATGTTGTACGAATGACTAAAGAATTGGTATATGTAAAAAACATGACACTTGTGATCATATGTAAGTTATCATACCATAAATTCATGATTATTACCACAGTAACACTAACACATAACTTGCAATGAAACTTGTTAGCAACCGAATTAACCAAATGGAAAAAAAGTGAATAAATAAAATAATGTATGTATGTATAGATAATCAAATCACAAGGAGAATAATCTAATAATAATAGCAAGATGGCAAGGATAGACATATGATAACCTGGAAAAGCGAAAGCTCAATTACTTTATGATGCCCCAAATTGAATCAAGGCATGTACAATCACCTAATACTTTATGTATTATATGCACATGCTTCCTTATAAAGATATATTTACTGAAATTGCTATCTGATTTTAAATTTTGAAATCGTTTAGTTAGATTTTTCAAACAACTGGATTTAGAGGGGTAAAATCAAACTCTATAAAAATATTTCTAGCTTCTACTCGTGCAAGTAGAAGAACTTTCACTGAAACAAAGCTTTAAAAGCTTATTTACAAAACATGTGGGCTTCTTAACCAAGCTTTATACAAAAAAAAAAAAAAATACAGACTCTAGAAGATAAATCTAGCTCTTAAAAAAACAAAGCAAAATAAAATAAAATAAAACAAAACTAGCCAATGATCCTAAATCCACTACACTCTTTAATAAGTTCTTTTTGCTTAATCCCATACCCGAGACAACATCATCATCATCTTCAAAACCATCATCAACGTCATCATCATGACTTAGAGAGAAAAAAATAATGAGCTAAAGCCTAGTACGACAGCAACACAATCACACACGAAATGTCACAACATGCTAAACTAATGCAATGCAATAACAACAACATGTTATTATCTTTGAATTAAGCAAAACAAACATCACCGAAGCACTCATACTCCGAAACAAGCCTTTGGAAATTTAGGAGTCCTAAGTAACAATAGTTGCTCAGAGGGTTTATGTAGGCAGTCTAAATACCTATATCTCTTAAATCTAACCGAAAATGAGTAAGTAGTCTCATGTACAGGTCACAGTCGTTACACATCTTTACTTATCTTAGTTTATAGCATCACTTAGTTCAAACGGTCCCATAAACATGAACTAAATCATGTTACTTCATCTTAAGCTCAAGCAAATGTCATGCCAATATCATTTGCCCCGTCAGCTATCCACTAAGTCACTTATGAATGTCACTGCAACATTGTGGGGTTGGCTTAAGCGCCTGAACTATAGTGTCGGGTCCGGATAAGTTGTCACTCCTTGGACCAAATAAAACGACATATGCACAAGCAACACTCGTTATTTAAGTCGTCTTTAAGTTTTAGTTCATTAGGAATGCCTATTCTAACAAACAACAAGCATGTCACTACGTACCTTTCCTATTTAGACTCCATACAGAAATACAAGGTAGATCAAAATTCATGTTAGAATATAAATAAGGTATTTATGTTTGTAGATTCAAAAATTAAACTCTTATAAGCAATTAATTAGTTATCCATTTATATCAAACTCATTTTAAAACCTATTTAATCAAACACTAATTAGAAACCCCGCCATGGCTGTGAAAATCATCATACTAAGATACAAATAGTTCTTCATTGTCTGTCAAAATATTTCTTTTCTCTTTATTTATAGTCATTTATTATAAAAAAATTATCAAAACATTCATTTTCAAAAATACTCATTTCCAAAGCAAGTATATATTTGAAACAACATATTCCCTATATTATTCATGGTTTGTCCTAACATATTAATCTAAGCTAATTACAAATTATTAAACCTATATTAACTTAACTTTAATTAAGTTTATTAAACTTTATCAACTTAATTCATTTTAGCTCATTAAAGCTCATTAAGTCATGTTAAACTTAAGATTATTAATTAAGTTCATTTTATATCTAATTTCTATATTTAATCCAATTATTTATTAAAATCTATATCACTAAACTTATGTTTAATTATATATTTAACTAATATAACACATTAGCTATCATTTTTTATTTCATTTTATTCGAATTTTTATGAAGAACACAGGCAGGTACACGACCATATACTTTCCCGTGTTTCTCATATAAAAGAAACATGCCCAAATAATTCAATGTGCATCTTGCCGTATTTCACATGTAAATTTGAGTTACAGAGAAGCACAACGTGATAAAGTACACCATGTTTTAGCCATGTTTCTCATTAAGTTAAAATTTAACGAGAAACACAATGTAAGAATGAGTCGTGTTTCATTTTGACTAGAAGCACGGCGTGATAGGTCAAGTTGTGCTCAGGTCATGCTTCTCCTTAAAATAGAAATACGATCAAATATATTGGGTTGTTTGTCCCATGTTTCATTTGACATGTAAGGCATTCGAGGATTAAAGAGAAATTCAATTAAATAGGTAAAGCCATGTTCTAGCCATGTTTCTTCTTTACATATGAAACACGCAAGAAACATAGAAGAACAAGGTGAAATAATGCACTTCGTGTTCCAGTCTTGCTTTTATGGGATTGTACATGTAGAAAGGAACATAGAGAAGCACGGTTGTATAAGGTGGTCGTGTTCCAACCGTGTTTCTTCTCTGATATGTATTTTTTAAAAGTTTTCAATGAAAAACAAAGGGCACAACTAATACATCTACTCGTGTTTTCCCCCGTGCTCATTGTCCTATTTTTGTTTTTGAAAACTTAACCTATTTTATTACTTGTTTTACATCATTTTTCATCATCTAACGTCTTATAATCCACATACAAGCCTAGAATCATCATCTTTAACATTTATATCCATGTTTTGCTTCATATATCCTCTTAAATCATTCCACTAACTTCTAATCTGCACATACACCTAACACAACCTATATCTTACCTTATAAGCTCATATATTCCTTATACACCAACTTCATCACAATTTTTATATGTAACTAACATCAATCCATCATATATATTCAGAAACAATAATAAAAACAAAATAAAATAATCATGCTTATCTTTTAGCACACACATGCAATTTGATCTCCTTTTCTTGTTGTTGAAGTTACTTGTAACATAATTTCCACTTCATATCTTCTTTTCTAACCTTGATTTCTCTCCTGGCCTTCTTGAAATTGAGATTAAGAGAGATAGAATTGAGAAAAAAAGAGGGAGAAGAGAAAGAAAAGAGATAAAGAAAGAAACGATGGAAAGCAAACGGAAAGGAAAGAAAAAGGAAAACAGAGGAAAGAAAAAAGGAAAAGGAAAGGATAATTATAATTTAGGATGTTTTAGGATTAGGATACTAGATTTATAACTTTCAGATAAATATCCTTAGTTCTGAAGTGTTTAGGAAGTAATTTATGAATCGATAGATTAGAAATTAAGAACTTAATTTAGATTAAACTGATATTTAATTTTGGTTTTGTGGATGTTGTGGAATTGTGTTGAAGTTTTCAAAATTTATAAAACTAATTGGTTCTTTTCAACTTCAGTTTAGCAACTTCCAACATTCATGGCAAGTGCATTTATCGAAGTAGTATAGAAAGAACTAGATCAGATTCCAAGGGAATGGTAGCAACTTTTATACTCACATTTCACTTATTATCTAGCTAAGAAAAGAGCTCAGCAAGACATAACAAAAGAAATGAAGCTATATTAGGTCAGAGATATTCACAAACGTTTTTAGTGCAAAAACTTAAGATGGGTTTATAAAAATGCAAGATGATAGCCCAGGGTTTGCTTTACCAATTTATCATGTGAATCCAAATCTAAACTGTGAGAGAGTTGTTACTGATGTATTTGTAATGTCGAATTCACTGAGTTAAACTAAAGATTCTCTTGAAGTCAGTAGTTCTAGATCTAAACCAAATCACTGGAATCTCTTCTCAGGCTATCAACGATCTAGACCTCCATAAAGCTTAAGAATCCTTTGGTTTAAAAAATCAACTTAGTGCATTTTAAAAACAAGAGATAGAAAGCCTCACAAACCCTCTCTCAAGGCAATTATGAATAACTTCACTAGCAGCCAAAGATCTATCCAAAAGAACGACCTCTCAGCCTATTCAGTTGAAATCAATACTAGGTGTACCACACAATTAGACCCATATAAATAGATTCAAGCTCCTAGTCATAAATACTCAGTCAATTGACTTGAACGTGCATTTGATTTCACGTGAATCAGGATTTGGAATTACAAATCCTAAGCTGTAGGAGATTATTTCTTCATGGATTTAAAACTTAAGAACATAATATGAAGAAATAATATGAGATTAAGAAAAGGATATTACAATTTAAGACAGAGTCTTACAAAAATTACAAACAATGGGTTAAAATAATTTTTACCTAGAAAACTACGAGATCTCAAAAGCAAGAAAAATAAAATTCTTTTGCTTAAGAAATTCTCTCTCTATACTACGTTAGTACTATTATGTCGTATGTATATTGTACATCTTATTGCGTGCCTTTGCATATTTATTTATGAGCTCAGGACATGGAAATCATGAAGGTTTTATTGTTGATGTGGCAGATTTTGTATAACGGAAAGCAAATTCTTTGTTCATGCACGTGTTTAAATCGTGTACTCATTTGTTGTGGGTCATATGGGAGCTGTGGTCAAGTGCTCGTAGAAAGAAGAAGTCAGGCTCAACACTTAAAATGCTTAAGAACACTTGCATTTTTGTCCATTGCTTTATTGAGGGTAGAATTGAGGCAGTCAAGGCTCGAGGTAAAAATGGATAGAAAATGATCTTCAAAGGGTAATTGTCAAGGGTCAAATATGAGTCTCGACAGAAGCTTTTCTGTAGAATGATGCTTGATTTCCTTAAAAAAAAGTCGAGGGCCATGTCGAAGGCTTGAAGTTGAGGCGCAACAGACCATTTTTTCTTGTTTTTCTTCCTTTGTTTAGCCTCTATAGTGACTCCTACAGGGCTCGATCTTGTTCTTCTTTGACTTTGTTTGTTGTTTCTGCTCTAAATCTGATATGGTCACTTAGATTCTATCTCTTTGGATTCAAGAAGCTACAAAACAATAATTTTCATTAAAAGCGCACGTTTTATGGGAATTTGCTTAAAATCAGAGCAAAATGAATCCAAAGTCCCATGTAAATGATAGAGTAAATAAGACTTATCAAATTTGAATTAGGCTTAAAAACTGATATTTTTAAATTGACAGATGATTTCAACATTGATGGAGATTAAGGATATGAACTTTCAAGCTTAGGCTTAAGGATTTAGGAATCCACTAAATATTTAAACAATATGTTTAGAAGTTTAGGAATTTAAAATCTCAAATTTCAACTTAATCTATTATAAATCTAATCACGTTAGCTTGTCTAATTACATCTTATAATTCATTTGATTCATTTAATCTATCTAATCTCAATTTCTCACTTAGGTGAAGGTTTGGGATATTTCATATTTAACAAATAATACATATATATTTATTTTTCTATGACCTTTTATCTTTTATTCCTACAGATTCATGCTAAATAAAATAAATAGGAAGTAATAAAATCAGCATTAAAAACATCCACGACCCAACAAATACCATATCCATATGTGGTTTAAGTCCCAAAAATGACAAACTGGGTCACATGTTAGGGTCAAACCTTATTCCTCCCGCACTGAACAATTGCATTGGGTCAAGCTTCAACGTTTTGAGGATTTCAATTTCAAACATTCAAGGTCTCCTCTTCCTTATTTGATGTGTGCGTTTGAGTTCGCTTTTGGATTGAAGTATCGCTGAATCGTGTGACTCAGTGAGTAAGTCCGAACCTTTGTTGATAGCCGAATGTAATCTAGCTTCAGTTGGGTTTTGGTGTGGTACTCGGGTCCGACGATGGGTTGGGTTGATCACTCATAGATGACCCAGTTTGGATATTAGTAATTATTTTTATTTTGATATTAAATAAGTAATTATTATTACTAATCTCACTAATTCAAAAATTATTAAATTTTTTTTTATTTTATTTTCCTGTCTTTGTCCGGTCCTTTCTTGCTATGGTTAGGATATTCTCTTTTATTTTATTTTCAGTTCCTTCCCTGTTATCATTATGGTCCTACTTAATGAATTGGGTGTCAAATAGATATATTTGGTAGATCACTAATTAGTATTAATTTGACATGAATATGGTATGGCATTAGCTGGACCATTTGATGGTCTACTGCAGTTTCAAGTTCTCATGATAATTGTTTAAATTTGTATGTTTTATATGGTGGTGAAAAGTTCTAAAAATACAATGTTTTTTAATGAATTAGTGAGATAATATAATACCCATTCCAGTATGGGCTGCATATTATGAGACCAATATGAGAGTTATTTGATTTTATTATATAAATTAACTAATATTGTCACAAATTGGGGAAGTGATGCGACATCTAGTTATATCTATATATTCTGTACTGACTTTTTTGAATATAAGATATTTGGACCATAAAATTGAATCATATATAAACCCCGTATGAAATTTCTATTTATTCATATGCGTAACCGGGTTTTATCTATTTGTTTATTTATTTTTATAATCCAAAGGGGAACGATGATTTTTCATTAAACTGAATGGATTCATATTAGTCAATAATAATGATGATAACAGTAATAATTATGCAATAAACCTTCACATAATATAGAGTCGAAATAAAGTGATCCAATAATATTAATTACTTCCACTAAGAAAAACTTTGGCGTTGCTGGCAAAAATAAGTGGCAAAACTCATCTTTTATTAATTAATAGTGCCTTTTTCCCAAAACAGGTAGAACTCCATATGAACTAGTAAGTACGAGATTTATTACTCGTTCACCTCGCTATAATTATAATTACTTATAAATACTTATTACGATTTCTAATTCACTGAATAGCGATTTCACAATAAATCTCTATTACATAAAATATAGAATAATAATTTTTTATTCAAACTTATAAATATCAATTCAATACTAGAACTATCTTTTTTTAAAATATAATTGATTAAATTAAAAATTAATAAAGAAAAAATCTTATTACAACTTTATTCTATTACTTTGTAATAGAAATCCTACAACTTTATTTATTCAGTAAAATGAAGGAGTTATTAATATGTAGAGATTAGATGTATTATTTCCAATTTTATAGTAACTGAATTATAATTGTGGTTAGAAAACCATTAATATATAAATATATATATATATATATATATAGAGGATATTTATACATTATCCAACTATTGATTCACGTTCGCCGGCCATTTATTTAGATTTATTTGTATCTTAATCTTATACATGCCATATTCAGATTGTGACAATATTAGTTATGCAAGCTTTTAAAAACAACAAAACACATGAAGACACTATTTTTATGAAAATGACTTTAATGAAAAACATTTTCTATTGTAAGAGATTGTCCTTAAAATATGGAAACTCAAGCAATACTCAAAGTTTCAAACACCATTAATTTGGGATGCTTAATATATAGGGAACTTAAAGACTGAAAGTTGCTCCAACAAACATGGCCCCTAATTTTGTACTAATAAATTAAAATTCATTATTTATAATTTTTTATGATATAAGAGAAATATGAAAATAGTATTAGTTCAAAAATAATAATAACATCGAATCCGTAAAAGTTATAAAAATTGCACAATAATTTTAAAATCATCGGGGTCAAACCCGGGTAAAACTCTCTTTTCAGCTGCTCACATCAAAACGCAGTCAGTATCATACAAGGAGAGACTGCAGACAATTTCATCTCATGAAACATAAATTAGGATGCTACATACCTGACCCAACAGCAGGAATGCCCGACTGATGAGGAGGATTTATCATGGCACAGAACTGCTTGATTCCATATAAATTGGGCACTCTAGATGTGCCTCCCTGCAATAGACTTCAACCAATGCTTAGTTATATTATGGGTCAATGTCTTTGAACAAAAATTAAATGCGGTACCAAAATTTTGACGTGGTCAATTTAATAAACAATCAAACTTTTTATAGCTATGTTTACTGTTATCTTAATATCATTTACTTTGTTTGCTGACTTAGAAGATGTAATATATCATTAAATTTTTACAATTTCTTCAAACATTTTATCATACTAATAAAGTATTTATTTCATATTAGAAAAAAAGAATAAATGGTGTTAGTAAGATAGTAAAAATAGTAATGGAAAGTATGATTTGATATTAAATTAACTACTTTAAAGTTTAGGTAATAAATTAATTTTTTTAGAAAGTTTAGCTACCAAATTTGATATTTTTTTTCCTTGTATTATATTTTCTTCACAAAGTACCATCATCTCTTGAAGATAATATTATCGTTGTAAATTAAGTCTTTATTATCTTAAACTTATAAATGCTTTAAAAAAAGTATAGACATCTCTTGAAAGTAAATATAAATAACACATAACAATAAGATGAAATAGTCCTTTTTGTAGAAAAATAATGAGGAATTTAAGTTTCAATAATATTTTAGAAATTGGATTATGCATTTTATTGTACTGTATTACTTTCTTGTTGAATGGTAGAAGAATTAGAAAAAGAGTGAATGTTACATTTGATACCTTAACTTTGTTAATTTGTTTAATTAAGTATTTGAAGTTTAAAAGTTAATTTATTTTCTAAACTTTGCTCATTTATGCAATTAATATCTTAACTCTATCAAATTTTATAATCAGCTACTTAAAAATTTACTTATTTTTTCAATTAACTGCCTTATCAAGGTAATATGAATGAATGAACGCGAGAAATTCATAGGTAGCAAATGGATACATTCAAACTAGAAGTAGTTAACTGCACAAATTAACAAAGTTCAGGTACAGAATGTGATATTTATCCTTGAGAAATTTTGCCCACCAGATAAGTTCATCAAGGAGGTCTAAATTTTCCTTATCTATTCTTTTAGAAATTGAATCATTATATATGATTGTTTAAAATAAGGAAATTAGAAATTTTAAGAGAGTGAAGATCAAGAGAAATAAGCTACAACTTATACATCTATTTTTCGTTGATGACTTCTTATTTTCTGTTATGGCTACAAATAGTAATATTTACAAAGGTAAAGAAGTATACAATAAGTATTTTCAACCTCTATGTCAAATGGTTACCAAAAATCGATATCTTTTCAATGAGAATAATCTTAACCCAGTGAAACTGGAATGTGTGGGAATTTTGAACGTTAAGTTGGAAAATCATTTAGGAAATAATAGGTATTTGTCGGTGAAAGGAGGAAGTAGTGTTAATAAAGTTTGTTGCTTTGTAATTCCTGCTTGTGGTATGAGTATATCTAAATTTCCTTTGAATTAATGAAGAATGTGACAAATCTGATCATTACATTTTCTTAATTTGGATTGAGATTTAATTGGGTTCAACTCTATAATAATCAAGTTGAGTTTGAGTTCAAAATTTTCAAATATTCTATCAAATTGAGGTCAAGTTTTATGATGTCTGGTTTGACTAATTAGCAAACATAATTGAAATCGAGTTAAACTTAAAACAATAGTTGAGTTCAAGTCAAACTTAGATTTGCTATTATAATAATTAATATATATTTTAAATGCTTATATCATATTTGGTGTATGAATATTTTCATTTTTATAAATAACTAATTGAGTTTTTATCAATTTTGCAATTAACTACTTGAATTTTATTCATTTTTACAATTAACTATCGAATTTAAGTAGTAGAAACGACCTCAGACAATCTATTTAGGTGATTAATTATAAAAATAAGGAAATTTTATGTATTGGATGTGACATTCACTCAATTTTTAAACATATTGAGCTCATACAATCTTACTCAAGTCAAGCTTAAAGTGCTAGTTTAAGTTAAATTCGAGTCTAAAATTGTGAGCTCAGCTAAATTTAGGAATCTAAACTGTAAATTTTTTAATCAAATCAAGTTTAATTCAATATCATTTTGTCTTAATTCGAATCTTTTATAACCTCGTTTATTCTTATACTATTGCCTTTTAATGTTAGTTTGTTAAAAGAAAATCCAAGAACTATTTAGTTTTTGTTTCCAAGAAGAGCTAGTGGAGCATACATGTCCAAAGGTTCTCAAGGAAAAAAGAAATGATTGATTTTCCTTATTATTGCTAAATTTCATATTTATGCTACATTGTTTGTTTAAATCGCATAATAGATTTTTTTTTTTTTTAATGTAATGTGTGTAAGAGTAATAAGAATCTTTACAATAATATAATGACATCTTCCAAGTTCCAAACATAGTATTGGCGAAACAAATGCAGTACTGCAAGGATCGTGGGCTTCTTGATTTTAGTATATAAAACACAAATATTTATATAATCATGGCCTCATGCATTTGGGCCCACAGTTTTGGAAAGAAGAATGGGGAATGGTGACTCATTCCTTAGAGGCCCCAGGTATCTAATAGGGCCCAATATTTTTTTTGGGTTTGCCTTGCCATGTCGTAGCAGTGCAAATATAAATACAGTCCACGTTAGGAAATTTATTAGAAGACAACCATGAAATAATTCTAGTGTACTTGAAACAATACATGTAAAACGAGATTTGAACTTAAAAGATATAGAAGGGTAATTATAGTTGTATCATTGTAGAATTTATCTGGAGAGATGTAAGAGTAGTTGAAAAGTTAGGTTTTCATAAAATGGGAAGGATTTACGTTTTGTTTGGATTGTCTATTTTTTATTTGCATCTTATTAATATATTTTCTGCATCTATATATTATATGTATTTGATTTGTTTATGAGTAAAAATATTTATTTTTCATTTATATCTATTTATTGACAAATATTTGTTTGCAAAAAACAAAAATAAGATGCTAAAACGACTACAAACGAACGAAACAAACAAACCCTAAAGGTGCTTTTAGTTGTATTCAGAAAGTATGAGAATGTAGAATTTTTGTAACTAAACATGAAAGTGCTTCTTAATGAAATGGGATGGATTTATGTATCATTTGATATACACGAGACATATTATTTGCAATGAAATGGAATCGAAAATGGCCTTAGCCCTAAAGGAGGCATAATAAAAATACCCTAAAGTTATCCTACTATGTATATACCTATAATAGGGAACTATTTTACTGGTTAGAGATTGCAAAACTAATTAAAACATCCATACCTCAAAATCAAATATAATATAAAAAATTAATCATTCATAAATAACTGTGGAAACCAATGCTTCATGTTCTTTCATAATTATAGAAGATTGGTCTCCCAACTGTCGGTGGTTATTGTTCTGACTGGGCCTCCCAACTTAAGGCTAGTTCACTTAAACCTAAAGACATCTTTTATTTCGTTGTCGATGCTTCTTAATCACCACCTAACAAGAGAATAGCACCTTGAGGGAATGTGTCCTCAATTTTGTAAAGCTCCTTAATATATAGCCTTCAACATGCAAGAGTTAGGAAAGACTATGTGAACCTTCATAAAAAGGATAACTAAGATAATTTTATCTTCTTATATTCTCCCTCTCTTTGTTGGTATTATATTTTCCAGTTCTTGGAGTTTTTCACTAACTTAAGCAATGAAGTGTCTATGCCAGGGCCACCCTTAGCTCCCCTTAACTCGCATATACTACTTATATAAGCTAATTTCACCCATTTGGCCTAGTTTAAGAGTTACCTAACACTGTGGCCAAATGTGGCCCAATCCTCATAGAAATTACATTGCATATAATGGTGCAATTCCATAGGCATTAAACAAATAAATGCCATCACGACGGGGTATAATAGCTTCTTAACCACCATGAGCTCAAACAAAGCAGCTGTCTTCTACCACCTCAAGCGAATAATGCTTGCATGCTTGCTTTTTTTAAACTCCCAATTAGCAAATTAGTCATGTTCATGAAAAAACTAGCATAACACTAACAAAATTGGGTTTCCTGATGCTCAAAGAGTGCATGCACTTCATAAGGCGACCAATAGTGGTATGGAAAGTGTTGCTTTTAGGATTAACTAAACATAGCAGCAATAAGCACTATATCTCACTCAATGGACAAAAGCAACATTTACTCTTCCTCTACCAAAAACTTATTCTGAAGCCATCCATGCCTCTTCATAAAGAGCCTGTACAACAACATTTTGGCATGTGCAATAGTGCCATCTACCTCACAGAACACTCAACCTCAACCCTCCATGGTTTATGAACAGGCTCCTTTGACATCTTTGATGTTATCACGTCCTAAGCTTCTACAACAAAATCTTCACTAAAAAACTGCTTGCTTACACTGTAAGAACTTTATTCTATAACATCACTTGTACTAAGAAGTTCAACAAGCTCTCCTCTTAACACTCTAGCCCAAGAAAGGAAATTAAAAGAAGACCTATCTACTACCGATCTCTCATGGGCGAGGAATGATGAGGCCCTAACATCTTGTGTTGCCTCCATTAGGAATATTATTACATCACATATCTCACACAACAATGACAGGCTGACCAAGAGGCTCACCACTCACATAATCTACTAAGTATTGCTAGTTGCTCGTAGGACGTGCTTAGTAAAGTCAACTAACAATTTCCGCTCAAGGAGATATAAGATTCAAATCCAATGTAGAATAGATTCAAATTTGAGTGGAAGTAGAGAAGAATTATTAACCTAACATCTTTAGGTTGACAAGAATCAATGAAATATTTAAGCTTGACAAGTATGCCAATGGATATATTTGTAATTATCTTTAAAAGAATATAAAGTCGGGTAAAATGTTTTTGATTTAACATAATGGTATTACCATTATCCTTGAGTTATCTGCAATTAACCACAGCTTTTGGGCGATGGGCATGCATTTCCTATCAATTAAAGGATGTTGATCTGGCGTCTAAACTAGCCTCGAATTCTATCTTGAGCCATTATCAATAAGATCTCTTGGATACTACAATTGTTATACAAATCTTTAGATCAAACAATAAATATCTTAGTATTTTTTTCCCAAAAGATGCAGGTCTGAAAAAAAAAAATGATTAGCATTTTCCCTGAGGTTGTCATCTCATTCTCCCATTGCAAAAGCATTTGGACTGCGTTCGATTGATACCTGTGCAGATCCACAATACACATGCTCCAACACCAAATAACAATCTAAAGAACATCGATTGTATGGTAAAAATATTTATAAACAAGTGCTTTGGGATATTTTATTTGTTAGAGCATTCCCAGCGCCTCGACCTTAGGCTTATTTGCTGGGACTAAGTACCTCGTTTTCGATTATTCAACGTTAAATACCAGTGCTTAAAAGAAATTGGGTCCTCTAATAAAATTCTTATAGAGCTAACAATTTTTTAATTTTAAAGAATGTTGTGTATAAATTTTATTATGTTCGTTTCTTAAATAATATAAATAAATATTTTTATGATCCTTATAAATAAAGTTGAAAGTTTTTTAAAGTAAGAGTTTCTTAAAATGTTGACCTGTCATCTAAGAACACAAAGGACATCTAGCGACTCTAAACATAAGGATAAATATTTATGTTCAAACTTTTATAAAGATGAGATACATGTTATTAAAATTGGTGCAAATAAAATATTATAATTATACCGTTGATATAATTTTGAGATGGTTTAAGAGAAGACAAATATCCCATTTTGTATCTAAACTTTTCTCTTTTTCTTGTTTCTTTTTAACTAATTATCCAAATTTAAAAAAAAAATATCAATTTGGTGTCTAGATCTTTTCATTTTTATTTTTAATTATATAAATAGATTTAGCCAAGTATATAAACAATAGGGAAAATGCCGAATTTAGTATTCGAACTTTGATAAAAAATTCAATTAGGTATATGAACTTTAAAATGTTCAATTTAATACCTAATTAAACTCTTTCTTGGCACAATCACTACCTCCTTTGACTTTGTTAACAGTGTTTGCCTATATGGCTCTAATAACAGAGAGAGAGAGAGAGAGAGAGAGAGAGAGAACAAAAGAGTCATCTTCTTCCTCAGCACTTGCTTCTCTCTCTAACTTTCCCCCTCTAGACAAAAAACAATGTTCATGACTAACCATGATAGAAACAAAACCAAATGCACCACCTTGCAATACATTCACAACCACCCCCACCTCACAACCAAGACCATAAGCTTTCAAGCTTCATTACTAAACTGAAACCTATCACCTTCACCGAACCTCCTTCATTAGACAAACTAGCTCGTTTTCTATAGACAATCTTCAACATAACCTAAAAACTCAAATTAAAATCGAATCTACTGCTTCACCCTTAACCAAAACCAAACTTATTATCGAACATTATAAACCCTAAAGCCATCGAAGCCTCTATGTTGAGTTCCATCCAATTAACTTAGACACCACTTAAACACCCATACCAAGTCTTAACTCAACAAGGCAATCACAAATCTAAAGTCTCAGTTAATTCGAATCATTGCAAAACCACCATAACGAAGCTAAAAAACTTAGTCATGCAATTAAAGTCGACAAAGTCTCAACAGAGTCAATACACACACCATACCTTCGAGCCTCTTCCATGGTGGTGTGGCTGAAGATTAATTGGGTTTCTTCTTCTTCTTCTCTCTCTTGTGCACTTGTATTCTCCCTTTCTTCACTTTTTAAATATTTTTTAATGCCAGTGACGCATGTCAGCATAGTATTGGTTGTTAGAGCCACGCAGACAAACAGTGTTAACAAAGTTAAAGGAGGTAGTGACTGTGCCCACGAAAAGTTTAATTAGGTATTAAATTAAACTTTTTAAAGTTTAAATACCTAATTAAATTTTTCGCCAAAGTTCAGGTACTAAATTCGACATTTTCTCTAAACAATATTAAGAACTTTATAGGTAGTAAATTAGTTACAAAAATAAAACAAAGTATGAATTCCATACATGATAGTTAACCTTTAATAATAATGACAATAGTAATAACCATAAGGCTAAATGTCAAATTTGGTATCTAAACTTTGTATCAATTTAGCACTAAAAGTTTGAAGTAAGGTTAATTTACTATCCAATCAAAGTTTTTGTAATTGTCATCCAAAATAAACTTACCATCAAACGTTGTGACCCACTAGTGTAATTTACCAAACTTTAATTGTGTATTAAATTTATAATTTTGAAGTTAATATATGAAATTGAATTTTTATATAATTTTTTTTGATCATAAAAAAAACTATATATATGTATTAAAATTTAATTTGGTGTTTATCTAACAGGCTTCTGAATAAAAAATAATAAATGTGTTTTTAATTAATTCTTAGTGTGATTTGGCGGGGGTATATTAAAAAATACACAGCATTGCACGGCTAGGCCAGGGCTAGAACCTGCAGAATCAAAGCAGGCAATTTCCATATATCATTTCGGTAGCTTGTTGCAGAGAGATCAACAGGTCAGGTTCTTTCCCATTGATTAAACTTTAAACAGCTCATCGGATTATGCGATATTTGCTGCCTCTGACGTATATAGATGTCGACAGGTCATAGTTAATTTAATTCCGGCCTCACGCCAGTTTTATTTGGATCTCATTTATTCGGATTCAAGCCAATATCAGTCGAACCGAGTTTGAATTTGAGTATCTGTAATAATTTATCAGTTCATGCTTAAATTTTACATGTAATATCTAGTTTGATTAGTTTATTAGTTTAATTAAAATTTTACTTTTTTTTATTTTTTTTCCCATTGCAATGGGAAAAAGAGATTCCTGTGGAGGTTAAGTATTAGTGGAATTTGGATTGAATTTAGAAATTAATATTATTTTTTTAAAGTAGATTTTAAATAATTCGAATTTCACAAGGAAAGTTGAAGTCTAAAATGCTAAATTCCGGTGAGTTTAAGTTTGGTCAAACTCGAATTTAGAGCGTCGCATCTCTTAGTTAGATTTATTTATGGCTTTACTGCTATTAAGAGCAAAAAAATACATTATATTGATTACATAAATTACGAAAAAGGAAACGCCTAGAACTGTTATAATTTATTGATTTAGCTTCTCAGTAGATATGCTAATGGACTTAATTAACATTTTCCTTTTTTATAGTAGTAGATAAATGACAAAGCAACAAAGTAATAGATGTACTCCGCCAAAAGGGCAGAAGTTAAAGAGAGCCTAGACAAATAGAAAATAAATGTGACTTTGCATTTTACGTGTGGATAATATATATATATATATATATATATATAATATAGCACGATTGTGAGAAACCTTTCCCATTTTTGTTGTTGGTTTCACATAACATACATTGTTCAAAGTAAATTTCTACCTAAAGAGATTAATATTCTATTAGAGAGCTTCTACGGTTCCGTTATAGGACCGTCTAGTCAACTATTTAATCATAAAATAAATATAACAATTGAAATATTACCTATTTTAGTGGTTTGATCATGGTTGGATATAATGTAAGCCATTGCATGGTGATGAGATCAATCTCATCAAAATTAATGATGAGACCATAAAATTTCCTAATCTATTAAAGCGATTATCCGCATTTTTCTAGACCTAGCAAGTCATGAACTCAATAAACTTGGGTTGGCAAGATAAGATATAGTTAATGGCGCCAAGGAGTTATCTAATGCAACACTTTATAATTAAGTTAGAGATTGATCGAATAATGAGATAATCGAAACAAAGTAACAGTAAGCATATGTGAGTCTAGACATCTCCCTGATACAGGTTAGGTTTAAACCGCGACCTGTTGAGTTCGAGTCTAAAATATATGAACCTGGAACCACTTCGCAAGGGTGGAAAGGCAAGTAGAACCCATGGACCCACTGGTTCACAAGGCGGGTTGTACAGGTCTAACCTGCAATTTTTTTTTTTAAAATTTCACAAGCCAAAATTCTTTTTCTTCTCTTTTCTTTTAACAAAAACCAGACAGACCCCCATTAGATCTATCTGGATCCTTAAGATGGACCCGGATTGGACCCGCCAACTTGGTAGGTCATACTCGCCCTACCAAGGTGGGTCCAATGGAGGACTTGTCGTAGCTAGTTCTCTTCGAGTCCCGATTCGGACCCGATCTATGAAGATGTCTATGTGAGTCAATATGTTGCATGAACATCACATGAGGTGTTTGTAGCAGTAGTCTCACATTGATTATAAAAGTAGGTAAATTCCAATAAAGCGACTGCTTTTAGGGAGATTAGTAAGTGTATCTTCTAGAAGTCTATTGCAAAAACTCAAGATAGGTGGCTAAGTGATTTACTTGCCTAAAATATATAAATGACATTAACAATACATCATCAAATGGGCAAGAGATAACCAAGTAAGACAACAGCTTGGTAGCTTAGTATAGCCTTGTGATCTTTGTCTAGGGTTAGCCAATAATATAATTAGTTAGGTCCAAGGTATAACAAGTTGATTTATGTCTTAAAGAGGTCGAGTTGAATTTGAGGAGGGGTAAGACCAAAATTTCTATCAATAATAATAAAATAAAGTGAACTGGATTGTTCATTAGAAATATTACCCCTTTATATTTTTTATTTGATAATGCTATGTTAAAGGTCCTACTTTGTTTTAAACACATTTTTACTACATTTCTTTTTCCAATTTTACATAGAATAGGATGATTTTTAGAAATGGAAAACTTCTTGTTTCTTTCTCTAATTTTTCTTAAATCTCTAGTTGCATTATTAATTATCAAGCATTGTTGATGGTCAAGCCAATTGGTTAACTACTTAGGCTAGAGCCTTGATTACGAAGGTAACAACTTGGAGCCCAACCTAGGTATCAATCACATTAGCTGGGTATCCCACCTAATCCTCTTGTGCTTGGTCGAGCTACCGCTCAACATCTCTTAGTATCTCTTTTCGATTAAGCTCAGCACATATGGAATTGGACTAGTAGGTATCCCCCAAACTGTTGCCACTCACCTACTCGTCTACTCACCCATGATCCTACGACGCACTCAACTGCTAGAACCATCTAGCTATAAGTAACTCTCTTCCCTCCATAGGAACGCTCTCTTTACATCCATAACTTGCTAGCCTTTCAACATTGTGACGACTTAAGCATCAAAGTACCCGCATTAGGCCCATACTCAACATGCCATTAATTGTATTTCTACTGTGTAGGCCCATTTACACTAGAGTCCAGATTCTATTTCCCAATTCTAACCTCTATCAGATTTGAACTAGCGATAAATCCTTTTCCATCAAATTCTCCTCATTTCCTTTCACATTCACCTAATCAAGCATAGTTCAATTTGCTAGACTTTATTAAATTCTTTTGGCAATGTTTGGAAGATTTTAGACCTCGGGTAGGTAATTACAAAGTCTACACATGGGCATTGGAACATTTCACATAAATGTATCTAAAGTTGCATATCTTTTTTTTTTCTTTTTTTTTTCATAATCTTATATTTAGTCAATATGAATGCAATAATATTAGAGTTTAGTTATAATAGTCAAATGCATATAATATGTATCTCACATGTCACATCACAAATGACATTAGAGGAATGATGTGATGAAGACAACAAAGATGATTATAGATGTATAGATTCAAGTGGAGTTGTCACGTAAGTACTGCGTGAATCCTGTTTCACACATGACTTAGGAGGAGGGATGTGGAATGACACTTAAAAGTTAGCTAAGAGAGAGATGGGTTAGTGAGGAGGAGTAGGTAATCTCATTGTCTCAAATACACTTATAGTAGGTGGATGAACTATTATTGATAAAACTCTATTAATAATAATAAACAAGTGTTTGATCTCTTGATATAGAAATTTAATAGTACTAATGTTCTATCAAATTTCTAGATCTTTCGTATGAAGAGGAATTAGGCATTTATAGAGTTCAACCATTAATGTCATCCGTAAAATTGTATTAACAATTAACGATTAAAGATGAGTTCTTTTTAGTGCATGGGTCATATTGTGAAAAAGTTAGATAATGAACAGGCCGATCCAACTGGCTATACTCCAAACCCACCACGTCAAATCTCCATTAATTATCCAATTAATTTGGTTTGACTCTCGAGACATTATTACCTTAACCGGAGAGTCAAATCTAAATTTTTAATGAATTAATAAACTTTTAACTCTCTATAATGGCTTATGAAGAAAAAGGGTGGAGAGAAAGAGCAGTTAATCTAGAAGCTAAAATGAAGGTATAATAAGTTGAATAGTTATAAAGCATTAAACCCATACTTCTTAGGACTAGGCAATATATTACTCATTCTAAGTTCTTTTGATCTATAGGATAGCTCGATGGAACATGTAATCAGTGGAAGAGTTATAAAGCAATAACCTCATAATTCTTAAGACGAGGTATTGTATTATTTGTTCTAAGTTCTATTTGATATTTTAAGACCACGATTTGATTGTATGACGATGTTTTTATAAATCTCTTGGTTCTATCATTTGTGGAGTACTAGATAAGAGTATATATAGTTTAGTTGTTAACGACATCCCTGTTATTATATTGATGGACTTTTCCTAGGTTTCTATGAGCCTAGTCCCATGAATTGACTAATTAAGTGAATGAATTTCTTGACACGTTTGATTTGCATTTGTATTTGGTCTGTTTATAAGTAAAAATATTTTTTTTTCATCTGTATCTGTTGTGATGTGACAAACGGTCTATTTAAAAACAAAAATAATAAGATGCCCAAAATGACCTTTCAACAAACCCATGTCTACCATGACATCTAAATTGTTGAATTATGGACCTATTCCCTAAACTCTATTGGTATCTTGGCTTTGATTGGCCTTTTGCTAGGCCAATTCTTCATCTTGAGCCCCATACGTGGTCCATTAATGAAAATACAGAGCTGAGCCTGAAATAACAAACCAAAGTCAAATTTCTTTTTTTTTTTTTTTTTTTTTTTTTTTTTTTGCCAGAAGCAAAGTCACTTTCAAACCATACTTCCTACAGCTAAACATGTCCATTCCAGCCTAAACGAATATGAGTTGCTATACCTAATCCCCTACTAGCCATTGGGGACCAAATAGTGCAGGAGAGCGAATTACTCGTTCTTCCATGAAGACAGGCGCAAGAAATGACTACCCAAATGTTACACATCTGCCACCCACCGAATACATTAATACCCCGAATATAACTATTTATAAATACAATCCAATAGGATTTCAAGTGCGAATTTCATTCTATTCCCCAACATAGTAACCCAATAAAAATGAAAAATGAAAATGAAAAAAGAGAGAAAGAAACGAATCTAATTGGAATTAGATGTATGAGAATGTCAATTCGGACTTGTCAGATGTGATACTTCCCCAAGTCGTTCACCTTCATCGATGCATCTCTTCATTTAGCAAAAATTTTCAGTCCTTACGCCAACGCAACCTAGGATGATTTTCAGGACAAAAGACCTCTTTACGCTATGTCGATTGAATCAATTCAGTGGCATACGTCCAATCCAATATATACATACTATTAAAAGATTAAAAAAAATACATTTAGTATTATGGCATGCATACCCCGTGTAATCTTTACTAATCCTTAAAATGCCACATAAACATTTCAAGGATTTCTTTTTTCTAAAGAACCTTAATATTTTATCCCTAAGATTTTTTACATAAGATCATTTATATTATTTTAGGTTTTATAGGTCTCATATACTTTTATATATATAATACATTTAATAAAATATAAAAAGGTTATAAAAAAGACCTGAAGAACTTATTTTTTAAGGATCATTGCTATAACACCCTGAAAAAGTTGAATGATCTCTTCTGTTATTAAGAATCTTGAAAAGTGAGGTACTTATCATAAAGACCTCACAAAAAGTTAAAAACCTCTCTCATTGTTAAGAACCTCAAAAAGTAAGGTATTTAGATTCTCATCCCATGTCATCGATGCAAGAAATAATGTGAAGGATCTCATTTTTTTACATCCTATGGGATGGGGTTAGGTTCTTAAATTTTGTAGAATTCTTTGCCAATGATCGTAAGAAATAACGTCTATTAGTCTTATATATATATATATTATGTTGTTAAGATTTATGCAAAAGTATACAGGATCTATAAAACCTAAAATGATGTGAAAGATTTCATGTAAAATTTTAGGGATAAAGTATTGTGGTTCTTTATAAAAAGATATCCTTACAATGTTGGTGTGACAACTTAAAGAACCACTTAAGAAAGATATAAAAGTGACAAGGAATGGTCTTATGAAGATATAAGACTATATTTAGAAATATTCCTCATAAATTATAACTATAGTATAAGAAACATTATTTTTATAAACAATCTAATAAATAACTTATTAATGCAATTATTTACATTTTTAATACCTTAAATGCAGGTATATTATATTCCAGTATAATATAAATATAATTATATTTCTGATCTCATTAGTCATTTGTTAATATATCTGTATATACATATTGGCGAGTAGCTTTTGAACACTTGTGAGAGAAAAAAAGTCTATGTTTTTCAATCTTAGTTACACATTTTATGAAAGAAAATTTTATATAAAGTATTTTTATATGATATCATACTACATGTCCAGAACACTCCTCTTACATTATCCTAAGTATATAATTTTCTCATTTGACTGGTAGAGAAGAAAAAAGGGAATGGCAAAATTTCACAATTCAACACATTTTACGTCCTTACAAGCAATTTATTTATTTATTTTTATATTATGGTAATGCTTTAATAATATTTAATCCATATGATCATCACCATTGTGTGTGATGTCATGGTCATCCAGTAAACGTAACTTGTAATTAAAGATGGAGGCGCCGCATGCATAACATTTTCTACTCATTTGTGCTAGCAGATAGGATTTATAACCTTTTTTTTTTAATAATTCCATTATTATTGGACAGGGAATAATCGAAGCTGGTACATCTCACTTGAAAAATCAGGATGATACTACTAAGTAATAAGTTTAATGGCAGATTGGATTTATAACTTATTTCATATAATATTCATATTAATACTTAAATCAGATATAAAACACAAAAAAATCTCAAATATATACTAATTAATATTAAGATTGTGATTTTAATAATAACAATATTTTTTTATATCGCGTATTGTATAATTTTGTATTATAATTTATTATCTTGATTTCTACCTGGTCGAGTCAGTAATCATGGGATTAAGTCATGTGTATCATAATGTAAGTAAGATGTGATGAATAAATCATAACAAAACCCATATTGTTGTACTTATGATTTATTGATTGAATTAATCATAATGTAAGTGTTTGATATGGTGAAGATCCATAACCAAACCCATGTTGTGCTTACATAATTATTTCTTGAATTACAACATGAAGAATATTTTAGTTATTCTTTTTTCTTTTTCCCCTTAAATATCCAGAAAAAACATATAAATCCCCCAAATTTGGATGCGCAAAATGGAAAGAAGACCAAACTATTTAGGAGATTAAGATTTGCTCATGATGTTTTAGAAAATGTAAAGGAAAAAAATAAAGGAAGGATTAAATGTGAAAGGGAAGGAAATTGTGTTATAAACTTATTTGTATTAAAAGGAGAGAATAGAGGTATCCTGAGTGTATATTAATGTGAGTGTATATTAATATCAAAGGCTAATGTTGCATCAGGTACTTGCATTTTGGCTAAATATAAATTAATTATGAAAACTAATAAATAATTAATATGATTCCTATTTAATCTTTTTATGTTTACTAATACTACCCAATCTAACAGTGCTAACTTCATTTGCTAACGTAACTAGATGGACGAATAAAGATGCAGCAACTATCATGCAAGATTAAAATAACATATTTTAGACTTTTTTTTCCTCATTATCTTAAAGTTACTAAAATCTCAAAAAAACCTATCCTAGTTAAAAGGAAAAAAAAAAAAAAAGAAAAAGAAATAGTTAAACTACTAACCTAGGATAAATAGAAAAACCAAATTGGTAAAAATCCTTGCCACCCTCATTTATCTTCTTAAAGAATATATGGTTTAAGAAAAGGAAAAGGGGATTTGAGAAGTGGGACCGGGAATGGGGTTTCCATGGTTTTGATGGAACAGATAGAAAAAAATAAGGGGTTGCAAGAAGGGATTAAGGAAAAAAATAACTATCTTTCCAAAAAAAATTATACAAATCCATATGATGAAAAAATAATCCCAAGAATAGGCAAGTTGAACTCGTCTCTTGAAGAGATGAGGTCATTAGTGGCCGACCTCGTCTCTTCAAGAGACGAGGTTAAAGATTCAACCTCGTCTCTTCAAGAGAGGAGGTCAGTGGAAATACACTAACCTCGTCTCTTGAAGAGACGAGGTCGGTCATTAATGACCTCGTCTCTTCAAGAGACGAGTCCAACTTGTCTATTTTTGGGATTATTTTTATCCTAATGGCATTTTTGTAATTTTTTAAAAAAAAATATATTAATTTCCTTTTCCCTTGCAAGAAGAGCTTAGGCTTGTAACACGGTAAAAAAGAAAAAAAAAAAGGATGAAGTCAAGTTTGAATCACTACCCATATAATATCTAACAATCATAAAACACACCTAAGTTTTATTTTTAATTTAGCAAATAAAAAATTGAAAGCATTTTTGTTAGTAAATGAAGTAACCTAGCATCTGATATACTGGAGGATTTAAATTGGACTTTAAGGAGAAAATGCATTGTATTATTGTACAAAAGTTACACTTATTTAGCTAAATTTGTGTGTAACGTGATATGAATAAAATGTGCAACATATATGTTTTTGTGATTAAGCTTGTGAAATTGTGAGACCTAGCTACATTACAGCTAGTGTGCAAATATTGAACATACGTCAAGACATGTCATTCGAACACTAGCATGATTAGGCATGTGAACTACAATTAGCATATGAATGTCAGGGTATGCTGGTAGTAGGATCCATAATCTTTTGTGTTCTATTTTTTACAAGTGGTGTCGAATGGTAGCATGTGGTGCTAGGACACTAAGTTACTGAAAAATAACTATTGGAAGCATTTATTATAAGAGAAAAAATGCACAAGTTAGCCAATGACTACTTTGCTTGAAGAAGTCATAAATAAGGACTTTAGACATATATGGAGGGTTGGTTGAGTCATTCATATTAGAATTAATCCAAGAAATGCGCTAGATGTTGGTGTCGGCATTACGTTGAATTGAAGTCTAGCGTATACGGCACGGAATATGCTAGAGTTGGTTTGGTGATCATGCAGTTGTCAACCTCCTTTACCACTCTCTTGCTACTTTTCTCATTTGTATCTCCATTTGCTTATTTACTAAAATCTCAACAATCTTAATTTGAAAGAAAAAAAAAAAGGAACAACTTAAACTTATAACCTAGGTTAAATAAGAACCAAATTAATAATAATCCTTGCTAGCTTCCATTATCTTCTTAAAGAAGTATATGGGTTTCAAGCTTTGTCTCGGTATAAAAGCTATGGAAAGAAAAATTTAGAGAAGTGTAGCAAATGAATGACATTTCAAGGATTAGGTAAGATTATGTGATGCATGTGACTAAAACACCGAAAGCAATTCCTTTACAAAAGTTATAGATGGTCGTCATCATTTTTTTCCATGACTTATCGAGTCTAGTTAGCTAATAATGAGAGGTTTTGTTCAATGTGGTTAGTCCTTTGATCTCTTTTTCAAATGATTAGATTCATCATGACTACTTATCCTAGTAATAGAAGCACAATTGGAATTAGGGTTAGGGTTAGGAATTGAAGTAGAGTAAAAAGTGAGATTAGAGTTATTGGAGAAATTAAGGAATGGAAAAGGGGATTTTGAGAAGTGGAGAGTGAAGTAGAGTTTCGAGGGTTTTGATGGAAGAAGAAAAAGAAATGAAGGGTTATAAGAAGGCTTGTAACACACACACACACAAAAAAAGGAGTTAATATCGTGAATGGTATGTGAACTTTGTCAAAATATATAATTAGATACTTGAATTTTGAAATTGATCAATTTAATGTATGAAAGAATTTTTTGTGTACGCCAATAGTACCTTCATCAAATTGACTAACATCATATCTAACATGACATTTTTTATTAATACGATAAAGGAGCTATTGGCATGTACGAAAGTTTTTTTAGATATTAAATTGATTAGTTTTGAAGTTCGGTACAAAATTAATTAAGGTTAATGTCATGAATAGTATATGAAATTTGACAACATATATAATTATATAATTGAACTTTTTGGTATCTGAACTTTGAGATCGATCAATTTGGCATATAAAAGAGCTTTTTGTACATATCAGTACTACCTCTGTCACGTTCTTTTAGGTACTAACTTGATCAATTTCAAAATTTTTTAAGTATTGAATTGATCAATTTTAAAGTTCAGGTACCTAATTGTATTTTACCAAAATTCAAGTACCTTTCATAACATCATCCTATTGACCACCTACTTTTCTTGAAGAAGCTATAAATAAGACTTTGGAAAAATATAGAGGTTAGTTGAACATTATGATTGCAATTATACCTTATTTTGCTTATTTATTTAAGAGAGAAGTTAAGTAGTACCATTGAGTATTAGTTTGTAATTAAGAATAAATGTTGCAAATGAAATCTGAACATTGACAAATATGTAATTAAGTACCTAGATTTTGAAATCGATCAATACCTGAACTTTCAAATTGATCAATTTAGTACTAAAAAGAACTTTTCATGTATACCAATAGTATATTTCTCGTATTGGTTAAAATTGATACGTACAATAACAATGTTAGCTAATTTCATGGAGATACTATTGGCATGTATGGAAAGTTGTTTCAATTATTAAATTAATCAATATTAAAGTTTAGATTTCTAATTGTATATTTTGACTAAGTTTAAGTACCACTTATGATATTAACTGCATAATTAATTTGCAAAGCACTATTCAAAGTGTGTAGTGAATGACGTATTGGGAGCAAAAGTTGTTCTTAGGTACGTTTTGCGATTTTTGTAAGGGGACAATTTAAGTGATATTTTAAGCATCACTGATCATATGTCTTGAGCTTCCACTATTAACATGCCAAGTACCTTTGATTTTTGCTCAGTGTACCTACATCCACAAATATTAGATTATCTATTCTAAGAAACCTAGATGAGCTTGGGTCCTTTGATATTCAAGCTCATGTGATTTGTATTATTGACTTTTTAAACGTGCTATCTAGTGTTTGTGATAGTTTGTCTACCTTAATTTTTTATTCCTTAATCTCTTCTTTTATAATTGTGTTTTCTTTTTCAAAATTTTATTTAGGTCGTGTAATGTTATTTAGTTCTTTTAGAAGAGATTTGTTACCAGTTTTGGCAACTTTTAATTCATCCATTGGATTCTTGTTCTTACTATCAACTTTAAAATTTTTCTTTATAGGTTTAGACAAAACTTTAAGGAGTTTTAAAATTTCTTCAGCTTCATCACTAGATTCATATTTAGTTCCAGAGTTGTTTACATTTGATTGAGCCATCAAGCATAGATCTACTTCCTCCTCATCCAATGCTTTGCTTCAATGTCTGATTCATCTAGATTAATCCAACCTGCAAGTAGAGTTTTGTTTTGCATCTTGTGATTCTTGATCTTCTTAAGAAGTATTGGATACTTGTAATTAATATGTTAAAACTTGATTTGACTCAAGATCGATATAAAGTTCATTTAGCTAAATAAGTCAAACTCAAGCCTGAATTTCAGGTTCAATAAAAAGCTTGATTTGAATTGAGCTCGATTGCAACCTATACCTTGCAACGTGCGTAGGTAAGGGTGTAACCGTCTCGAGGCTTCACATGAATGTTGCCTTAGTGGATACAACCTTAGATAGGCTTTAGGCATCCAAATGATCCTAGGAATGGCTCGGGGCTTTGAGCGTGGCCATCTTTTCTTTCCTCAATTTCCACCACAATCTTAAATATGGGCATGTTGATGATCGTGCTCTTTAATCCACTCAACTCCAAATTCTTCCCCTTATCTATTGGAGTGCAATACAAATTATACTCTCCAGTAAAATGACTTAAATAGCTAGATAAGAAATTTTGTTCATCTTTGAGTGGATTCATGAATTATATTCATTAAATTAAGTTATGCAAACCTTTAATACTAGCTCGAGTAATAGGACCAAGCAACTCATGATCCCTATCAAGTGCTTGCCCACTTCCTTAGGCAATTGATAGGTACTTAAACCAATTAAACTATTTCATTGATTTTTTTAAAGGATCCTCTAATATAAATAGAACAAATGTGCATTTTTTTCCTTTTTTTTTTTACATGGAGTTATTTAAGGGATGAAGTTCTTTAGAATGTTGAGATATCATCTTCGATACTTCAACAGGCTAATAAAAGATGACCTTATATGTTTGTTCTCTTCCTTTTTTCCATGCTTTTCATAACACAAGAAAGCTAACATTTTCCACCCCGATTCATTCTCTTCCTCTTGTTAGCTTTCGAAAGCAATTATACCTCCCATACTAGGTTTGCTATGAGAGTTTCTTATTCTAAGATATAGCTAAGCCTTGATACTTTGATTATAAAAACCCAATTATCAAATCACATTTTGGATTAATGTGAGATATGTGTGTATATAGTAGCTGGTTGAAGAAGGAAAGAGTGTAGAAGAAAGACAAAGGAATTGGTGCAAAAAGTTGTGTTTAATTGGAGAAGCAACCGTTTTATATTTTACAGCAAATCTCAAAGATTATGACTTTTCCCACTAGTCATATTGTTTAAGATTTGAATTATATCCATCAACATTTTTAAATCCATACCACAATCACCAAAAAAGTTGTGACTTAAACACATGAAATATTTCAAAAGGTTTATAAAAAACTGCAATTATTCAAGTGTTAATATTCTAATAATTATGTAGATTCAAGTTTGAATTAGCTCAAGTTGGTCCATATCAACTTGCACTACAAACCTAAGAAGTTCGAAGCTCTAGTTATTTTGGATGAACTTGCGTAGTTGCATTTTCTTTTCAATTCCGTCTCTTTTTTTCAAGCAATAATCTAAATCTGTTTCATAGATATTTGACCCTTTTATATAACTTTACAAATCTCCCTTTTTGCTCATGTTTAACACATGTACCACTGTAGATAATCATCAAACTTTTCGAATAAAAAGTTTACATAAAAAATTACATAATTGATAATCTATTTCAACAAAAATAACACCAACGCAGAATGAGTCATTTTATGGATAGAGAAACCATCACCACCTACTTTTTAGCTCTTAAAGTTCCACTTAAGTAACTTTCTTCATTTTTTGGCATCCTTCTTAATGTTGATTCTACATCATGCATAATGGACAATAGGATAAGCAAGAAATATGTCATATGTTACAGTAAAAGTATGGGTTGGATGATCAAGGGAATATGTGAAAATGACATGCTTCGTTGTTTTCCCAATTAATGTCATTTTCTAAGTTCCATGCTGTCGGACCTGCCAATGATCTCGTTTTAATAAGATAAGAATTTCCACAATGAGCCAAGCAATCTCTATGTTCAAATACAACCAATGGATATATGTGCCAAAGCAGTTTTAGGATATACGTATGTTTATGGTCAAATTTTGTTGGCATACCAGAGAACAAATATTCGTCTTCACATTTAAATAGGAAAATTAACAGATTGTGATAATATTAGAGAAGATAATAGCTATTAAAAGTTGTATAAAAAAGTATATCGTTCAATCGTTAATTAATATTATAACTTAATAAATATTACTGATGAGGCGCATGTCATGTTATTTCATAACATATATTATCTATTTATATCATTTATTTTCTCTTTGTGCTATTAAAATATTTCAATCTCTATTTAAAATTTTCATCTAAATATTCATCGTCTTTTGTGTAGATTTCATCGTGAGTTCCTAACGTAGGCCACGACTACTTAAATTTTAGTTCGTTGTGGATTAAGATTCGTTAAGATTTCATTATGTGCATGTATAACCCTCGAGTACAATTGGAGTAGAAAGGGCAATCGACAAATATACTATGAAGTCTGTAAATCCGTGCTTTTAAGATTTTAGACAACTATTATATCCCTAATGAAATACTATAAAAGGTCTACCAACATGCTTAGGAAATATGGAATATTCCTTTTTTTTTTTTGTGGAAGATGTTAAATGATAGAATTGAAATTTTCATGAAAATTCAATTTGATGACTGAATTTCAAAGAAATTAATTTAATACCTAATGAAACTAATATAGTTTATTTTATTTGCTAATATAAAAGAAACAATCTAACATTAAAGAAGACCGTAGGAATTTAATGATAGCTTATCACTTCGAGTCAACAAAATAGAGTAAGCAGTTTTAAATAGATAGTGAAAATAGTGGTGAAAATTTTGAAAGTTTCAATTTTACCTATTTAATTTTTGAATATTTTACTATACTTAAGATTTCAACTTTTAGGAGTAAAGAAAGAAAAATAATAATAAGTTATTCCTATCTTTTTTTTTTCTCTTTAATTTTTATTACGGACAAAATGGACATATATGGATCCGAAAGCCTTTCTTTTTTTTTTTTTTTAAATTTTCCTTAGTAATTAATTTGACGGTCTAAATACAATAATACAAAAACAGAAGATTAGTATAATTGGATCAAATATAGACAAGCTTCTTCACAATTCAATTTTCAAAAAAACTAATGAAATTGTCCTTATTAGGCTTTGTGGTTGGACAACAATAAACAATGACTTATAAAGTTAATGAACCATCATTCCTTTTTTTTTTTTTTCCTTTCTAAATGGATAAACAGTGTGCTTAGGTGCAACTTTATGGAAGGAAAGTATCAAACTCAGCCGAACATTGAAATATCTAGAAAATAGAATGGTAGTTGTAATAGCATCCGTCACCTCATTGATGGATTGGGAATCTTGTAATAAATATTAAACTTCTGAAAGAAAGAGGATTGGAGATTTATTTAAAAGTAAGCTGTTAGTTGTTCCAATCCGGAATTTAAATTTTCTCATAATGGTATTGTAGGTTTGATCGTTGAACCAAAAGGGTGGTATGCAGATTTGCAGGCTTGGAGGACTTTCACCAATAGTCAATAGATGCTCCAAAATACTCTACATTTAACTAGGTTTTTAAATTAGTATAGGATGGAAGCAAATCTCTCTCTCCCCCCCTTACCCAATATATAGATTTTTTAAAAAAGACTAGTCTTAATATGCATCTTATGGAGAAGGTATGGCAAGGATTGTGAAAGATAATGAGTTGATGTTTATATAATCAAGATAATGAATACTGATTTAATACTACTTATAAAATAAAGTAGTTTGCATATGGTATTAGAAGCGGCTTTTTACTAAAAGCTTGAGATGATTTGGAGACAAATAAAGGTAGAAGTAAATATGACTATGCAAAATTGTCAAAATTGCAAGTCAAATATATGATTTTATATAATTTCTCTTAATTAAAATGAATCTAAAGTTGTTTAAGTGAAGATTTTAGGTAAAATTATAATTTTAGTTGTACGATTCTACACGTTTACGATTTTACCGTTTTTGTATGGTTTTATACGATTCTATCGATTTTATATATTTGAGTAAATAATAAGGCAGAAAATGCTCCTATGTTGCATTTTTAGGTATCCTTCTAGAATAATCTATAAATTGAAGGTGATAAAAAGTAATCGAATGGTACTCATGCGAGGAGGGGAAGAACTGGTCTCAATTGTAAGGTCATGTGATGCAAGAGAAGAGCTATGCAAATGGGTTATGCGGGCCAACCCGCCTCACCTCACCCCACCCTGCCCTCCCGCCTCGTGTCAACGTGTGGTCATGTGGGCTAGCCTGCTTTAGCTCGTATTGTTATGTGGACAAAAATTTTTAGCTCAAACCCGCTCTGCACGGTGCTGGGTTATATGGATTGGCCTGCGAACCTCTAATATTTTTTTATTAAAAAATTTATAAGAATTCAAATTTAAATTTGAATTTTTAATAATTTAAATATAGAATATTATTTTTTATTTCTCCAATTACCTACATACTAATCCTAGATGATAGTAGTGTATGGAAAAATTATAGACAATTTTGAAAAATTTTTATTTCAATATAAAACGATTTATTTTAATCAATAGAAATTAGAATTTATTTTAATTTTTTTTCTTTGGCGTGGTAAGGAAAAATACATCATGAAAATTATCAATTGATTATGTTGTTTTGAATAGAAGCATAAAAATATCAATCAAATATAAAGGAAAAAGTATTGATAAAAAGAGTAAGGATATAATAAACATAAAAGTTGAAAGTTTAAAACATCATTTCCATAAA
Source organism: Combretum micranthum (assembly GCA_024138025.1). Classification (NCBI taxonomy): domain Eukaryota; kingdom Viridiplantae; phylum Streptophyta; class Magnoliopsida; order Myrtales; family Combretaceae; genus Combretum; species Combretum micranthum. Next base: position 781,962 of record JAMXBD010000130.1, read on the forward strand.
AATTATATAATCACTCCTATAATAAACATAAAAGTGAAGAGGAAATAAAAAGGGTAAAGTATTAGGCTTTTTTAACAATATTCATATTTCTTTCTTTTTTTTAATGTTTTTCAAGTGCGGGTTCGTGAACCAATCGACCAACAGTGGATTAGCATACTTCAATCCGTGGGTTATGTGGGTGGGCTATTTTGGCCGCACATTAAACGGGCTAAAATTTTTAGCTTAATCTGTATTTTTTGTAGGTTATGCGGGTTGACTCACATAACCCGTCTTACATGCACCGCTCTTGCAAGGAGATTATGTATCTAAAGAGTTAAAAAGATCCGTCAGCATAGAAACCAATTAAGAATTTTTAGGTCAAGTAACCGATTAAGACCGCCACCTATATTTATCACTTCTACGTTATGATTTCCTATACCCACACATTCTCCAATCTAAGTGGAAGATTCACAAATATGTGATTTCTTTCATTTTCACCCTAGCAAATTAAACACGTCATGATTGCAATCTATTACAATAATCTACTCTTTAGATTTGGTTAGAACGTGGGTCGGTATGGTTAGCTTAATGTTGGATCGGTCAATTAACATTTTTCTTTCCAAGATTAATCATTTTCCATTTCCCGTCGTTCGTTTGCTTTTTTTTTTTTTTTTTTTGGTGGTGGTTATATCTCTTGTGTTCTTTGTGCAAGATTTATTATATTCGTTTGGTGACTTGAAGTTTCATTCTCTTTGGATATCATTTAGTATATGACTGATTTTTAGGAAGATATGCTGCTTTAGGGTCTATTTGTTTTATCTTTTTCATGTTGTTTTGATACCTTATTTTTATTGTTTTTAAAAATTTATTTGTCAAAAAACAGATAAATGAAAGATAGATATTTTTACTATAAATATATCAGATATAGATAAAATACAAATATAAATTAAAAGATAATATACAGATGAAAATCAAGCAATCCAAACAAATTCTTATTAGTCCACTAAAACCAACTTGTATACTTGATGACAATCTAAATCTTTTTTCAATGAAACTCATATTGTTAAAAAAAATTGTGATTTTTTTTCCGGCCGAAATTTTGATTGTTCAAAATAACATTATGTATGATGTTTGTCGTGCATAAAAATCAACAAAACTATTCGTATTTAATTGGTATCATCCTTATCTCTTGTAAAAACAAGATTGATTTTATAATATTAAACTGTCTCTTGAAAGATGAGGTCAACTTACTTAAAATTACGATTATTTTCATTATATTAGCATATTTGTAATTTAAAAAAAATATCAATATTAATTTCATTTTCCCATCATTTGTCCTTATCTTAATCTAATATATTTATATATAAGGAAGAAAGAAAACAAAATGGAATAAATAGAGAAAAAATTATCTACGTATAATATAATTTGAGAATAAAAAAAAAAAAGATAGATAAACCGTTTTTTATATCATCCTCTTTTAATGCCATATAAAAAAATAGGAACGTACACAGTTTTACACACTAAACCGTTGCAGTATTATAATTCTGTTTGATATACCAGGGTGTATTTTTTTCAAATGCCAAAGTTCAATTATTAAATTTAGGAAAAACATGCAAGTGCTTGATTTTAAGAAATTCGCTACAATTTCAAATAATACCCACGACCTCATCGACCCTTACTTTTCTGGTGCAGCAAGAGGCATCATATTTTCTTCGGCAATACCTTAATGATTTGGATACATTTGACAGGTTGGAATTGCATGTGGAATGTAAAATGAAATTTTTTTTTCCAGAATTGTCTCATTCGGACAGGCTTACATGTTGATGTTAGATTATTATCGTTGAAATAATGCAGTATGCCACTCATCGGTTTTGATCGAATTTTCCAATGTTTTCAATCGGAACGTCTCCTTCCTGTCTCTATTGTTGAACTTAGTACATTGAAAAGTAAAATCTCATAGTTGAAGGTTCTGTTTGGATTGTCTGTTTTTCATCTGTATCTATATTTTTTTTAAAATGATATGTGTAAATATATCCGATTTGCATCTAAATTTTATCTATATTTGTTCTATTTAATCTTTTGATGAGAATTGTCAACTTTTTTTTTATCTATATCTATTTCTTGATAAATAATTTATTAGAAAAAAGTTTGAAAAAGTATCTGTATCTGTCGGAAAAAAGCCAAAACAAACAGACCCGAAATCTCCTCCAATTTTTTCTTTTCTATTTTTTTTTCAATAACATGACAAAATTAATCATAGGGGCCTATTACCTTAATAAGATTAAGGGGTGGCCAAATCGAAATGTTACCGAGAAAGTTTAGAATCGAAAAACCCCATGAAGGTGTCATAAAAAATGCGTTCGCTAGTTTGTCATTTTGAATTTTATGTATGGTTTTAAAATAATCAGATTCAATAGGAGTTTTTAAATGTTAGTGCTATATATACTTCATAAGAATGGAATTAGTATTCTATTTTTATTACAGCAAAATATTCATTCTTTTATTTGATTTGTAAAATTTTTTTTATCAAGAATGTCTATTTCATATGATATAAAATAAAACATAAATTTTATTTTTTTCACTTATAAAAAAAAAAATGTTATTGCCTTCCAACTTTTTTCCATTCTAAAACATCAAAGGCAACATAAGAAAATTACCAAAATGAAACCTTAATCCGATACTTGACGAGTCTATTTCAAAAGACAAATTAATGATAACGAATTTTGCAAAATCACCTATTCGCAACCCATGTTCATTGTGGATTATCCCTCCGGTACCTGCTTTTTGGGCTATTCTTGTTTGAATTGTTTTTTTTTTTTTTTATCTATATTTGTATCAAAACGATATGTGTAAATATATCTAATTTGTATTTATATTTTATCTATATTTGATCTATTTAATTTTTTTATGATAACTATCAATTTTTTTTATTTATATCTATTTCTTAATAGACGATTTATTAAAAAAAAAGTTTAAAAATTATGTTTGTACGTGCTTGAAAAAACTAATCAATCAGAGCCCTTATAATAGATAATCTTTGCTTTGCATTATGGAAAATAGATCTGTAGGCTCGGATGCTATGGCTGCCGGCTGGGACTAAATCAAGTATAGTGCGTTAGATTCGACGTTGGAGAAGTTCATTTAATAATTGTGGATTTAAAAATTGTGTAGCATAAGAGTTGTCACTTCCGATACTTCTCACTCAAATATAAGAAATTGTATTTAAAATTTTTAACTTTTTGAAAATTTTTTCGATGAATCCTAAATTCTTAAACTTTTTTGTAGCCTTGTTCTATTTCAAAAAGCATGAAATCGAACATCTTAATCACGTGGATTTGTTTTGCTTGGTTGTTTTCACGTTGTGTGTGTTTCTTTTTCTTTTTTTTTTTTTATTTAATGAATGCTTTTTCCTCACATGTTTCGCTGTGCATAAGGGAGTTCCTATTCACTCTAAATACGACTTAATCCACTCCTAAAAACCAACCTATCCAATCAAACAAAACAAAAGGTTATACTTAAAGTCATTTTTAACAATACGCTAAATTATAATTTTCTAAGATAAAATCCTCAAATTGCTAATGTAAACACATGAACAACCAAATGAAAGGAAGGAAGAAAGCAAGATGGACCAAACTTTAATTTTTAAATGAAAAAGATCAGTGAAATAAAAGCAACAGATCCCTTTATAATAGGAACAAAAAAAAAATACAAAAGAAACATTTTGTAACTCGTGAATCTGACTCGTTAAATCTCTCTAAAAAAGGAGTAAAAATTTGAAAATCCTTAAGCTTATGATGATTTTTAAGAGCCTAATTAGTAATATAATGAATCAAGTCAGTTCACAAATTACACGAGATTGATTCGAATTTTACTTGAGTTTGATTCAACAATAATTCAGTCAAGTTCGAGTTCAAGTTAGTAAAGTAGATTATCAATTTGAGATTGAGTTTCATAATGTTTGACTTGATAACTTTTGAGCTTAATTGACTTTAAACAAAACATAAATATCAATCGAGTTTAAGTTAAGTTTGGATATTAATATTATTTTCGTTAGAATTAAAACATAATAAATCGAGTCTAAATGAGCTTAATTGAGTTAAGTTTGAGTTTGTGCAATACCATTTGATCAGTCGAACTCCAGCTTAAATTTTAAGTTCAATTGAGTTAAAAATTGAGTTAGGCCTTTAAATTTTTGAGTCAAGTTCAAGTTTGTGTTTAATACTATACCGTCTCAACTCCACTCATTTAAATTCCTAAGTATAATGATTAACTCATAAGATTGACTCTCTATCAATGCCCTTGATATGTTAAGTCACTCACTGAATAAAACCCTAGTATAGCTACGTAAAAAGTAAGGAAACATAAAAACAAGTAATGAAGAGGAAATTGGCCCTAAGTTTTATCCATCAATTTCACATGGAAGTCTTCAAATATCGTTCAATAAAAGGGTAGATCAGCCAAATGGTCAATAAAAAATTGGCCTAATCTCATTCCTTTATAAAATGAAACCCTAATCTTAAGTCCAAATTTAAATCACAAGAATTTAAATTTTTAGATCGATTTCACGTTTTAACTTTCATACTACAAATAAATAGGTTCATTATTTAGCACCTGCAATTTACCCCGAAATGTCACATGCTCAAAGGAAATGCCGTTGAGGACAGGCACATGCACAATGTGCAACATAATTTTATTTGTTCATAAATGAACTTACTATGAAGAGAAAAATATAAATGAAGCGTGAATTTCCCTAAATGCTTGCATTGAAAGAACTTTAGGTAAAAGCAGCAGGTCATTCATAAATGAAAATGATGTTGAAGCATGTGTGTTGCTACAATCTTAAAATCTGCTATAGGAAAAAGCCTTACTCTTCCCAATAATATACTCATATGCCATTTTATTCCATTTAAGCTGTAATGTATCCATTAATAACAGCAAATTATGGTTTTTTTGTCTATCATTACAAAACATACATGAAATTGAATAAATATCACAAAATAAAATATTATCATATATCATGCTATAATCATTCTCTTTTAATATAGTCGTATTTTTAATCGTGTTATGTATTTAAATCTGCCCACTCTATTCATCATTAAATGCTAAATGCATGCGGGGTCTAGTCCTTGTAGCATCTTTTCACCAGACATCCAAAACAACCATTTTTTTTTTTTCCCATCTACTCTTCAATAACTACCTGTCTCCCAAAGTTGGATAGGGGACTAATGACCTTTTTAAATGTTATGGATTTTCAAAGGTTCGTGTTAAAGATACTAAAACATGTAGCTGCCTGTAACATCCTTATTTGACTAGATTTCAGTGCAATAACATCTAAAGTGGATCATCTTTCCACATGTATATGGACCCATCAGCTATATTTCTGGCTGATCTTTACTTTATATAAATATACATACATATGTATTTTGATTGGTCCACGTGTTTGGTTTTTATATATGCTGATTTCATGCTGATATAGCAGAGTGAATAATAATAATTAAAAAAAAAAAAAAAGTTCAACCCAATAGATTCCCTCCTAGTATGTATGGTTATGTTTTTCTAGAGGATAAGAGGATTGCTTAAAAGGAAAGAATGATTCAATAGTATCAATAAGTCATATATTGCGGTGGCCCCTAGATAAATACATTTATTATTATAATAAACCGTGGAGCTGATACATTGGTTTTTAAGAAACCATCCAAATATAAAAAGTTTAGTAGTTTTTATATATTATTAATTAATTCACATAGGGTATTCGCTATTAAATTAAAATATTTACAGTTCGTTCACTTAACATAAACGGCTGTTTATTCATTTCTTGTTCGATATAATGCTATTATTAACGTGTTACTTGATAGGAGTAACAATTCATAATGGATTGCTATTAGGTAAAATAATGAAAAGCAATTTATGTTTCCAGCACCATGAATTATCATCTAATAGTTTATTTTTTAACTTTATCATAAATATTCATATCTTAAAAATATCACCTATAAGTATCATCTCTATAATAAATACAGGAACATTATAAATATTTTACATTTTACTTAATAATTACTTATTTTACTTTTCATACCAAGTAAATATTATAATAGTTATTACAACTCTATTACATTCCCTTTGAATTGAAATTCTATTCCTCCGTTGTTCCATAAGCGGCGAAGTAAGCAAGCCATTACTGCTTTAAAGAGTATAACCATAGGAAGTCAATGCTACTGTAGTGAAATCACTGTAATTAGGAGCAGTCATTGTAAATTACAATGTTGAAAAACCTTATTAATTTTGTTTTAAGTACAACATTAATAAGTAAGCACCCAAAAATAGTATAGGTAAAGCACAATATAGGTGCTGGATTTCAGTGCTTCAGTAACTGCTGGACCGCACTGATGTTTGTGGGCAATGTCTATAATATTTTTTATGAATCTTTACAGCCGAGAATGACCACAATGGCTTCATTTCACCAGAAAGAATTAGTTGTGTATGATGGAGTAAACTAGTAATTATAATACAAAAAGAAGAAAAGAGAAACAGATGAATATTAGTATTGTAACTATCTTTATTTACAAGTTTAAACTTAAAAATTTGAAGCGAGTTTCTTGCGGGCTAATAGTTTCGCATTAGCTAATTAAGTAGCCCACTTTGTTAGATAAAAATTGAATGATAATGTTGAGATTATTTGAATCACAATTTTTTTGCTCTAATTCTATATTTATGTTAGTTCTGCAATTATTTTATCTAAAAATATTAAATTATAAAATTAGTGCAAAGTTTATATTGATTATTTAATTCCATCTATATATCAAATAATGCTCACATAATGCTTTATATAACAATTTGCCAATCTTATTTTTAATCTAGTCTAGCTTGCCTCAACGTTGATAATGATGTGATGCTTTGAGTTTACTCGGACGTGTTGGAAGCTTGGAGGTTTCTAGTAAAACAATCAATTCATGGGATACTTGAATTTGATAGAAAGTTACTCAAGTGTAATTGACACAATTTGAATTAACTCAAATTATTAGATAGTTTATTAAGATAAACTTAAGCATCAACAATATATATTGAGATTAATCAATTTTGAGTCTACTTTGAACCTTAACATAAATTGATTTCACATAGCATATCTCTTACTACTGAGTGAATCTTTTTGTTCAGCTAAAAAAAATAATAATAAAGTATGATAATTATTTTTTGTATTTATCTTATATTAGACGATTGCTTGTTTCTCTCATTTCCTGTATCAAACCATCTCAATATTACTACTACTTTTTTCTTTCTCCCTCTTTATTCTCTCTAACAAAATCCTTTTCCATTCTCTTTCTTTTTTTCTTTATTTTTGGCACATGCAATCCGAATGCATAATCCACTGACACACACACATATATATAAGTTTTAAGTCAATTCCAATTCGAATCCAAAGATTTAAGTTGGATAAACCGTGCTTGAAGGTCTATATTTCTCAACTCGAAATGGTTTCTTTACAACCCTTAAACATGTCATAGATCCAAAGTTTATTAGCAAAACTATTGTATATTTGCTAATCAAACAAAAATTTAAAGTATAAGTATGGAATTAAATTCCCAGCAAATGCGAAGAGCCCACCTTTACTAAATCGAAAACACGTTTACAAAATTATTTGCTTAATTTTATCACAATATCATACTAGTGATAGGTATCCTAGAAGACTATAAATATTTTAAATATTTTTCTTTTAATTAATATGTATATAAATATATTTTTGCTATTTTTGAGAGAAGAAATCAAAGGATGTTTTGGTCTAATGGTACTTGTAAAAAATATATATATATATATATATATATAGGAATTCTGTTAATGTATATCTTAACACGACCTTATCGCTTAGAAAGTTACTACATCAATAAATATGAGGCATCTGACATACATAGCTTTCATTGACATTGATAGGCACAAGGAGCCTTGCTTTCACATTTGCTCCTAAAATTCAAATTTTCTCCTAAAATTCAAATTTTCTCAGAAGAAACACCTAAATATTTTACAACTTTTTACTATATACCCTTAACCTCTAGCCTTTTTTGTCTTATATATAAATATATTTACAGTTTTACCCCTTCGATTTTCAAATTAGAACTAAACCTGTCGCTCACTACGTACAACCTAGCAAATTACATTCGCCGGTGCGAAAATCCTTGTATAGAATAGAAGTTACATAAACCATATGGTTTGGAATTTTAGACTTATGAGAAGTATATAAAATGATGTTGGGTATCGAATTTCTATAGGTTTGTCATACATATATATATATATATATATATATTCATAATAATATTCATTACCATCCGGTAAAAGAGAAAAGGGAGCACATCAACAATCCCGAAAGATCAAATATGTTAATCAATCAATCCAAAGACATATCCTCCTTTTAAAGTAAACAAGCATTTATTTAGAAACACAGTTTGATTTTCTGGATATATAAACATCAAGAAAAGATCTAAGACTATAAAGCTTCTGTTTAATTTCTTCGACAAGAAGTCTAATGCTCCATGCATTAGGCTTGCCCAGTCCAGATCTTAAAAATAAAATTTGTAATCGCTTCGAATTGACATGGGGTGGATCTTGATCTATGGACTCGTCGAGTCCAAGGCGGGTTAAGATGGGTATGACCAATTCACTTCTTAAAAAAATAAAATATCCTAAATTAAAAATAAAATTTAAAACTTTAAATATGAAATGGGTCTAAGTATATACAATTTCTTAACCCATATTCATTTAATACTATCAAGGATATATAATAATTTATACATAAAGACATTCCTATTGAATTGAAATATTAGCAATATGAGACTAAAATAACACACCAAAAAAAGTAAGATTTACAAAAGAAAAACTAGACCCACATTGTTTAAAAGTGAGATATATTTTTCAGTAAAACATAATATTTGGATATGGTTTTCAATCATATTTATGACATGTGCTATTGTCACTGGGTATGACACATGTTGTTATAGTTTTAACAAAAAAATCACATTTTTAACTTGAGATTTTGAAATTGTAGTACATTATAAAATCGCATGTTCAAAATGTAATTTACTATAAATGGAAAGTAAAATCGCATCTTCAAGATAAGATTTATTATAAGTGGAAAGTTTTACTATTTTCACAAAAATCACAAAAAATGCATGTAAGACATGCGGCATTCATAAAAAATATAAAATTCCATCTTGTACATGTGATTTTTCATCGGTATTAAGATAATTATTTTTATATAATTAGTATTTCTATAAAACAATCTTCAATAGGTTGGTAAATTGACAATTTTCTCTGTTGTCATTAATGCATTAAATATTATGGATGGATAATTAATTATTTGTATTATTTTATATTATATATTTAATTTTATTAGTTATTTTAATAGTAAATACAACATATTTTATTATTATTATTATTTTTTAAAATAGTACTTGGTTGGACCTGTGGACTACGGTGGGTCTGAAAGCCAAGCTTGACACATCCCACCAGATTAGTCTTAAGACAGACTCGATGTGGCTGGGTTGAGTTAGGTCACTGTTTGGATCTCGATAAAATATCTATATGGGGTAAATTACATTAAAAGGTATTAACATTTAGAATAAATTCACTTAATGTATCAATATTTTAAGTAATTAAAAAAAACAATTATCATTTTGTAAAATAAATCAAATGAAGTATTAATGTTTCATAATTCATTAACATTTGGGTTAGTTATCGGTTGATTTTTGTTAACATTTACTTTATTGGATCCAATTTGTGAAACGCTAATTCCACTTTTTAAATACTCGACTTATTGATACTCTACATAAATTTATAGAAAATATTAATTTTTTTTTAATTATTTAAAATATTGATATTTTAAATAAAATTACTCCCACTGTTGATATCCTTTGATACAAATGTATAGACGGGATTTATATAAGAATTACTGGTACCGACATACATGAATCGAGGAAACGCCAAATGGATGGACCATCTTTGTGGAATAAATCATTTTATCTTCACCGCCAATCTTTAATAATGATCTCCATCGGTATCACCTCGCAGTAAATTCAGAACTGGGGATGGACATTTGTATGTCAAACAAAGTCTTACAGAGTCCTAATTTATGGGTCAGTTAGCTAGTTCACAAAATGCATTAAATGTTTTCTTCTTCTTGTTTTTTCCTCTGTCTTCCCGTCTGTCGATAATGTAATAAATACTGGTTAAGTAAATGAGGTTGTAACGTGCCCTAGCATGCACATTTGCTTGTTTTCTTTGTGGTATGCAGACGTGCTAGGTGCAGGCACACTCAATTTTTTTGTACATTTCTGGGTGGAATTTATAATTAGAGATTAAGTGTAGTTATGAATTTTTGATCGGATTCAATTTTAACTTTGGAGGAAATATTAATTTTTTGGCCGAGTTTTAGTTTTTTTTATAACTTATTAGAGCATTTATATTGAAGATGTTTGACACGAGTATCTAAGTAAAGAATCTCATTTTTTGAGGTTCTTTCTAATGTAAACAGTTTTTTTAACTTTTTGAGATCCTCTATGAAGGATCCTAAAAGATGAATTTCAAAAAAGAAAAAAAAACTTATGTGAAGAATCTTATAAATAAACTAGTGAGTCTCCTGAAAAAAAGATTCTTTGGATATTGATGTGAGACTTTAAAAACCTTATAAATAACCAATGAATGTGGATGTTTTTATAGACCAGGAAAGAGTAAGATGTTTGAATGAGCCGTGGGGGTAGCGATTGGTGGCCACCAGCTAAACTCTGTCACAACGTAGAACTTGTTTTATCCGGTATGAAAATATAAGTTCTACGTTAGGATCCAAGGTCATGGGATAAAATGTGGTTTTAACTTTTTAAATCCTATTATCATAGGGTGTGATATCTGTATATTATTTACATAAACTTCAGGGATGGATCAAGAATCATGTAACTTGTTTTTATTGCCACTCAATTTCTCTCGGCTCAAAGGTAGTCTCTTAGCTCCTTTTTTTTTTTTCGTCCATATCCCTTCATCATGGTTCCATCTTTTATTTACTACAATTTCAAGTATCTATTACTCATCTGTTGTTAGATATATTAATATCTTCTTAAATAAATTTTATAAAATTTTATTCATTGTAATTATCAAATAAAGACAAGTACATAATAGGTAGGATATAAAATCATATCCACATCATATTCTATAAAATTAATTTCTTAAATATTTTATCAAGAGCTTACCCTATAGTTCCTTAATGTTATCCTTCCAATGAAACTCTAGATTATTCATATCTTTTTATGAATTTCAAGTTTATGATATTAGAAAAATTATATACTTGTATATATACATATATGCTATAACAATCCATATGCAAAAATTATATACCTTAGATGGCTTGAGGATAATCTAGGAGCGGGTCGTTACATAAGCAATATTACAAGTATTCCATATGCAAAACTTATATAACCGATAACAAAACACTTAAAGTAGTACTTGTAGCAAAACCTATTATTTTGAAGAGTAATTTTCTTAATCTTTGTTATTGCAAGTTAATGTGATGTTAAAAGAAAATCCTTAATGTCACTAAGGCTGCAAATGAGCCGAGCTGCTCACGAGCTATTCGAACTCAATTTGGCTCCACTCAACTAGACTCGTGCTCAAGCTCAAGCTTTGATTCAGTTTTGCGAGCTAGCTCGTAGACAGGCTTACAAGTAGATCCATTAATAATTCGTTAGCAAATATATAAGTTCTATATTTATGATGATATATTAATATATAATTAAAAACAAAAAAACTAATTGTTACATTAATATATATATTTAGCAATTATACATATTATTTTTAGGTTTGGAAAAAATGAAAAAAGAGGCTATTTAAATGAGTTAAGCTTGAGCTTTAATTTTAGGCCCAATAAAAACTCGTTAAACTCTATAAAAAGCTCGACTTCACATGAGCTCGATTTGTAAATGAGTGAAACTCAAGCTTGAAATAAAACTTATTTAGCTAAATAAGATGACCTCAAGCCTAGATTTTAGATTGAATAAAAAATTTCAGCTTGAACTCAAGCTTGATAATTTTCTAACAAACTGAGCCTGAGCCTTCAAAAACTCGGCTCATTTGCAGTCCTAGATGTCATGTTTGGTACACAGTTTTATTTGGAATGGAGTGAAAACTAGAATGACAAATCAATTAATATATTTGGAAGTGTACAAGGAGCAGAGTGGAATGGAATGACTACAAAGTCGAAAATGTTTCTTGTAACAAATGCAAATAATGAATATGTGATAGGATAAAAGAGTAATTAAATTGCATGTAATTAATAAAGTTGCGATCTTGACTTCTAAAAGTGCATCAAAATATGGAAAATATAATTGAACCTATAATCGCAATTCCACTCTTAGCCCATTCTCACATGCCAAACATTACATTAGGACTTGTAGATTAAGACGAAGAAGGGGAAAGAAAAAGAAAAATGCGAGAGACAACTTTAAGCTTAACTTTTTAAAGTTTGAAAACGGTTATTTTTACCTTATTAGCATGGATTTTTTTCCCTTTTTTCAAACATTTATTATTAATAGAATATGGGGTATTGCAGAAATACCACCAAAACTTTTAGGAAGCTGAATTATTTATTTTTCATTTATGAATATAGAGTGTTGAATTCCATCTACTCGTATTCTACTCTATGTGAGTAGGCTCTAGAAAATTTATATCCAAATCCCACCTTATAACCCTCAATGCCCATCAACAACTCAATAAGTTGAGTAAGGTAGAAGGTACCATGTAGGACTAGATTACCCACCCACCCCAACAAGAGTAATTTATTTTTCCAAAGAAATAAAAAAATTATCTTATCAACTTTGTAGGCTTAATCATAGTCTTCTTAAAGTATTATTAATTAAATCAATTTGAAACTAGAAGGCTAATTGTATGTTATTGATTTTTAGTAAGGACATAATTAATATCTCTAAAGTTTTGTCATAATTCGAAATAATTAATAGTCACTATTTTTCATATATAAGTTCCAGTAAACATGATCTAAGCTTTGCATTATGTAGTAGGCTCCTAAACCATCACTTTTATTGCTACAATAATGTTTAAACTATTTGATGATTGTTGTCTTGAAAATCTATACTTATATTCATTATCTTGATTGGGATTGTAAGTACTTATATTTACATCTTTTTATATGTTTGATTCTAGTTGTTGCATTCTTATGCCATTTACTTTTGTTGCAATGAAGAAGTAGTGCTAACTGCAACTAAATATTGTTCTTCAATCTTAAATCTAAAACTCATCACTTTGTTTAATGATCTAATGTCTCCATAAAGGATATATGTTTTGGAAATGAAGCCATCACTTTATAGACAATCATATCTTAAGCTCTATGCAAATATTCAATCCTACTTATTATATAAGACAACTCCCGTATTATTCAAATTAAACTTGTTATAAGGTTATCTATTAAATAAGTTAATGCAAGTTATGATTGGCTTCGAATGGGTTGTAGTCATGCTAATGCTAAATGAGCCATAATCGTGTATAGATGGGTCAGATAAAGTCAATATTATATGCCTTCAATTCTTTTATCTCCGTATTACCAAAGGACTATTGTATAACCTTGTTGGTTATTGATTCAACTCTACACTTAGTTAATACACTCAACCCTTAAACAACTTTGTTAGCTAACTAGCCTACCTTATATAAATACTTAAACTTACATCAATCACCTACATGGGTCACACCTAAACATATGAATGACAACTGCATCACTGCTACTCAAACAATGATTCTAAATATGTAACCCTAATAATCACAATATAATGACTATAATGCCTTCAACCCATGCATGACCAATCATGACTAAGTGAGCCAAACTCTAACCAGACTTAGCTACCCAAACATCAATTGTATTTGAGTAACTCAAACCAGTCATCTCTCTACCTCAATGGTTCTCATAACTCTTAAATGAGAGTTATGATTAATATTACATGAATCCAACCATTCGCATTAAGTCAATCCTTCATGTTGTATGATAGATTAGTGAAACTGGTCGTTCGGTGGATCATCTTACAAATATGAAGTCAAAGTTTTCAAGAATTTATATCAAAATGCTAAAAAGTCCTATTCAACTTCAGCTGCAATCACCAACACTGGGCAAACACATCTACCAAAGTAGTATAAAAAGTATTAAATCGTATTTTTTAGGGATCATCAGCATCTACCATACTCACTTTTCATCTATTATCTAGCCATACAAAATTTGGCATATCATAACAAAAACAAAAGAAGGTAAACTAGGGTTAATGCTAATATATATATATATATATATGTGTGTGTATGTTTTCAAGGTAAAATTTAGGATAAGTTTGTAAATGGAAGATGAGACTTAGGATTTGCGTCACCAATTCCTTATTATGTAATTTGTCAACAAACTCAAAGAGTTGTTTACTAATGTATTTATACCATCAGACTCACGAAGATAAGGTAAAACCTCTCTCAAGGTCAAAAACTTTAGATCCAGATTAGACTGCTAGAATCTCTTTATAAGCTATCAACAATTTAGATCCGGATAAAGTTTAAGAATCCTTTATTTAAAACCCATTTTGGAAATTTGAAAATAAGTGATAGAAAGTTTCATTATCCCTCTCTTAAGGTGATTATGTGCAATTTCATTAGTAATCTAGATCTATTTAAAAGAATGATCTATCGATTTATTCAGTTGAAATCAGACATAGATCTAAAAGATGCACCATACATTTAGGTCTATGAGATTAAGTTTGAGTTACCACAAATAAATACCTAGTCAATATTCAATTAAAAGCATTTGAAATCACATGAATGAAGAATTAGATTCTCAAACCCTAAGTTAAGATGATTATTTCTCCATAGATGCAGTTATTAAGCATAGATTCAAAGAAATAATATGGAATTAAGGATGAATATTGCAAATTAAGTTCAAAATCTAGCAAATACAAATAATCGGTTAAAGTGATTTTACCAAGAAAACTTGGAAATTCCTTAGCAAGAAGAAACAATTCTTTCGCTAAAGATTTCTCTCTATTTTTTACGTTAATAAATTGTTACATATGGTACATTGTTATTGGACATCTGTGCACGCTTGTTTATAGGCCACAAGCACAGAAAATCATAAAGATTTTATTTGGCATATTCGTATAACAAAAATCATCCTTATTTTCATGTGCGCGCGTTGAGCCAGCTAATTCGTGAGAGCTAGACATGGTCACTTTTTGTGGGTCTAATCCAAGGCTCTAAGTTTGGCTATGATCTAAGCTGTATCTTTTCTTCAGAGGCTCGATTTACTAAGCTTCAATTGCAAGTTGAATCTAGGGCTCGAGTTTGAGGCACGATTGAAGTTGTACCGTGAAGGCTAAGGCTCGATCATCTTAGTGTAAACCAAAGGTCATGTCAAGGGCTTGGTTTAGGGCGCGATTTGAAACTTTGCCTTATTTTGCCTTAAAATTTTGCCCTCGACAAGCAATTTTTATGGCCGCAATAAAAATCTATCTTTGAATTTTATTGTTGTTTTGCTCCAAATCTAATCTAAAACACTTCGTTTCTTCTTTTCTTGATTTTAAGAGCTAATAAAAAAAATATTTGAACTATAAAATTAAAAAATTCATAGGAATTTATCTAAAATTTGATCAAATAAGACATAAATTCCTATAAATAGAATAGAATATAACAAACCTATCATAAACCCAATCAAGTTACTATATATCTAGTATTCATTACCAACTACTCAAGAAAAAGGTACCTTGTGCCCATGTTTAAGGGTCAAGCGACTTCCTCAACACAGTTGTCAGGTACCCTTACCCATTGAAAGCTAGTAACGGCTTTTGTTTTTTTAATTAATTTATATTATATATGAATATATATATAATAAATATAGATGATTAAGGCTGTTTCAAAAAGAAAATGTCAATATTTCACTTTTTTTTAATTTTGTTAAATTTTCTATGATTTTATTTGGTTTATATATATAATTGTAATAATAGAAAAAATTGTAATACAAATGAGGTGATGATGAAGTAATGACACATTAGCATTTGTGTCACATTAACATCTATGTAGATAAAATAATAGGGCTTTAGCGATTTTACAAGTTTACAAGGTTGATCGATATAATTTACTTATTTCTTATTACTTTAGTTAATTAATATATATTTAATAATATTTTATATTGTGTCATCATCAAATCATTAACGCATCATCATTTTCATCACGCGTGCATCCAACTCAACAAAAAGAGTGGGGAAGTCTACTGTATATTAAAAAATTAAGGTGTAATGTAATTCATAATGTGCACAATGGTTATTGATGTAATCCACCTCTTAAAATTTAAAAGTCTATTAGCAAATCTAATTCCCAAAAACCATAACTATCGTAGCTAACACCAAACCAATTTCCATATGTAACTCATATGCATACTCATCATATGAGTCAAAGAATATGCCATCATCATCAACCGAAATCACAAAATCCATATAGGTTTAGTCTTTAGACCCATTATATAACTACCATGCTAACACATATACAACAGTTGCACACAGGCCTACATATTACTCTATGCATGAAATAGGTTTACCAAGATATATTATTTAGTTTAATGACATAATACAATCTTAATAGTTCAAAATCTGAAACACTCAAGTTCCATTTTCAAGCGTACCTAATTCACAGCTTAGCATATTACTAGGTCTACTAACTACTCATCCATGTATGCACGTATCATGCATGTAAAGGTCAATGATGATGTAGCCATTCATCTTACCACACAAATTCTCTCATGTCGAATTTCCAACATTTTATTACATAGTAGGAGCATGCTTATCTACAACTATCTTATTAGTGATTCATTGCACTAATTAACGCATATTGTAATTTCTTTTTTTGTTAACTAACTTGTGTTAGACATAACTTTCTCATATCGATGACCTACTAAGTCACCGTATCTTACATTAGTGCCTAATTTAATCACTTCATTCAACACTTTCAAGAACACAATACTATTGTTTAAGGTAGTTAACTGTAGGTTTAAGTAGCCGTGCATAACCAACATAAACATTTAATAAAAAAAATTATTAGTCTATTTATTGTCATAACACATGCAATACAAACAAGTGTTTATGTATCTAGTAATTTGCAAAAAAAAAAAAAAAAAAGAAGATGGTGCCAACAATTAAAGCCAACACCTATAGATCAATACACAACAAAAATAAAATTTAATTCTATTTAAGAATTAAGAATGTAAGGATTAAGATTAGATCTTCTACTTAAATTGCACTTAAAGAAGCCATCTAAAAGTCTTATGAGGTCAAAATAGAACAAAACAGAAGCAACTTACTTAACGAGTTAGCAAATCTGATCAATCACCAATTCAAGAAATGGTTTATTGATTGCTTAAAGGGACTGGTTGATTGTTAATTTAGATTGTTAAAGCCAATGAGTCAAGCTTGGATCAAGTCGCAACTTATTGAAGGGGGCACAATTAACTACCAAATTAAGTACTCAACCATGATTATAAAGTTTTTAGCTTGAGCTTGCTACCTAGATTACTCCTTAATAAATTCTAAGGTTCCAAAGCACAAAACTTTCTATTAAAATCTTTTTTTCCGATCAAATTATGAGTTTACACTCACCTTTCATGAAATTTCTTCGTAAATATACAAAAAGGATTAGGATATTACTATAAATAAAAGAGAAAGATCAAAGAATAAATATCCTAACTTTTTTTGTGCATGCTTATTAATCCCTTGGTTCCTTGATCTTTAATACAAGGAATTTAAGATAAAAACACTTTTAATATTTACAGGGTAAAGAATTCCTTCAATACACAAAAGAAAGGTCTTGAATTGAAGGAGGGAAATCTTGCACACAACGAGAGCTAAATCTCTTGCTTCAAAAAAAAAAAAAAAAGAAAACATTAAGTTTCTTTAAGAAGAGAGAAGTATTTAGTTCCATGTGGTAGGGTTACTGCAACTAGATGATCACATGCAACATATGTGTTAATTGACTCCAGAGGAGTCCTGAATTCATGACATGTGTATAGTCGTCGTAAAGAAAGGCGTGGTAGAAGGAAAGAAATCCAATTTCTCAAGCACGTGAGTGTAACAGAAGATCAAATCAAGTAGACTCGGTCGCTCTTGACTCATTCTTCATAAAATAGATATTTTGATCTTTTTCTAAATATATTCTAGTAGTGTTTCCTATCACAAACTGATTTAAAGATAGTGAAAAAAAATCATCAATCATTTAACCCTAAAGGAGCAATATATATAGATTTACAAGAAAGCAAGAACAGCAAGAAATAAATCGTTTCCTTAATCATAGCTACCAAAAAACGGCTAATCTAAATAAGGCTAATTTATATTTGATTACATGTGCCTACCAAAAATAGCATATAGCATATGGTACTAATTACACTGGTTTTCCAAAAATATAACGTACAACATATGTTTATACCCTCCCTCAAGTTGGAGCATGTAGATTTAAAGTGCCAAACTTATGAATAAAGAAATCGAATTGTTGCTTCCCCAATGATTTAGTGAAAATGTCACCCAACCGAACATGAGTACGTACATATCTGGTAGCAATAATTCCCTTAACAACTTCGCTATATACAAAATGACAGTTAGCCTCAATGTGTTTTGTACATTCATGAAAAACCGAGTTAGCTGCAACATGCAAATTATCCTGACTATCACAAGAAATCGTCATGGGTCGACAATGTGAAACAACAAGACATAACAATAATGCCTTTAACCGTTTTAGCTCACATGTAGTTATGGCCATGGATCGATACTCTACCTCCACTGAAGAACGAGATACTATATATTGTTTCTTAATCTTCTAAAAAATGGGAATTATCAAGTAGAATAAATCAACCGGTAAGAGATTGTTGAGTCAAAGGGCAATTTGCCAATCTGAATCGCACCAATCAGACAACTGCAAATCACAGTTAGCATGTAACAAAATTTCTTGACTCGGATTACCTTTCAAATAGTGTACCTTGTGAAGTGTCGCATCCTAGTGCTCTTGCACTGGCCCTTACATAAACTATGTAAGCATATGCACACTATAAGAGAGTTCAGGTCTTGCAGTTGAAAGATAAACTAATCGGTCAACCAACCTAAGATAACGGTTTAGATCTAGAAGAGGTTTTCCATTAGCTAAGGGAAGACGATGGTTCTGGTATAAAGGAAAACCAACAAGTTTTGCTCTTAATAAACCCACTTCAATAATAATATCCAATATATATTTCTATTGGCTTAGAAAAATACCAGTGTGATTTCAAGCCACCTTAATCCCTAAAAAATATTTCAGAACCCCAAAATCTTTCATATAAAAACATCCACATAAATAGGCTTTGAAGGTTTGAATCGCAGTACCATCATTTCCCGAAATAATAAGATCATCAACATAGACTAATACATTGACTTTCAAATTGTCACATTATCATGTATAAAGAGAATAGTCTAAACATGATTTATGAAAACCATATCGTTTCAAAGCATCAGCAAACTTAGCAAACCAGCATCGAGGAGCTTGTTTCAACCCATACAGTGATTTCTGGAGTCAACAAACTTTACCAGGTTCCTTAAGACGAAAGCCAGGAGGAAACTTCATATAGACTTCTTCCTCAAGATCACCATGTAAGAATGCATTATGGACATCTATTTGATGAAGTTCCTAATTTTTAGCTGCTGCAACTGCAAGGAAAGTGCAAACAGTCCCCATTTTGGCTACAGATGGAAAAGTTTCATTATAATCCAGCCCTTCAACTTGATTGTTTCCCAAAATCACAAGTCGTACTTTAAGCCTCTCAATTGATCCATCAGAATGATACTTAAATTTATAAAAAAACCCACTTACAATCGATAGCCTTTTTCCTCAGAGGAAGTGTTTTCATGATCCATGTGCCATTATTTTCTAACACTTGTGTTTCTTGTTACATCTCATTCCTCTGCCTTTCATCCTAAGGTTTGAGATTCAATTCCTATAGTAATAGCTTCCAATTTTTTTTTTTTTTATCATGTAGAAAAATTATTACAGTTCACATAATGTGCTATAAGACATGGCGTACTTGAGGAGTGCGATTGAGTAGATGAACTCATAAAGAGGCTCTGTTTACAAACAATATTTGTCACAAAGTCTTGCAAATGAGTGCATGGCACTTTATTTCAATGTCCATGGCTAAAAGGCCACTCATTCTCAATACATCTTGCAATCCCCACACAAACACCCACCCAACTAACTTCATCATTCTCATATCTTACATCCCACATCACTGTTCAACACTTCATCAGGAATAATATAGCCATTAACCTGTGCAGATTACTCATTCTACTAAGAACACGATTTTGTCTAACAACAGCCACATCACCATCTCCATCCTCACCACATCAATTCTCCACGCTACTAGGTTTGTCATTATGTTCTGTCAAGTAGGGAAACTCATGCTCATAAAACATTACATCCCTTGAAACTAAGATTACACCCAGCTCTAGGTCATACACTCTCCAACCCTTTTTACCAATAGGATAGCCCGCAAAAATGCATTTACGACTATGGATAATAAATTTGTCTCCTTTGTGATCTTGATTATGCACATAGCACAAGCATTTGAACACACGCAAATATTTAAGCATGGGTGCTTTATTATGCAAAATTTCATATGGTATTTTACCATTCAAGACAATAACAATGTTTGATTAATCAAATATTCAGTAGCCAAAATGCATTCCCCCTAGAATTTTATAAGAAGATTGGCTTGAAAGCGTAATGCCTAAGCTACATTAAGTTTATGCCTATGCTTACACACTACTTCTCCATTTTGTTGTGGATTTCCTTTAAAGATGTTTCATCCATAATGTCATGCCTGTACTACTCTAGGCACACTGCAGTGTGGGGGTTCCCTTAGGTCCACAGACCACCCTGGGCAAGTAGTTGTGATGCCAGGTACACTAGCCCCCTAGTGCACCCACAGGCATAACCTGAGCACGAGAAGGTATTGTTACATTTAGGTATATTGACCCTTTAGCTGCAGCTTACAAAGATCGGATCCAAGATCTAAGGTTTTTGTTTGCCCCAAAGGCAACGTCTCTCACCTATTGAGCTACAGCTCAATTGGTGAAGGCGTTCTCCTTTGAGAGGAACAAAAGGCTACGCTTCGAGTTTGCATTAAACCTTAACCGAATGATGAGCGTAGAGAACAATTCCTTTGAGTGTGCCCGAGAAGGGGGTATGCCCCGTAAAGGTAGGGCCTGTGGTAGCTAAGGGGAGCTGTTGGCCATCACATCATCATCGCTTAAGGGGATGGAGTGCGACACACAATGCCATATTTATGAAAATAATTACTCATGCATGTAAACTCTGTACCATTATCACTACATACAACTTTCCCTTGTTTGTTAAATTCATGCTCCACCATAGCAAAAAAATTACACAAAGCCATTGACACCTTCTTCTTGTCAATTAATAAATAAATCCATGTTGCCCATGAAAAATCATCAATAATGGTTAAGAAATATCTTACACTACAAAAAGCTGGGATTCGATAAGGCCTTCACAAATTATAATGAATCAATTGAAATATTTCTCGATTTTTGTCTCTACTAATAGGAAAACTATCTCTTGATTGTTTTTCTCTAAGACAAATTTCGCATGCTTTATTCCACAAACTACTATTGTTACTAGAACCAGCATTAGGAATCAACTCTAGAATCTTAGATGATGGATGTCTTAACCGCTTATGCCACATATCAAAAGAGCTCTCACCACTAGTTTTCGTAGCCGTTGTATTCACTATCACATGAAAGAAGTAGAGCCCCTCTTATTGCTCACTCACACTAATCAGCATCCTCGAAGTGCAGTCTTATATAACACGAAACTTGTTAGTGAACTAAGCCACTCAATTTGATTCATTAAGTAGTTGCATAAGGAAATCAAACTACACATCAAACTTGGTGCATAAAGAACATTATTCAACTTCAATTTATTGCTAAGCACCACCGTTTCCTCCTTTTTGGCAGTAATTTGCTTCCCATTCATAAGCCCTATAGGATATTTCATTACATCTTGAACATCACACAAACACTCCAGTTTTCCTATCATGTGATGAGAAGCACCTGAGTCAATTATCCATTGTATGGAATAAGAGTTATCGGTTAATTTTTCATTTGCTTCAATCTTCACAACACTTAAAAGGTTTCTCATCTTTTCCCATTACTCATTATTAAGCCCAGTGATAGCAGTCTTGTCAATATCTAAGACCACATCATTACCTATCGCTCTTGATTTGAGGCTTGAATTGCATTTTATTTGACTCCTCCTCCACATCCTTTGCTCTTAGAATCAATAAATTGTTATCCTCTCTTGTTCCATCCAGTTCCTTATCTTATTCCCCAAAAGTAATCTCTTACCACTCAAGATATCTAATCAACTCAAAACAACCATCAGGTTCATGCCTTATATGATTGCAATTGTTGTACCTTGTATTCTTGTCTTTTCCTTCACTTCGCCCTCGAGATCTTAACATAGTCCGCAAAGAACAAGCCTATTCATCATAGTTTTCACCCTTCAATTGAATTCTTGTTATCAAAATTCTAGGATTATCACTCGCTGTAATGTCATATTATGAAATCATCTTCCTTTGTATCACTCCATCTCTTATGTTTTCTCTAGCCATGGTAGCAGAAGGTCAATGACCTAGACAGGCTCTGATACCATGTCACAAATAGATTTAGAGATGGCCAAAAATCATCCTCATTCATTTAGCCTTGAAGGTGCAATATATACAGATTTACAAGAAAGTGAGAAATGCAAGAAATAAATCGTTTCCTTAATCATAGCTACCTAAAAAAAAGGCTAATCTATATTTGATTACATCCACTTACCAAAAATAGCATATAGCATATGGTATTTGTTAATTACACCAGTTATCCAAAAATATAATATACAACATATGTTAATATTTCCACGTTTTTTATTAATATCAACATTATGTAGAATGAATCCGAATGAGAAGAAAAGCCTCTTATTTATAAATGTTAGAGGTTGATAATAGCCATTGGATAACTTTTAGATGGATGGCTGAGATGAAACATTGCTTGCAATCGTTAGATATCTTCTATAGATCCAATGGCCATAATGCATCTTTACTTCTCTATATATAGGCATGGGCTTTGAATGTAGGCCTAGAAGAGATGATGGCTTTTATAATATAACAGAAGTCCATTTTTAATATAAAATAGTTTTGAGCTTATTTTATCCCATATAAGTCATATTTTAGCCAAACAAAACACTAATTAGCCTAAAAAGATTTTTTTGGAGTGTACTTTTTGCACACAAGAAAACCGAATAAGGTTGATAGTAGAATAAATGATCCAGTGATCCCAGTTCTTAGCTTACAAAGCTAAATCTCCCTACTTCATTTCTTATTACATTCGGTCTTCTAAGCCCTATCACTAGCCTAGAAGACCAGCTTATGGTATTAAATTGGGCCAAGAGCTCAATTATCAAGATGACCCTCTACAACTTCAATGAGAAAAATGAAGAAGACTTCTTCCTTTTGGATTATATTATAGTTTAAGGGTGTTTGTGTCTTAATTAGGTTATACCCTTAACAATATAAACTACTCTAAACAATTCGAGTTTTGAACCAATATGCAATTCAATTTCATTCAATTTGACTCAAATTGCTTTTGAAATCACTTTATTCTATTTTGCAATACTAATAGTTATCAAAGTGTTTGACTAAAATTTTATGTTTATATTGAGAATAATATGTAAAAATTACGATAAATGTCACATTTAAAACTTAGACTTTCCCAATTTGTATAATTAATTACCTAAAGTTTAAAAGTGTGAATTCATTACTCACAAAATTTTTGAGTTCAATTATAGTACCTAAATGATGTCATTAATTGCAAAAATGAAAAATTTGGTAAAGTTCATGTAGTTAATTATAAAAATGGACAAAAATTAGATATAATTTAATTCAAGTAGTTAATTGTAAAAATATGCAAATTTCAGGTACCAAAGATGGTAATTACCCTAAAAATTAAAACCATATAACACTACATCCCCATGACATCACATCTTTGATGATTTGAAGACACATGGTTTGCTAAAAAAGATGAGAGATGAAGGTAATAGGCACGTGAGTTTACTTAAAAAGGGTAAATATGCTTCGAAGGAAAGGTTAATAAACTTCAAAACTAATAACTTTTGCTTATTTTACAAGTTTAATAGAAAGTGAATCAATTCAAGTTTAAAAAGTTTAGTTCGTTTCACTTGACTAACCGTATTGGAGTCCACAATAGACAAGAAGTCAAATTTAAGAATAGTATAGGATCATTCACCTTTATACCTTTACTGTAAAATATTATCATTTTACCTTTTATTTATCATATTATATATACACACACACATTCTTAATCGGAAGGTGAATATGCAAAAGGTGGAATGGTTAGGCAATGACATAGTAGGTAAAAACATTATACTTTTATGATAAGTATTAAGTAAATTATAATGCTTGCAAGAATTTTTAAAGAACCGAATTACAATTTTTTATTTTGCATTTGATAATAAATGGAATATCCTAAAAATTTATTACAAGTTTAATAATAATAATAATAATAATAATAATATATGGAACAATAAAAAAATCAATTAAAAGTATGGTAATTTACACCCGAAGATTGCAACATTTAGGTATAAGTTTATTTGAGTTCCTATTGTTTCAAATGGCTCAAAAGAGGTCTCAACATTTAGAGAAGTAGGTCAATTGAGATCCTGACATATGTAGAAAATTTAATTAGAACTCAAAAGACTTACCATTTTATGACACGTGTCAATGTAGACCTAATTGATGCACTTCTCTAAACATTGAGAGTTTTTTTGAACCAGTCTAAATGTTGAGATTAAATAAAATTATCTTCAAATATTGAGATCTTTCAGTGTAATTTAGCTATTAAAAATAATGAGGATTTATTTAGAAGAAATAAAATAGTAAAAAATTAAAATTAATTAAATAACAAAGAATAAACAAATAAAATATAAAATAAGAATAATAATAATTAAATTTCATGGCTACAAATTATAAGGAAGGGCTCAAACACAAAGGTCATATAATCTTAAATATACTTGAGTTAATATGAATTTTAAGGGCATAGATATCTTTTCTTTTTGAAACATGGAAATTATACATTTAAAACTCCATACCCTCATTTAAAAGCCTTAATTTTTCTCTCTCCTCATATTTTTCACATTACAAACTTTTTAAAGAAATTGATTCTCTCTAAAACTCTCACTAAACTTTTCTAGGAAGAAAACTCCTACTTCTTTAATTAGGAATTATCAAATTCCTCAACAAGAATCAAAGAAGAAAAAGGTAAAAATCATATCCTAACCTCTTCATTCCTAAAGTTACTATACTAATACAATAATTACTCATAGGAATAATTAAGGATCAAGAAGGATTTGAAAGGAGTGTGAGAAGTTTCTTCAACAAGCTTGCCTTTGTGATAGTAGTAGTAGTAGTAGTAGTTTGTGCTTGTGTATTTTTCATTCTAGGTAAGTAATTCAATCGTTAAGTTTGATTGTGATTATGTGATTAATGATTTATGATTTAGGATTTAATGATGCGATGATAAATTTCACTCGTGGATTAATGATTGATGAATAAATGATGAATGATTAATGATTGTTGTTATAAACATAGGCTAATAATTATAGAAATCATTGAGATATAAAATCTAAATAAAATATCAAGCAAATTTTTTTGGATGAAATTCATAGTAATGATAGCTTAGTGTGTTTATATTTAAAATACTAATTCTCATGATTTTTCAAATATATTTACTATTTTTATAAATTAAATTACAAAATAGCAAAACAGTATTTCAGCTAATAGCAATAGTGAAAAACGTAAGAGGCTAAACCAGTTACTTTTTCATCTTCTTTTGACATAAGAGTATAATGGTTTGAAAGCTTAAGAATTTTATTTCAATATGATGTAAAGAACCAACCAAGAATTGGTTAGGATCATCCTCAATTTAGCAAAAACTTGTCGGTTGTAAAGTTGTCCCCTATTTCCGACCATATTAGAAGTAATTGAATTTAAAACCCTAATTAACTAATTAGTTTAGTTCAAATTAAATTATGAACATGTAAAACAATGAGTTAGTAGTTTACATAAATATGTACTCAAGAATTAGTCCAAAAGTTGGTGAACCAATAATATTAAGTTAGGGTGCGTACTAGTTTTCAATAGGAAATGAAACAATGAAATTAAAAGGAGATTGATTCTAGTTAAATAAACATGAAATAAATGCAAATAGTATATATTCATATTAAAATATATTTTAAGATTAACAATAAAATAATTTGATTTTTGGAAATTATTTAATAAAATAGGTATAAATAATACATTATAAGATGATATAAACATATTAGGAAGCTAATTTAGGTTCTTTGGCATAGTTTTAGGTTAAGTTAGGTTATTAAGGCTATGAATGGAGTAATTACACCCTAAAGGAGATATTTTACTTAGTAAAGGCTTATTTGTTTAATTATAAGGTATGCTACTAAGGATATCATATAAAGAACCTAGTTATTTTATAATGATTTTAGGTGGGTAAGATAAAAAAATGACTCAAACTAAAACCTTATGTAGCGATGCTAGCATGATAGTCAACTGCTCAAGCTACTAGTGGTGGCTCAATAAGTACTTAATAAGACAAACGATATCAGGGTAATGTTTATTCATATTGGAGAGAATTTGTAATAAGTAGTATAATATGGGCTCTATGATACTGCTTAATCACAATGGACCAGTATAGATAAAGATAAGTAACGGCTGTGACCCTTAAATGAGACTACTTATTTAGATTCTTTTTAGGAGATATAGTACCTAGATTGCCTATGTCAACTCCTTGAGCAATCATTACTACTCAAGATCCCTAGATTCCCATAACACGTTGCAGGAGTGTGAATACCCACTATCGATTTGCTCCACCTAAATTAAAAATATAAATTGATCAATGTTACATATGCATTAGCATAGAACATGTAATCATATAATGCGTACTTGTATTATTGTTATACTAGGCTTTAGCTATTTCACATTTTTTAAGTTATGAAGATGATTGATTTAAATGCTATGATAGCGTGGTTTATAGATTGAATATTGGTGAGAGATTGAATGAGCTGGACATTTAGATACATTAAATATTGTAATGTTATTTTATGAGAGTTAATACTTGTATTGTGAGGATTTCTTTGTATTGTTGAGGGGCTATTTTATCTTTATATTCCACTACAATTCAATTGATTATTTAATTAAGGATTTCTTTTTTTTTGTTAGAAACTCGCTTAAATAAGAATAGTCTTTGCATATAATGCTTAATGGCTCATTCACTTCGATGAATGAATAAGACTGTAATGAAATTTAATTATTGAGGAATGAAATAGAGTTGTAATAGGAATTTTTTTATTATTTTTTTATTTAAATGGTGGTATTTTGAAGAAGAAAAAACAGTTTCAGCATTGAATTGGTATTCATAGATTTGAATAAAGAATGATTATTCAATATTTTGCGTAATAGGAATTCATTGTAGAATCGCGTAAACTAAACACCGTAATAGCTATTCGTAAGGAAATAAGACTATAATAAATTATAATTATAGTGAAGTGAACGAGTAGTAAGTGTTATACTTGGTGTACCTGTTGGCACTCTAAACCCTATTTGGGGCGTGCAATAAATGAAGATAACAAAAGGAAATGTACATCCATTTTTTGGTTTTTTTTAAAGAAAACGAAAGAAA
Organism: Combretum micranthum; assembly: GCA_024138025.1. Taxonomy (NCBI): domain Eukaryota; kingdom Viridiplantae; phylum Streptophyta; class Magnoliopsida; order Myrtales; family Combretaceae; genus Combretum; species Combretum micranthum. The sequence goes on from JAMXBD010000130.1 coordinate 809,777, forward strand.
ACAGGATTAGCATCGAACAAAATTACCTCTAAATTATTGTTTGATGAAGATTGTTAGGAAAGGACAATTTTACAATTTCCACCTTAAAGAGAAATGGAGGGTTATTATGTGGAAATGTTTCCACTCCTTCCTCTTCTACCCATTTTCATTTCATACTTAATTTGCCAAACAGACAATTTTATTCATTTCCTTTGATCTCTTCCGATTTTTCTTGATTTCCATTCATCCAAACATCGTTTTAAACTTACATACTTCAATTAACCAGATCAAGCTATATTTAAGAACATAAAACTTTTTAAGCCATATACCTTTCTCAAATAGATATAAAAAATGATCGGGTTTGGTTCGTAAATGCGGTTTAATTCTACACCTAAATCCATTAGTAAAATGTTTGTGAAAAGCCAAATCAACCATAATCCCTAACCATTAAAAATGATCGATTTGACTTAATTTTGTTCAAAACTTATGGTTTGGTTGGATTGGAATGGGACTCTTTCTACCTCTTGTTGAGAGGACACAACCGGGCCGGGTGTATGGTTTTCACTTTTCAATCTGCAGAAACACCTGCCTATGGACACGTGTCTAACATGAATATGCGTATACTATTTTGTCTAGCCAAATTCTATTTTGAAAATTGCATGTCATTAATTGTTTTTCTTAATGTGGTAGGATGATGCGAGTTTTGAATTTTGATTAAAAGCATCAAATTTGGTAAATTTTTATTCACCCAAATTTCCGGCTGCCTAACCTAGGATAGCATCCTTTCCTTTTTTTATTTAATGTAATACCCTCATTTTTTTTTCATTTTTCTTTGTTCCACCCAAAGCTAGATTTAAATAGAAAAGGGAAAAAAAATAAAGAACCGGATGTTAAAGAAAGCAAGATACCTCCTTTTCTGCAAGATTTTTTGGTTTCTCTTTATCTTGCTTTTCTTAGCAAATTACTAAAAGAAACTGATAAAGTGGGGGGAGAGAGAGAGAGAGAATTCTAAAAGAGAATGGAATGTCCTTTTTTTTTTTTTTTTTTTAATTTCATGTCTACCGGGTAGATGCTAACACGAGTTAAAGAATGTAGATCTACACTCATTTAAGGGATTCACAAAATAAGAAGATTCAAAATCAATTTTCAACTGTTTAAAGTCATTCAGCTAATATCTCAATTTTCAACCAATAAGATAGACTTTTACACTTGAAACTTCTATATATTTATTAATATTAATGTTTTAATTAATAATATATATATATATATATTTATTCATGTCTTTTTGTCTGTTTGGATCATGTGATAGTTATATAATATCTACCAGTCCAAACTACCAAATGAAAAGCATGTGAAAATGCTGGAAAGAGATTTGAAACATTGGGAAGCCATTTGAATTGCGGATAAAATTAATCATAACCCATATGGCACCAAAACTTTAATTGTAAGATGGTGATGTAAAGCAATGGTATGCATGGAAATAATTAACTTTTGCGAATTGCATTTATTCCTTTCATTTTTTTCGTATCCTAGGGCAGAGATTATGTCACATCAGATTATTACTTGACGTGTAACTATAATCTAACTGTTTATTATTATTATTATTATTTTTTTTGGTTAAATTGCACGGACTTTTCCAAAAACTTTAGAAATTACATGAATTGTTAAGTTTTCTAAAAGCCATGACTTATACCTCTAAAAATTAGTAAATTGTAGGAGTCTTTTTTAAAACTTTGAAAATCGTATGGATCTTCAGTTTTTTCAAAAGTCAATACTTACACTCGTAAAAATCAACATGGTGATACTATGTAAATTTTATTTATTTGGTTTTAACGTGTCATTACATATAATATATTTAACTAATTAATGTTTCAAAATTTTTTTTGCAAATTTAAATATTAAAGAATGTAAACTCTTTTTTAGTTCTTTTCTACCCTTTAAATTTGGCATCTGAAATGTAATTATAATAAAAAACAATTTTTTTTTGTAAAAAATAGTGTCATGAGATATGTTTTAAAATAATAAAAAAAATTTCTAATAAATTGTTTCATGCTAAAATGCAATTTTTAAAGAAGAAAAATGACAATTAACTTTTTTTTTTATTTTTCTAAAAAACTTAATTTTGTAAAAATTATAATAATTTTTTATTGAAACATGTATTAGTTAAACATATTATATGTAATGACGCGTGAGAACCAAATAAACAAAATTTATTTTTTTTAGATGTGTAAGTGTTGACTTTTGAAAGAAAAATGAAAGACTATACAATTTTAAAATTTTTCAGAAGAACTCCATACAATTTTCTTATTTTTAGGAATTGTATGTGCTGACTTTTGGAAAATCTAGGAGTCCATATAATTTCTAAAGTTTTTAGAGGAAGTTCACGCAACTAACCCTTATTTTTTTAATTAAATACTATTTTTGTTACAATTTTTTATGAATATAATTAGAAGATTGGTGGTCATATATTACTCGGTCATAACAGTCATAGTGGCTATAATTCTAGGATAAACTATTAAGTAAAATTTCATAATAATTCACCATGCTAAAATAAATCTCAAGAATAATTGGATATTGTTAAAACAAAATGAAAATTCAAATACTTTCACTTTTCCATGTTATTTTATCGTTTTAAGTCTTTTTTACGAAGTGTTTATATCATATAACAATAATAAAAATTTCCTTCTTGACTTCGGAATATTTATTTACTATTTGAGATTATCAAAATAATATATGATTAGTTCACCAGAATGCAGGTTGCATGAAAATCATATACCTTAATATTTTTAGTTATGGTTCCGCTAATGACGGTTTTAAGAATATTTGTTAATAACCTTATTGGCAAATTGATCTGCATTATTCACAATTTACTTTCAATTATTAAAATATAATAGTATATATTTGAAAATTTTGCATAGGCGGCAAGCAAAGCTTCTCTTATGCTGTTTTTAACTCGATCTTCTTTTTTTAAATATTACTGTCACGTTTGGAATGCAGGATTCTTTTGAAATTAAATTGATTAAAATAGAATAAGCGGTAAAATGATAAATCTATCTTTTATTTGGATACATTATGAAATACAATGAAATTGATATATCATTTGTGAAAAATATCCTCAATAATAAATATGAACAATAAGTATAAAAGAAGATAAAAAGGTAATTGTAAAATTAATTACTAACGAAGATGAAATGAAATTACGATTCCACATTCTCAAAGTGGAATCGAAACCCTCCTCCCCCTCCCCCCCAAAACCGGAATCACCGATTCGTGGAAATCACAATTTCGGTTTTAAAAATACATTTAAACATAGAAATGAGAATAGAACCTAGAATTAAGATTCTATTTCGAATTCATTCCTACATACCAAATGTAATACACGTGTTCAAAATAGTAAGAGTAAATACCAATATTATCTTGCCAAATATTAAAGATAGCATATAAATTTTAAAAAACTACTTTTAATATTAAAATTTTAATGGTATTTATACGTTATTTATTAATCTAGATGGAAGGTTTGGTAAAAACTTTCTGGTTCTTGATGAGGGATCCACCAAACAAATATTTTAGTGAATATTAGTTCTAAATTTAAACGCTGCTGATTATCAATAATCTATCCTCCACTATCTATTTGTGATTTTTGTATCCGATCTATACATGTTCTTTAGAAAAATAGGACTTTATAGAAAAATAATTAAAAATTGACTTACGGTTGAGGCATTCGCGCGTTGGATTTAAGTGCATTTATATATAAAAAGTTCAGCATAATATCTGCTGAATTACTTAATGTTTTTCTCCATGTGGTTCAATAATCGGGAAAAAAATATTAGTAAAATTCTTTTGTTCTAATAAGCTTTATTTATTTTGTTCTTTGACTTTAATTTCTTTTTTAAAAAATCTTAAAGTTCTGCGCCAGCTAAAGCCATCTAATTACAATAATTTGAAAAAAAAAAAATAAATAATAGTAGATTGGCCGAGGCCTTCTTGTCCCACTCAATGTTTTAAGATATAACCAAGAATATATGGATCTGACTTATAATTAAGACTCTGGCGATTGTTCTTAGACACTATTTTTTTTTCTTTTAAAGTATATTTGTCAAAAAAAAAAAAATTGGGTTTTAAAAGTCATTTCATCACTTCTATTTCTAAAAAAAATCTTTCTTATCCCATGACAATAAGACATATCCTCTAGCTTCTGAGTTGGGGGGAAAAAAAAAAACTTCTCAACTGCTATTTTATTAACGAAACTTTGCAATCTAAAGCTCAGAGTTCATTAGGTTTTGTAATTTCAATAAAGGTTCAGAACATAATCACTAAGAATACTATAATCAATATTCTATGAATTATATACTCTACTTGTACTTTCTTCATTCATATGTTTGGATATGTATGCTACTTTTAATAGTTAAGTGACATTAATGGAAGTTGGGACAATGTCAAAATCCTTAATATTCAATCAGATTTTGCTTGTCAAAATAACTATCTTATATATTTACTAATTTGTTACCTTTTTTTTTTTAAAATGACAAATTAAAGTAATAGTTTTGATAAGTAAAAACTCAACTATCAATAACAATTAACACTTTAAATTTTAGGTCTAAAACTTCATCAGCAAAAGTTTAACTATATATAATATTCAACAACAAATTCAAATTTAAGTATAAAACTGAAGAAGATTATAGAAACTTAAGACAGTGGTTTTGATATTATGGGGACATAAGTTTTGTAAAATAATGAAATGTAAAAATAATAGATTGTAAATGCTGATGGATGTCTTTTGTTTTGAGGAAAACTATTTGTTAATAAAAAATATTATTCCTTGAAAAAGGTTTTTCTAAAAAGTAGCATGTTTTATGGTATTTAACCAATTTTATGAAAATAGTTTTGATTTGTTTGCTTCTTTTCATATACATGGATAATAAGAATAATAGGATAATTAATAATAAAAGGGAAAAGTAAAAATTAATAATATTTTTTTAAAAAATTAAAAAATGTCACTAGAGCAAAAATAATCCTAAAATTAGGCAATTTGAACCCGTCCTCTCAAAACACAAGTTTAGACTGTACTGAACTCATTTGCTGAAAACATGAGTTCATTCAAGTTGTTTTGAACTCTTTCCTAAAGAGATGAGGTCGTTACATTTTAAACTAGTCTATTAAAAGACAAGTTCAACTTACTTATTTTTTATTATTTTTTCTCTAGTGGCATTTTTATAATTTTTATTAAAATATTATTTTGTTCATTTTTCCAATAATAAAAAATATTCTATAACAATAAATAAATCTACCTAAATAAAAAATATTTAAAAAATAATAATAAATGTCAATGGCAATAAATAATCGATAGATAGTGCTCGTAAGTTGTTTTTTAAAAATAACTTATAAATGAGTTTTTACTTTTTAAAACAAAGGAAATATTTCTAATAATCGTCTCACTCTACTTTAAACAAACATTAAAAAAATGAAAAGATATTTTTTCTGAGTAATATTTTCATGAAAACAATCAGAATGGTAATATGTCTATTTATATTATTGGATTTTTATCGGTGTCATATATATATGTGATTTGCATATATATCATATCTGTATCATATTTGTTTGATTTGTTTTTAAATTAAACTATCAGTTTTTTATCGGTATCTTTTTATTTTTTTGATAAATATCTACTTAAAATAATAAAATATGATACCAAAATAATTATAATATAATAAAACAAACTGACCGATATGCAATTGTTCACATTCACCTACAAGGTCTCATATCCATACATGTATGTTACGAAGATTTGTTTGTCTACTTTTATACCATGTTCAACCCTACAGATAGTTAGATACCACTAGTTCGGCAAAATTTAAGAGAAGAATATGTTGCTTAGCGAGGTAGATAGAAGCGTGCAACCGATGAACTTTTCAACTGCTCTGCCTATTATGAATCATCACATTTGTACACAGAAATGAATCGAAATGGAATCATAATTTCGAATTCCATTCTCTTTTCTAATCTGTGGAAGCATTTTTAAAAATCGGAAAAGCGATTTCTTAGAAGCAACGATTCTGATTTTTAAGAGGGATTCGACTTCACCTCGCCATTCCATTACATCTATATATATAGTTATTTTTTAATTATATTTTTATCCTACACATATTTATTATATACATTTAATATGAAAGATATTTTTAACAAATCTTATTAAACAATTATTTCATTCCATTCCATTCCATGAATACATCTAAACATAGAAATGGATTTGTCATTCACTTGTTCATGTTCAACTTATTTCAATTCATTCCATTCCAAAGGATTCCAATGTACGAAACTTGATGTTTACGTTAATGTAATAAAGTATACAATAGTTAAAAAATAAATAAATAACGACAGACACAAGTTTATATTACCAATAAATATTCATTAAAGATGGATAATAATGGAAAGTCGAGATGTATTAATCTTCTTATATATAAATTGGAAGAAAAGGGTATATAGGTATTAAAAATATATAATATCGTGGGAGAAAAGGAGACTTAAAAAAAAAGAAGGTATTCAATGCATAAATATAAATTAAATTTTAATATCGGAAGTATGAATGATAATTATTTTGAAAAATATTGATTTTATTAATATATATGCCAAAATTTAATTAGTATTTTTACACTATCTATATATATAACGTATAATATCTAATAAATCTTTTGGTTTTTTGGAAGACTCTTAGCCTTTATTATTATTATTATTATGGAATCCTTAAAAAAATTCTCACCCCTTTCGACTATTTTAAAAATTTGATGGAAAAAGAAATTGAAAAACTAAGAAGCACTTCTAATAGTTAGGGGTGGGGGGTGTGGGGTGGAACTCTTTAGAGATGCACAGTTATGGAATTTAGGAGGGAAAAAATGGACATTTTGAAAGGAGAAAGCGGACACAATTGACAATTAAGGGGTCAAATCAAACCATCAAATTTGTAAAGTTTGGATAGTTCATAGGGGAAATTATATAAATAATCAACAAGGTTTTTTGTTATTCTATTTAATTATTGGTATTTTCAAACTTTTATCAAAATACCTTCCATAATCTTTGTAAAATTATCTATTATATATTGCAACCTTTGTTTCATCCAGAATACACTAACATTAGTTGCGTGTGAAAGAAAACCAAAGTAATGCTGTCTGACCATTTTTTAAAAAGTTTAAGTAATCATTTTTATTAGATTTTAAGTGTTATTTCATATTATATTTTTATTTTGATTAATCATTTAATGTAAATTGCATTATCCCAATTATGTAACACGAAAAAGAATATTCGGATTGCTAGGTATCAACATTTGATTTAAATTAACAAATAATAATTTTATTGGGTAATATATTTTCATAAAATGAAAGAATAATTTAGTGTATATGTGACATATGCCAGAGATAGTTGTTTGTCATGGGTTTGGAATATTTAAATTGGTTATATTGCTCATTATTAAGGCTTGACTTATCCAAAGTAGAGAGAGAGAATTCTTAAAAATTATGAAAAGCTTGGAGCCAAATACATTAATTGCATTCACTACTTTCAAACTTATAAATGATATGAAGACACATTTGTAACATAAAATAAGGGGTCATTGAACTGGCGACCTTACATTCACACATTACTATGTTGTCAGTTTTGACCTTACGGTTCACATAAATGGAACCCTAGCTAGCTTCTTTTCAAGTTTTATATCTACGGCTCGGCTTATGAAGAAAGCTTAAGCTCTTGCTTGGAAACATGAAATATCTAACGCATAAGCCATAATCATGGGAAAGAAAGTCGGTTAGAGCATATTACCGGGCTTTATGTTAAGGAATTTACATTTTAAGATCATACACAATAATAAAAAATCTCATGTGACAAATTTTTATGAATAAAGTAACGAGATTTCATAAAAAAAAAAGAATAATATTATAAATGATATTTAAACTTTAGCAAAATATATAATTAGATACATAAATTTTAAAATTCATCAATTTAATACTTAATTAAACCATTAAAATACCTATTTTATTTACTTATATTTCATTTTAACGATCAAATAATAACTTAGATGGTTCCTCCAATGAAACCTGGTAAGCTCCTTAAAAAACTACGGAACAAAGTGGGACCATGAGTATGTGCTTACCTTTAAAATGTATGTGTTTTAATGTAAAATACTTCAATATATATATATATATATATGTGTGTGGTTAATGTCACAAATGTACATAAATTTTAAAAAATATATAATTAGGTACTTGAAGTTTGAAATTGATCAATTTAGTATTTAAATTTTAAAATTAACAAATTTAGTACACAAAAGGTTCCTTTAGATACTAAATTGATCAACTTAAATGTTTTTTAGATACCAAATTAATCAATTTTAAAGTTCAAGTACTATATTTTGCTAATTGCATATTTTATCAAATTTTAGTACCATTTGTGATATTATCCCATAATATATACATATATATATGTATTTATATGCACCTTTCACTATCAAAAGAACTTTCAAAAGAAGTCTTTAGCAATAATTTTAAAGTCTTAATTAGGAATAGGAGATAAAAGCCAATTCTCAATTTCAATATTAAAAATTATCCCTAAAAGTTAATTGTATTTAAATTTGATGCATACATCTGGGTAGAAAATGTTTTGTGTATAAGGCCAAAGGAAATTAAACAATATATACAGACACATACAGACGGATGAATGGATATGTCATAATTTGATTGTATAAAGTTATAGGCGAGTTACAATATACTCTAGAAACTATTCATATACGGTACATGACAAATTTTATGGTTCTGTCATTATTTAATAGCTCACATCATACCCAATCGTGATTAAATCATTAAAATAGTAATATTCTAATTATCATATTTATTTTAACGGTTAAATGATTGACTGAACGGTCCATCGACGGAACCGTATTAGCTCACAAGATAGATGCATCCTCAAACTTCTAAAGCAAGACTTTATATTTTATTGGAAAATTTTATGTTTACCTTATTAATTTTAATTTTAACAGTGCTAATTTTGGCCACTATTTAATGGCTGATATCCATACACAATTGTAACAACACTATTAAAATAGTTAATATATCATAATATTATATTTATTTTAATGGTTTGATAACTAAATAGACGATTTAGTGAACAAGACTATATAAGTTCCTTCTTCTTATATATACAGTTATTTACCCATAAATTAATAAAGTGAAAAAAAGATTCATTTAGCTATTAGATACAACATATATGGACACGTGATGTGTAAATAAAACACTACTAAAACTTTGATATGCATGAAAAAGAAAAGAATAATTTTCAAAATAGTCACCACTTATGAGTTGCACCGACTATATATGTCTAAATTTTACTGCTATGTATATATCACATATACATAAATCGTGCGATGCACTGCTATCAAATCCTTTACTTGCAAATCTGTTTATAAACCTTTCAGGGATATGTTGAGCGTATATAAATGTTATCCTTATCCTTTGATTCACGCCTACTCTAAGATGATCCACCCATGGATTCCCTCCACGTTAATAAGATATATATATATATATATATATATATATATATAATTGCTTGTGGGAGGATTATGACTATTAGTTCGAATTTCAAAACTACCAGCATTGTGGTTTACCGATTCTTCCATTTCAGGATGAATTTGAGTTCAGAAAAGAAGGCGAGAAAGCCGCCTTTTGCTTGGTAATTCAAAAAGGTATAATGTGCTTTGCACCAATTGATCGTGATTAGATTTGTAAAAAGTTGTTTTCTTCAACTGGAAGACAAATCTGCGCAGCAAATGAGGTCTATTGGCTGCTTGAGAATTTCCAGCACGACCTTAAGAATATAAATTCTTTCGTCATACAAACTAAAGTCTTATGCTTGTTGCGCTCCATAATGATTAATGAAGGGATATAAACATTTCTTATGTGTGTGTATTATATATAAATATCAAGATAGAAATACGTGTCTATCAACTTTGTAAATATATATATATATAACACACACACAAATAAAAATAACATAAAAATAATTGTACAAATATTGATACAAAATTGCATATAGAATAGGTGTTTTACAAATTTACAAAATATCACTCTTAGAAGATGTGATTTAGTAAAAAGTCATATAGTATTGAGTCAAATTTTCAAATAGTGTTTCACTTTTTTAAAGTTGAATCGCATCTGTGAAAGGCTATTCATATATTTTATACATGAATCACATCTTTAATAGTGATTCATGTACAAATTCGTGAATCACATTTTATAGATGTGATTTTATCGGTATTTAGATAATTAATTCGATGTAATTTATATTTGCGTAATTTTTATTTAATAAATCGATAAACATACAATTTTCTTGTAGTAGGAATATGCATAGATTTGAAAATTATAATAAATCACAATATGCAAATATAAACAATAAGAAATCTTTCGATGCACATAATCATAATTCAGCTCTCTATTGAAAAGCATACTTCACACATGCAAGTAATCACATACTAACTTTAATTTACTAAGATCCATACTAAGTTATCCTACATTAATTTTTTTTTTTTTTTTTTTTGTATAGTTTAGTCCTCATCTCGTATTTCCAGTCAAAATTTGAGATAGTTCCTAATCTGCTGTACTCAAAAGATTTGACCCGCAAAAAGGTGAATTAGAGCCTACTATGATAATCACTGCATAGCATACACATAACAAATAGAAGAAAACACATGCATTCATACTACTAATGTAACAATTAACCTTTTATTCTCTTATTGAGGTGTAGCATACAATATATTCTTAATAATCCAAAACTTAGGTTATTTCAGACTCCTTAACGCACAATATAGTAAATATATACATTTATGAGACCATAGCCTTGAAGTCAATTTGCTATTAGAGATGCAAATGAACTAGGCTACTCGAGTTTGATTTAATGTTTACTCAAATTTGATTTGAGAATATTCAAGTTGAGCTTGAGCAACTTGAGTGGTTTATCAGCCCATCTCGAACTTCTTATGTTTAGCTCGATTAACTCACGAGCCTAATCAAACTCTTTAAAGATCAAGTTGAGCATGAATGCAAAAAGAATTCAAATCAAGTTTAGGTATTAAAATTATTTTAATAAAAATTTAAAATATATCTTTTTAATAAATCGAGTTTAAATAAACTTGATCGAGTACGTTAAAAATTATACGATGTTTCTTGAAGTCGAACTCGAGCTTAATAGGCAACCCTATTTGTTACTAGTATTAGCCATTACCTTAACAAATCCTACACTACCACGTTGTTAAGAGTGAATGGATACATTGAAAGTATGAAACTCTTTCTTTTCTTTACCCCATAGGTAAAAGTTTTTACATTTGGAATTATCTATCTCAAAACATATAAAGATTACTATATACCTATACCTGTAAAACCTATAAAATACGGGGTACCTATAAAGACCGTAAAGTTTTCAATTAAATTTTTATTAAAACGTTTTAAAGGAAATTGTAAAGAAGACCTCTAAATTTTAACTTAAATATGGATATACCTCATGAATTTTCAAATGTTGTAAACATCCCTTCTAAATTTGCATAAGTTGACAACATAAAGGACATTTGGCTTTTTAAAGTTACATAATTTTAACTTTAATATGGATAAACCGTATGAATTTTCAAATGTTGCAAACATACCTTTAAATTTCATAAATTGGCAACATGAAGGAGTTTGGCTTTTTAAAGTTTACGGGGGTGTTAAAGTACAATTTGATAAGTTTAAGGAGTAGTTTTGCTCCAAAATAAAATTTATTTAGTTTAATAAAAATGTTATATTTATTTTAGGTAAATTATACCGAAAAGCCATAATATTTCAAGTGATTAAAAGAGATCATAACGTTTAGGGAGTAAGTTCATTTTAGGTCACAACGTTTTGGGTGGTTAAAAGGAGATCATAACGTTTAGAAAAGTGAGTCAATTAAGGTCACTATTGGCAAGTATCATAAGTGTTAATTTTAGTAACCTCAATTAACCCACTTCTTTAAACGTTATAACATCTTTTTAACCACTTGAAATGAAATGACCCAAATCTCTATATATATTAGAAATTGAGTTTAGATAGATTTGGATAAGTTAAATGAATCATAAGATATAATTAGACAAGTTGAAATAATTAGATTAGTAAATAATTAAGTTGAATTTAGATTTGAAATCTAAATTCTATAAACAAGTCATTGAAATGTTTAAGGATTCCTAAACATTCAATTTACACCAAAAATACCAATTCCTAAATCTCAATAAAATTTGAGTTCATTTGCTTATCTCAAAATATCAGTTCTTAAACCGAACTCAAATTAAATATATTTTTATCAAAAATAAATTTCTAAATTAAGTCCTCATTTTGAGTTCTTAATTTTAACTTATCGGTTCAGAAACAATCTTTTAAATACTCTTGAACTATAGATATTTGATCTAAGTTCTAAGCCTATACCTATATTCCTTTAAATTAATTTTAATCCTTATCCTTTTCCTTTTAATCTCTCCTTCTCTGCCTCTCTTCCTTTCACTTTTCTTTCCTTTATTCTTCCTTTCCCAACCGATACTTTCTTTTCTCTCTTCCTTTCTTCTTCTTTTCTCTTCTTTTCTTCCAATTTCTTCCACAAATCTCAAGATTAAAGCTATCTAGAAGATTAATCAAAGCTAGGAGAGAAGCTAGATGAAGGAAAACAAGTTAAAGTGTAAAGAAAGATCAAGTGCAAGTGTTCTAAAAAGATAAGTTTTTATTTCCTTGTTATCTTTGTTGTTTACTTATTTAATTGATGAATTGATGTTGAAATGAGTTGGGATTGTTGTTTATATGTGTATGTTGGATTAATGTTGTTGGGAGTTGAGTTGTGATGAAGAAGATGATGAATAGTGAAGTTGAGTTTTGTTATTTTAGTTGGGTGTTTGATGATTAGAAGTGGAGTTTGTATTGTTTGAATGGTATTTTGATCATATAACAAGCTTTGGGAAATTATGATGAGTTTAAATAAAGTTTAAATGTAAAAGTTTACAAATTTTTGTGTTCAAAACAAGGGAAGGCGAAAAATTTTCATACAGCCCCATATGGAAGGGTGTTTCACCCTCTGCATTGAAAATGCACTTTCCTTGAATTGAAGCAACCCTATATGGGGGCTGTATGAATTGAAACGGCCCCGTATGTAAGGATGTATCACTCTCGAATGGAAAAGTGCAATGTTATTGGGTTGAAACGGCCTCCCAAACGGCCCTATATGAGAGGGCATTTCAATTTTTGATCTCTCCCCTACTGCGATATTGTTTTGTAATTTGCTCATAACTTTTTCATCCGAACTCCGATTGAGGTGATCAAGTTGCGCTGGAAATATTAAAAAGAGATCTAAAATTTTAAAGTTTTGAGTTTTTACAAATTCTAAAAGTATTAATGCTTAAATTTTGATTCTTTCCAGCCGCTACACTTTTCAAAACAAAGTTAAAAACTTGTATTGGTTTGCTAAATGTGTTTTAACTTATGAAATGAATCTTTTTAAGTTAAAATGAGATAGATAAGTGATATTTGATGTGTTATGTGTGTTAACTGATGTAATTAAATATGGGTTAAGTAGATTTATAAATTTAACAAATAATTATATTTAATCTAGAAGTTAGTTATAAAATGAATTTAGTCAACAAACCTAAGTTCAACTTGACTAAATGAACTTGAATGAACTAAAATGGATTAGATTATTTAGCTTTGATGAATTTGGTTAGGTATAAGCTAACTTGGGATTAAGTGACTTGAATCTTAGATATATAATGAATTAGTAATTAATATAAGTCCAACTTGGCTTAATGAACTTTACTAAGCTAAAATGAATTAGATTGTCTAAGTTTAATCAACTTGACTTAGTAAATGAATCAAATGATTAATTCTAATCAAGTTAGCTAAGGTTAAGCTAAAATGGGTTAATAACTATTAATTAGCTTAGATGAATGAATTAGGATGATCTTTGAAAAATATGGGGAATATGTTGTTTCAAATGTGTGTTTACTTGGAAAATGAATATTTTTGGTATATGAATTCTTTGTTAATGCTTTTGTAATAAAACACTACAAATAAAAAGAAAAGAAATTCTTTGACAAACAAAGGAGAACTGTCTATATTTTGGCGGAGCGATCTTCGCAGCCATAGTGGGGTTCTATTTAGTGTATGATCAAATAGGTTTAATAAAATGAGTTTGAGATGATTGGATAAATAGAGCTTAAGTTCTTATATGATTTTGATGAAGTAGATGATTAGTTTAGTTTAGTTTCTTATACGAGTTCTTTCCTTAACAGAAATGGATATCTGATTTATCTTCTGGATTATCTTCTAAAATTCCTTTCGAGGCATCTTTAGATTTCATATTCAAGGTACGCAGTAACTTGCGTGGTGATTGTTAGGATAGACATCTTAAATGGACTAAAAACTTAAACTCGACATAATAATTGTTTGAATTGGTTGTTATTCCGCTGTTTAAATCTGTATTGGCCGGTATGCAGATCGGTATCTGGCTCGAGAGCAGCACCTTGCTCAATTGGGGCCATGGTAGTTTAGGCGCTTAGACCACCCTTATCATTCTGATATGACTTTCATAAGTGGTTCAGCGGGTAATCGATGGGGAATTTGGCATTGATGTAACATTTGCTTAAACTTGGGGGGAAGTACCATGGTTTAGTTCAACGTTTATGGAACGGTGAACTAGATTCATGTTATGGATTGAGTCTAAGTAGAGTTGTGTAACGGCTAGAAACCCTAGATGAGATTACTTAATCGTTATGGTAAATTTATCTAGGAGATATAAGTATCTGGGCTGCTTATATCAACCCTCTGAGCGTCGTGATCGTTGCTCAGGTTCCCGTGCTATCCCTGTTATTCGGAATTTGAATACTCCCTTGTTGATTTGTTTACTTTAAAGAAAGATAATAAATTGTGGATGTCGCATTTGCATTTAGTTAAGCTTGTGTGCCACATCGCCTGTGATTGTATTGTTGTGTACTGAGCTCTGCTCATTCTTGTTTATGTTTATCTTTTTACAGGTTGTTGATGAAGTTGTTATTGTTGATGATGAAGATGAGTAATGAATGATGATTTGATGATGATGTGGAGGCTGTTGATGTTGTTGTTCTTATTATTGTTGTTGTTGTTGATGTGATGACGATTGTCTCGGGCATCGGCATCAGGCAAATTTGAAGATTTAGGAGATGAATGAAATGTAATAGGACTGAGATATATTTGTATTTTGTTTCTTCTTTGTTTTGTTTTATAGAGACTAGATTCATTTATAAATTTGTATCTTTATTTAAGGGCTTGTTAGTGCCCATGTTTTGTAAATAAGCTTTTGTAAAAAATTGTTTAAGTGAAAATTTTTCCACTTTTAATAGTGGAATTTTGAAATACTTTTATGTCGAAATGATTTTATTGAAGTTTATTTTTCCGCTGCTAAATCCAGTTGTTGCCAGAATTTAACTAAATGATTTCATAACCTAAAATTGAATAGTAATGTTCAACATAAACACCTTCTTTAAGACAACCTTACGTATAATTTGTAAGAGTTATATGTGGTTGAGGACTTGATGTGCTTAATCTGAGAGTTGAGCATATCGGGTTTTACATGAAACATTGTGACCTCAAATAAACTTACTTTCAAACGTTGTGATATTTATTATAATTTACCTTGTTTATTTTTAAGACATGCCACTTATCTTCTGTAATCTTTTTCCTTTAACTTTGGGCTATATGTTATTTTCTACTTAGCTAATAATTCAAGCCAAATAATAATGGTAACAAGTAAAGCTATAATAAAATGCTATATTTGACAACTTAGAGAGTTTAAGTAATGAGTTGAAGCACTAACCAAACATTTGATACTACATTTGTTATTATCCCATAAATTATACCCATATATCATGTGATATGCAACTACTATATATTAAAAGAAAAAGAAAAAAAAATGCATCAATTGATCACGTTTTTCCATAAGAGCATCCCCATCTCATAGGAATTGTACAAAGTTCATAAGTTACTATATTAATATTTTAAGATCTCTTCTATTTAAAGACCTCATAAATTTATTTCTAGGTTTTTTTTTTTAATACATAAGATCCTTCACATCCTTTTTAAAGTTCACATGGATCCATATAAATTTACCAAATACACATTTAGTAAAGAAAGTTTTTTTTTTTTTTTTTTTTTTCTGTTAATGTGGTCAATGGTACTTCAACTTTGCAAAATATACAATTAAGTACTTAGATTTTGAAAATGATCAATTTAATACTTAATTTTTTTTTTCGCTATTTCTAACGTAATTAAACTTTTTTTTCCTAAAAATAACCCTTATCATGAAACAAAAAATCACTATTCCCTTCTTACTTAATCCATTACAACGAACCAAGTGTTGCATTATTGTAAGAATCTTGACAAAAGCTCATAATGGCATGCTCTAGTGACTCATTCATTCCAATAACTAGCAATCCCAATAAGTTTCCTTTTCCTTCTTTCATTTTCTTTTCATTTCATTTCTTTTTATTTTTTAAATGCAGTAAGAGTATAAATTAGTTGTTAGAGAGTTAAGAACCAACAACTACAAGCAAGTGAGCCAAGGCAGCCACTAAAAAGCCATGAACAAGCCAAAGCCAAAGCCAAAGCCACATTTGTCCAAAAGATACCGTTGTATATAACTGTATATATACATATAGTTCCAATACTTCAACCCTATCAACTTCCTACAAGATTTTAAAGTTAGTTGGGTCTTCTCATTCCACACACATTCATAATCCAAACACACTCCCATTGTTCCCAATTATCTAACAGTCAACTCCTAACAGCCCAATCTCTCTCTCTCTCTAACTTGCAACAAAAGAAGAACACATCCTCCAACACCTTCATCTTTTGTTTTATATCCTTAAATCAATCTGACCCCACTTCTCCCTCTCTCTCTCTCTCTCTCTCTTTCTCAACAACAAATCTTCATTCCATCACTTCTTCTCTCCCTTCTTAAAACCATTGCCATACCCTTCTGTGTGTTGTATCATTGGTGTATATGCATTACAATGTGTTGCTATTATTATTATTATTATTATTTTTATTATTAATAATTATTATTTGTTTTCGATATTATTAATATTATTATTATTTAGTACCTTCCTAGTTCCCTCCTTAAAACAACCCAAAACCACAATCTCATATTCTGCCATGGGCGTGGACATGTCGAATAATCCACCCCCCACTTCTCGTACCAAAGACTTCTTCGCCTCTCCTGCTCTCTCCCTTAGTCTCGTAATTCTACTTACTATTCCTGTTATTATTACATACTTATATTTCCGTATGCACCCTTTCTTGATGCTGATATATATTTTTTATTTTTTTTTTTTACTATGTACTTGGTTTTATAGGCTGGTATATTTCGGGATGCCGGGGCGGCGGTGGCTGCCTCCAACATGGAGGTGGAGGAAGGAGATGAAGGAAGCGGAGGAGGAGGAGCAGGAGGACGAAGAGACGATACTGTAGAGATTAGTAGTGAAAATTCAGGTCCGGCGAGGTCACGGTCGGACGATGAGTTCGACCTTGATGGAGATGGTGACGATGACAACGACGGCGGTGATAAGAAGAAGAAGAAAAGGAAGAAATATCATCGTCATACTGCTGAACAGATTAGAGAAATGGAAGCGTACGTATACACAACCACTATATATATCTATATATACACATACATCCATATATATTTTCGTATTTATTTTCGATTTTTCTTCTTATTATCATTTTTAAGTTATATGTAGTGGATATTATAATTTATATATTTTGTTATTTTTACACATGACAGTATGTGATTCACGGCAAAACGAAATGAAAATCGTATATGGGTATTGAATCTTGAAATATATAGTAAAAATAACTGAAATGACGGGATTTTTTTAAAATTTTTCTCGCCAATGTTAAATCACTTGTCGGAAATTGCAAAAGTGGTAGTTGTAGTATTTATGAAAGAAAATTAATACAAATTTAAGCCTAGGTACTTTACTTTAGCATGCACATGGCGTCGCATAAATTCGGTCATTGACTCGAGGAAGAACTAGCGGATGACTCAGTGGACACATTACCGAGTCATCGACCTTCGTTAACATTAAAAAGAAAAAAAAAAAAAAGACACACACACACATTTTACATGTACTTGTGCTGTACGTACGAATTAGCGTACTAGAATTTCTTTTCAAAGTGGTCACATTCAAAATGTTTAATACATGCATGAATATGTTGTACTAGTTTACAAATACCCGGAAGGGAATGTGATACCTCGTGCGGATGATATTATAGCCTAGTTAAATTGTTCTAATCTTTCAAGTGAGATGTACCAAGTTTGAATACTCTTTCTCTATTGTAATGATCTAAACAATTTAACCTGTCGTGTGTATTATCTAGTAGAAGGAAACTTAATTTGAAAAAAGCTAAGAAAACATGGATCATGAATTTCTGGATAAATTTTGATTTTTTATTTATTTTTAGGTTCAACGATTCAAGAAGTGGTAATAGAATTGTCCAACGCAATAAAAAATTTTCGTAATTAAAATTAGTTGATGTTGTTCTTCGTGTGTGTGTGTTTATTTTTAAATTTTTGAAGATGAGAATAGTATAGTTTGGAGATTTTAATGTTGGGAAATATGATTTTCAGGCTGTTTAAGGAATCACCACACCCAGATGAGAAACAAAGACAACAACTTAGCAAGCAACTAGGCCTTGCTCCTCGACAAGTTAAGTTCTGGTTCCAAAATCGCCGTACCCAATTAAAGGTACGCATGGACAATATCGAGTTCGATTCGATTTAACACCAATGCAAGTCGAATTTGGACTAGTTTGGATTGATTTTGAGATCTAAAATGTTAGGCTATTCAAGAGCGCCATGAAAATTCTTTACTGAAGACCGAAATGGAGAAACTTAGAGAAGAGAACAAGACAATGAGAGAAACCATCCAGAAATCTTGCTGTCCAAATTGTGGTTCAGCTACAACTAGCAGAGACAATGCCTTGTCTACACAGGAACAACAGCTGAGGATCGAAAATGCAAGACTAAAAGCCGAGGTAATTTGGTTAATACAAGTCCAAGATACATTATCAGATTCATAATTTCGACAATGTAGTTACTTTGCCAATGCTTATTGGCTCTATTGGTGAAAACTATCTATAGGCTGTCAGGATTGCCTGACTTCTGCTGCTGAGGTAAGGACTGCATTGATGGATAATCTGAAAGTATCTGGTGACATGTCTTGATGATCAGAGCCAAACACAACTAAACATTTTACTTACTAAAGAAAAAGACACTGTCGTTACTTTAGCGTCAAGTAACTTTGGTTGATTTTTCTTTTCTAGGTAGAAAAGCTCCGAGCAGCACTTGGGAAGTATCCTCCAGGTACTACATCGCCTTCATGTTCAGCAGGGAATGATCAGGAAAACAAAAGCTCTTTAGATTTCTACACTGGGATTTTCGGGCTAGAGAAGCCAAGGATCATGGAACTTGTTAACCAAGCAATGGAAGAGCTTAAAAAGATGGCAACTGCCGGGGAGCCACTCTGGGTTAGAAGCGTTGAGACGGGTCGGGAGATTCTTAATTATGATGAGTATATGAAGGAATTCTCGGTTGAAAATCCAGGCGAAGGGCGACCAAAGAGGTCAATAGAAGCCTCAAGAGAGACCGGGGTGGTGTTTGTCGATCTTCCCCGGCTGGTGCAGAGTTTTATGGATGTGGTAAGTGGTAGAGCTCATTCTGGCAGCAAATAACCAAATGATCTAAAAACTTAAATAGCATTGATTGAAACTCATCAAGTGGAGTTTCCGATTAAATTGACAAATTCATTGACCAAAGTAGTATGCTAAGTTCTTCACATGTCACACTTGTTTTATGCATTTGTAGAATCAATGGAAAGAAATGTTTCCTTGCATGATCTCAAAGGCTGCAACAGTGGATGTTATCAGCAATGGTGAAGGTGTTAATAGGAATGGTGCTGTGCAATTGGTAAGTTTGAAACGTAGTTCTTAAAAAAACATCAAATGCTATGCGTCCATCTCCATATTCTGCATCATGACAAATTCATCTTTTCTTTTGGATGGTTCCTGGATTAACTAACTTTTTCTCTTTTGGTACGAGAACACATTAAATCTAGGAAAAATTTTATAAACACGTTCGCAACAAACACATGTTTTGTCACCTTTACACTGTTGACCAACTACTTAAGTAAGTGGCTATTTCTTCAGTACCATTTACATCCACTGTTCTTCTGTACCAAACTCATCTGAAAGTCAAATCTGAGAAGCATCTTACATTCATAAACACAATATCTACTTTAATGTGATAAAATTTTATACTCCATTCCATCTTTAAGATAAATTCCGGGTGTTTTTGTTTCATGGAAAATATTATCTAAATTGTGCAGATGGTTGAGTAGACTGTTTGCATCACTTATATAAGTACTTGAGTCTAGAATTTTCGTGGAAAATTTGGAAACGCTTTTCTCATAACATATGTAACCCTCACTACCTTTGCATTTGCCTAATAAAGTCATGAATGTTTTAAAATAGAACTGGATGTTATTATGTGTGGACTCAGACTGTTTTAATGAAGTGATATTGTCTACCCGAAAATGTGTAGTCTATTAGTCCTTACACTTTCAAAGCTGATTTATGCAGATGTTTGCTGAGCTACAAATGCTGACACCAATGGTGCCTACTAGGGAAGTTTACTTCGTCCGGTATTGTAAGCAATTGAATGCAGAACAATGGGCTATAGTCGATGTTTCAATCGACAAAGTAGAAGACAACATTGATGCATCTTTAGTAAAATGCAGAAAACGCCCTTCTGGCTGCATTATTGAAGACAAATCGAATGGCCATTGCAAGGTACTACCAAATGTGCATAGAAAAAAAATCTGTAGTAAGCTTAATTATTTAAGCATGATAATGAATGATCTTGAATTGCTTGTGATAACAAAAATAGCTAGTATGGCAGAAAGAAATAATGAATCTTTTCACCTAACTACGGGATCTCATATTGTTCTTTTATTTGGCAATAACTTCAGGTCATCTGGGTGGAGCACTTGGAGTGTCAAAAGAGCACAGTTCACCCTATGTACCGGACCATAGTCAACAGCGGTCTTGCCTTTGGGGCAAGGCACTGGATGGCAACTTTGCAGCTACAATGCGAACGGTTGGTTTTCTTCATGGCAACTAATGTTCCCACCAAAGATTCTAGTGGTAAGCGTTTAAAGATTAACCCATGAATTGTTTCCTTGAACGATGAGAACTAGAGAATTTAGCAGAGATTGTCCGTTTCTGCAGGTGTTGCTACACTTGCTGGAAGGAAAAGCATTCTGAGGTTGGCACAAAGAATGACACAAAGCTTCTGTCATGCGATTGGAGCATCAAGCTACCATAACTGGAATAAGGTCCCGGGCAAAACGGGAGAGGACATTAGAATCTCTTCTAGAAAGAATCTAAATGACCCTGGAGAACCTCTTGGAGTGATATTGTGTGCAGTTGCTTCTGTGTTGCTACCCGTATCCCCTCACGCACTCTTTGATTTCCTAAGAGATGAAACTCGTCGAAGCGAGGTTTGAGCTAAATTCAATGAAAATTAACTCATGAACAGATATATTCTCATAAACATGATGTGACTTGAACTAAGGAGCTCTTTTTATTGAATTCCAGTGGGACATCATGCACAATGGAGGATCCGTGCAGTCTATTGCAAACTTAGCAAAGGGGCAAGACCGTGGAAATGCTGCTACTATTCAGGTTGATATTCTCTTCTTGGTCTTTCCACAACCTTCTTGTGAGCTTGTCCATTTGGATGAGCTTTTTCTCAAAGTTTTTCAAAAAGTTCAAACAGACAGGATACAAATGGCAAAAGCAGACCATGTAGTTTTGTGGTTGGGAACATAAATAATGATCGTTTCATCATTGCAGACGATGAAGTCAAAGGAAAACAACATGTGGATACTCCAAGATAGCTGCACAAATGCTTATGAATCCATGGTGGTTTATGCTGGTGTTGACATCCCCGGTATGCAGGCAGTAATGACGGGATGCGATTCCAGCAACGTCGCGGTTCTGCCTTCGGGATTCTCAATTCTCCCAGATGGACTCGAAGCGAGGCCTCTTGTGATCACATCTAGGCAAGAGGAGAAGAGCTCGGAAGGAGGATCCTTGCTCACAATCGCGTTCCAAATCCTAACAAATACTTCTCCAACCACTAAACCAACGATGGAGTCAGTGGATTCTCTCAACAGTCTTATATCATGTACACTGAGGAATATTAGGACAAGTCTACAGTGTGAAGACGGTTGAGCCGGCCGATCATGGTTTTTTAGTTTATAGATAGGGGGGGCTAATTAACTGTACAACTAAATAGGTTTCTTCTTCATTGTTTTTGTTTTTTACCCTGTTTTTTGATAATCAGCTTTTGAGAAAGCCATCAGTTTCTAGTACTGGCTTTCATTTGTTCTTGGATGGAATGGAGTCTGGAGGTTTGGATTTAGAGTATTTTTGGGTTGTTGTAGTGTTGTAGGAAAGATTAAAAGGAGGAAATTTTTTGTGATCCCATCTCATATCTATTAATGAAGGAAAGATATGTGAATTGCTTGCCAGTACATAGTTACCTATTGTCAAATTCTTAGTAGGTTCCTAATATTCATGTGAACCTGCAAGGTACTTATGTTGGGTTACATGTACTAAGAAAAACTCCTCAAAATTGTATCCTACGAGTTAATTCATGATTATCACATGAATCAGTGCCAGTGTATCACTCTTCAAAGTGAAGAGTCCGAGTGCTTAACTGCATCTTCATCAATTCTTCACTTTTTATCACTTTTTTGCATCTTTTACTAGGATCCCACATCTATCTTCATCAAAATCTGATGAAAACAACACAAAATTGTATCCTCTGTTATCTTTTTTATGAACTAATCCAAACAAACCCCCAAGCAACTAAAAGCATAGAACCAAACGAGACACCAAACCATCCAAAACAAACTGCAATTGGTCCAATTCCTCCGAACCACGTTGATGAAATTCCAACCTCTAGCTACGAGCATCACAAATTATTAACAATTATCGGTCCTTGACAAACGCTGGCTAATTACTGTTATTTTTAGATACGTCATACCTCTAGGCCGATGGAAGCTAATCCTAACAGCAACAAAGATGCAAGTATCACTTTTGATATTTGAGAACTCTCGCCGCCCCCGTCAACAACTAACCATTACGGTCACAGTTGGTATATATCTGAACCAATTCTCTTCGTACTATTACCATCAATGTCCATTCTATTTTTATTGATCTAAACACACCATAAGCTAAAGAAAATTCTACTATCTACCTTTTTCTTTGATATAACTGAACGAGTAAAACTTATTTCATAACTCAAATTCACATGTAACCATAATCATATGACTAAAATGAAGGGGAAAAAATGAAAAATTAAAGTCCATTCTCCATAATAATCAACTTACAATGGTAAAATCCCAATGAGAATAAGACAATTTTATCATAAAACACAATCCCTAAAACCCCATTACAAACCAAATCCAACCCATGATTTTGATTCTTCTCTCACTAAGAATTGGATTCCGATGGCAACCCAAGATCACTACCACTGCCACCACCACTCCCCTCCCCTCTCTTCACACCCACATCAATAGGAACAGCAAGGAAAGTCTTAGTCTTGCTAATGGGTCTACTCTTTTCAAGCTGAACAATATCACCAACTTTGAATTGGTTAAGTGGGTCATGTGCTTGGTACTTCTTCTTCATCCTAACACGGCGTTTGTATTTTGGGTGTGGCGCTAAACGCGTGACCTCGACCGCTACGGTCTTGTCGTTCGTGGCGCATACGACGCGGCCTTGGGGGGATTTCATGGCGCGGATTGGAGGGAGGAAAGAGGGTGGGGAAGAGGAAGAAGGTTTGGAGAGGAGAGAGAGTGGAGTTGCGCCATGGAGGAAGTGGGTGTTGAGGAGAGACATTGGAAGGAAGCAGGAGGACGAGGAGGAAGAAGATGATGAGGATAAGCAATGGATTGGGTTTGGGTTTTTTATGTTGAGTGCGATGGATCGGTTCGGACCGAACCGGTTCGTAATTGAAAAATGAAGGTTTCGGTTTATCTGTTGTTCTCGTGGGCTCGGACCGGACGGACAAGCTCGGTTCTGCGTTTTTTGACCTGTTGGGACTTCTACTTTTCAGTTTTGATGTTCCGTAGGACTTGTTTGATGGCATGTAAGGTTGTTATTAATTAATATAGGCTAAATTAAGGTTACATAGTTTCAAATTAACTTTCGACATTTGAGTATCGTTGTACATAAAAAACAAATAGGTAATTGACTTCAGTGATTCCGTCGGTAAGATTATCTTGTAATTAATCTAATCGTTAAAATAATATAGTAACTGAAATATTAACTATTTCAAATTAACTTTCAACATTTAGGTATCGTTATACATAAAAGATAAATAGGTAATTGAATTTGAGAACTTTTATAATCCCATCGACGAGATCGTCTCATCATTAATCTAACCGTTAAAATAAATATTGTAAATAGAATATTAACTATTTTAGTGATTCGATCACATTTGGATATAGTGTGAGCCGTTAGATGGTGACGGGATCCGTTCTATCAAAATTAAAAATAGGACCATAGAATTTTCCATTGAATTGTGAAGAGTCATCTATCACAATGTTATGTTTGGTATGTTACGTGGAAATAAGCTCGATTCATTATCATTTCCATGTTTTAATACATTTTTATAAGTTAGAATCGCAATGCACAATTTGACTCTATATTTGTGAGCTTCCCATGATTATTACTATAATTATATTTTTGTCCATTAATATATTAATTATTCATATTTATTAGTAAAAATATGTTTGATAAATAGTATTTTTGCATAATTCCATTTGATGTATGTATTCAAACAAATAAGTGTATTTATCATTCTACTATTTATTCCATTTTATTTCATTTCTTCAATTCTAATAAGTTCCATTCCAAATGATTTTAATATACTAAACGTGATATATAGTGCTTAAACTAGAAACTTATATGTGGAAAGTGATTATGTTAGTGAGAAATTGAATTAACACTCTTTAATCAATCTTGAATATATTTTTCACTCAATTTAGATAGTTGGAATGGATTACAATCTTATTTGTTAATTTGATTACACTAGAATGTATTAACGTTTAGGGAAAAGTTAATTTAAGATATCAACGTTTTTAAGTAGTGAAAAACAAATTCAAATATTTCGAAATGTGTATCAAATGAAATATGAACGTTCTGTACAGTTCATTTGAGTATCAACGTCTGAATTAAATTTTAATTAAATCTCCTTAATTTTTTATTAATTATTAATTATTGATACTTTATTTAACTCACTTTGTCAAATATTGATACATTTTTTTAATCACTCAAAATATTGATACATTATATGAACTTAACTTTCAAACATAATACCTCTTTTTAACTACTCAAATACTTAAAATTTAAACGTTGATACATTTTCATATAATTTATCCTCTCTCAATTATCATAAGTAAACTTATTGTTAAAAAAATAAAAGAAATCTTAAATTTAGTGTATAAATATTGCTGAACCCCAATTAATATGCATTTCCTACTCTTTATTTTCTCTCTCCTTACGGACGTTGGCTAGTGTATTTGGCCGCGTGGCCCTCATAACTAGTACTGTTGGTATTTTTATTGTGCAATTACTATAAGAAGAAGAAATCTAATTCTAAATTCGAAATTTGCAGATGCTACCCCTTAACAAATAGTCATGTCAAATTCTCTCATTCTTGAAATAGATCAATTTTTTTGTTATTTTATTTGGTATCCTAATATGGGATTTTTTTTTATTAAAGCTCTCAGTTCAATTCTTTTTTTTTTTTTTTTTTTGCCCTCTCAGTTTAATTCTTTAGTTAAGAAATTTCTTCGTTTTGACCATCCCTTTTTATTTCAAAGACGTTTTGGATTTAACTTTTAAATTTTTGTTATTGTCCCTTTTTTTTATCATATTTGCTAGGATAAAAAATAAAAGGAGAAATACAACTGTGCAAAAAATCAAATGCAAGAAGATACTAAATTTGGTTTGATTTAATAAAACCCTTTAACAGTTCTTTGTCATATACCTTAATATCTTACATAACAATAGAATTTCTGTTTTTATACCTATAATCTTTACCTTTTTCCACCGCACATAGTATTTTAAAACTAAACATAAAAATATATTTATATATAGAAAATAAAAAATATATATACTTATTGCTCTAAACTATATTATGCAATTAATACGATTATAAAGGTATAAAAGCTCAAGACTAAACTAATGAAATTCATCTTTATAAAAATTATTAAAAAAGAAACAAAAGATAAGGAAAGTGAAGAAGGAACACAAAAAACCCTAATGGATAGGTTTATGTAGTTATGTAAGACCAATTTCCTGGCACCAATCATATAAATATGCTCCATATATCTATTTAAAATATTGTCATTTCCACGTGTAAACTCAAGGTCCATGCAAAAACATTAAACTCCAGAATTTCCATGCAACGATAAACTGGAAAATTTAGAAGATTCTTTTCTATGCCAAAACTAGCAGGGCCATGGCTTCTCTAGCAACATTTGCTGCCATCCAACCAGCCACCACAGTTAAGGGCCTTGGTGGGAGCTCACTCACCGGAACAAAGCTCAATGTCAGACGTAGTCGCCAAAGTTTAAGACCCAAAAGCTTCAAGTAAGAACCTGCTTCATACCGTTAAAAACCGGTGATTCGGTCTATTAAACTATTAAGCTGCTAGGAGAGTAATGTTATATGACATAGGTGCAGGTGTAGTGTAGGTGTACAAATTAAGAAAACATAGGAAACCGGTGTAATTTTGGAAGTTCTCGGGATGTTCAATGCAATATGCCCTTGACCTTGATGTATACATATGAGATCGTATCATATTAGTATCTAATTATGTTGAAAACCGAAAGTAGTTGTGGTTTCAGTATAATTTTTGGTGGTATGATTAGGGATGCAAGCGAAGTGGATCGTTATAGGGTATCCGACCGCCCAACCCGCTAAAAGCCCTATAAGGTTTTGGGGCGGATTTTGGGATTAAAAAAAACCCGATAAGTTATCAGGTCGAGTTTTGGGTTTATTATGTAACTCGTTGGGAAAACCCGACCCGGTATAAATTCAAAATATTAAAAAATTACAAATATTAAGTTATTAAAGCAAGGAATCCATTTATATTCTATGTATATGAAAGTAAGTGGAAATGAAATGTTTGTATCATTTTATGTGATATTATTGTCTAAAATTCATTTTTTCAATATAAGTGTTTATACCATTAATAACTTAATATAAAATTCTTTCTTTTGCTTTTTTTTTAAGAAAAAAAATTAAAAATCTTGTAGTCGGGTTGGGTCGGGTCGGATTATGGATCCCTTAAAACCCTAGTAGGTCACGTTTTGGGAATGATAAAAAAAACCCGATAAAATTTTTCTCGGATTCTGAGACACTCATTAAAACTAGGGTTGGGTTTGGGTTTAAAAAAATCCATCCCAATTACATTCCTACATATGACTATAGACCTCCGCAATGATTGGGCTGAATCCATATGAATTTGTGACTTGTTCTATCTATTTTTATTTTGAAGAACGCCGCATTTGATATCTGAACTTGGACAACCATTCAAATCGAAGGCTAATGTCATAAATACTATCAGAACTTTATTAAAATATTTAATTAGCATCCAATATCCTTCTTTGAATTTTGGCGCCCATTGTCTTTGTCAAACGGAACAATATAAAGAAGATTAAAGTTTGATGATTTAACAATGTGGGACATTAGTTTAGTTCTCGTTGTTTACTCATCATGTCACCATCTCTCTCCTTGTAAACTAACCAAGGACCATTCGGTTTCATCATCACGACCCGCTTTCAGAGCAGAGGCCGACCCATATTATTTTATATTCCTGCCTAATTCTCCATGTCATTGTGCTTAGAGCTTCGATGAGCAATAGAAAAGGAGTGCCTAGAGCTTCGGTGAGCCAAACTTCCCACATAGTAAAATAATGTGTTGTTTAAAAGATATCTTCACCATTAAAATTTTGATTATAGTGGAATCAGACAAAAATTTTCCTTGAACTACTGCAAAAAAAATTAAAAGCTGGAATCCTTTTTTTCTCATGTGTCAAACAGAGTACATCTTTCCAGTTTGATCTACAACATTTCGGTGGAAGATCAGTGATGTCTCTAAAACCCGTGTACTCTTCTGCAAATGCATATCTTATGTAAGTATTCCAAACGCTTCATTACTTTGCAATATAGTTTTAACATAACTTATCAAAACCGTCATTACCTGAAATGATCACCCCCATCTTCAATGTCGACTCGCTAAGTTGAACTCCACAAACCCATAGCAGACCTCTATCGTAGAAAAACCACCTTCATCTTCAACTAACAACAAAACTAGAACGGAACATCACTAAAAGTCCCATTAAGCAACAACAGGTGTATGAAGATAAGGATGTCATAGATGATAACGAGGTTGATGAGTTGATGGCTGCCATTGAAGAAGAAAGCGAGGTCATAGATGCAAACGAGCTATTATGAAACATTGTTGTAATTTTGCAGCTAGGCTAAGTTTGATTTTTTTAAAACAATCTTTGCAGTTCATGTAACAAGCAGTCGATCGTCTTCTTCCCACATCGATAAAACTTTAAAAGCAAGCCTTTCTATGCAATATCCATATAAAGCAAACGGTCGTAAATATGGACAGAACTATACAATAAGGCTGAGTAAATTTCTTAGGTGCGCTTTGTGGACTTAGCCCAATTGATTTTGTTCTAATAAATAAATTAATTATAAGCATAATGGTAGCAATAAATAATTTTAGAAATAATTAAGTTGCAGTTATGGTCATAAAAATACTTTAATTTAAAAAATAAATAAAATTATATTATAATGGACACATGATACTATTTTATTGGGTAGACAGTCCACATCATCTGATGAAGCTACCTCTATTAGCTCAGGTGGCATTTGTGTGCGCAAAAAGTTAAACTAGGTAGTAAACTGACTAATTGAAAGTTTGGATAGTTAATTAAATATTTAGATAAAGTTCATGTAGTATTTGTGATATTAGCCCTTCAATTAAATACTTGATTTTAAGATTTGATTAAATTTCATAAGATCGGTGATACTAATTTTTTTTTTTTGTCTAAAGTAGTATGTACAGTTGTATTTTTTTACCAATTGTGACTGCTATGTGTCGCAAATATGTATTTTATGAAAATATTATATTTAGGATACATAAGAATAGTAAATATCATGGTTGTCAAAACCGGCTCGGACCGGCCGGTTCAACCGGTTTGACCGGAACTAGGACTAATGCCGGGCCGGGTCTCGCCTAAGACTCGTTTTTACAACGAACTGGTGAGACCCGAATGGACCCGGTTGAACTGGGTTGAACCGGTCGACCCGAGCCAGTTGACTCGGATCCAAAAAAATAAAATAAAAAATTAGAAATTTAAATATTTATTCATACTTTATTATAAATTTATAAAATATAATCATTAAATCATATTTATTTAATAATTAATTGATGAATTTGATCTAAACATATAGTTAATTGAGTGATTACACACATATTGGTTTTTTATAATTAAATTATTCCTTATATTTTTAGTTTTTCGTGACCCCCGGTTCGACCCCCGGCTGAACTCGGTCCGACCCCTGACCCCCTAGCCTGTCCGGGTCAAACCCTGGTCTAGTTCTGACAACATTAGTAAATATGACAGCTTGGAAGATAGATTTAACAATTAATACAAGTAATAGTTTATATTTGCTTAAAAAATTCATATATTTCAAGTAAAATATTTTTATTAAAATAATTATTTAAATACATAACAGTCCAAAATTGATCAAAATAGACAATTGAACAGATAAATCAACACAAAGTAAATACAAATAATGCAAATGAGTTTAAAAACATTAATTGGGTATTAAAATAGACAGCTTAAGAGTATAGATAATTAATTGAATAATTCAACAAAGTATAGTTACCAAAATGTGAAATCACCCCTTTTTAATTTAATCTGTATCTTCTATTAATATATCTTAGATCATCTAGGCCTTTGAAGAATTAGAAATCTTATGGTCTTATCACTATCCAACGGCTTATACCATATCCAAACATGATCGAACCATTAAAATATTTAATATTCTAATTACTATATTTATTTTTATGGTTAAATAGTCGACTAGATGGTCTCCTCAATGAGACCATAAAAGCTCTTTTGAATAATAATGTCACCACATTTTTTTCATTATGTTGAAAAAAAGTTAGTAAGAGCTACATCAATTCCTATACATAATTAATCTTACCTGTTAAATTTTCTCCCAAGGTTTTTTTGCCCTCTTAAATCCATATTAAAATTTGGTCATGATTAAAAATTGAGAAAAATCATTTTTTATTTTCTAAAATACAAAAATCATTTCCCTCATTTCTTGACCAGCGCATTTTTCATTCTTAAATCCCGGAAAACATTTTCCATGGACAAGTAAATTCTTTTTAACATTGTATGCATGTACAATTTATAGTGAATTATTTGGTGTTTTATTCTTTACAGGAATGGTGCTGTTGTTGCAAAATATGGAGAAAAGAGTGTGTACTTTGACTTGGACGATTTAGGCAACATAACAGGACAATGGGACTTATATGGTTCAGATGCACCTTCACCATACAACTCTCTTCAGGTTTTGAGTCCTGATCCATCTGTTTGGCATCAGACTTTTAGGCTAATAGCACTTTTGAGAGTCTGTTTGATTCATTTTATTTTAATCGGTTTAGTATCTTATTTTTATGGTTTTGATTGGTTATCATGCTTACTAGAAAAATTATCAATAAATGAATGAACTCAAAAGGAAGAGAAAACAATAAGTAGAAGGAACGGAATCCATTTCGAGTTTTGAATTTCGGGTTGAGCAGACCTTTGTGCTTGGTGCAATTTTTCATATTGAGTATGGTTTCCTTAGCAGCACATTGTGATGTTTCAGTTGAGGTGTCATATTGCTCAATTGGCAATGTACTGCTTAAGCAGGAATTGGAAAAGAAATCAAAATATTCATGACAGTTCATTTAAGCTAAGGAAAATAGAGGAGATTTTTGCTATGGTTAACTTAATTCCTTATACCAATGCTTTCACAACCTAAGTGCATCTTTGTTTACCAAGTTTGTATTGGTTGAACGGTATGCTAAATCGACTTAATTTTGATAGTTTATAATGTCTTCTTGTGGTACTGCAGAGCAAGTTCTTTGAGACATTTGCATCCCCATTCACCGAAAGGGGCTTCCTACTAAGGTTCTTACTCTTGGGAGGCGGCACCACGCTTGCTTACTTCGGTGCCACTGCTTCCGGTGATATTCTACCCATCAAGAAGGGCGCACAACTTCCACCAAGGTTGGGGGCGTGTGGCAAGATATAAGCACGTTGTAATCTTCTTATTTTGATCTTTGTAACCTGTGCATCCTTCTTCATTTGTGTTGTAAAAAACATCTAGACTTGCTAGATATATTTGGATTGATCAATGAAATATATATTTAGTTTCAGCCTCACATCTGATTTGAGTTTTCTATAATAAGTGATAAACATAAGAACCATGCCAGATCTACAAGGTTAAGCTTTTATGTCAGCCAACTATGGGGTTAAATGTGACAGTCTATATTTCTGATGATTAACGATGCAGAAGAATCAGTCTTTTGAAGAGCAGAGACTATTTATATCCCGAAGCAGTCATGCTGCAATTGCAAGATCGCAATGAACATGAAAATGATTCTGAGGCATGTTAACATAAAAAAAAATGGATTTTTGAGCACTAATCTGACAAGCTTGAAATCTCTTGGAGAAAACAGAAAGATTTCAACTCAATCCAAACCTGTAATGCGTTTTAAGCACTAACAGCTACGAAAATGGGAGAACCTTGGTGTGAACAAGGAAAATAAGATTACATCTTTCATTATTTACAGAAGTGGAAATTGGAAACTAGTCATCACAGCTCAAGTAAAACTTGTAAGGGTCGCAATCAAACACCTTCAGTCTTGAATTTTCGTGTTATTGATGTCTCTTCCTGTCAGCTTGTTCTTATGGTTCAGTTCTCTAGTACTTTGTCATCCTAATGTCTTGCTGTCGGACTTCTCAAACCACCAAAGTTCTCGAGCTTCTCTATGTAGGAAACTTTCTTGGTCGTCACCATTGGAATTTTTTTTGAGAACTTGCCATCAGTTTCTTTGATAGTGTCATCCCCGGAGGGTTCTTTATTTGTTTCTGCATCTCCTTGATCCAAATTCCAACCCATGAAATCTGATAGAGTCATTGAAGTAGGTGTTTCTGCAGATTGGAACTTCTCAACCTCTTTTTGAGGGCTGAAAAGTTTCTCTGATACTACTACAGTGGAACCTTTTAAGTTAGCCCTCCTAGATGCTTGTGATGGATCCTTTGCATCGTCATCAGCACAAAGAACATCATCTATTCTTGACAAAACATTGTAGGCCAAGCTCTCCAGTATCCTTGAATAGCTCTCTAGAATAGCATGCCCAACGTCCTAAGCAATGACAAAGAAATCCAAAGATTAGTTTTACGATTTCGGATAGTGGCTGAATGCTAGTCAGTACCTCCAAGGTCTATTTTACAATTCTAAGACTATGGAAGGCATGAAATTGTGATTTAAGTGCCTTGCTTTTCCACGAAAATAACCTGCGGGTTGATATTTTAGTGACGGTTTGTGCAATTTGCTCTATTCGATCTCCTACTACTATAACCAACCTATCAAAATTATAGCTCATAGATAAAAGTGTGAGTATATGTACTTCAATAAGAACCTTTGTCAACACCAAAGAAACGTGTGATAAATTAATGATCAATTCTAGTTGTCATATGCATGTGGAACATAAATATGTTAAAAATGAATATAAAGCGAAATCTTACCCTATTATACTGGATTTTGCTTATATCCAATGCTGACTGAGGAAGTCCTGGAAAGCGCTGTTTGAGAAGAAGTAAGATGGTCTCTGCTCTCTCTTCAAATTGCTCTCTCTTCTCTAAGCTCACGGTTGAACCCCAAGATGGCTTTCCTTCTTTTTGATTCATTTTTCTCTTCCATATCACAATGGAAGCCTCCATCCTGTTCTTGAGATCAAGCGTTTTGTGCTCTGACGACAAGTCCATGGAGGAGAGAAATTGCTGAGGATCAAAGTAGTCCACTGTTATACTTTTGTAGATTGAATCTCCAAGGCTTGCTCTCCCATTCTACAAGTTAAAACCCCAAAGAGTGTTAACTTCCTTCTATTAAAGTTGGGATCATAGCACAAGATTAGAGTGTTTGTTTCACTGAGACAGTTTTTCAGATTTTTTTTTTATATATTTATTATAATAAACATTTTACCATTGTCAAATATTATCGTAATAATCTTAAGATGTTGTAGATCCTAGAGGCTTCCGGCGATAAGCAGTGGTGAAAGAGGATAGTAGAGGAAGATATTTGTTGCTGGTGCTTTACAACCACAAAAATAACAATGAACAATGAAGAAAATGATTTCCTCTTAAGAAATCAATTTCCTATGATTAAATGCCACACAGGCCATCAGTTGCTACCTTCGCTTTCCACCATTGTTTTCAACTGAAAACTGCTAGTAATTAAAAACTATTTAGATTACTACGATTATATTTGACAATTAAAAAAATTCTGACTACCATGAAAGTTGAAAAAGCTCAAAAAACATTTTCCATAAAACAAGCACACCCATATTTAAAGTAGTCATATTGTGACAACTAGTTTTTCTCCTAGTCTGTTTACCTTGGGTAGGGATTCAATATAGTTCTCAGGGATCTCCATTTCAGACAGAACTTGCGCATTTATGGCCATAGCGGCTTTAAGCACCTGGTTGACACACTCTTTTTGAGACAACAACCATTTTCTCGTCCTTTCGGACAGGCCTTCTGGTGGAACTTTTGGAGTAGGTAACCACCATTTCTCATCCTGTCTCTTGTCACTTCCGTTCTTGGATTCATCAGCTTCTCTGGAGACGTAGTAGAACTCGTTCTGATCTTTGAATCTATCCAAACAATCCTGGAAACACATAAGCCATATTTCAGGGAGAATTCTATGAAATTGTCTGTACTGAAACCGAAGAGGTTTAATATACACTTACAATAAGCATGGCATCTAGTTTGCGCAACGCAGGTATGTTCATGAGAAGATCAGTCCGCTGTCTTGTTGTCATAATCTTCACGATCAAGATTAACAGAATGAATCAATACATGATAATAGGAAAGCAGTCGAGAAGTGTTAAATTTAATTCCACAATCAATTGAAGTTAGTTGGTTAGGAAACTAAAATCAATCTGGTATTGGAGCAGGAAACTAAGTTCAAGTCTCTACTCTAATATCATATTGAATTCAAGTTCCATGACTGATGGATCTAAAACCTTATAAATCGGCATCCATATGCTTAAGCTTTTACTTCAATGAGTCATGGAGTTAAATCTAATTAAAAGTATATAATCAAGAGAGGTTAATGATTTTACCTCCATGTTCCCTCCATTTGTTTTCTGTTGAACTGGAACCATTTCGACAATGTAATCAGTTACAGACAAGAGCCAATCAATCTCCTTTTTCCACCTAATTCTTGTTTCCAGCGCCATTGGCTCTAGACGTTTTTGTTCACCGAAGGCAGATGCTGCATTGCATTTACCACATAACAGAATGGTAAGCAAAATAGCAAGGGCTCATAGAATTTTTGGACTAAATGTATAAACTGGTTTCTCATACATTTATGAAAAGCTCACTATTGTTCCTAAACATAGAAAATCACATTCATCATGCTAGAAGGTATTGATCTGATAGGAGGGATCCAACATACCAGCAAGATTAGTAACGGCATTTGACAGAGCCAAAGCTGAAGAGACACCCTTTCCTCCACCAGACATATCCTCCCCTAGAAGCAACTTTGCAAATTTTTCCTTTATCAGGTCCATATCTGAAGCAAAAAAACCATGTGAACAGCATAATAAGTACAATACTTATGAAATTTAGGTGCAACTAATTAATGATGATTCAAACAACAGCAAGAGGACATGACATTTACGATCTCCATTTTGACTAATATGGTATTAAAATTCAAATATAACATAGTGTGTAATCAATCAAACTACATTCCTACTTGTTCGATGTGGAAAAAGAATGGCGTAACTAGTTTAGTTTGCATCATGTCTTTCTTATCGTGCTCTAATACCATGGTCAGATTAATATCGCAATCATTTAATTTGAAATCTCCAGCTTGGAAACATTGTACAGATTAATATATTTATTAATTAAAATACTGATGGGGGAAGACCCTCTTGTGCAAGTTTTATGATTACAAGAGTTCTCCAAACCAGGATTGATGAATTCTCACATTCTGATTTCATGGTGAAATAATCAAGCTCTAGCTTTGAGCATCAATATCAAGTAGTTCCAGGATCTCCTGACCATTTATAGATCACCTAACAGCACAAACGTGTAGAATGAAAGGAATTATATATATACCTGAAGGTTCTTTTGCTTCTTCCCTAGCAAAGCGAGATTTGGGACCTCTATCATTGGTTTTATGTAACGACCAACCAATTTGTTGCTTCTCAACAGGATGTTCATTCCGAGGTGTTGATCCTAGGCTTCTTGATGTCACGACATCATGATCTATTTGTAACGTCTCGCCACCAGCTGTGGTGGTTGGATCTTCACTAAAACTCTTCCCATGGCCTCCTCTTCCTCCTCCACCTCCTCCTCCTACATTGTCATGATGCGTCATACCTTTGAAATGAAATAGCCTAGACCTATAACTCTCATGTTCTTGTTCTACCGCACGTACCATGACCTAAATGCTAAACGCCAAATTTAAAACTTACCCAACAAAACACTCAATGAATCAGTAATACTTGCTAGAAGGAAAAAAAAAAAAAGTTTAGAACAAGGGTTGGTGCTAATAGCTAGATTCTAGGACAGGCAAAACATGAAAAACAACTTGTTAATGTTAGTGTTTTTTCATGCAAAGGTGGGGGTAACAAAAAAATGAAGAGGAAACCAATATTTCTTCCAAGTGAAACAAAAACAAGAGATGTTTTTAGAAATCAAAGAAAGAGAGAAGGGATTTGAAAAGGAAAAAAAAAAAAAAAAGTTGTGGGGTTGGTGGATTTTGTGAAGAATTATATGGTGTTTGTGCTTTGTGTTTTTTTATCTTGATTGTTTACGTTGAACGTGGGATGCATGTATTACGAAGGTCGGCCAAAGAGTCAAATTAAATAGGTAAATATATAAACTTAAATTATTAATGGAGTGAGTTATATTAAAATAGGGATGGTAAGACGCGTTTTATTTCTTATCTATCTACCTAAAGAAGATATAAAAATGCTTAGAGACTCAAAGACGAATATTTTTTTATTTATTATATTTGAAGGAATGGTTTTTTCTTCCCCCAACATTTATGGATGGTTGGAGTTGAGTTTTAAGAAGAGCAAAATCCGGGAAGACATACATCTCTAACCGCCATATTTTTTTTTTCACTTTAAATGGAAGTTCTAAGTATGGTTGTTCTGAACAGGTTTGCATTTGCTTCAAGGATATACTTCGGGTGAAACACAAGTTTATAAACTTAAGGAAAAAAAAAATATTACCTAAATACAAATTATACTAAAATAATTATTAAAATACCAATGCTAAATCATGTGTAATAAACATGACTCATGTATTTCTATATTAATCAAAAGTAGTAGATATGATCCATTTACAAATACCTAAATTGCATCTATTTGTACTACATGTGATTTATGTACAGATACATTAGTCGCACGTACTATATACAATTTATATACATATGATCACATGTCCAACATGTAATTTTGCATCAATATTTTGATAATTAATTTTATTCAATCTATAGTTATGTAATTTTTATTTAGACAAGTTGATAATCATACAAATTATATATTAAAAGAGAAAAAAAAAGTTCATTATGTATATGAAAAATAAAAAAAAAATCATACTTTTTAAAATACAACATATGATATGTTTGGTGATTAACGAAAATTGAAAATAGAAGCAAATTTTAAAAAGAAAAGCCAATAAAAAAAAGAATGGGAAATAGAGTAAATATGAGTTTTAACCTTGTTATGATGTCAACAGTGGAAAGTGAAAGAATGAGTTTTAAAATATTTCTGGTTTCTTTTTTTTTTTTTTTGTGTGTGTTTGAATAATTTAAGGATATAAAAGAAGAAAAACAAAATAAGTAGTGCGCTAAATTATCCTTCGAAGATTTTTTTTTTTCCCTCTTTCTTTTTTATTTTTCTCTCTTTGTAAGCTTATTTTTATAAGCTTCAGTATTTTTTATCCATTTCCTTTAATTTCTCCAAAATTTGAGAAAAGTCCACCGGTTTTCATCTATTTCTATCCTAGCCAGGCACACAATTGTATGTACTATGTTATTGCTGATGCGCCTGGTCACTTGCCAGAATCCCAAAATATATAAAATTTATTCATTTTATTTTTTAAATATGAATTAATGTTGAAATTTTTACACTACAACAAAATTAATCTTTAGAGATAGAAATTCTATAATTAAAAACAAATAAAAGAAGTTATATTTCTATAAATACAATCAACGATAGCTTTTATAATGAAAATTTACGTTTACTGATAGAATTTTCTATCTCTAAAACCAAATTTTCTTATAGCGCTATAATGTATTCAGTTTTTAACAAAGCATTTAGGACTGTTTTATTTTAGCTTGGGTCAGGGGGTGCCGAGCAAGTGGCGGGGAAGGCTCGCCTCTATGCTGCTTTGCTGTGTTTTAGCTTAGTCCATTTTTATGGTAAAATTATTTAAACGAAAAATCGAAGCATGTATTTATGCATAAATACATAAAAGCATAGTTTTAATAGATTAATGTCGTAATTATATACAATCACTTATATATTTATAAATATTATTAATAAAGGATAAGTATTTATTGTATATGTATACTTTTCTATTCATATATATTTTAAAAATGTAGTCTGATTAAAAAATTTCTCAAATAATAATGGATTATATTGTAAGTGGGAATTCCATGGTATCATATTATCTAAAAATTGTCCTTAGTCAGATAAATATTTAGAGGAAACATAAATATTTAGACTAATATGATGTATGACTTGAAGAGTTTTCAGTAGACCAAGAGAAAGACATCTAAGTTATACAAGTAGATGTCTAAAATTAAATGATACAATGGAGATGATTGGCCAATAGCTAATACCATACGTTTAACATTATTGGCCTTGCTCACTATATAAACAAGTAATAAGTGTCAAAAGACCTTTATCTTTAGTGCTTATTGGGGCATGTTTGGTTCATCATATTAGTGTTGTCTTGGTATTATTTGATGTCAAATAAATACTGAACTAATATTGATATGATACCGATGAAAAACCAACAGTTTTACTCATAAACTGACCAAACCGAACTGATACTGAACTGATACAGATCCTATACCTGACAATCCAAATAGGCCCCATGTATTTCTTATGACTTAATTAAGAAAATGATACTCATTTGTGAAATATTCATTTCAAGACTTAAAGAACATATTTAGAAGGTTTTGTAATGATCTGAGCAAAAATCAAGGCAAATTTGATAAAGTTTAAAACAAGAACTAAATTTTGCACGTGCACTATCTTATGCATGGCCATGCTGGAAGATAAGAAAGAGGATGAAGAGCGCAAGCTGGGACACCGAGTTCTACTTAGCCCCAATCATGGCTGTGCTGGGAAGGTCGTACATGTTTTGATTGCCTTATGTCGGTGAATACTTAGTTCAGCTTAGGTTTGAGCACGGCAGTGTAGCCTTATTTTATCCTAAAACTATAAATAGCCACCTTGTTTTCGGATTTAAGGGGGAAAACCCATTTTTCAAGTCTTAGAGAGAGGAAAATACAAGCTTTAAGAACAAAAGTGTCATACCAACAACAAGATCACAAAACGTTAGAAGGGTATTATCATGCTTAATATCTACTTCTCTAATTCTTGTACTTTTATTGTAAACTCCATGGATGAGTAGATTTTTTATGCCCTAGTCTTGTAAAACCCTAAATAATGTGTTGTAATTGATGTTTGATTGATAATATTGATGTTCTTGAATCTATTCATGTACTTTAATTGTCTTATAATAAATTGTGGCCAAATTTGTTACATGTTTAATTCTTATTAGATAGAAAGAGGTTTTATCTAATAAGATAAGTCCTCATGAATAGAGAATTTGAATGTTTTACCTAAAGGTAGAAAAACTTTAAATTTCCATAATAAAGATCTAATCTTTAACAAGGGTTTTTGCTCTTTGATGTAGTCCTATAAGGCATTGATCATGGAGAGGTCTCCACTATCTATTATAAGATTAGGAATCAATTAACACGAGGGAGTAGTTGATTTAATTTTTAATCCTTACAGTTTAAGAACTAAACAATTATTAATCAATCCATTATCATGAGATTTTAAAGTTTAGGATGGATCAAGATTAGGGTATGGTTTTATGATTGAATTAATCTTTTAAAAAGCACTCAAAATAAATTATAGAGCTTAGTAATCTAGTTTAATGAGTTTATTAGTGATTTTAGTTAATACTTACACCTTAAGACTAAGGTTAGATAGTAAAAAAAGGGTACTACTAGTAGGGTTGTGTAAAAAGACTGACCGAACTATGAATTGAATCGAACTGGACGAACCGAATCGAAATTTCAGTTAATTTTTAAAACGGTTCGGTTTGCGGTTTAGTTTGGTGAAGAGCAAATGGTTCGCAGTTTGGTTGGGGATCATAAACTAAACCAAACCGTTTTATATATTAAAAAAAATTAAACATATTATTTTTACTCTTAAATGTTTTATTAATAATACATATAAAAAATTAATTATTTTTAAAATTTGTGACTTAGATATGTGTTATTCATTAAAATAAAATTAGATTTTTTATAATATATTTTAGTTATTATGTTATCTATAAGTAAGATAAATTTTAGATTTTAGTCTCCAGTATTCCAATTCTTACATTTTTTTTCCATTTGTCTTATTAATTAATCTACTTCTATTATTTAGTTACTTATTGATTTATATAATTGGAAATATGTTAATTAGAAGCATATAACGAATTAAGTTTTATGTCTTATATTGGGATAAAGTCTAATATACCATTATAGTTCAAGATAATTCAAAAAATGAGACTAGTTACAATTATAATTTTATAATAGATGAAATCTCTTCCTTCCTATAAGTTTTACATGTTTATTTGGTAAATGATTAATTTAAAATATTATTGTTTATATTTACATTAGTGATAAGAAATATGTAATGGAAGTTTTTCGATAGAATATATTTTTTATTTTACGAAAAAAATGGTTTGAATCGTAAATCGAACCGCTTTTTTCTGTTCGAAAAAATCAAGAACCAAACCATATGGTTAGGTTTGGATTTAGAAGAAAAACCGAACCATAAAATATGGTACGGTTCGATTCGAGGTGCAAACTGAACAGAACTGTACCATGCATACCCCTAACTATCTGTATTTCCTCTTTAGATCCCATGGACGACACCCATTTTGATCTTATACGACTCTAGATAGGTATGTTTGACTATGTTCGATCATAGGATTTAACTTGGGTTTCCAAATTTTATAATTTTATACGATCGATAGTTGTATATCAAGTTTTTGGCACCGTTACCGGAGATCTAGTGAGACAACATTAGGAAAACCTTAGTATCTACTACTTTAGTCATTTTTTTTCTAATTTTTTTTAATTTCTTTCCCTTCTTGATATCTTTTGCACAATTCTAACTAAATTTCTTTTCTTACATGGCGTATGACACGAAGTCTCCTTGGTGAATTTATTAATCTAGATCCTAAGATCGAAAAGACTCTTTGTACGATGTGTAGAAACACAGCTACTGGAACTTTTGAGTAGTTGGTAATTAAGGGAGAAGTGTCTAACACAGAAGTCAAGACAAAGGTCAAGATAGAAGAATCATCTAAAAGTAGTAAAGAGAAAACATAGCAAGTGATAGTAGAAGATCTACCAAAGATTAATCTAGATTATGCTAGACCTACACTATATGGCATGGGCCCTACTAGTGTGAAACCCCCCATTGAGTCTAACAATTTCAAAATCAAAGGTGTTTTTATTCAACTTTTACAACAATATTGTCAATTTGATGGATTGCTTCATGAAGACCTGCATGGTCACATTCAAACCTTTTTAGCAATTTGTGAGACTTGCTAGAGTAATGGGATGATAGATGAAGCAATGCGTATCAAACTATTCCCTTTCTCATTGAAGGGAAAGGCTAAACAGTGGCTTCAATCATTAGGTCTTGGAGCTTTAATGACGTAGGATGACATGGTTAAGGAATTCTTGGATAATTACTTCCATCCCCATATAACCATCAAGCTTCGAAATGATATTTCATCTTTCACATAGCAAGAAAGTGAGACCATGTATGATGCTTGACAGAGGTGGATGGAGTTGTTGAGAAAATGCCCACACCACCAATTACCTACTTGGATGCAGGTTCAAACCTTCTTAAATGGACCAAACTCAGTTACCCGTCAATTGGTAGATGCCACAGCTAATTGTACTCTGCATTCTAAAACATTGGAAGAGTCCTTGAAACTATTTGTTGAATGGGGAAATAATAGAGGAAAGTAGAAAGCGGTTAGCATGTGACTGCTTTGGTAGCAAAGATAGAAGCTCTTAGTCACTAGGTTGCTAATATAAAGAATCCCTAGAGGTCACAACCCTAATTTGGAAATATTTGTGAGAGCATAAATTTATATGAGCAATACAAGCAAGTCAATTATCGTGGGAATCAGAATATGCAGTAGTTTAACTTGTACAACAATACCTACAATCCTTGTATGAGAAATCATCCCAACCTCTCTCATGGCAATCTGAATGCTCAACGATCTAATTTTCCTCCATCGAGATTCCAAAAGCAACAATTGCTACATTATTAGCCCATGCCCCATCCATCTGCATAGCCACCTCAATAGCAAGAGAAGAAGACAAGTCTAGGAGATCTAATGAGCCAATTCATTTAAAGCTCTGAAGTAAGACAATGGAATTAAGAGGCTTCTATTCAAAACCTTAAGAAGCAAATTGGCTAATTGGCCAAGATGATGTTTAAGAGGTAACCAGGCTCACTTCCCAACATTATTGAGCCTAATCCAAAATAACATGTGAATGCCATCAACTTGAAAGTGGATAAGAGCGACTATCTAGGAGTGAAGAGGAGCTTAAAAAGGAGAATCGGGTTTTTGAGAAAGAAAAGCAAGAGTCATAAAAGGAAGAGAGTAAATTTCTTAAGAAGGAGAAGGTAGAGCATGAAAAGAAAGAGAATGAAAAGAGATAACTTCTAGTTGTGAAGGAATATGTCCTAAGGATCCCCTTTCCAGTTTACCTTAACCAAAATAAGGATAAAGAACAGTATGGTAAATTCCTTAAGCTTTTCACATAGCTCCATATAAATATCCCTTTTCTTGAGGCAATTTCTTATATGCCTGATTATGCTAAGTTCCTGAAGGAATTATTATCTAAAAAGCAAAAATTTGAGAATG
Source organism: Combretum micranthum (assembly GCA_024138025.1). Classification (NCBI taxonomy): domain Eukaryota; kingdom Viridiplantae; phylum Streptophyta; class Magnoliopsida; order Myrtales; family Combretaceae; genus Combretum; species Combretum micranthum. The sequence goes on from JAMXBD010000130.1 coordinate 852,458, forward strand.
TAGCAACGATAGAGGTTAGAGCTAGTTGCTCGTCAATTATTTAGAATAAGTTACCTCAAAAGTTGAAGAATCCAAGGAATTTTATGATCTTGTGTATGGTGGTTGATATCACTACTAATAAGGCCTTAGTCAATTTGGGAGCAAGCATCAATTTGGTGCCATATTCATTCTTCAAGAAGCTGTGTCTAGCTGAACCTAAATCAACTTGGATGATTTTGCAACTCATCGATTGTGTTGTAAAGTACCTGATGGGAATTATTGAAGATATTCTGGTAAAGGTTGGGAATTTTATATACCTTATCGACTTTATAGTCCTAAACACGAAAGAAGGATGGGATGTACCTTTGATTCTTAGCAAGCCATTCCTTGCTATTGCTAGAGCACTCATCAATGTTGAAGGAACAAACTAGAACTGCGAGTTGGAGATGGGGAGATGATTGTAAAAATAACCACAGTAAGTTTTGGAATGCTTGTCCTTAAGAGTTCAAAGGCGGTTGAGTAAATAACAAGTTACAGCAATGATCCTCACTTAGAAAGTGTCAATGGACCAACTGACATACATCTTTAGTCAACCTTCAGTATGATTCCACCTTGCAAGTCTTGGTTACCACAAGAAGTAGCAACGAGTTTTGAGAATAAAGTTCTAATGAATTTGAATGTGGGAGATCAAGAAAAGAATGCAAGCGCCAACTGGTATTTAGAAGATGATGCTGAACCACTAGATATACACTACCAGTTGAAGCTAAGTGCAAGAACATCATGTAAGCCATGTTCTCTAAAGTCAAAAGGTAAGGAAAGGAAAGATAAAGCTACAAACTTTGCAGCTATGATGGAATCAACCCAATTGTGGACTATCACTTGTGAGTAATGTGGAAGGGGGATCAAGAAAACCGATGTAAGTGTTGTTGACAAATTAGAGCTTAAGGCAGAGAGATCCATAACTCTCAACTTGACCCTCCTTGATTATTGAAGAAAGTGAAGGATGTCAAGCCAATGATGTTAAAAAAGTGCGCTTCTTGGGAGGCAACCCATGACTAACATAGGTACTTTAAGTTCCTTTTATCTTCTTTTTGTTTTCACTATCTTAAGTCCACATTTTCTATCAAATTGCAGGTTTTCGAGTGTTTTTACACATTCTTAAAGAGGTGAGAGTCAAATCTAAGTGTGGGGAAACATGGTAACAAGTGCGAATTAGTAAGCTTCAATTCCTTAAGCACGCAAGGTAAGTTATCTCCTTTCTAAGTGTATTGGGTATTCAAGGAGCTGAATTCATGAAGTAAACTTGCAAAATTTTCTTATGCAAGTGCTGAGAAATTAATATACTCTCAATCAAATTTGCTTAAGGAACCTCGATTTTCAATTTGCCCAATATTATTTTAAACATTGCCTTAAGCAAAGCTATGCTTGGGGCAGTGTACCATTGCATTTGGAAGTCAAGTGAAGCTTAATTGGCAAATTTATATCTCTACCCTGGCCTGAGCATGGTCGTGTAGAAGGTAGGGCACACTTTGTTGTGCCCTCTGGTTTCTTCCCTTGTTTTTGCATGTTCTTGCAGAAGGGAGGGTAGAACTACAACTTCCTAAAACCATATTTTGTTGGTTTTCTCTCTCTCCATTTCCATTTTATCCTAACCCATCCTTGCTCCCTCTTCTTTTGCTCTCTATTTTTACTCGAATTTACCACAAAAAAACTTCATATTTGATATGATGTTTCCCATTCTTTTTTGAACTAATCATCCACTCAAAGAAGAGGACAAAGAGATTCAATTCCCTTATTGGAGGATTATTGGATTTGCTAGATGACATGAATTGCTTGATAGACTATGGACAAGTAACTTTTGATTTTTCTTTTAGTTTTTAGTTTTCATGTTAGGACTTTTGTAACATGAACTTTTGTTGATGGGTTCACAAGACGGCTGATCATGATGCACATCATTCTTACTTACCAAATATGGACATTTGCTGTTAATATCTTTTAACTACCTGGGAAAGTCCCAGTTTCCTTTTCTTTCTACTTTTCTTCCTTTTATTCTTTCTTTGTTTGTGATTAATTGGGAAGACATTGGGGACAATGTCTTATTTAAGTGTGGGGAAAGGATATCTTAGAGAAAAATAATTTGGGTCTTATTTGAGCTTCATGATACATATACACTTGTTAATCAAAATTCCCCCATTTATAAGATTGCAATTGAGCTTTAAAGTTTATATGATGTGATTAGCTTAGAATCTTGAAATTATGCTCAATCAATATTAAGTAGAATTCAAAAGATAAAATAAAAGTTACTATGTGTGCATTACTCACCTATTGTTGGACTTCGTATACTTAGTTAGAGTTTTAGGATGAAATCCAAGTAAGGTAAATTTACTTGTTTTTTTAATGACTAAATTTAGAGTTGTGAAGTAAGTGGAAGTCCTTAGTTTTAAGTGAATTGGTTGTGTTTTTAAGCTGACTAACTAGAATATTTAATCATCAATCATTTTGAGTGCTCTTTTAACTCTTTTTGAAAGGGGCATATGAAATTGTTCATTTGATGATTCTTTTTTAAATGGTCTCTTTCAAAAAAAAAATTAAGTGTATCTAAAAAATAAAATAAAATAAAAATAAGCCTCTACTCCAATAACTTGGTTTTCCAAGTTATGAATATCATTATTGAGTTCCTATGAGTAAAGGTAACGGAGGTTCGATGGGGTCTCTTTAAAACCTGGTCACTTAAAGTTGTCTAGCCTGGGATTAGCTAACTGATGAAATTACCATAATTTTAAGGGATATTAAAAAGGCAAGTTCAGTGAGTCTTGTAACTCGGGTAAGTAAGCCCCTAGGGATGCCTTTAATCAAGGGGATATCGTTTGTTAACTTGGGTGATGAGCTCGGGATTATCAACTAAAAACTCGCTATATGGGTTACTTGATTCTATCCAACTAGATTGATTGGTAAAAAATTCAAATTCTATCAAAAAAATAATACTCATTGGCTGAGTTGAAATGAAAATTTTGAAGAGATTTAAAGAAAAAGGAAGAAAATCCAAGGGCATAATAGATGTATTATACTTTCACTTCTAGTTGTGCTTAGAAAGATGATTGAATGTTTTATATGCTTTTTGGTAAGTGGCGAGATGTGATTGAGCAACTTTGACTTTGTTTGACTTATTATTTCCTTTGTGACTTTAGAGACGGTTGTTAAATGGTAAGGGTAATAGTTTAACTTACTTGAATTAATCTAAAAAGTCTAACTTTTGTATGCCAGGTACATGTACAATATGGTAGGTTTGAGCGGTATGTAATAACGAGTCACTATAGGTAAATTAAGTAAAAGAATGTTGCTTGTGATTTAAAGTTTCTTATGAGTATAATTGATGATAGGTTCTTTGTCCTCATTTTATTTGCTTGAGGACAAACAAATGATTAATTATGGGAAAGTTTGATACGTGTCAAAAGAACCTTATCTTTAATACTTATTCAAACATATTTGATATGTATTTCTTGTGACTTAATTAAGAAAATGATACTCATTTGTGAAATATTTATTTTAAGGCTTAAAGAACATATTTGGAAGGTTTGTAATTATTTAAGCAAAAATCATGGCAATTTGACAAAGTTTTTATCAAAGGCTAAATTTTGCACATGCACTACCTTGTGCATGGCCATGCTAGAAGCTCGGGAAAATGATGAAGGGTGCAAACTAGGACACTGGTTTCTACCCGGCCTTGATCCTGGCCGTATTGAGAAGGCCATGCATGTTTTGATTACCTTGTGTCGGTGAATACCTAGTTGATTCGAGGTACGAGCATGGCAATACAAACAAGCTGTGCAACTCTGTTTTGTCCTAAAACTATAAAGCGACCTTGTTTTCGAATTTAAGGGGGGAGACCTATTTTCCAAGCATGAGAGAAAGAGGAAAATACGACTTTAAGGACAGAAGTGTTGCACTAACAACAAGATCATAAAACATTGAAAAGGTTTTATCATGCTTAATCTCTACTTCTCTAATTCTAGTGCTTTTATTATAAACTCCATTGAGGAGTAAATTTTTCATACCCTAGTTTTATAAAACCCTAAACGATGTGTTGTAATTGATATTTGATTGATAATATTAATGTTCTTGAATTTATTAATGTACTTTAATTGTCTTGTAATAAATTGTGGCCACATTTGTCACATGTTTAATTCTTATTAGATAGAAAGAGGTTTCATATAATAAAATAGATCCTCATGAATAGAGAATTTGCATGTTTTACTTAGAAGTAAGAAAACTTCAAATTTTTGTAATAAAGATTTAATCTTTAGTTAGATTTTTGCCTTTTAATGCAATTTGCAGGGCATTGGTGAGGGAGAGATCTTCACTATCTCGTATAAGATTAGAAATCAATTAACTCGAGAGAGTAGTTGATTTAATTTTGAATTCCTACAGTTCAAGAACTAAACAATTATTAATCAATTCATTATCATGAGATTTTAATGTTTAGGGTAGATCAAGATTAAGATATGGTTTTGTGATTGAGTTAATATTTTAAAAAGCACTCAAAATCAATTCTAAGGCTTAGTATCTAGTTTAATGAGTTGATTAGTGATTTTAGTTAATACTCACACCTTAAGACTAAGGCTAGATAGTAGAAAAAAGAAACTATTGGTACTTGATCTTATACTTCTCTAGATAGGTATACTTTCCTATGCTAGATCATAGGATTTAACTTGAGTTTGTAAATTTTATAATTCGATACAATTAATAGTCACACATCAACATGCTCTTTACTCTTGAAACTTTCATATATCCTATATGTGGAATGTTGTACTTTGATGTCCTTAAATGCAATTTTAATAGTTAATATAAATGGAAAATAATATGTTGTTGAGTATGATATGAAATATAAAGAAGATAATGATATACCACAATATAATTTATCAATTTCTTCGTTAGAGGGATGATATCAAGAGGCTACTTGGTCAGGATAATAGCGACTTAGTTGCTAACCATGTAAATTTTATTAAGTCTAGTTTAATCTATTTATCTTGATGAAGAGATTTAATTAGTCAATAATAAGTTCAAAATCGTTTATTGTTCATAACATTTATGTCAAGCCAATAACTTCTATTGGATGATTACCTTGGTTGATACACACTATCTTCGTATATAAACTTAGAGGGTTACACACAATAATACAATTAATACCAAGGTAATATTGACTAAATATTTTAATGGATATTAAAATCATGTAAATAAACATACAGTAACATAATTAATAGAAACAAACTATAATTATTTCAATAATTATTTTGGATTAGAATTTTTATATTAATAATGGATTGTCCCTTAAGCAATGGTTAAATGTATTAAATAAATATTTTAATACTTTGCCCTTTTGACTTCCTTTTCCACTATGAAAAGTTACTATTTTAATCCATTAAACATTTGCAATTTAATCAAAAAGACATTGTGTGTGTGTGTGCGTGTTTTGGTTATAAAACTCTTTACTTCCTAGAAAGAATTGTTCTTCAACCCAAGATTCCCAACGAACAATGATTAGATGTTTCCTATTTGTGTGGCGGATACCGCATATTGTATTTGAAGTCTTTGTTGTTAATATAATTTTGCAAAAGGCATTATAAGCCTTAAGTTTCGCTTGAATTCCATCATACGAGGAGATGGTATTGTGCGGTTCAGAAAAAAAATTATTTTTCTTATAATTTTATATATTTGGTTTTTTATTTTATATGTCATAGGGATCCTAGTATAGGTTTTCTAAAAAATTTATATGTTGTTGCGTTACCTCTAATCTTAAAGACCTAACAATCACATAGTAAGACCATCTTTATTGGAGTTGCTTGGCATAAGAACCTACACTAAGCAACTCCATATAACCAATAAAGCAATGTTCTTGACACAAGAACCAATATGAGAGTTGCTTAAAAAAGTGAATTCCTTAACTCACTCTAAGTAGAAAAATTGTTAAAAAATTACAAAAAAAAAAATGCTAGGTAACTCTATTAAAGTAACTTATTGATAAAGTATAGAGTTGCTTAGTAGTAAGAGTTGCTTAAGTTATTGATGTGGCTTCTTAAGCAACTCTTTAAAAACCTACCATTAAAGATGCTATAATAAAGATTAATCTTAATTAAGCATTGGTCAAATATGGATTTGCAACAACTATTAAGACTCGTCTTTAGGTTCTGAAGGACAAATGGTGGCCATCAACCCACATAAACTTCATATCATGGTTTCCTTTTTTTACTTTTTATTTTTGGATTTTTTTGTTTTTATTTTTAACATTTTTTTTATTAAACTTTTAATTAATGCAACATCATTTTTTTCCCGTGATTACAACAGATGATGAGGGATTTGAATGTGATTCTCTCACTTTTAGTATTAATGCTAAATCATTGTCCATGCAACATTATATAAAAACTTTGGCTCGTTCACTTCGCCGTATAGAATAAGGGGAGAGTAGAATTCTAATTCAAAGAGAATGTAATAAGGTTGTAATGGCTATTATAATTGTCACTTGATATAAAAAGTAAAAAAAAAAATTATTAGTATAAAAGGTAAAATATCTATAATATCTCAAAGAGAGAATAATTATATAGGTGATATTTTCAAGACAATGAAAAATTTGAAAAATAAATCATCGAATGACAATTCATAAAACGACTATTCATTATTTTACTTAATAGCAATTCATTATGAACTATAACTCCCCTCAAGTGAACATCGTAATAGCAGCTTTACGTCGAACGATACAGGAATGAATAACTACTCATGTCAAGTGAATGGACTGTTAAGATCTTAGATCATGAAAATAAATACAATAAATCAGTATATTAAATATTTTAGTGATACTATTATAATTAAGTGTGTTTTTGACCCATTAAGTGGTTAACCACTTGCGATCATATTTAGGAATGATTATGACTCATTAAATGATAGATGGAGCCGATTCATTAGAGCATCCATATCTCGTAGAACCTCTAAGAGATCCCTAATGTGCTGCATTAATATTTTTAAGGATCTAGTTTTTTAAATAACCTCACCATTTTATCCCTAAAGTTCTTTATATAAGACCATGCACACCTTTTTAGATTTTGTACATTCGTATATTTTAAAATAATATACTTAATAAAATGATCTTATAAGAAGACTTAAAATGATCTTACCTTTTGAGGTCATTGACAAAGAAGTTCAAAAAAATATAAGGACCTCTCTATCCCTAAGAACCTCAAAAAGTGAGATCCTTTACATAGGGTACTGTGTCAAAGATCAATGACAAGGATGCTCTTAGAAAAATGATGAATAAATAATGGATGGAACCTATCCCATTAAAAGAAATGATGGAACCATAAAAATTTCTAACATCATACACGTAATCAACTATATTAGCTTTTGAAGGGATTGGGGTTAATTTTTGAAAAAAAATTAGAAGTTTGTAAAGTTTCAAATATTTTTCTCTATATAATTTATCCATTTGTTACTTCTTAGGATTTTTAAAACCATTTCCACTTTTTTTTTTTTTTTTGTGATACCAATTTATTTGATGGGCGAGAGTAATATGATTGCCACCAAATTACAACAATTTTGATGCTTGTTTATTTAGCTTGCATGTCAAGTAAATGGTGGACTACTAAGATCGGTGGTTTAAACTATGTAAAAGAACGAAATATCCTCATCTTCATATTATCAATTTTCCTATCCAACTAGGTTTTTTGAGATCATTCACACAACTTATATTAACTTCATATTAAATTATCTATCTAATTGGCTTTTCTAACAAATTATAGTTGCCACATGTTCAAGTAATTATTTTGCTGAAGATACTTTACATGAAATATATGATTTTTGATGATTATAAGCTGCCACCTATGTTAACTTCATCTTGCAATAAGATATTTTTTATACTACTTAGATGCATGGGTTAAAGATATGTATTAAAATAATAATACAGGATATATGGTAGTTTACAAATGGTTAAAAAAAGCAAAATGCAAAAACTCCCTTAAACTTTAGGGATGGCGCGTATAGACCCTATGAACTTAAAAAATGTGACTTTTGACCCCTAGAATTAAAAACAATTAGCAAATAAGTTCAGTTCGTCCTTTTTTTTTTTCTTGTCCTTGTTCGTACATGCCTCATACAAATTTGTACAAAATCTATACAAAGTACACCTGGGAATTAGGAATGTGCAAAAAAACTAGATGTCTAGGATAATCGAACTAAAACCGGAAAACTAATTAGAAAAAAATTGTTAACTGATCCATCGGTTTCGGTTTAATATTAGATTTTTTAATTTTTTTATTTTGGTTTTGGTTTGGGTTTATAAAATAAATAACCGATAATTTTAGTTAACCGTCTATATTTATATATTTAATTTATGATATACTTATATAATTATTTTATTAAAAATATAAATAGTTGGATATTGAAGGTTTCAAACCCTAAACACTATTTCATTCTTCGCAAACTGTAGCCATCGTCACATATTCCCTAATCTCTTTCTCTTTTCCCTATTTCCATATTCATATCCTATTCCTTCTTCACAATCCGCAATTCGCACAAAGTCCAGCAACTAGCATCCATCCATCGACAACGGCAAGGAGCTTTTAACACTAAACTATATTGAGATGCCATTTTATTTTTAATTCAATATCTGCCTAAATATCATATTTTTTTGTAATTCTTTATTGGTTTTCTTTAACTGTATTCCAATTTTTTTTAACCCTTTATTATACTAAACTATTCTTTTTGGTTTATTTTCTTAAGATTGTAATTATAAACTACAAAGTAGATATTTTGTTAAATCTATAACCAAGAGCACTATTAGTTGCATTGAGTACGACTTTTTGCCTTTATTAGTTACCGTATGTATTCAATAGCAATAGAATCCAAAGTGGATAGTTTTAGTGGATTTTTTCTTAACTATTACCATACATATCCATCTATTTTTCTTATTTAAAAAACCAAAAAGAAAAAAAAATCTTGCACTCTGGTCTTTGTTGCATATGAATTAAAATACTCTAATTTTTTTATGGACATATTGAAAAATATAGTTAACTGCAAATTTTCCATAACCATTATGTTAAATTGTTAAAAACCGAAAATTTAAAGAATTAACCAAAAAATGGATAATCGTTAAGGCAGTTAACCATTTATAATAGATCGGTTTAGGATTGGAATATTAAAAAATCGATCGTTACAATTAGGTTTGAAAAATAGGGCCACGAACCGATTACCGAACTATGAACACCTCCAACTGGAATAGTAAATTTTTTTGTATTTTTTAATAAAAAGTACAAAATGGACTTATTTGCTTATTGTTTATAGTTTTGAAGATCAAAAGTTACATTTTTAAAGCTTAAGGGTCTATTCGCCCCACCCCCAAAGTTTAGGGGATGTTTTTGCGTTTTACCAAAAAAAAAAAAAAACTATCTATCACATGGTTTTAGAGAGAATTAATACAAGTTTAATAGGATATGAGATCTGGGTATTTATATATTTACTAGAAAAAAAAATTTATTCATTGAATGAAGCACAAAAAAAAAATAAAATAAAATAAAAAGAGAAGGGTTGTTACATCTTTTCCATTAGAATGCACACCAAGAATCATTCAATAAGAACACTAAAATCTTAATCCTATATGTTGAATTAAGATTCAATACTTTAATCGAAAAAAAACAATGCACATCTCAAAGAAGTTTTTAATGATGAAGATGGCCCTTTAGTACCTATGAACTCTCTTTATCCTAGAATTGGCAATACCTACACCCGAAATGTCAATTACATTAACATTCCTATTGGCACCAACATAACCTCTAAAAATGAGCTAATAATCTTGAAGTAATTTAGATATAAAGATGGAAAAAGGAAATGATGTGAATGATAGATGAATGGTCTATAATAGGTTCATTGAAAGTGGAGATGAATTAAAAAAGGAAAAAAGGGAAAATGAAAAGGAAGATGATTCAATTGAGAGGCAACCGACAAATGCAACCACCTTTAGGTTACACATATACATGTTATCTGATAAATGCAATGCATGTGTTTTGAGGTTAAGGATGAAAAATGTTGATACTGGTGTATACAAGAAAGTAATTTAGAAAATTCAAAAAATTAACAAATAAAAATTAGATATTATTGCATAAAAAATGTCAATGTTGGTGCATACAAGATAATAGTTAGGATAACTAAATAAGCTAACATAATTTTATTAGCTTACCCTTGAGATAAGAAATAGATAATACTGTATTAGCTTACCCTTGGGAAAAGAATTAGATAACATCATAATTTTGTTTGTTAAATGCTTGGTACTTTAAGATGTATAGATTAGTGTTGTCTGAACTGAATCTGGGGTTTGACTTGGATATGCTAGGGGGCCGAGGGATCAAACCAGGGTTTAATAATAAATAAAAATATAAGACATATTTTAATTATAAAAACCAAATGAATATAACACTATTCAATTAAATCCATATTTAGATTAGATCCATCAATTAGTTATCAAATTCATACAAGACATATAACTTAAAAAGAGAACAAAACACAATATAATGATTATATATTATAAAATTATAATAAATTATGAATATATGTTTAAAATTGTAGTAATTTTTTTGCCTTTTGGTCTAACCGCCCAAGTCGACAAAGTCAATCCGGATCGATGTCAATCCAAGCCAAATGCATGGACCAATCCATTATCATGTTTGGTTTTAGTTGAACTAGATCAAATTGACTGGGTTGGTCTAGGTTGAACAACATTAGTATAGATTAGTACATAAGATGACATGAGTTAGATATTTGATATGTCTCTTCAATTTTTTCTTTTTAGAAAGTTAAAAAAGATTGGGTTGGTAATGAAGTGAACACAAAAGGAAAAACAAACTACAGCAAAAGAGAATAAATGGTTGAATATCTAATAAGCATAAAATGCACATAAACACCTTGATTGTTTGTGTTAGGTTCTCTTTAAATAGGTTTTGATGATAACAAAAGTGTAAAAGGATTACTAATGAATTTATCAAGTGTGCAGAATTTAATGAAGAAAATGAAAAATGAATAGTGTCAATTTACCTAGAGTATTGCTCAAAATATTTAATGATAAGTATTTTGAAGCAAATAGACAACCTAGTGGAACTCTAGAGAGTATTAGTATATCGGACTTAAGATCATGATTCAAGCATTAATTGTTCACAGCTTACTTTAAATCATTTAACATGTTTTGAAGGCCCAACTCTAAAAGATGACTACATTTGGATAATTTATTCATATGCTCCACTAAGTAGGATAACAATCCACATAGATTAAATCAATATGATTAAGTTCATTAAGTTTACACTATTCATGAGGATTTCAACAGATTTGAGAATTCTATATTTGAATGATAGCTGCTGCATTTTTATGTTAGTTTTATGAAGATTTCAACTCACTTTTACGATCCAATCGAGAAGACTTAAAGATAAGAAGATTAGAGGCAATAGTTATCAAGATGGTTAAGTTAACATTAAAAACTTGACAATAAACATGATTTAAACCTTCCTATTTTTAACGGATACTAAGTGGATTGTTGAAGATAAGCTTACACAAGTTTTGGGATAGATTTGCATGAGTTCTTCAAAATAAATAAATGAAAGTTTTGAAGATAAGCATCAAACATCAGTTTGTAATGTTCAAATTTGAATACAACCAACTTTAAGATAAGAAGCTTAAGATATCAACTGAGATATTAGAGGAGAAATCCATTCTATCAACCTGCAACAAACATATAATGGCCCTTGAGGATGTGAAGCATATATATAAAAAGAATTCAAATTAGAAAAGAAGAAGACTTGTTGAAAAAGAAACATAAAAGATGTTATTGAAAAACTTACTTGCAAACTCTGATATGATTTCGTGCACTCATATACTTGCTACAAATTTATTTGATCTTTCCTCTTTATTAGTTTAGTGAAAGAACCATAGTGTATCATTCTTTTGAGTTGTATTACAAGTAGAACTCTATAGTTAGTGATAGCTTGAAGCAAAGATAAGGAGGCTGAGTAGAGTGGAATTGTGAACTACTTATAAATAAGTTTTGATTGGATTAGTGGAATATACCAGTGTGGATTATGGGGTTTCCCAGCATAGAGCTAGAAGAGAGGATGAACGCGCAAGGTGGAACCTCTATATACCATCGTCTTGGCTTTTCTTTCCTTTCTCTCCTTTATATTTTGCGTATATATTGTTGTTTCCTTTAAGTATTTCTATTGCACATAATTTTCACGCCAAAATTAATATAGTAATTTAAGGGATTTTTGAGTTTTAGTTAGAAAATTTTTAACTTTTTAATGTGGCTAATTCAACCCTCTTTCTTGATTACATAATTGGAAATAAGCTCAAAAAAGGCGAGATGAGACTTTTGCAATGGAAAAAACCGGAAGAAAAAAGATCGGAAAAGCAACTATATTATTGCTTAATTAGGTTAAGAGAGGCAAAACTATTTAAACAAATTAGATATAACATGTTTAATTATATATGTGTGTGTGTGTGATTATCTGTAAAAGGAGATGGTGAAGGCTTGACTGTAAGACTAGGAATAAGGCCAACTAATCCCTGTGATGTTGTCTCATATCTTAATTAATGTAAAGCATTTTTTGAATGTGCTTAACTTGCTTCACAATCTCTTGGTAACCTCTCTTAATTTCTTAATTGTTAAATGCTTTGAGTCTTTAAACTTAGCACATTTTCATTTTTGCTTAAAGATAAGCACAAGGTTGGATTATAGATGAGAAAATATTTTGATTTTGTTGTATACGTATATAACATAGCAGACCTGTGATCACAGTTGATGGTACCTTCCTGTATGGCAAGTACAAGCACAAATTGCTTATTGCAGTGGCAGTAGATGGGGCAAATTATATAGTCCCATTAGCCTACGGACTAGTGGATGAGGAGAAGGCGGAAACCTGGGGTTGGTTCCTTGCAAAAGTGTTCGAACACGTCATCAAAGACCGATCCAACATTTGCTTGATATCGGACCGCCATGCGGTATCAAAAGTGCGGTAGAAGGTGACAATGCGGTGTGGCCTACAGGGCGGCCTTGGCTCTGGTGTATCCGGCATGTTTGCAAGCAATTTTCAATTCGAAGGCCAAAGCAAGGAATGTAAGGAAATAATAAAAAAAGCTGCCTATCAAGCACAGAGTCGAAAAATTCATGGATACTCAATGCAGCACTTCAAAGCAATCCTTGGACGGGACGATATTTTCGTGAGCTACCTCCATGCATGTGGACCTTATCTTACGATGAATGTGTCAGATTTGGCCTAGGTACAACAAACATGGCAGAGAGTTACAATTCGGTTATAAAAGATGCCAGGTGCTTACCAGTATCAGCATTGGTAAAAAAAAACCTTCTACAATTGTAACTCCATATTTAATAAGCACAGGCGTGAAGCCAGCGATGCCATGAGTATAGGTAAGTTGCTCACAGATTATGCTACACATAAGTTTGAGCGATGGAATAGCATATCCAGCTCCCATAGAGTGACATGTTTCGACTATCAAGAACGCATATATGAGGTTATTACTGCACCACGTCCTACAATGTATGGTCAGAAGGGAGATCATATTCAAAAGGTAGAGTTAAGAGCATGTAGATGTACGTGTAACAAATGGCAGACATACAGAATTCCATGCTCACATGCAATGACGGTAATGGGTACAATGCACATGGATTGTCTTGCCTACGTCGGACAGTGGTACAGGTGGGACCACCAACTAAAAGTGTATGGTCGTTCCTTCATTCCTGCAGCTGATAAGGCAAATTGGATTCGTTTGGACTTACCGAAGTGGCACCCTATACCGGGACTTATTAGAAAAAGGGGACGGCCTAGGGAGAAACGATTCCAGAATGAGATGGATATTTGAGAGGGCCCTCGAGGTTACGCATGCGATTGTTGTGGGCAGTAAGGCCACAACAGAAGGAGTTGTCCAAACGGGGGATCGACGGGTATTGTACCTACGGGGCGGTCGAGTCGTAGTGGTAATTCTTTATTTCCATATGTTCTACACACTGTATTATGGAGTCATGACTGACGTTATGTTTGTTGTGCTTGTTTATAATCCATATTTGTCGTCAATAACAATATCTCCTTATTGTTTCTTCGCAGATGGATCCCGGACCGATCGATAGTTCATTACTGACGCAGCAGCCTGTACATAGGTCCACTCTAGCATGGGATGGGCAGGTCAGTTCATTTATCTATTTTAGTGATTCTAGTTTTGTTTGATGCGGTGTTTATGATTTTTAATAAATATGTTCACTTTATTGTAGGAGCATGAGGTACTATATTGTCGTCGCAGAGAGCCAGGCTCAGGCGACCTGCTGGGATACCTATAGTGGACGAGCGCATGGTGCCATTCCTGTCCCAGGCAGGGTTCATAGGGGCGGCTCAGATGCCTTTCATTCAGCTGGATTGGCATCTGATTACTGCTTTGGTCGAGCGATGGCGCCCAGAGACGCACACGTTCCACATGACCACGGGAGAGTGGACTGTGACGCTACAGGACGTTGCTATCCTGACGGGCCTTGATAAATGTATTAACACTCTTATTTTTAGGATGATTTGGGCTAATTCAAGTAATATTTTTAATGAAAATCATCAATAATTGGTTCTTAATTGATCAATTTATCGATTTCAGGGAATATGGAACTTATCATGAAGAAATCAAATGAATTCGATAAAAAAAAAGAAAAAAAAAATCAATTTTGATGAATTTTGGATTGAAACAGCACATATGGGAACATGTATGGATGCAGGGAACAAAGCAGAAAATAAAACAGCCTTCCATACAGCGTGTTTGACGAGCTGTATTAGCCCAGAAATTAGACAGAAAGTCATACAGGTTGTCATACAGCCTGTATTGGATCATGTATCACTTTTGTATCTTTTATTTTTACTCTCCAGTTGTTCACAGAAAGTCATACAGGTTGCCATACACCCTATATGGCATCCTGTATGAACGCGCGCTTCTTTGTTTTGGACTTTCAGTAAAACCACGTGTGTATATTTTCCAGAGGAGAGAGAAAGTTAGTTACAGACATTTTTAGAAATAATTAGATACGACTTTTCCCTATTTTTGTGAGAGATTTTGATTGGAAATCAAGTTACGAAGGATTTGAGCAAAGATTCATCAGGATTTGTAGATCCTCTTCATTAATTGAACTTCATTTTTACAGGTTGTATCCATGACTTCGATCTCTTCTATTACAACTCAATTGTTTACTACTATCTCGATGGAGGAGTAATCATAGATCTAGATCGAGTTCGGAATTTAATTTCATCATGTGTTGAGAATTAGATCTTAATGAATTTCTGTTGAATCTCTTATATTCTAATTGCATGTTCTTCACGTTTTCTTAAATTGTATCTCTTGAGTACAAATTATAATTGATTTTGTTCAAGTAGATTGAGAAATCACTTGAATAAATAGATCTATAATTAGAAAGATTTAATTGTTAACCTAGAGCTAGGTTACAAGAATCTTCTGTATTATCTCTGTCTTTGAGTTCTTGAACTTCATGCGATTTTAGGTTGTAATTAGTTAAGGAGAGATCCTTATTAATCGATCTAAAATTAGATAAGTTGATATATCTGAGAGGATTATTAATTTGTTGAAGAACTCAACAGTATAAGAATTCAAATGGAATAATCTTTAGTTTTTTCTATGATTCACATGATGAAAATAAATGAAGAACAAGATCTAGGTCGTTTTTAGCTATTGTTTTCAAATCTAGCTTGAATCTCGTGAACTTGTGTTTCCTAAATCGTTGCAATTAATTTTCCTTTAATAGATAGTGTTAATTGATTCATTCTCATTCATCTAGCTAAATAGTAGAGTGAAAGCGATTACTAGTACTTATTCTATCCTCGTGGACGACCTCGATCTAAACACTATTCTACGAATTGATAGGTTCACTGCCTGTTGCTCTTCGTAGTAGTTAAGAAAGAGTTTTATAAATTTTAAACTACGATTGGCAAGGATTTATTTTCCATCAAAGTTTTGGCGCCGTTGCCAACGGGGATTAGGAATAATATTAGGAAAGCTCTATATCTGCTAGTTTAGTTCTTGTTGTTGTTAATTGAGTGATCTGCATTATTTTGTTTGTTTTGTGCAGTGTATGACCCGGAGTCGAGGGACACAACTTGTTGAATTTTATTCTGATCCGGAAAAGATTATTCTCAAGTATCGGAAGAAGAACAAAGACTTAGCTGAATCATCTTCTTCAACGTAGACATGGCTGATCCAATTGAAAATAGAGGACATGAATTTCAACAGGACAACTTCAATCTTCATCATGTACCAAGGACTAATTCTGATTTTGCAAGACCAGCATTGACGGGGGCTAATTCTAGTATTGTTCGTCCTCGTGTTGAGGCGAATAATTTTGAGCTAAAGCCAGCGATTATTCAAATGGTGCAACAATATGCACAATTTGATGGACTCCAAGACGAAGATCCTAACACTCATATCCAAGCTTTCCTTGAGATTTGTGATACTTTCAAGTTCAACGGAGTGAGTGATGATGCTGTGAGACTTCGACTTTTCCCATTTTCTTTGAGAGGAAAAGCAAAGCAGTGGTTACATTCTTTGCCTATAAATTCAATTACCACTTGGCAAGATCTCATTAAGAAATTTTTGGATAAATTTTTTCCTCCTTCCAAGACAGCTAAGTTCCGTGCTGAAATTCAATCATATCATCAAATGGATATGGAGACTTTATATGAGACATGGGAGAGATTCAAGGAATCTATGCGACGATGTCCACATCATGGTATTCCGGAATGGTTGCAAGTCCAAATTTTTTATAATGGACTCAACTATCAAACAAGACAAATGATTGATGCCGCAGCTGGTGGTACTCTCAATCATAAGACTCCTGAAGAGAGTTTGAAACTTTTTGAAGACATGGCCACAAACAATTATGAATGGTCACACACTAGGAGTCGGGACAAGAAACCAGCTGGTATGTTGAATGTGGATATGGCTACCACCATTATGTCAAAGGTAGAGTCTCTTTCAAAGAAAATTGATGGTTTATCTCTTTCACAACAGCAACAACTTGCTTATGTTGAACCATCTAGTGGTGAGGAGTCATTTATTGAGCAAGTAGATTATTTGGGGAATCCAATCCGGGCTCAAAATAATCCATACAGCAATACCTATAACCCGGGATGGCGAAATCATCCAAATTTTTCTTGGAATAATAATAACAACAATGTGCAGCGGGTTAATGCCAATTCCAATTTCAATATTCCACCCGGTTTTCAAAAGCAACCAGCTCAAGGTTCTAGCTCTCAACTGGAAAATATGATGATAAAGTTCATTAAAGATTCTGATGAAAGGCAAAAATCTTTGGATTTGATCTTAAAGAATCAAGAGACTACTTTGAGAAATCATGGAGCTTCAATTCATAATTTGGAAACTCAAGTAGGTCAGCTAGCCAAAATGTTGTCTGAAAGACAACCGGTTTTCTTCCAAGTAACACTGAAATTAATCCAAGAGAGCATGTGAAAGCCATTACTCTTCGAAGTGGAAAGGAAGTCAAATCTGGAACTCAAGAGAAAAAAGTTAAGGAGGAGATTGAACCAATTTTTAAATCACCTTCTGTGCAAAATGAAGGAACACAAACTGAAATTTCAGTTGAAGAGAAACCAAGTGCAATTCCAATTTCCGTTCCAATATAAACCTCCAATCCCATATCCATCAAGGCTCAAGAAAAATTCAGTTGATGAGCATTATAAAAAATTTTTGAGATTTTTAAGCAGCTCCACATCAACCTTCCTTTGGTTGATGCTCTTTCTCAAATGCCTAGATATGCAAAGTTTTTAAAAGAGCTTTTGACGAACAAGCGGAAATTTGAAGAGATATCTACTGTCACTTTGGGAGGAGAATGCTCAGCGTTGATTCAAAATAAGCTTCCCAAGAAGCTTAAAGATCCTGGAAGCTTCATAATTCCTTGTTTAATTGGGAATTTAGCTGAAGAAAAAGCTCTAGCTGATTTGGGAGCTAGTATCAACTTGATGCCGTATCAAATGTACAAGAAATTGGGTTTAGGAGAACCCAAACCAACAAGAATGAGTCTCCAATTGGCTGATCGATCAGTGAGACTCCCTAGAGGAGTCGTGGAGGATGTCCTTGTAAAGGTACAAGATTTTATTTTTCCTGTGGACTTTGTTGTTCTTGATATAGAAGCAAATGTTGATGTTCCTCTTATTTTGGGCAGACCTTTCTTAGCTACTGCTAGAGCCATAATTGATGTTGATGATGGAAAATTAGTGCTTAGAGTTGGGAATGAAGAAGTGGTAGTTAAAATGTCTGAGGTTTTGAAACAGGGTTTACATCAAGATGATACTTGTTTTGCTGTTGATTATCTTGATTTAGCTGTTGTTGATTCTTTACCTGATTTGTTATGCCATGATACCTTAGCTTTTTGCTTGATGAATGGAAAATCAGAAATGAATTTTGCTGTGCATTCCATTGCTCATGAGCTTGATAGTCGTTCTGAATTTAAAGAAGATGGAAATTTTGAAAAAATTGAAGATTCTGCTCTTCGGATTTCAAAACCCTCCATAGAAGATCCACCGGAGCTTGAATTGAAACAATTACCGGCTAATCTTGAGTATGCTTTTTTGGAAAAAGGATTTAAACTTCCGGTAATTATTGGTTCGGATCTTAGTCATGAGCAACGAGAAAAGTTGCTAATGGTTCTTAGAAGGCACAAGAAAGCAATTGCTTGGAAAATTGCAGATATAAAAGGAATTAGTCCTTCTTTCTGTACACATAAGATTTTGATGGAGGAATGTATAAAACCAGTGGTTCAACCTCAACGGAGACTAAATCCAAACATGAGGGATGTGGTTAAAAAAGAAGTCATCAAATTATTAGATGCCGGAATGATTTATCCCATATCTGATAGCTCATGGGTGAGCCCGGTTCAAGTCGTTCCAAAGAAAGGAGGCATGACAGTTGTGCCAAATGATAAGAATGAGCTTATCCCTATGAGAACAGTAACTGGTTGGAGAGTTTGCATTGATTATCGCAAATTAAATGATGCAACTCGAAAAGATCATTTCCTCTTCCATTCATTGATCAAATGTTGGAAAGATTGGCTGGACATGTTTTTTATTGTTTCTTGGATGGATGTCTGGTTATTTTCAAATTCCAATTGCACCGGAGGACCAAGAAAAAACGACATTTACATGTCCTTTTGGCACTTTTGCTATCGTCGTATGCCTTTTGGTTTGTGTAATGCTCCAGCCACTTTTCAACGTTGTATGATGGCAATCTTTGAAGATATGGTTGGGAAATAATGGAAGTGTATATGGATGATTTTTCAGTCTTCGGGAATTCATTTGATGAATGTCTTTCTCATTTGGAATCAGTTTTACAGAGATGTGAAGATACTAATCTAGTCCTCAACTGGGAAAAATGTCATTTTATGACTCAAGAAGGAATTGTTCTTGGACATAAGATTTCCAAGAAAGGCATTGAAGTTGATAATTCAAAGATTGAAGTCATTTCTAAGCTTCCTCACCTTCTTCAGTCAAGGCAATAAGAAGTTTTTTAGGTCATGCTGGATTTTATCGTCGTTTTATTAAAGATTTTTCAAAAATTGTACGACCTATGACAAACTTCTGGAGAAAGATATACCATTTGACTTCAATCAAGATTGCCTTGATGCCTTTGAGATTCTCAAACAAATTAGTCACTGCTCCTATTATGGTCACACCAGATTGGAGCCTTCCTTTTGAAATAATGTGTGATGCAAGTGACTCCGCTGTCGGTGCTGTTTTGGGTCAAAGGCGAGATAAGTACTTTCAACCTATTCATTATGCAAGCAAGACTCTCCTTCTACTCAAGAAAATTATTCAACAACTGAAAAAGAGTTGCTTGCAGTTGTTTTTGCCTTTGACAAGTTTCGTTCTTATCTTCTTTTATCCAAGGTCATAGTCTATACAGACCACTCAGCATTAAAATTTTTATTCAATAAGCAAGATGCAAAACCGAGGCTTATTAGATGGATTTTGCTTCTTCAAGAGTTCGACCTTGAAATAAAAGATAAGAAAGGAGCTGAAAATTTGGCGGCGGATCATTTGTCAAGACTTGAAAATCCACATTCAAAGGACTTGAATGATCTTGATATCAATGACAATTTTCCTGAGGAACAATTATTTGCCATCTCCACTGTCAAGGAATCCAATGTGCCTTGGTTTGCTGATATTGCAAATTACTTGGTAGCAAGAATTTTACCTACTGAGATGAATTATCAACAAAAGAAGAAATTCTTTGCTGATTTGAAAAATTATTTCTGGGAAGAACCATTTCTATTCAGAATTTGTGCAGACCAAATGATACGGAGGTGTGTGTCTCATGAAGAAGGTTTGAAAATTTTATTTCATTGCCACACTGGACCGACAGGAGGACATCATGGTGCTAATCGCACAGCTCACAAGGTTTTAGAAGCGGGATTCTATTGGCCTACCTTGTTTCAAGATGCTCACAGTTATGTCATCCAATGTGATAAATGTCAGAGGTCTGGAAGTATCTCTAAACGTGATGAAATGCCACAACATTACATTTTAGAATGTGAAATTTTTGATGTTTGGGGCATTGATTTTATGGGGCCATTCCCCTCTTCATTTGGAAACAAATATATCCTAGTGGCTGTGGAATATGTTTCCAAATGGGTTGAAGCACAAGCCCTACCAACGAATGATGCTAGGGTGGTGGTCAGATTTTTAAAGAAATTATTTTGTAGATTTGGAACTCCAAGGGCACTAATCAGTGATCGAGGAACACATTTTTGTAATGCTCAAATTGAGAAGATTTTAAAAAGATATGGAGTGACTCATAGACTTGCAACTCCTTATCACCCACAAACAAGTGGGCAAGTTGAGTTGTCCAATCGGGAGTTGAAGCGGATTCTAGAAAAATCAGTTGCACATCATAGGAGAGATTGGGCAGATAAATTGGATGATGCACTTTGGGCTTATCGTACAGCTTATAAGACTGCTCTTGGATTCACTCCTTATAGGCTAGTTTATGGGAAGGCATGTCATCTTCCCGTTGAAATTGAACATAAAGCTTATTGGGCCATCAGATCAGTAAATTTGGATTTAGCCAAAGCTGGGGAACAAAGGAAGATCCAACTCAATGAATTGGATGAATGGAGACTTATGGCTTATGATAATTCACATATCTATAAGGAAAAAGCCAAGCAGTTTCATGATTCAAGAATCAAGCAGTCCAAACAATTTCAAAAAGGAGATTTTGTCTTGCTTTTCAACTCTAGATTTAAATTGTTTCCTGGAAAACTCAAATCAAAATGGTCTGGACCATTTCAAGTCAAGCAAGTTTTTCCATATGGGGCAGTTGAATTGGAGCATCCAGAGAAAGGAATTTTTAAAGTGAATGGTCAAAGGTTAAAGCTTTATTTAGGAGATCCAAAATTTTTTGAGAAAAAAAGGAGATTAATTTCCTCATTTCATCTGATTAAGTCCCCTATGTCTTTTGGTCGAGCTAACGACATTAAACAAAAGCGCTTCTTGGGAGGCAACCCATGCTTAATTTTTTTTTTTCCTACTAAAAATATATATATATAAAAAAAAAAAAAAAAAATTCATACAGGGTTGTTTCACACCCTGTTTCACTTTCTGGAGTTCAACTTTGTTCAACAGTTTTTCATACGCTGATATATACAGCATGTATGAGTTGTCGTTTGAGTCATACGGTTTTCCATATAGTGCTGTTTGAACTCCTTGTTGCTTTTATGAAATCCACAGAAAGTGAAACAGGGTGGAAAACAGGGCATATCGTAACCTGTTTGTGCCCAGAATTTTTGTTCCAATCACACAGTAGGTCATACGGCCTTCCATATTGGGCTGTATCAATCTCAGGACAATTTGAAGAACAGCCAGACAGTGAAACAGGATCCCATATGCGCTATATCTCAATCCGTATGAATTCTTGCCATCCACAGAAGGTCAAACGGGTTGGTATATTCTCCTATATGACATCAGGTACGTTTGTTTTTCTCATACAGTAAGGCATACGGGGTGCCAAACAGCAGTGTTTCATCACGCGATTCTTTCATAAAAAAAAAAATAATAATAATTTCAAACACGCCTGTTTCATTTCTCTTTAAACATGAATTTCCAAATTATTCTTTCTCTCTGAATTTCTTCACTTCCCATTCTCAACCCCCCCACACTCAATTCCTTCATATCGATCGTTCCAAGGATCAATCTACAGGTATGTCACTCATTTTTTTTTTTCTTTTCTTTGTTTCAAACTTCATGAGTATATGTTAGGGTTTATAAGCCAATTTGATTCGCATTACATTTGGATTTAGTTTGGGTTTATCGATGCTGTTTCCTTCGAATTGATGATGATAATTGCTTGATTTCAATTGTCTTCATTAATTGCTCCCATGATGATAAATAAAATTCTTGTTTGAGGAAGTTAGGGTTTTATTCAATCTGTTCTTCAATTTCGCTATTTTCCACAATTGGTTTCCAGAAAGATCAAACAGAGTACAAACGTTTCACATTGGTTTCCTTGATCTGACTTTCTGTTCGTTGGGGATTGCTGCTTGTTTCTCACCTGTTTTATACCAATTGTTTCAGCAGTAATGAGTACATTCTTGTTCGAAGAAATTAGGGTTTGATTCAACATTGTTCTTTCATTTTTTCAAAATGTTCCATGCTGGCTTTCTTGGTCTTACTCTCTGTCTGAATTTGTGTTAATAAGGGTTTTGTGGGACAATCTGTTTAGCTGAGGATTGCGTGATTTTTTTTTTTCTGTTTTCTTCGTTGAGTTTTTCAAATTAGCAATTCTGCATAGAGCTTAGCTTGTGGCTTTGTTGTGCAAATGCCATCATGGTGAGGATTACAATTGTGAAGATGAGCAGTTGTGTAGTTTAAGAAAATTTTCAGCCATCATCTTGCCATCTGTTATAACTAGGAGTAGTCTTGTCTTTTGTTAGCTTCAATGACACTTTGAATTTGTGTAGATGGGCAAGAAAGCTTTAGCTAATAAGAAAAGACAACGGACTTCTGGTGCTGGGTCTAGTGTTGCATATAGACCACCTCAGGGTTTGAATGAAGAACACCGTCAGAAATTTAAAGATTTGGTTTTTAAGAAAACTTTCAAGCCTAATGCTTGTTTGGATTGGGATGTTATCAATAGATATGGATTGACGGATGAGTTTAAACAACTGCTTGCTGATCGAGCTTGGCAGAATTTGTTCTTAATAAGTGAAAATACTTATCGAGGAGTAACTTTGGAAGTTCTTTCTTCATTCAAGATCTCATTTCCTCATCTTCTTCATAGTATGAGAAATGAAGTCTCTTTTTGCGCATTTGGAAAATACTATGAGCTCACCATGCGTCAGTTTTGTGAGTATACAGGACTATACCCTGCAGAATATATGCAAATGGATGATTTTTCAGGCTTACCCTCTTCCTGGCCCAGTGAAATCACTCAGAATACATTTTGGGAATCCATTTCTAAACGTTGGCCTTATAATTCAACTGAATCAAGAAGTACTCATTTGAAGAAACCCAGTCATCGCATCCTTCATTGGCTTTTAGTTCATTCTTTGAATGGAAGAATTCATAGTACTAGTGTCATGACCCAGCCTGATTTGCTTGCTATGCTTAGTATGATCAATGGAGTCAAGCTCAATGTTGCGGTTCAACTTGCTTTTGCCATTAGACATCAATCCAAGGTTTCTAATCATGGTGTCTTTTGTGGTGCTTATATCACAAGGATCCTCAAAAATATGGGTATTTTTCCTGCTGAGGAACCCACTGATATTGTTGCTTCATCTTATCCTATGACTAAATCTGCATTGGTGCATTGGGGCATTCCTGAAGCTCCCAATCCAAATGATGAAGAAGCTCCAACTTTTACCACATCAGAAGCTACTGTGGCACTAAAGGAGCTGACAAAAGAAGTTCAAGAACTTAAACAACAACAGAACAACATTTTAAAATTCATGGTTTCAAGTTTCAAAGCTATAGCTGAACATTTGAAAATCACAATTCCTGATTGTCTTAACCCATCTACTAGTGAACATAATGCAGATAACACTGGAGTTCAAGTTGATGAAGAACAGTTGCCACACACACAAGCGGATGAGCCACATAGAGCTGGTGGTGCTGATGATTTTTCTCAGAATGTTGATAACTATGATGATGATGGAGGAACAGAACTCTTAGACCAAGGCTCAACTCATGATGATGCTGGCACAAGCACTCCTTGGGTGCCAATGGACACAAGTTTTGCACACAAGGATAAGGAGCAAGATGATTGATTTTTTTTTTTTTTTTTTTTTTTTTTTTGTTCTGTTCTCCTTATGCTGTTTTTGATTCATGAACTACAGCGAGAGAGAGAGAATGCTATCTGTTTTAAACTTTTATACTCTTGCTCTTGTCTGCTTAACCTAACCTTTTCTCTTTCTTGTTTTTGCAAGTTTTGTACAGGGTTATTTTCTTTGGATTTATACCTTGTTCGTGCTGCCACTCTTTCTTTCAGGGCGGTACCTTTCCCCATCTCCTCTTACTGCATTTACTTAATATTGTTAGTCTACCATCTTCCTCTTTTGGCACTTTCATGATAAGACATTGAGGACAATGTCTCACACAAGTGTGGGGGAAGAATGTAGAATTTTGTTAAGAGGAGAAGAACTAAGAGTGTTTTTATGTTAATTTTTACATTGATAAAAAAAATTTTCCCACACTTATTCTGTGCAAGACAATTGGACTTTAAGATCATGATTAAATAAATAAATAAATAAATAAAAAATTTTCACTTTGCTCTCTCACTTTGCTTATTTTGAATCATTAATACTTAGTCAAAGTTATGAAATAGAATCTAAGTGAAACAAGCTTACTTATTTTTTAGCAATGAATTTTAGAGTTGGATTTAGATTTGAGATCCCTAGTAAAAGGTTAATTGGTTTTAATTTCTAAGTTCACTAGGATTATATCTTTTCATCAAGAATTTTGGAAGTTCTTTAATCTTTAGTGAAAGGGCAAATGAGATATTTCTCTTGGAATTCCCTCCTAATATATATATATATATATATATATATAAATGTAATACATAGTAAATAGATAGAGAAAGCCTTTACTCTGTTGACTCAGGTAAGTGGGTCAAGAGTATAACAATCTGAATGTTAGAGTGAGTGAGAGTTCGTTGGGGTATTTTAAAACCTAGTCACTTGAGTGATGAACTCGGGATGTGCTGACTCAATGATCTCACTATAACAAGAAAGATTTAAAAAAAAAAAAAAAAAAGAGGCAAATAAGGCTGAAAAGATGCGGGCAACACCCCGTCCAGAGGAAATAGAAAAGATGGAGATAGAAACCTCCCCCTCTGAAGGCCAATTAAGTAAAAAGTTAATATAATAATTCTGGTTGATATGGGCAGATCTTGGTCCCTCAGAAGAGCAAGATTTGACCCCGCTATTAACTTGAATATATGAAAAAAAAAAAAAAAAAAAAGGAGAGAAGACTAGGTGAGATTTTGATGCTATATACTTTTATTCTAGATTCTTGTGCTTAGAAAGGTGATTGATGGATTTTTATACTCTCAAGTGAACAAATGAAGTGAACCAAGTCTCTTTTTACTCTGTTTGATCTTAGATTTACTTTCAACTTTGAAAGTTGTTATTAAAGAGTAAGGGTAAAGCTTGATTTACTTCGATTAATTTTAGAAGATTGACTAAAGTATTTTGTTGACACAATTTTTCCATGGTTAAGTGAGAATTTATTTTTAAGTAGAAGAATTATAACAAATTTGAAGAAATGAATTGAGTAATTCTGATGTTGTGAGCTAAATTTGTTTTTTAACAAAAGTCATGATTTGATTGTTCCAATTGTTGCTTGATTTCTTCAAAGTTTAAAAATTTGATTTGATTTGCTTGAGGACAAGCAAATGACTAAGTGTGGGGAATTTTGATAAATGTATTAACACTCTTATTTTTAGGATGATTTGGGCTAATTCAAGTAATATTTTTAATGAAAATCATCAATAATTGGTTCTTAATTGATCAATTTATCGATTTCAGGGAATATGGAACTTATCATGAAGAAATCAAATGAATTCGATAAGAAAAAAAAGAAAAAAAAAATCAATTTTGATGAATTTTGGATTGAAACAGCACATATGGGAACATGTATGGATGCAGGGAACAAAGCAGAAAATAAAACAGCCTTCCATACAGCGTGTTTGACGAGCTGTATTAGCCCAGAAATTTAGACAGAAAGTCATACAGGTTGTCATACAGCCTGTATTGGATCATGTATCACTTTTGTATCTTTTATTTTTACTCTCCAGTTGTTCACAGAAAGTCATACAGGTTGCCATACACCCTATATGGCATCCTGTATGAACGCGCGCTTCTTTGTTTTTGGACTTTCAGTAAAACCACGTGTGTATATATTTTCCAGAGGAGAGAGAAAGTTAGTTACAGACATTTTTAGAAATAATTAGATACGACTTTTCCCTCTATTTTTGTGAGAGATTTTGATTGGAAATCAAGTTACGAAGGATTTGAGCAAAGATTCATCAGGAATTGTAGATCCTCTTCATTAATTGAACTTCATTTTTACAGGTTGTATCCATGACTTCGATCTCTTCTATTACAACTCAATTGTTTACTACTATCTCGATGGAGGAGTAAATCATAGATCTAGATCGAGTTCGGAATTTAATTTCATCATGTGTTGAGAATTAGATCTTAATGAATTTCTGTTGAATCTCTTATATTCTAATTACATGTTCTTCACGTTTTCTTAAATTTGTATCTCTTGAGTACAAATTATAATTGATTTTGTTCGAGTAGATTGAGAAATCACTTGAATAAATAGATCTAAGTAATTAGAAAAGATTTAATTGTTAACCTAGAGCTAGGTTACAAGAATCTTCTGTATTATCTCTGTCCTCTTGAGTTCTTGAACTTCATGCGATTTTAGGTTGTAATTAGTTAAGGAGAGATCCTTATTAATCGATCTAAAATTAGATAAGTTGATATATCTGAGAGGATTATTAATTTGTTGAAGGAACTCAACAGTATAAGAATTCAAATGGAATAATCTTTAGTTTTTTCTATGATTCACATGATGAAAATAAATGAAGAACAAGATCTAGGTCGTTTTTAGCTATTGTTTTCAAATCTAGCTTGAATCTCGTGAACTTGTGTTTCCTAAATCGTTGCAATTAATATTTTCCTTTAATAGATAGTGTTAATTGATTCATTTCTCATTCATCTAGCTAAATAGTAGAGTGAAAGCGATTACTAGTACTTATTCTATCCTCGTGGACGACCTCGATCTAAACACTATTCTACGAATTGATAGGTTCACTGCCGGTTGCTCTTCGTAGTAGTTAAGAAAGAGTTTTATAAATTTTAAACTACGATTGGCAAGGATTTATTTTCCACCAGGCCTCCCTGTGGATGGATTAGCCGTTACTGGCACGGCTCGCATGGATTGGCCAGATTTGTGCGATGAGCTATTAGGAGTTCGGCCAGTCCCCGGCGTCGACATGGATGGAGGTCGGCTGAAGATGTCGTGGTTGGATAGCCACTTCAGCGACCTACCTGAGTTTGCTGATGACGTGATGATCCGACGTCATGCTAGGGCATACATTCTGCTGCTGCTTGGGGGATTTATTATCGCAGACAAATCCTCCAACTACGTCCATCTTATGTACCTCCAGCTGCTCCGAGATTTCGAGCGAGCAGGGCAGCACGCATGAGGAGCAGCCTGTTTGGCTTGGCTATACAGGCAGCTATGCCTGACTTCCGACGTCGACACGGAGGACATGGCAGGACCACTAGTTGTCCTGCAGATATGGGCACGGGAGCACTTCCCCCACATTGCCCCGGTACGGCGACTGCTCACCTCTGTTACCGCAGGCCGCCCACTCATCAGTCATTGGGGTGCGACTTTCGACGTCACCCGTGTGTCGACCCACCTATTGATTGAGTACCGCGCCTCCTTTGATCGACAGATGGCACATCAGGTATGCGATAGATCAATTTTGATTTCCATTGCCATCTACTCTTAAATTGCTATTGTACGATCATTTTCTAATGCAGTACATCATTTTTGCTACTTCATCAGGTGGTGTGGAACCCATACAGCTCCATCCTGCCCTCCCTGCCACCGTACTGCCTGGTAGGCAACGATGTATGGCGTGCCCTGGTGCCATTGGTATGCTTCTACCTTGTCGAGCACTACTATCCAGACAGAGTGCTCAGACAGTTTAGTGGCTTCCAGGAGATACCAGCGCCCCCCCCCCCCCCCCTTCTGCTGATATGAGACCCCTCTATGAGATTGACATGAGGGGACATTTCGAGTGGAACTGGCAGTCCGAGCACGCCAGATGGATTGCTAAGTGGGATGCTCGGCGTGATTGCATTGTACAGATGCCAGATTTGCCGGCTGGGACATCTGATGATTACTTCCAGTGGTATCATGCCATCACCCGACGTTGGATCGGTCGTACGGGAGCTATCATGCTACACATGGTAA
This sequence comes from Combretum micranthum, assembly GCA_024138025.1. Classification (NCBI taxonomy): domain Eukaryota; kingdom Viridiplantae; phylum Streptophyta; class Magnoliopsida; order Myrtales; family Combretaceae; genus Combretum; species Combretum micranthum. The sequence continues at coordinate 881,020 of JAMXBD010000130.1, forward strand.
GATCGTTGTCTCTGTAAGCTTTATATATACTTGTACTGACTTATAAGCTATTCACTGATATAAATATTTGCTATTACTCGCAGGCTGATTTCATTTCTAGCGTCCCAGACATGCCCCTAGAGCTTACTGCATCCACTGCACGACGTGTAGTGGATGAGTTTATGGGGTTGAATTTCAATGATCCAGTACCACCAGCTCCACCAGCAGCAGCAGCACAGGGTGACCCATAGCCTCATACCCTACATAGACGACATCCTCCTAGAGAGAGGCGTGGGCGGGGATGGGGCCGGGGTTGGGGGCGAGCTCGGGCTCCAGGTATACAGATCAGAGATGAGCCTGAGCCGTCCGACCTACCTCCATTCGATGAGTCTGGTCCTTCCTAGGTCATTCATGACGGGGCTGGCCCGTCATCCACTTCTTACGATATGGTTGACACCTCCATGCCAGACCCGTCATCCAGTGACTTCCACACTCCCCTGGCTCCATAGAAGAGGCGACCATCGCCATCTCATGATATGGGGGAGGGCCTTACACAGGTCGAGCCAGACCCTGTCCCATTCCACCAGTATAGTGCTGCTACGGGAGAGGAGCCCGCTCCAGTTACAGAGACTGGCCCATATTCACCGCATCCTCATCATCAGCGTACCCCATTCCCGAGGACATACGTGAGGCGGGGTAGAGGCCGAGGACGAGGGAGCAGGGCCACATAGCAACAGCAGGAGTAGTGGACGATAGATAGATTTTCTTCTTTTTATTTTCTTTTTGTATGTAGCTTCTTATTTCCTTGTATTATTCTTGTATGTATAGATCGTACTCATTTTCTCCTATTCTTTCTATTAGAACAATCACTCTACATTTCATTCTATTTCATTTCCTATTATGTATTATGACTCTACGAATACTCATATTTTCATTGCACTGTCTATGATTGGGATTGGGAATGTGAGTTTCGATTGGGCTTCGAAACACTGTAGTTTGTTAGTTTTTTTGGCCATGTTGGAGGATGGTTAATGGCTTTTATGGCTATTTATATTTGTATTTGACAGGTTTTTGATGTAAATTTTTGTTTTTTCAAGAAATATAATAGGATATGGGCGATTTTGGCCTGGCCTCGTCTCTTGAAGAGACGAGGCCACTCCATAGCAGAGACGAGGCCGTGTCATTGCTTGGCCTCGTCTCTTGAAGAGACGAGGTCAGGCACTAATGACCTCGTCTCTTCAAGATGAGGCCGTGTTGCCTATTTTTGAGATTAATTTCGTCCCAGTGGTATTTTCGTAATTTTTTTTATTTTAATAATATTTTTTTCCTTTTCCCTCTAATTTAATAATTAATTTTAAAATATGATGTGACAAAATGGTCATAATTTCCCTCTTTTCCTAGAATTGCAAACGGAAAAGACAGTGGTGACTCTTGCGGTGCAACTCCTGTGTAGAGAAAGACAAAAGGTCCTCTCTGTCTGACACATGTAACAACATAAACTAAGCTTTTTCTCTAAACAGTCTGAACTGTCCACACAAATTCAGCAGCCTTCCAAACATCCAGGAGTCTCAAATTCCCCGAAACCCTAATTTCCCTCCACAGAAAAATGGAATCAATCGGCGTTCTAATGGCATGCCCAATGAACCAATACCTCGAGCAAGAGCTCGAAAAACGCTTCAAACTCTTCAAATTCTGGAACTACCCACAAAAATCGCAATTCCTTAAGGAAAATTCACACTCGATCCGGGCCGTCGTCGGCAACGCCACCGCCGGAGCCGATGCCGAGCTGATTGAGTCCCTACCGAAGCTTGAGATCGTTTCGAGCTTTAGTGTAGGGTTGGATAAGATCGATTTGGGGAAGTGTAGGGAGAGAGGGATTAGGGTTACGAATACGCCTGATGTGTTGACTGATGACGTGGCGGATTTGGCGATTGGGTTGTGTTTGAGTGTGTTGAGGAGGATTTGTGAGAGTGACAGGTACGTTAGGAGTGGGAAGTGGAAGAAAGGTGATTATAAGTTGACTACTAAGGTGAGTAAGTGTATCTCTGTGTGTGTGTGTGAGATGTGACATGTGTTAGGGGTTTATGGATGTTGGAAAATGTTGATTTACACTAAACACTTCAAAGTCAAATATGTGATTCTATGTGCTTATGATAAGTTTTTTGATTTTACAAGATTTTATACGATTTTACTGATTCTACCGATTCTATACATTTCAATAAATATTTAATCGCAATTTTGACTACCAATAAATAAATGAATATAAACTCTGCTTTTTAGGTGAATTGTATGATCAGAATTGGAAAATTGGATTAGTTTCATAGCCTGCTTGTTGTATGCTGCTGCACTGAATAAAAATGGGAAAAGTATGGCCTTGTCAATCGATCAGCTATCTCGATACTATATAACCCGAAGTGTGGTAGGAGGACAGGAAACTTCATTTAGGTGTTTGTGTTCGTGTGTGTGTGTGTGTCTGTCAGAGAGAGAGAGAGAGAGAGAGAGAGCGAGAGATATGCTAGCTTTCGATTTATGTTTGATTGGTTTTGTGAATGTCTTGATTGTTCTGGATCTGTTCTGTGTGCTGTATTAGAATAATAATTATGTGCTGCCGTGGATGAATTAGAAAATAGAAACATAGAGGGGCTTACTAAGTAGTCAGCATGATCATATATAACCGGTGGAAATATGGATAGAAATATAGACAAGGGATATGAAAACTTTGTCTGGTGAAAGAGAGAGAGACAGAGAGGAAAAGAGAGGAGATTGTTTGGAATGATTGCTTTTTAAGTTTGGTTACTTTGTTTGTGTGTGGAGTATTAGTGAACGTAAATGGAGCAGTTTCTTTTTTTTTTTTCTGATCTATTTTTTCTAAAGTCAAGTAGCATTCTGTACAAATTGTCCTTAATATGTGGATAAATGAAGATATTGTTAAAGGCGTGGAATTGTCGTTGATGTAAGTCCTAAATACTCTGTATGTTACCAGTATACTGGATTGAGAATTAGCACAAAGTTTTGTTCACTGAGCATACCCAAAAGTTTGTAAAGCTTTTGAAATAATTCACTGGTAGAAATGTGTTGCTCTCTGGGTTGTGCATTATAGAGGGATATTGTATGGATGAGCTCAATTCAATAAATGAAGTTTTTTGGGAATATTGTATTGATAGTCAGCATGAAACCTTCCTGCAAATATTAAGTACAAATTGTCTGCTACATGGAGCAAACTGTCTAAAACTCTAATTCATTTGGTTGCTTAAGTGCTTTATCATGTCTCTTGATATTATGATTGAGCATATTTTCCTGATTTTGATATGGCAAATTAAGAAACTTCTATAGATTTGGAGGATGGCTTGCCAGTTCTTACACAGGAATTTAACTAAATTAGGATGACCATAATGGAGAGGAGGGATTTAAGAATCAGTTTGTATTGGTGGTTTTTTATGCAATGGCATAATGATCAAAGAAATGCATGTAAAATCATGGGAGTAGATTTAATTGGTGACATTACAAGAGACTTGATATCATCTGACTGCACTATTGAGGTCCCAATCACCTATCTTGTTGAAGTTGATGGGCTTGTCTTTGATTTTTTTCTTCTTTTGTCTTTAATGGTAGCTCATAAGCACTGCTGATTTTTGAGCAGATCTAATCAGTCTTGTAATTAAACTGTAGATTTGTGGAGTATTAGTGTTGTGTATGTCCTCTATAATATCTTCTACCAAAGTTGGTGGAATTTTTTATTTTTTTCCTTGTTGGTAATTAAGATGGTGGAAATTACATATTTGTCTATAACTTTCTGCTTTCAGTTCTCCGGAAAAACAGTGGGCATCATTGGTTTGGGTAGAATTGGAATGGCGGTTGCCAAGAGAGCTGAAGCTTTTGACTGTCCGATCTGTTATTACACCAGAACCGAGAAGCCAGATTGCAAATATAAGTACTACCCGAGCATCATTGAGTTGGCATCTAATTGCAATATCCTAGTAGTTGCATGCCCTTTGACGGAAGAAACTTGCCACATCATCAATCGTGAAGTCATGGATGCATTGGGACCAAAAGGTGTTCTGATCAACATTGGAAGAGGTCCACATGTGGATGAACCAGAGCTTGTAAAAGCACTGGTGGAAGGACGACTTGGTGGAGCTGGACTCGATGTGTTTGAACATGAACCTGAAGTTCCTGAAGAACTCTTTGCTCTTGAAAACGTTGTTCTATTACCTCATGTAGGAAGTGGTACAGTGGAAACTCGCAATGCCATGGCTGACCTTGTCATTGGAAACCTTGAGGCTCACTTCATGAATAAACCACTGTTGACTCCAGTGGTCTAATTCTTGCATGAAAGGTAAATCAATGCAAGTGTTCATTGAGTTATTCTCATTGATACTGTTCCCAGTTGTTTTCTGGAGCCTGGGAATCTCTTAATTGAGAAAATCTTTTATGCTTATATCAATATCATTCCTTTCTCCCTGGCTTTGTATTGTAGAAATTTGCTTTAGTGGTAATAAGAAGCAAACTGGGTGATCATTTATGCTTTAGGGCAACAAAATAATTTTGAATATGTTCTGCAGTAATGGAATTATAGTTCATAGCATAATGTAGTTTGGAATGGAAGATGGGTAATTGAGTACACATGTTAACCGGTATATTCGGGCTTGATTTCTTCGAAACGAGTCATACTAAGATGGAAAAACCTGGTTGAGATCCATGATTTCCGAGGTTGAAACCCTTGCATCTTCCTCTTCACTCCCTAATGTGCATGCAAGTCTTCATAGACCTGTAGTATGTTTCTAAGTTTGCAGTTTGCACAGAAGTGCAGGATGGTTTTCTTCTTCTTTCCCCTCAGGTTTGGAAGAGCGTGTACCACTTCACTGGCAAGGATTGATTACTGGACCAGCTATCTGGCCGCTCTTGTTAGGCGCATCCGTGTGTGTGGTTCCCTTCCCCACCCTCCCACCCCCCCAACACACACAGCGCTTCCCCCCCCACCCCCGCCCCCGGGCGCCCCAACAAACACCACCACCACCCCACTCCACAACCCCCCTGCCCCTCCTTCCTTTTTCAAATCACATTATTTTGGATTTTGTTATTGAGCACTGGAATAGCATTTGTTTCATTAATCTGATAGTGAGATAATAATTTTTCATCTCCTTGATTTTTCATTTTACGACAACGACAACTGCATCAGAATAGCCAAAATTTCTTGTGTATATTAAGCTTATAGACATAGAGGGCACCTATGGACAAAATCTTTCTATCTTTTGGTCTAATGGCTTTGCGTGCATGCCTAAACTTGGTACTAAATTCATGACCCAAGTGTAGCTTGTGCAAAATCTCTTACAAATATAGGTTGCAAACCTATTTTCTGATGGTGATATTCTTCCAATGTATTTAAAATGATGGTTTCAGATGGCCACACAAATCATTGGAGCAGAAGATGAAATATGTAGAGTTTATTTTTGTAGTATTAGTAATTAGTTGTGACCACTTGAAACCAAATTTGGGAAATACGGATGAGATTTATGATACATTTGGGACCACCATGTCCTGGTAGCATCAACCACGGTGGGCTTCAACAAGAAAGCTTGGCTCAGCAGATTGGGAACCGTCCCTGGAAAGGCCTTTCACTAGCATTTGTACATTAAACAATCTTTTTATGAGAACAGGAAAATGAAACCATTTATTTGGGCATGCAATCTAACCATGACCAAGAGCCACAAAGGGGATTGATTTTTCATGCTTAGCTTAAGTATAAGACGAGTTGAATAAGATACTAGAAAACCAATATGGTTGAATGTGGTCAATGACATGACCACATGGGACCAATCTGTCATCTACATTTTCCAAGCTTGTTAAGACCTGGACAAAGTGATAGCATAGTGGTGTCTCTTTTATACGGAGAGAGAGAGTGACCGACACGTTGTCTCTCTTATTTCCAGACTCTTTCATGTAAATTCAGGGTTTGCAGTCAATTGATAATGAGGCTCAAATTGCCCCTTCGAAGATGAGAAAGTTGAGCGTCTCCGTCGTAAAATAGATGAAAGTCCTTTTGAATGAATAAAGAAACAGCCAAAGTTGGAACCCACCACACATTGCCGTCCATTCCCATGCTTTTTGTCAAATTCCTGTAATTTCCATAGTGAAAGGATTACTTTTTGTGAAAACAACTTTTAATACTTTTTAATATCGATGACACGTTTTATGAAAAAATAAAATACATATGAAAGGGTTTTTGGGTAAATTCCAAATATTGTCACTTATCATGTGTGGTCGGAACTCTTGAACTCTAAATTAAGACTCCACTTCCTTTTATCCTGTTCTTCTAGTGTCTTATTTGGGATTTTTTTAATAGTTTGAAAATTATTTGTAATTTTTAAAAGTTAATGGGAGATAAAATGCCTTCATTTTAAAAGTTTAAGGGATTGTTGGACTTTACCAATACTTTAAGGGGTGTATGCGAAATTATTTTGATTCTTTTATTTGAATTCTTAATCAGTGAGTCCAAAACAATCATTCACTTTTTCTCTTAAAATAATTAGATTAATTTCACATCATTTTGCCCCATATCCAACCTATTTTCTATTCACTATTGCTTCTCATGAGCACAACTATCAAAATTTCTAGGATAAAGTCGGTCAAATTCAAATGAGAAAAGAAGTAAAATAAAAAAGAAAAAAAAAGATTTTTCTTGTCCGATGCATGGTTCTCTGTTACAATAAAAAACAAAAATTCTACATTTTATTCTTGTTCTTGAATTTTTCAAACACATATCAATATTGGTTCAAATAGAAATTTTGTTTCGATTATAGAATAAGTCTATCTTATAGTTATTTCTAGTCCTAAGACTTGTAAATTTGTAGGTCAACTCACTTTAGATAATTATTGATCGTTACTAAGAGGTGGATTTTATGAAGAACGTTTGAAGAACATAACATAACATAAGAAGAACTTAAAAGACATTTATTGAACTCTTTTCTACTAGGTAATCTGGTATCCTTATGCATGAAGATAATCAATTCAGTCATTATGGTTGGACTCTATTATGGATTTCTAATCACATTCTCCAGCTATTGATGAAAGAAGCTGTTTAGTTCAAAATTTCATCAATTGGCTAACACACGAGTGATTTGTTTGGCAAAACTTGTTTTTGAAATAGAGAAGACACGTCATAATCTGTAAATAAATGGATGCCTCAATAAATTGTCATATGATAGAGATGTAATTGGGGTGGAATAGGTATAGCTTTATTCCAAACAGAATTACTACCACACTTTCTTTCGACTAAAAGCCATTCTTGATTGCCTTAGCTCTCATTTTAGGTCCAAACCCAGCACTAGAGCTCATTTTCTTACTGCATTGTGCTGCAAGATGCCCCAATTGATTGCAAGTAAAGCAGAAATCAAACAGTCACTCATATTTAAAGTATATTTTGTATTTCTCAGTTGCACTTCTACTTATCCACATATCTTTTTTGAGAGGCTTGTGCACATTTAATACTTTCACTCTTAAAAAACCTCTATGACCACCATTAGAAAGCTTAGAAGGTTCACACTCAATTAATTTTCCGAAAGAGGCACCAATAATACCAGCATTCCATTCCATGTACATTTCTAAATATAGAAATGAATTTGTCATTCTAGTGTCCCAAATGTGACATTAGTTTCCTCTTGCCAATGCTCTCTTATGTTTTATTTATTATTATTTTCCAGACCAATACTAAGGTTATAACTTATATTAAATTCTTTATACCAAAACATGCTACTTTCTTTTATGACTTGGTGATTGCATATTTGGAAATAAACCCAATGAGGCAACACTAGTTGGCATTTTAGGCCATTTTTTTCCAATACATCTAATTCTACTTTAATTATCCTTACTTTATGGGGCTTTTCCAATTGTTTCATCATGATTGATCCCCCTATCAAATGTTAACTTCAATTGGATAAAATAAGGTTATAAAGATATAATTGGTTAGACTGATTTTGTCCAAATATAAAGCTAGTTTGAATTGTTTAATTATTTATTAGATCACGTTAATGAAAGCATTTGGGGCACCTACTTTATAGACAGGATAAGGGAGAGCTATATAAGTGCAAGTTTTCCTTGTTTTAAATTAATACTAGAATTACTTGTCCAATAAATTTGCTTCTTCTTATAAATATTATTTATATGAATATAACAAATAAAACTATAATATCATGAAAAATAATTATTGAAGTTCGAATGAAATAGAATACTATTCTCAATAAGTGCTTAGACACTCACTAAAGGACTACCTACGTGTAAAGGCTATTTTATAGTTGGCATAAGAAACAACTTGTTATATTTACTAGACATTTCATTGTAATTATCTACATTTACATGGCATTTATTTTGCTGAAAATGTAATAAGTATATGCAATACCATTAAATGCCTTGTGAAAGTGAAAATGATTATTGAATGACTAGTATATGTTAAGTAAATGTATATTCTTATATTTAATGATATCTAATTAATTATCAGTAAAAGATGGACTTTTTCTTCCTTATCCCATTAAATTATTAATTAACTAGAAAATTAAACTTCTAAAAATCACATCCATCCATAAACCATAAATATTAAGAAAATGGAATAAACCATGTGGGTCTTTGTGTCATTTAATTTCACTATTTACTATTATTGAACCACTACAGAGAAATTCATGAGAAATGGCATTGAGTGGAATTTGATAATTTGGTTCGAAAGAGAAAGATTAGTTGATCAATTCATTCTAGGAGCCTCCAAGCATGGAACCTTCAACACTGATTGGATGGAAGAAAGAAAAAGAAGAGAAAGAATTGAAAGGGGAAAATTTACCCCTTTTTTTTAGAAAAGGAGGAAAGGAGAAATGAATGGATTTAGGGAACAAAACTTTTCATTAAGACCACCAAAAATGATTCTCTCAATTTGGAGAGAATTGAGAGGGAATATAAATAAAAGAAAATTATACCTTTAAAACAAGTGCACAAATTTAAAATCTAAGGGTTTTTATAGCATTTTAACAAAGTAAAAAAATGATAATACTAACTTTTCTTTCCCTTCTTATCTAAGTAAAGGAATTTATAGTATTTTACTTTATTTTCTTTTCTCTTTATTTCTTTCCTTTCACTTTCATTCCCTCCTAATTCTTTCCATTTTTCCAAACATACAGTAAAAGGATGCATAATAAGAACACAGATGGTTCGCAATAGATAAGAATGAAATTAAATCATATAAGTGGTTTTGTGGTATTTATATCTAAAAAATATTAGGTTAATTACAAAAGTATGACCTGTACTTTGATCAAGTTGTGAACATACAACTCGTGTTAATTTTTTTGATAAATAAGTGACCGAGTTTTCTGCAAAAGTGTTAATGTTATTTTATAATTTTAGAAAGACACATGTCAATATTTTATTAGTCATAAAAATTTAATTTTTCATTTTTTTCAATTTTCTAATTAAAAAAAATAAATTTTAATATTTTATTTTATTTAGCAATATTTTTATTAAATTTATTTAGCAATATATGTATACGTATTCCCCACTAATATTTATTATAAGTTATAACCTTTTAATAAGTAAAAAACCGAACCAATCAATTCCATTGGAAGATAATCGCACCAATCAACCCACTAAAAGATCTTAGCCTACAGCTAAGAACCATGCATTGATACGACTGACCAATGATTGCAAAAAACTCCAGCACATGTTTTCTTGGAGGAAAGTAAATAAATAAGTAGCTAAAATTAATACATCCTCGGTTTTCCATCATGCAGGTGAAGGTAAGCGCAAGCTGTTACGATAGGGCAGCCGGCAGTGGCCTGCTCGTTCATCATTTAGTATGCAAGTTGCATCACGGGTTTGGAAGTTTGCATTGGATACTGTCAAATAGGCGGCCTTTTTGTATTATTTTTATAGAAGTAAGTGGGTTTCTTTTATTTATTTATTTATTTTTTTTTTGAGTTTGGTTTGTCTGTTTTTCATTTCTATTTATATTTGAATCCAATCTGTTTGAATCAAGTTTATTTGATTTGTTTATGAGTAAAAACATCTATTATCATTTATACCTGATTCTAGACAAATATTCTATTTGAAAACAATAAAAAAAGATGCTAAAATGATCCAAAACCAATTAACCAGATAAGACCTAAAATAGTTGTTGGATAGATGGCTCTATACATTAGCACGATTCCAGAATTGAACTAAATCGAAACCAAAACCGAAACCGTCTCTCACAGTTTCAATCCGTTTCTATAGAACCGGTGATTCGCAGTTGTAGTTTTGGAATTACGGAACCGTCTTTTTAAAAACAAAAATAAAAAATAAATGAATTTTAATTTTTAATAAAATAAATTTTAAATTAAAAATAATTAATTATTAGGTCTATAAGTGTTAAATTATTTAACGAAAATTTTTAAAAATTTGTTCAAAATGCGCATTGGTCTATACAAACACAATTAGTAGTATGAGATTGCCAAATAAATCTAGAGGATAAAAAGAAAATTACAATATAAAAAATAGTATCACGTTATTAAGAAAATGAATTTTACTTTTAGGTGAAGTTTATATAAACTAAATTATATATGATTTTAAGTTATATTTATTTATGTTGTTGATAATAACATATAAAAATTGTAAATAGTAATAAATTTTATTATTAGTGTAATATAAATTTTCTCTAATTTTTTTAATAGAATTGGTTGGAATTGCCAATTCCATTCGATTATAGGTTGTAGAACCACCTAGGAACCAGAAACCGACAGTTCCTTAGCTGGTTATGGGGTTAGCCAACCGATCTGGTTCAGGTTTTGAAACCGCTAGTGATGATTTCGGTTTAGAACCAAACTGTGCCTGTGTCCAAATGGCTCTATAATCTAACTTCTTGACATTTTTAGCATACTAAAAATGATTATATGCCTTATAATATTATTTAACTACTTTAGAAATAAACTAACTTCATGAAGACATAAAGAAAGTATTTAGTTAGTATCTTAACAAGTACATGAAGCACTTCTTACTATTTCATGTTATATCATACTATTGGAATAGCAAGACGAAATACCGGTTGATGATGCTAAAAATAAAATTCTCAAGGTGGGTTTTACCAATTTAGAGCCAATATTTCATAACTCTATTATATGAGGCTGCTTCATAAATGGATGGATGCTTACAACCATTTTGTTGTTTTTTTTCCTTTTTCCTATTATAATTGAGAGAGGGTTTTGAATTTGATTCATTCGACTTAAAAGACCGATGCTAATTCTCCTGAATTATAAGGTTGTTGGCCACAAACCCTTATAAAGGAGCAAATATTAAAAATAGTTCATAAGCCAACCATTTGTATGTTGTTACTTTATTAACTTTTTGATGAATAGATGAATGGGGCCTATACGTAGAAAATCATACGAACAAATGGTCTCTTTCTTTTTTTTTTTTTTTCTACTATATCATTTAGATTTAGGTTTTGTTAAGAAGCTAAAATGGAAATTGACATACCTTCTAATATTGATTTCATATTTTGTAGTTAAAAAAAAAAAGGTAAATGTATAAAAAGATAATAAAATTTCTTATTTGTTCATATTTTCTATTTTTCTATTCTGCATCCTAATAGTGTCCAAAAACACTCATTAGCATTTACATATTATATCATATCGTTTCAGTAGCAAATCAAATGGCTGGGATCTAGAAGCACTAGCTTCCATTAAATCTAGTATTAATTTTCAAATTTCTAGTGTTCTTATTTATCTTCATTCACTGTATGAAAATCAAATGCATTTTCATTTCCTGAAAAATCAAACGCATTTGGCACAACAAGTTTTATAAACACTTTAGGTCTCATTTTATTGATTTTGTAGGATCATATCTCAATATTGTTTTCAACAGAGTTTTTAGGATTTCATAAGATTTTAGGCTTTTTGTCTTAATAGTATATGAATTTTTACATATAAAATTCCATATTCCAATTACTTCATTGATTATAATTATAAGATAGAAATAGAGAAGGTAGTTTTCAAATACCATTTTTTTTTCGTTATTAAAGTAAGAGAAGGGGATTCGAACTTGGTGCATTATATAATATGTAACAATAATAATAAATTGATATAATAAAGGTTCAAATTATCCATGAACTGAAATCAATAAAAGAAACAAATGAGCATATATTGGATCTAGAAAGGGCAAGAAAAAAAAGATGACTACTTTGGATGACTTTGCCCACAATTGTTTTTTTTTTTTAAAAAAAAAAAGAAATTCCATAAGAGTTTTGGGTTAATATATGATTCCTTTTGAGAAAGAGCCAACATTGTGCATGAAGGCTGGCTTCGTTGATAAAAACAATTCAGATGCCTAGACCATCATCTCATCTACTTTTGTCCATCCCCGAAAACCTAAACATTTGTCCCCTTATTGACAATCCTACTTGTATGGCTACCTAAGATTTTAAACTTCAGATCTGCAATAGGGCTGGGAACATACTTACATCACTATTTTCTCACATTATCAGAGAAATGTGGTTACATTTACTAAAGTTATCATATCTCTTGGTTGTTCAGTAAAATTTGTTATCAAGACAGGAATTATCATATCTCTTGGTCGTTCAGTTATATTTCAAATCAAATTTAGCGTTTGAATTATTATTCACTAAATAAAATTACAAAATAAATAGGGAACTCTCTTAGAATATTAAAAAAGGAAAAGAACACGATCATATTTAATGGATTTTTGCTAGCTTAGACTCGGCTCATTTAAATTCTTAACTAGCTCAAGCAGCATTGGGCTCTTAACGAGCCTGAAATGTACAGGCTCAGGCCAAGCCTGTTAAGGATTTTCAAGTTTGAGCTCGGCTCGTCTAACATATATAATTATATTTATAATATTAAATCAGTATAAATAATTATATATAATATTATATATATGATAAACGAGCTTTTAATGGAGTTGTTTATTAGTATGGCTCGCGAGCCTGAAGACAAGCTCAGATTTGACTCGTTTAGCCAAACAAGCCTGAGTTTGAACTTGAGCTCGGCTTGTCTATATCTTATGTCTTATCTATATCTTATGCATTCGATATGTATGATCATTATATAGGTAATTAAGTCGTTATCATATTTCCACATGTATTTTCATAAACACCTAACACCAATGAACCAAACTATTTATAAAAAGTAGATACAAATAAAAAACAAACATCTTTTAGACTATCCAAACAAATAGGAAAAGAAAAAAGATTGAATCAAACAGGCTCAAAAACTATTACGTGCAATCACTAATTTTAAGCTGTAAAGATAGTATCATACAAATTTCTCATTTTCTCAAATACTCTTGCATTTTTTGTTTCTACAAATAAAAAAATAATATAAATGTTACATTTAAATTTTATTATCAAATGAATTAAATACGGAACTAGTCCCATCCGCTATATGGTATAGAGGAAAAAGGTTGCTGCTTAGTGTTTTCCATGAAACAAAAACATGATGTGTCGGGCTGGGGCCTTTAAATTCTACTGGCCCATTTGCAATTATTGCTGGGTGGGCCATATAAGGTACCAAGACCCCTAGTCCCAAATCAATTAAACCTTTTCTTTCCCCCACAAGTAAAGAATCATTTTTCTCAAATCAATTTAACAAACGCCTATCTTTTTTTTTTTTTTAATAAAATACATTCTATTCTTTTGGAAAACGGTAATGGTGACATTTGGTATTTAAAGTTTGTCTATTTCTATAGACAACTACTTAAAGTTTAAAAAAATAATTTTAGAAGCTAAATTTTGTTTATTTTTACAATTAACTATCTCAACCTTATCAAATTCTATAATTAGCTTTCTAACCATTATCTATTTATGTAACTAACAACCTCATATAAATATTATATGAATAAACTTGAAAAGTTAATAGATAGCAAATTGATATTTTCGAACTTTAAATAATTAATTGTATAATTTAGTAAAGTTCAAGTAATATTTACTTTGGACATAGTTATATAATTATTACCCAATTATTTACTACTTTAAAAGACTGCTAATGCAATGCAGTGCCTAGTTATTACAATTTTCTTTTAAAGGAAAAAAAAAAAAAAGAAATTACAACCTCTTATATATATATATATATATATTTTTTTTTTTTTTTTGTGGGGTGGGGGGGGGGGAAAATGGAAATTGAACCCGGTTAATGGTACTCTAAAAAATAAATGCACCGCCATTATAAGACCTTTCCAAGTGAAATTATAGCTGCTAGTGAATGATAGGGTGTCAAGACCAGCTGGGTATGGCCTATGTAGCTCGAGCTCCAAATTCATGTTCCATACCATCAGGTTTTAATTACTTTAATATATTTCATGAAATGATTAAAGACGTATAAATATTGATGAAATTTTACAATATGAATAATTTAATAAAAAATTATACACCAATGTGTTTGTACTAATTTAAAACGCATTAATATTTATCTAAACTTACGGGTTTATTTTGATTATCTACATTTATATCTTATTTGCATCTGTATCTAATTTATAATCAGTTTGTTTGATTTATTTATAAATAAATATATCTGTTTATCATCTGTGTCTACTTCTAAACAAAGAATCTGATTCAATTATACACCAAATCAACGCCAAACCGGCAATTCATAGCTTGCCCTTTGAAAAATTTGACAACGTGGTTGCGACACTAGAGCGGTCCACCATTTGTTGTCCCTTTTATATCGTCGATCGTGATCCTCCATGAATTGACGTTTAACATGACCCCACCCCAACACAAACGCTTTCCAAACGTGTCGGTTCGTTGTTGTCATTATATCTGCAAATCCGATCAAAACTAATAATGACCTCCGTCACTTTGCTAAACCATCGAGTGAGCTAAGCGGAGGACTAGAGGTGGGCGGTCCATCGGCTTGTCCCGGATAAACTCCAGAGCCAAAGGTATAAATAAGTCTGAGTAAAGGTAGGAAGGTGGATTGGTGATTACCCAAGAATCAATCTCTAACTTAATTTGAAAATCCAAAACTTGAGACTAACACAGTTATACACACACACGAAATAATGAAGTTTGTTTAGACTATTTTTTTTTTTTAATAAATAGATATTTCTTTCTAGTTAAAATGATTTTGGTGTTGAAGTGAATTTGACTAATAATTAAGATCTTTTATGTTATTTTAATCAAAAAGTCATAAAATTTGAGTTTGATTCTATAAACAATCAGAATTACTCGAATTCATAATTGAATTTAGTGATACTGAATCAAAACTTAAATAAATATTAAAATATAGCTTATGGATGGTTTTTTTTTTTTTTCAATTGCTCCCCATTGAAAACCACCAACCACTAGATCTAGCAATAGTTTGCATTGAATTAGGTCTAATCAAAAGGACTAATTAGCATTTTTTATTATTAGTAAAGATGAGTTTCACTATTTTTGGCTAGTAAGATAAATTGTATTCACCAGAAACAAAAGTACATCGATTATAATGAGCAATGCAAAAAAAATAATAAAACAAAGAGTTAGAGGTGCCATAACCTAAAATGTGCCGCATGCATATGGTGAATAATTTTTTTCTTTTTCCTAAGAAAATTAAACCCAACCAAATAGTATTTTATGAAAGAAAAATTCATAAGAGATATAATTTTATATAAATTAAGAAAATAATAAGTCTTCAAAATAAAGAGAGTATTATTAATGGTTTTATAGTTTAATGATATTAATATTGTTTTTCAAAAGGAATGAATGGGTATGTATGTATTCACATAATTGGGAGAAAAAGCAAAATGAAGGTAGTTAATTACAATAACTCATTATACATTCGTATATCTCTTGAAAACTTGCATCGGATACTTCTCAACAGCAATTAATAACCTCCTTCTATCGGCCAAAAAACAAAAACAATCTCTTTTTATTTAAAAATAAAAATACTTCCGACAGTCAAGAAATATAAATTAAATATATATATTTTTTCTTATTTGTTTTATTTTATTCGCGACCTATGTAGATTTTAGATAAAGCTACGGAAACAAAGGGCAAATCGAAACCCTTGTTTATTTTCAACTGCCGCCGACACATCTGCTGTCAATCATATACCGTAATTTTCCCATTACTTGCGACACAGTGCCAAAATAAATATCGCACCAAACATTCTGTTCCTGATCTGTACCTAGAAAATTAACGTGATCGGAAGAGATTGTGATTTTAATTGATTCATTTTTTTTAATATTATGATATTTTTTTTATCACTTGAAATATTGTAATTTTAAATTAATTTACCATTAAATGTTTTAACATTTTAGTATAATTTAACTTATAAAAATTAGATAATCCAAAGATGCCGTTATTGTTTATTTAATCATAAGCAAAGATACCAAAATTACTATAATAAAAATTTTAATATAGTTAGATAATAAATTAAAGGTTCCGTCAAAAGGATTACAAAATAACGCTACTCGATTAAAAAAAAAAAAAAGGTCAACTTTTGTATTTCAGAAAGGTATAGTATGGAAGAAGGAAAAATAAAGTAAAATATCCTACCAAGTGCCAAAGAGAGTAATCTATTCTATTCTATTCTATTCTCTAAGCTGAGGATAAGAATATTCTTATATTAATCTAACACTCAGCAAATATATAAAAGAAAAAAGGACAACATCTACCTAAGTGACTTAAAAGTATTGAAATTATTGTCTTTGCTGCTTTTACATATATGCAAAATGATGTGAGGATGAGTAGCCAATAATGCAGCTGAATTAATAAATCTGAATAGGACAAATCTTAAAGAATCAAGTTTAGGTTTAGGTGCTTTGTCAAAATCATATCAATTAAATCACGACAAGAAAGCCTCTACTATATTATTGTGTTTAGTTGGAAATCCTACTGTTCTCTCATTAAAGGAGAGGAGGAAAAAAAAAAAAAAAAACCCTCTGTCTCTCTTCAAATATTTATCTACATTGCGATGGACTGCAAATTTATACACATAAATATTAATTATATAAATACCATCGTATATAATTTTGTCATTTTATGAATGCTACATATTTAACATGTAATTTTACCTTTATGTTCATGTTGCATATTTAATATATGATTTTGCCTAAAATACTTAAGTTGCATATAGTATAAGTGATTTTTTTAAAAAAAAAATGTAATTTTGCAATGATATTTGTATAATTATTGTTATATATTCTATACTACTATTGTAATTATATTTTATAAGAACGATAAATATGTGTTATGCTCAATCTTTCTCTAGTCACATAATTTACATTTTGTAATTTAATTATGAGTTTGCTGGCATAAAGTCGAGAAGTATTTATAATGGAGGGCTAGATTATTGGCTGGGACAAAAAGGTCCTAAAACATGTGAAAGTGAATAGACCAGTCCACTGGGGCATTGGCTTCTTTAACCCAGCTGGATTTTAGGTAGACTAAAAATCAATATATGGCACTTTCAGCTTTGTTAGTTTTCTCTTTGTAGCATCGTTGGAGAAAGGATTTGATGATTATTATTTGTCACATATTATATATAAGTGCTCCATAAATACTAATCAAATTTTAACACATGTAATATGCAAATCATGGAGGTAATTATTTTGAAAAGCATGATTTATTAATATGTATGTTAAAATTTAATTGGTATTTCTATACTATTTGTCTATATATATGGTATGTGATACCTATTACCAAGTAATCTTTTTTAATATTTTATTCACAATCTCTTTGTTCTTTTATGTATTAAAATCTTGGATGATTATCAATAACTATGAATTGCTATATATCCTTTTTTGCATCACATTATAGTGAATTATTTAGTTTTGTGCTGATAGTTTTTACTACTCGTTTTAAAACTTATAAAAATTTGGCTATGCATATTAATCAATTTGAGGTTAAATGAAAGAACAAATTATATACACATATCAAAATTAGAAAATTATATATATATATTATGTACATATATATAGGTAATATACTATGCAAGATTCAGCAATATACTATAGAAAATGAATAAAAAAAACCATCCAAAATACTTATCACGATGTGAAAGAAAAAATAATTAAAATTTTTCTTTTACACTTACTCTTTTATAACTATAATCCATATTAATAAGGAAAATTTAATGTTCACGCAATGTTTATTAACAAGATTGATTCTCTTAGCTATTTTATAACTTAGATATATACTAAATTTAAGAGAAAATTTATGGTTTGATCATTATTCGGTATCTTACATCATATTCAATCATGATTGAACCACTAAAATGGTTAATATTCAGATTATTATAGTTATTTTAACGATTAGGTGGTTGACTGGACGATCACGTCAAAAATACCGTGGAAATAATTGATTGAATAGTATGAAAGTCGGATGGGGAAAGTTTTCCATATAAATAAATAAAAGATATTTCAATTTTCTTTTTACTATACTTTATACTTTATTTCACTCAAATCATCCTTCTTTGTAATACAGGTCATTGCCCAAATTAACACATAATAAGCAAAAGGGCGTTACTCACCAACTATGCAATAACTTAAAACAAGCTGCCGACACCTATATCCCGAACCTCAGGTTCGGAATAAAGCTGCATGGTCCATATCTTAGTACCATATGTTTCCGAACCTGAAGAGAGAAACACCAAGCGTTAAAATTAACAGTGTATGAGCCATTGTCCTACGTTGGAGAATCTTGTGTTCTTCCAGCAGTTTAGAGAAAAAGCACTCCTCTCCCTCTCTGTCTTCGCTTCAGTTCAGTCTCATGCACACTCACAGAGAGAAAGAGATGGAATTTTGGGGTTGTGTGACATGCAACAGATGTTTTCATTTCCATGATTAACGTTACTCCATTTTGTCCTTGTTTTTAGTGTTTCAGTTCAAGGTAGTTTTTGGAGAATTTCAGGCTGATAAAATCAAGAAAGTTTCAACGAATTCCACACGTGAAGGTATATAAATATATAAATATCTTTATATGTATTAATATTATTTCTATATTGCTCTAATTACGAAAGAATTACATCTATGGTACTATAGTCTTAACGTAACATGAAAATTCAGGGTGTCGGTTGAAATTCCAACGAATACAGTAAAATCTAGTGTATATATATTTTTTTTCATTTTTAATGATTTTTTAGACGTTATTAGAATAATTACGTGAATTTATTTTATTGTTTTTACCTAATAATTTTTCTTATGATATTATCAAAAAAATTCTTGAGAAACTTTTCCCCATTTCAATAATCTATTGATTTGAAGGTATACTTCTTTCTCTTCTTATGTTGTTTTTACTTGGTGCCTGAAAATTTCACAATTAGCTAATTTTCAGAGTTTTCTTCATCTGTACCTAAACCCTGCTATTTCTCATGTGTGTGTGTGTGTAAGAATTTTAAATTTTACTATTATTTTCTTCATGGGACACTACAAGATTGATTTTGTATATTCCTTCGTTGAATTGATATTTTGGATTCAATGATACAAAATCCTATAATATGTGTTTATGTGGGTGCCGGAAAAATTCAATGCAGCTGCAAGATTTCAGCTGAATTTTAATGAGCTTTTATTAAGCTTTTTACCTAAACTCCTTTTGTTTTCTTAATTTAGTATCTACTCTGACTATGAAAATTTACATATCTACATCTGTGAAGCTTTCCTTATTAAATAGATGGTTATGGGTTTATGTCAGAATCTTTTTTGCTATGTTCTTTTCCTTTTGAGTGCTTAGAACATGGATTGTAACTTCTGGCTCTGTAGCTGAATCCATGAGTCTTATCCTCATTTCTGTGTCAAATTACGGAGTAGGGGGTTTGAACCTGACTCATCTTTGATAAGTGTTTCGAGGCATCCATTAATATTTTCGTAAATAAAATACAATTGAAACTGCTGAAATTTTGGAGTGCTGAGTTTTGTGTTCAGATTTGAGACACTATTTCCATGTAATTGTTGAAACACTATTTCCATGTAATTGTTGAATTCTAGCTGAATTTGTAAGTATTTGTATTGTAGATAAGTAATTGTCATTTTCTTAAATTTTCTGTATTGATGTGAATGTACATTTTCTTGATAAATTTTTTAATTTAAGGGCATTGAAAGTGTCATATAAACTGCTAATTTGAGTTCTATTTGGATATTCTTTTGCAGATTTACTAAAATTCTGAGTTCACAAATAACCCAATTCTGAAATTCCATAGAGATCAAGATGCTTTCGGCGAAATCTGAATCCGACATCACTAGTTTAGCAGGATCGTCCCCGTCAAGATCCCCGAAAAGGCCAATTTACTATGTACAAAGTCCTTCAAGAGACTCTCATGATGGAGACAAGTCTTCATCAATGCAAGCTACACCAATCTCCCACAGTCCAATGGAGTCTCCATCACACCCTTCATTCGGGCGCCATTCAAGAAACTCTTCGGGGAGCAGGTTTTCGGGGATTTTTAGGTCGTCATCCGGAAGGAAGAATGGGAGGAAGAGAATGAATGACAAGGGTTGGCCTGAGTGTAATGTGATCATGGAAGAAGGGTCATATGATGAATACGAGGACAAGGTTTTTATGAGAAGGTTTCAGGCTTTGATTGCGCTTGCTAGTTTTGTGGTTCTTTTTACAGTTTTCTGTTTGATCATATGGGGTGCTAGTAGGCCTTTCAAAGCAGAAATTACTGTCAAGGTATGCCCTTTTCTTTTAACTCTTGATTATCTATTTTAAGTATGAATTCAAACACGATATCATTTTAAGTACAATTCTAACATGATATCAGAGTGAAAGATCAATCTCCATGTCAAGCTTCATAGCACGGAGTAATTTTCCCAAGCAACTGAGCTTTGATCGATATCTCAATGTGGGATTAATGTACTTATATTTACAAGTTTAAGTTTTTATATCCAGAAGTCTAAGTTAAAAATATTGGATTCAGTTTAGAAGGGGGACAACTTCCATCATCCTGCTACAAATCAAAGTGACTTAGCGATTTCTTAACCACTAAGGCACACCCTTACGGGCTTACAAATAGTCTCTTTACATGTGCTGAAGCAATATATGAACTCCATTATAGAATATTTGCCCTCTTTGTACTTCTTGCATAATTAGGATGTTTTATTTCTTTCATCTTAGCAGCTTCAATCTCACAAACTTGGTTGGTCTGCCATTTGCTTATAAGCTCAATACAACACTAATCTTTGATTGCTAATTGAGGTTACCATCCTTACAGAGCTTTGCAGTAAACAATTTCTTTGTTGGGGAGGGTTCGGATTTCTCGGGCGTTGTCACAAAGATGTTGACAATGAATGGATCATTGAGGATGAATGTTTACAATCCAGCTACCATTTTCGGAATCCATGTGAGCTCAACACCTATCGATATTGTGTATTCTGAGATTACAGTTGCAACTGGCCAGGTGAGTACTTATTTCATTTGATCATATTGAAAAATTATGGGGACTTACAATAACGTTTGAACATTGAAACATTGGCTCAAGCAATGCCAATGGAGAAGGCTTAGAAGTGGAGGATTTTGATCCTTTTATGCATATGTCAACTTCAATAATAGCTAAATTGAATATGTAATAAGTTCTAAGAAATTTTATAAAATGACAAACAATTAATGATGATAAATGAGAAAGAAGAATATTGGGAAGTGTATGATTGCTTATTGTTAAACAGTATGATATCAAAACCTCCCTATGATGGGTTTTTCCTCTTCTCCTCCTCCTCTTTTTTTTAATTAAATTTACTTAAAGTTTAAAATTGTTAATTAAATGTCATATGCTCAATTAAACTTCCACTTATCAAATTCTATTCCAGAAATATAAAATTACCACATGTTGTATGCCTTGGAATATTTCCTTATCGAATTTACTACAACTATCTTTTTAAGAAAACAGGTCCTGATAAATGCCATTAGTCAAAGAGTAGAGATGTAAAATCCATTGATCAAGACATTTAATAACTCAAAATTTTAGACATAAGATTGAAAGTCCACCAACATTACTCATTTGTAAAATAATCAATCTTCAATAAAAGATTTTGTTCATTAAAAGATAGAACTTAGTCTAGTTTCTTTTGGTATCTTAGGCATATTTATGGAACTATACACACATTTTTAGAAGTTGATCCTCTAAATTCTTGACAATTTTTTTTTTTTTTTTTTTTTTTTTTTTTTTTTTTTTTACGGTGGGATCGCAGATTAATAGTTGAAATTGCTATGATTTTGAGCTTACCTTATGACAATTTTTCTTTTTTTAGTTTTAAAATTTTACTAATAAATATGCTCTGTGTTTGTAAGTAGTATTATAACCTAGTAACGATACTACCGATCTCCCAAATAGAACGTAACAGATTCGAATCCATCATTCCTTATTGTAATGATTGAAAATATGCTCTGTTTTTCTGTTTGGTTCTGTTATTTGATTCACACAACTCATTGAATACTCATGACTAATTGCAGCTTAAGAAATACTATCAACCAAGAAAGAGCCATCGGCATGTAGTAGTGAACTTGGAGGGTGATAAGGTTCCTCTCTATGGTGCTGGCTCAACATTATCACTTCCACCAACTGGTGGCCAAGTTTCATTTATATTGCAGTTCGAGATCCGGTCGCGCGGCAATGTGGTGGGGAAATTGGTGAGGACAAGGCACCGGAAGCGAATAACTTGCCCACTGACCATCGACACCACTAGCAACAAACCCATCAAGTTCAAAAAAGATTCATGCACATATGAGTAGTAATTGTTAGATACATATTGATG
The DNA here is from genome assembly GCA_024138025.1 of Combretum micranthum. Lineage (NCBI taxonomy): Eukaryota > Viridiplantae > Streptophyta > Magnoliopsida > Myrtales > Combretaceae > Combretum > Combretum micranthum. The sequence continues at coordinate 903,691 of JAMXBD010000130.1, forward strand.
TTTTTGTTGCCATTCCCACAACATGAAATAATATTCTGGTGGTTAAAGCAGTGTACTTTTGAGGTTTTTCCTAAGTTGAAGCAACATGTGTATTTGTCTTGAGATTTGCAGTTGCATGCCTTTATTTTGCTTGATTTGCATTTCCAAAGGTCTTGTAAAGTTCATACTAATGTAAATCAATGTTTTTTTCAGAATATGGTGTGGGCCGAGGAATATACCTATATAGCAGATATACATGGCGTCGTTTTGCTAATTAGTTTACTTATTATAAGAATCAGAAAAAGAGGTATCAAAACTATTCCATTCCATCGAACCGTCAGCGTTCAATGATCTTATAATTTGATTTCTTTTCATTAATAATGAGATTGGATTATGTTTTAAAGTCACCATCCTTATGTTCTTACATTAATTTTTAGTATAAAAAAAAATAAAAAAGTTAAGTTTAAAAGGATTCCATTCCGTCGTCCAAAAATAATTAAATAAAAAAACGCAAATTCTATTCGATGAAAACAATGAAGAACAGCATGTTTAAGTTAGTCTTGTACCATAAGGTGGCTCCACATCAACTTAAACCTTTCTACCTATTATTTTTAACACCTAAAAGAAGAAAGCATATTGATGAAGAATGAATATGCTACATCTTCATGCAAAATCTTGTGTTGTTGGCACTTTAAGATGTTTTGAGTTTCTTTAGGTTTGGTAAGTTAAAAGTCCCCTCTTCCTCAAGGGTATGGCTCTTATTTTATTCATGACTATAGACAATTTTGCTTATGGGCCTTGTAGGCTCAATCCAACCTCTTTGGGTTGTAGGTAGACTTGTTGGACCTCGAGCCAATCTATTTAGATTGTTAGCTTATTAAATATACTCTCTTAATAGCTCTAGGTCAAATTTACATATAGCTTGCAAGGCTTAACTACCTTATTTGGTAGCAGCTCGACAAAGTCTTGCTCATTTGATGATTGTTTGCTAAGATTGCATATATAGTTTAGGCAAGTGAACTAACCTACCAACAATCTCTAAGCAACACATCAATTTATAGAAGGTTTCCTAATCTAGGAGATATATCTACTATATCCTCCTAAATTCACTTTCCTAAACCATTAGGGTACAATAATTTCCTTATTTGAATTTATTTACTTTCCCAATTAATTGTGGATCTACTACCATAAATATCCCATGCCACATTCATATAACATCCTAACTCACATATTCTCACTCTATGCTTTCTAGTTGTCTTGCTATTGGGTTATTTATTGAGTTAAGGATTGGAATGACTATTCTAGACAATCCCTCGATACCTACTAACCATGTTTTATTTTGCTAACCTAAAATCTCAGATTCAAAACTTGCCAGACTCAATATGTGAAGACCATTGCTCTAGTAGAATGTTAATCTCTACCAACAAAAATCTACTTAAAACGTTCACTAAAAGTAACTACTTTATGTTTTGATAGATGGAAAAGAGTATTAATACATGCAAATTAAGCCTCTTAAAAAAGAGGTTCTGATTACTTGCTTGATTTAAGTTTCTTAGACCATTGACTCATCTTTAAGACAATTTCATCTTATTGAATGTACAAATTAGTTATCCTTATCTCTTATCAATCAAACACCATCAACTTTCACAATGTCAAATTTAATCTCTTTGCTTTACCCATCTAAAAGCTTAATCATTGCTAAACTCTGCCACTATGCTTACATAAATCACTAGTTTTTTTCCTAATCTTATTATTAACCTTTACTATTTGTATATAACAGTCCGCATAATATAATGCACACGACGAATATCCAATTTGTTTCTTGGAACTTTATAAAAGTGTCTAGACACGACCAACCTTAATATGTGGGGCTATGTAGATAAAGTTAAGTAGGATTAAACCAAAATAATTTTGATTATTCATTTATAGAATCCTTTTGTTTTTAAGGGATTTCTCCACTTATTTGTAAATCATTCAATATATTAGAGAAATATCCATACTTTTGTTGAATTATTGTCTTTAACTTTATCTCTTTAGTGTGAGTATGTTTTAAGGGTTTCGCATGAAACTTACTCAACCTCTCTATAAAGTGTATAGAGATTTTAAATTTTACACACGTTGAATTTAAGAGCATTTCACATATAACAACTGGTATCCGATTGAGCTTTGATAATAGATGGAAGGGAAGGTTATTGCTACAAAGTACAATGGATTTCCCATGATTACTTTCACAACTAATGTGTTATCTAATTATTGAAAGTGCCATAGGAGTGGAAATACTGATGTTAAGATGATTAGAGCAGAGGTAACAACAATTGATTTACAGACGTATTTTTTAAGCTCACGAAGGAGAAGTTGAAAGCTTTATATTGATTTATATATGATTAGCAGGTTTCTTAAGGAACGATAGGAAGATTTGAGGCATGTGTACCATAACTTCTTCAAGTCGAATATAGGTTGATTCGTATGAGGAAATGGAAGAGTTAATATGCTCAAGCAAAGAACTTTAGTAGGTCTATGAATGTTAAAGAATTGAACAACTTTCATTAGAGTTCAGAGCAACACTTTGATACCACTAAGGTGCAAATGATGTGTTATGGTAAGGGAAACTCTTATATTTCAAGATGAAGTGGCTACATTATGATGTCGTAGATGGTTTGATGGAGCTAAGGTAGTTAAAAGCATGGAATGAGTTTAAGGCCTGATTGATAGCATGAATTTACTTAACTAATGCCAAGAGAGAGGCTTGTAAGTTGGGGCAATATTTGAAACTTTCTTTAGAGTTTAGAGCAGTTCTATGATACAATCAAGGTGCAAATGATACCCTAATACATTATAGGTAAGGGTAGCTTCCTTGTTTCAAGATGATGTAGCTACATTATGATAGCATAGATGATATGATGGAGTTGTGGTAGTCAAAACATGTAACGAATTTAAGATAGGATTGACAACACAATTTTACATGATTAACACCACAAAGGAGGCACGAAGTTAGGGCAATTGGAACATAGAGCATCATTCAGGGCTTATGTGCAAAGAAACCTGACATGAGTGAATGACATGCTTGCTTTCCTTCTTTAATGTGGTAAAGGGATGGTCCCAAGTAAACTACAATAGTGTGGAGTCTGAACATTAGCTCCAACCATGTCTACAATATAAGGCCTAATAGATTTTAAGTTATCTGAAAAAATCATGGATGGGGTAATAGAGGGTAGCCATGGAGAAGGTAAGGGAACCTAAGAAAAGAGTCTTTTGCTTCTGTATGTAAAGGTCATAAGACAAAGGCTACTCAACTTGAGATATGTTGATAACTTGTGTTGCAATTGAAGAGGAGAAGGAGGCTTGAGCTAAATATAAGTTGACATTTTGAAGCGATTAAGCGCTAAGTAGAGGAAACCTATTAGAAATTTCTAAAGTTTGATATATGCATAGGCATTTGCTGTAGATCAAAAGATGAATGCCTTTGTTCATACAGGATAACCAAACTCTTCATCAAGAAAAAGTTGGTGCAGAAGTTAGGTCTTATAGAGAAGTTAGACCTTATGGTCTAAAGAGGTAATGGCAAGTTGAAGACGACATATTTAGATGAAGTCTTTGTTATCAGTGTAACCCTAGAAGTTTAGGTCAAGGTAAGTCAATGGAGAAAGAATAAAAATGGAGGTAATCCCCTTAGACAATCATGAGCTTGTCATTAATGCAATCTTCCTCGATTAGGTGAAAGCTCACGTCATCCTATAAGCAAATTGCATTATATTTTTGATGATATTTACTAGTAGGTGGTTCCAATCATTAGCAACGATGGTTTGACCCTTAAGTTTTTATATTCTATGTAGGTTGTTAAGGGGTAAAGTAGATAAAAATCACTACTTAAAATTTGAAAGAAGTGACCTGAAAAGTATGAGAGCTACTTAAGAGGAAGGATAAGCCCTAAAAGGTGCTAAAGGATCTTTCCAAACTAAATCCACCCAAAAAAAGAGGTAGTCTGGGAGGAAGAGAAGCCCAGTATAGAAGCTAGTGCTTCGAGCCAAGAATTTAGTGAAGTATTAGAGTAAATCAAAGAGGGCTTAACTTGGAATCATTAGATAAAATTGATAATGGAGTAGTGAGACCAAACATAGAAGTATTAGATGAAAGATGAATTATTGTACAAGATGGGACACAAGATAGAGGTTTCAAGCCAAGAGAACTTTCGGAGGATGATCCTAGAAAGGTACTATGATCTAAAGAAGTAAGTTCATCTAAGAGTCCTGAAAATCTTATTGAGGTTTCTTTTTTTTTTTTTTTTGGCCATAAATCTTATTGAGGTTAAATATGAATTTTTATTCGCTGAAAGTGTAAGGAAACGTAAAAACTAAAAACCTTTATTGAAACTTATTAGACTTACTTTTGAGAGAAAGAAGGCCTTGCTGACTATTAGAAAATATTTTATTGAAGGTATAAGACAAGGTGGTGGAACAACCTAGAGAAGATCCTCTAAGAAGTACTGAGATGAGATCAAGATGTCATATTAAAAGTAACATTAAAACCATATAATCTAAAACTATAAATATATAGTTATGGTGTGGATTATTATTTACTTAACAAATAAAAATAAATAAATGAAAGTCCTACTTGAAATGTGGAAGAGAAGTAATATCAGTCTTGAAGAATAAAATAATAAATATCAGATGAATTCTAATTAGAAACTTTCGAATTAAATGATTAAAAACCTAATTATTTCTTGTTTTAATTATTAACTGTTTTTAAGCTATAATGTTATATTTGTAAACCTAAACCTACATTGTATACCATGCCCCCCACTACCCACTATCATCTACTTGAAATACACCGCCATTATAAATGTTGGTAATGGAGTTACAATCTTTTGGAATGTCTAAGTATATTTGCTATGGTGAATTTCCCTACTAAGCTAAACCTCCCTTAGGCTTTTATTTCTTATGCACTGGTTGTTTTTTTTTTTTTAAATGCCTTGTGCATGTTGTAGGCAATTTGTTGGAACTGGACATGTATGTATATATCTTGAAATAATTTTTTATTTAGAACATCAATTAAAATTAATTACTTATTTAAGGTTAAAATGAAAATAATTATCGAAATACGGTTGCAAAAATCGCATGTATAAAACATGATATACGAAGATTTATACGTGTACATTTAGTCGATTGTATTTAGCGAAAACAATAAGCAATATGTGTTTTTATTTTTAGATGTGTATCATCATTATCAATCACGATAAAGACCCTATATTGCAATACTAAATCGTGATACTTGTGTATCACTTTTCACATCTGCGATATAGCAACAATAGTAAAACATGATATCATAGGTATAACATGTGGTTTATATACAAAAAAATTATATCATGTTTCTTAAATGTGAATTTTGCTACGGTATATTAGTAATTAATTTGATCTAACTTATATGTTGGTAATTATTTTATATAGGAATGGTATACATGTGTTAATCTCTGGACATCTTCCTTACACTAGTTAATGAAATCATGGAAATAAGGGGGAGAAAGAAAGGACAAATTTACTACCTAAACCTAGGTAGGTACGTGCCACCGACATGCCCTATATCTTGGGCCACAGTAAAATATGGAAGGACAACTTTGGAAATTATGGGCCTAAGAAATCCCATTGTTGGACAGCACCCAAAAATATGGACCAAAAGGATTTGGCAAAGGGCTTAGGCTAGACGGGTAATAAAATAAAATTCAGTGGTTTTATAACTCCATACATGTACAAGAATGTTGCTTTCCTTTTTCTTTAAACTATGGAAAAAAATAATAAGTAGTTTCCTTTTTTTAGCTTCCGTCACAAAGGTAAAGGAAAATTCAAGAAAAATCAGATTTGATATCATTAGGTTATAGAATGTTGGTTAAAGAATTTAAATCAAGAGCTGTATTTGCAAAAGATAGAAAACAAACTTTTATTGTTGGCTATTTTAATTCTTAGCCACATATATCAAATTTACAGACAATTAGCAATCCTTGTTTTACGTATCTTCACAAATTACTTTTCTAAAATTTGTTTTGTAAAGCCTATAAAAAAGGCCACATCCTGTAATGTAAACAATACACCAAAATATGAAAATGTAATATTAAATTTCCTCTTTCTGTTATCTTTTTCTGCTGCGTGTGTGAGTTAGATAAAATTTAATGCCTCATTGATATCAAATTGGTATCAGAGCACGGGTATTCCCTCAGAGGTGCCATCAATGTCAAGAAGGAACCGGGGTAGTGCTATGTCCATTTGAAATCCCTGTATTCCATCAGGAATAATTTCCGATGTGATATGGGATCTGTGAGTGCTTGATAAGCCTAAGAAATGAATTCCACAAAGTACTTGTCCCTCTGGATCAGGATTCTTATCAGAATGATACTGGATAGAAAGTCTTCTATACGCTTTCTTTATTTCTAATTCTAAAGCTCCAGGTTCTATAGTTGAAGAAATTGGCCACAAGGATAACAATAGTAATGGCCATTTGAAATCCCATGCGCTCCTCTTATTTTCGCTGGTGCCATCTCAGAAAGAAACACCGGAACGGACTGATTGGCAAATCCGACACCAACACCACGGAGCAAACGACCAACAATTAGCATAGCCACATATTTATGACATCTTTCAGTTCAACCTATTATACTGCTTGATCACACGATGAACGGTCTCGGGAATATACTCAAGAACCAGATTCAGAAATAACTCCTTTTTTAATTGTTAAAAAAAAAAGCAACGTTTCAATGAAACAACATTTAGATGGTCAAGAAGGCACATGGCAACCTCTCAACACCAGCATTATGACTACTGGATTCTCTCATACCTAAAGTAGATGCAAGGCCTACTGAAGCCATTTAGCGTAAAAAAAAAATGTCTCCTAAAAATGCAGGTTCTACACCCAACCAAATCGACCATTTACTAAGACCCATATTTTAATTTCCAGTGCTTGGTTTTGTGTGTTTGTGAGGAACAAGAAGGTTCTCGCAGTTATTTAAAAAAAAAAAAACTTTATTTGAGAGTGAGATATGGCAACCAATTATAATATTGTATGGTCAGGTCCCAAGTTAGATGGGAAACTTGATTACAATTATTGGGAACTTTTGATGTCTACTCATTTAAAAGCTCACAATATTTGGAGCTTTATTGAACCAGGTTTACAACAAGGAGCCGATGATGCTACTCGAAGGAAGGACCAGTTGGCATTATCACAAATTCACCAAGGAGTAGATTACTCAATCTTTGGCAAAATAGCAAATGCTAAAACTGCTAAAGAAGCATGGGACATTTTGAAGTTGTCATATAAAGGAGTGGAGAAAGCTCAGAAATCCAAATTGCAATCCTTGCGTAGAGAATATGAAAGATATGAGATGTCCAACTCAGAAAGTATTGAACAATATTTTTCTCGTGTTACTGATCTTGTCAATAAGATGAGGGTGTATGGAGAAGACATTGCTGAAAGCAAGGTGGTGGAGAAAATTCTTCGAACCATGCCAATCAAGTTTGATCATGTGGTGACTACAATAATAGAGTCCCACGATACAGACACCATGACGGTTGCAGAGTTGCAAGGAAGCATTGAAAGTCATGTGAGCAGAATTTTGGAGAAGACGGAGAAAGTGAATGAAGAAGCCTTGAAGAGTCAGGTGAACTTCAACAATAAAATTGAATCTAGTCAAAATGCTGAAGGTAGAGGTCGTGGTTTTAATAGTAGAGGAAGAGGAAATTACAGAGGTAGAGGTCAAGGAAATTTCAGAGGAAGAGGACGTGGTAGTTTCAATCAAGGAAGAGACAACAATTTCAGGCCATCTAGTCAAGGAAGGAGTGGAAATAATTTCTGGACTACCAATCGAGGAAGAGGAAGCAGCAACAACTATCAAGAAAGAACAAATGTTAATTGTTTTCACTGTGGGAAGTTTGGACATAAAGCTGTAGATTGCAGATTCAGACAACAGGCAAACATAGCAAAACATGAGTACCAAAATATTGGTGAGAATTCTGATAATCCACAAAGTTTATTTTTGGCAGCTAATAATTTTGTAGAAGATGGAGATATCTGGTATTTAGATACTGGATGTAGTAATCATATGTGTGGCAAAAAGGAGTTATTTTCTTCTCTGGATGAAACGGTAAAATCTACCGTGAAATTCGGAAATAATACAAATATTCCGATATTGGGAAAAGGCCAAGTTGCTATTAGATTGAATGATGGATCTCATAACTTTATCTCTAATGTTTTCTATGCTCCTGGTCTTCATCACAATCTATTGAGTATGGGACAACTATCGGATAAAGGATACAACATGCAGATTTATCAAGGTTACTGCACATTAATTGACAAGCATGGAAGGTTTGTAGCGAAAGTACTAATGACACCAAATCGCCTATTCCCTTTGAAAATTCAGCATGGAAAATTTCTTGTTTAAGTTCTGTTATTCCAAATGATGATTGGTTGTGGCATATGCGCTTTGGACATTTTCACTTTTCTGGATTGAATTATCTGTCACGAAAAGAATATGTTTCTGGTTTGCCTATTGTGAGTATTCCTGATGGTGTATGTGAGACTTGTCAAATGGGCAAGAAACACAAAGACTCATTCCCAACTGGAAAGTCTTGGAGGGCAAGAAAGTTGCTGGAGATTGTCCATTCAGACTTATGTATGGTTGAGGTGCCGACACATGGTGGTACCAGGTATTTTATTACTTTCATTGATGATTTCAGTAGAAAGACGTGGGTATATTTTTTAAAGCAGAAGTCAGAAGCTTGTGATGTATTTAAGTCATTCAAGGCATTAGTGGAAAAACAAAGTGGCTACAAAATCAAAGCATTGAGAACAGATAGAGGCCAAGAATATCTTGTATGTACTGACTTCTTTGAGCAGCATGGAATTCAACACCAACTAACAACCAGATACACACCTCAACAGAATGGAGTTGCAGAAAGGAAGAACAGAACAATCATGGACATGGTAAGATGCATGCTTAAGGCTAAGCAATTGCCTAGAGAATTTTGGGCAGAAGCAGTTGCCACTACTGTTTATATTTTGAATAGGTGCCCAACTAAGAGTGTTCGTGACAAGACACCTGAAGAAGCTTGGAGTGGAAGGAAACCTTCAATCCAACATCTCAAAGTTTTTGGGTGTATTGCATATGCCCATGTACCAGATCAACTTAGGAAGAAATTGGATGATAAAGGAGAAAAATGCATTTTCATTGGCTATAGCTCAAACTCAAAGGCATACAAGTTATACAATCCAGAGACAAAGAAGGTGATCATTAGTAGAGACGTAACATTTGATGAAGAAGGAATATGGGACTGGTCTTCAAAATCCCAGAAGGAGGCGGCAGTAATTCCTGATAATAATGGAGAAGAGGAAGGGCAACAAGGTCTAACTCAAGATGTGGCAGAATCATCTAATAGACCACAAAGACAACGCCGATTACCAGCCAGATTGGAGGATTATGTTGTTAGTGACGATAATGATCCTTCCGATGAAGAAATTATAAATTTTGCTTTGTTTGCAGATTGTGAACCAGTGACATTTGAAGAAGCTTTAAGAGACCCAAATTGGAGGAAGGCCATGGATGAAGAGATTTATGCTATTGAGAAGAACAAAACCTGGGAGCTAACAGATCTGCCCATAGATAAAAGGCCAATTGGAGTGAAGTGGGTTTATAAAACAAAATACAAGCCCGATGGAGAGATAGACCGATTTAAAGCAAGGTTGGTAGCTAAAGGATATAAGCAAAAGCCTGGTATTGATTATTTTGAGGTATTTGCTCCAGTTGCAAGGTTAGATACAATTCGTATGATTATCTCTCTTTCGGCTCAAAATAATTGGAGAATATATCAAATGGATGTTAAATCCGCTTTTCTAAATGGAACACTGGAAGAAGAAGTGTATATTGAGCAGCCTGCAGGTTATGTGATTGAAGGAAAAGAAGATAAAGTTTACAGACTGAAGAAAGCTCTATATGGGTTGAAGCAGGCACCAAGAGCATGGTATAAGAAGATTGATTCATATTTTGTGCAACATGGTTTTCAAAGATGTCCGTTTGAGCATACTTTATATTAAATTGGTTGAGTCTGGAGATATTCTTATTGTGTGTCTTTATGTCGATGATCTAATTTTTACTGGCAATAATTCAAGGATGATTGAAGAATTCAGGGAGGCTATGATAAGCTACTTTGAAATGACAGATATGGGCCTAATGTCTTATTTTCTTGGCATTGAGGTTTCAACAGAATGGTGGTATTTTCATTTCTCAGAAGAAATATGCTAGTGATATTTTGAAGAAATTCAAGATGGAGAATTCAAAGCCAGTCTCTACTCCAGTCAAAGAAAAGTTAAAGCTAACAAAAGAAAATAGTGGCAAGAAGATAGATTCAACTCCCTACAAAAGTTTGATTGGAAGCTTGAGATATTTGACTGCAACAAGACCAGATATTGTTTTTAGAGTTGGATTACTTAGCAGATTTATGGAAGAGCCACATATTTATCATCTGCAAGGAGCTAAAAGAATTCTTAGATATATCAAAGGTACTTTGACAGAGGGAATTTTTTATGCCAATAATAATGATGCGAAACTTGTTGGCTATACAGATAGTGATTGGGCAGGAGATATAGAAACAAGAAAAAGCACGTCAGGGTACGCATTTCATTTAGGGAGTGGGGTAATATCATGGTCATCAAAGAAGCAACAATTGTCGCACTCTCTACAGCTGAAGCAAATATATAGCGGCAGCTAGTTGTGCAACTCAAGCAGTGTGGCTGAGAAGAATACTTGAAGTGATGCATCAGAAGCAGAGACTCCTACAGAAATATTTTGTGACAATAAGTCTGCTATTGCTCTATGCAAAAATCCAGTTTTTCATGGACGGTCCAAGCACATTGATATCCGGTTTCATAAGATTCGAGAGTTGGTTGCTGAGAAGGAAGTGGAGATTAATTATTGCCACACTGAAGATCAAATTGCAGATATTTTTACAAAGCCTTTGAAAAATGACTTATTTTATAAGTTGAAGAAAATGCTTGGAATGATACAAGCTTGATTTAAGGGAGGCAATGTTGGTTAAAGAATTTAAATCAAGAGCTATATTTGCAAAAGATAGAAAACAAACTTTTATTGTTGGCTATTTTAATTCTTAGCCACATATATCAAATTTAGACAATTAGCAATCATTGTTTTACATATCTTCACAAATTACTTTTCTAAAATTTGTTTTGTAAAGCCTATAAAAAAGGCCACATCCTGTAATGTAAAAATACACCAAAATATGAAAATGTAATATTAAATTTCCTCTTTGTTATCTTTTTCTGCTGCGTGTGAGTTAGATAAAATTTAATGCCTCATTGATATCATAGAATTATTGGCTAAATTTTCATTTATTAATATCTAAATTTTATTGTAGAAATGAAAAAGCAATTCCATCTTATTATATTTAATTTCACCTTATAAGGTTTAGTAGTCGTTACACTCGATATCCATTTCAATTTTACAGGTCATATTACCAAATTTTATATATTGCCGGCAATTATACTTTTGGAATCGGGTTTATATTATGTTATATTTTTAAGAGAAGCAGTCATCATATAACATAAGAATGTAAGAAGAAAAAAAGAAAAAGAAAAGTTAATTCCTTTTTACAATTCCATATATTTTAGAGGAGATGAGGATGGAGGATAAAGTTTGTTCTATTATCCTAAACTGAATATTCAGGGGTTATAAAAATTATTAAATGAAAAAATTATGCGATTAAATTTTTTAGCCCTAGTAAAATTTTTTAGTTATATGATAAATTGAGGCAAAAGACTAAATAAATAAATAAAAGAAAGAAATTTATAAATATTATGATATTATAAGGTGGTAGAACTCTAATCATCAAGACTTATTTTGGGTAATGATCTGAAGTTTATTAAAACTCTCATGTTAAGCATGCTTGGTGGAAAAGCATTCCTAAGATGGGTGGCCTCTTGTGAAACAATCGGCACCGAGGACAAAACTGTGTAGCGTTTTACCAAGGTGGATAGTATCTCAATGGGGGCAATGTTCTGAGTTATTATAGAATTGTGATATCCCTTAAATATAATATGGTGGAACTCTAATCTTCAATACGCATTTTAGTGTAATAGCTTGAAATTCGTCAAAATTCTAAAGTTAAGTATGCTCGGTAAAGAGCACTCTTAGGTTGGGTGACCTTTTGAGAAGGAGCTGACACCAAGGAAAAAAATGTGCGGCATCTTGCCAAAGCAGATAATATCTCGATGGACGAAGTTTTAAATTGTTACAGATAGTCTTAAAGTAATTCACTAGCTGGAAAGTGTTGGAGTTAAGTGTTATATAGAGCAAAGTGTCTTAGAGTGGGCACCTCTTGAGCTTATATAGAGCACCTCTGTCATCCTTACTTGGTGTGGTTTTAGAATAGTGTAATGAAATTAACGAAGATGTTAGTTTTGTAAATTATAGAGTATGTAATATCCCTCAAATATAAGGTAGTAGAACTCTAATCATTAGGGTACCTTTTGATGTAATGAATTGGAATTCATTAGAACTCTCAAATTAAGTGTGCTCAGAAAAACATTTCTAGAATGGGTGATCTTCTGAGAAGTAACTAACATCAAAGATAAAATACCGTACGACATTTCACGAAAGCAAATAATACCATTTTCCCTCCTTGTTATAATGATAAAAAAAAAAAAAAAACCTCAAGAAATCACCTAAAGTTCTAAACTATGGAACCTCCTTTCACAATTTTTAGAATTATGCACACAAGGCCAAAATAGTTACAAAGCTCATCATTGTAATATATGGTTCTTTATGCTATAGTTATGGGTCATGGTTATAGTTTGAGAAATAACTGCATAATTTTAAATATTATATAAGGTGCAAACAAATGGTTTAGTGGCGATTTTACAAAAAAAAAGATAAGAAGAAATCACAAATATACTAATTGTACTTTTCTTATATGCATTTAATCGCTTTATTTCTAAAATTGAATGTTTCTAGTTTTAAATATTTAGAAAGTGTTTTTTTTTTTATTTTGCCTTTTAAAAATAAAAAAAAAGGTTCTCACATTTTCTAATTATTTTATCCAATAGTAAAATAATATACTACTAAAAACACTTTTTCAAATATTATTCTTATATTTCAAATGCTTATTTTTAAAGATCAACTACCTAGTTCGAAAAAACCTAAAAAGAATTAAAAAATAACAATATATCTACCATGAAATTTGAGGGTTAAAGGAAAAAAATATATATTGTTTAAAAAAAACTTCATAATATGATCACTTGGAAAAAAGAAAAATCTAAATCTTGGGCACTTGAAATCATGTCTTAGTAATATGATTTCAAAATGAACTTGAATCTTATCATCACGATTTTAAAATATTTATATAAATTTTTCAAGAATACTTTAATATAGAATGGACTCCCATCAAGGTATTCTGGAATCTGGCAAGATAAAAAGTTGAATCCTGATTCTCCATCTAAAAATAACAAGGCCCGGCTGCGACACCATGATGGAGTGCTTTATAATAATATATTATATTATTATTATTATTATAATACTATTGAAATAATATCTCTCCTATTTTTGAGTTTTTTCTTTTTTTTTCTATTAATATTTAATATGTTGAAATTGCTATTGTGCTATTTTTAGGTTTTCATTTAGTGTTCAAATAATTTTTTTTTTATTTCATTTACCCTAAAATGGGTTAAAAAAATGATCAGACGGGGCGGGATCATCCCGAAGCAATTCCAAATCGTGACAAGCATTATTGCATACTTGCGCGAACAATGTCAACCCAAACTTACGCCGTATCCAACGCCAAAATCCTCAAAAAAGACATATAATCTTCAGTCTTCACACCCACATAAAACTACTTCCCATAAAGTACCGAGTAAAGTTCACATTCCATGTTTCTCCTCCACTTACCTTAAACCTCCATAATAAAACACATCTAGTTAGTATCAAAGTTCTCAACTTTAAACAAAAACCCTGAAAACCCAGAACCATTTTGATCCAGATCCAACACCCAAGACCATGAACAAACCAAAATCCACTTCAAGATTCAACCTTTACACCCTTACCGTCCTCCTACTCCTCCTTACTTCCACTAAAGTTTCAGTCTTTGCATCAATTGAAGATGAGGATGACAATGACAATGAAATTGGAAAAACCAGTAAAGTTATTGATGATGAAATGAGTGAATTTGAGGAACTTCTAGAGGTAGATGAAGAAGAAGAGAGATTGAACCAAAACCCAGATGAGATTAAAGCTAAATTATCAGAAGCACAAGTGTTAAGTAGAGCACAGAGGATAGTGCTTGAGTTGAATAGCGATAGTACTAAGAGGGTAATTGAGGAGAATGAATATGTTTTAGTGCTGGGTTATGCACCTTGGTGCGTTAGGAGTGCTGAACTGATGCCTCAGTTTGCTGAGGCTGCTAATAAGTTGAAGGAATTAGGGAATGATAGGGTTTTGATGGGTAAGATTGATGCTGAAAGGTATCCTAAGGTTGCTTCGGATCTCGGGATTAAAGGGTTTCCTACTTTGCTTTTGTTTGTTAATGGCACTTCTCAGGTTTATACAGGTGGATTTACTGGGTATGTCTTTCATCTTCTGTTATATAGATATAAATATTAGATATAGATACAGATGTAGATAAGCATGTGATCACATTATCTAGGCCATGAGTGAATCGATCCATTTGCTAAGATTAATGCTGTTGAGATATGATCATGTGATATTCTTTCATGCTAGTGGTACTGGCAGTGATCATACCATATGGAATATGAGTGCCTCGGGGCTATAGTTGAGATAATGCAGTCTCTTTATTAGATTTCAATTTTTCTTTTTCTTCTTATAATGTGGAGCTATGATTAGAGATAGCCAATGTTGTGTTATTGTTTAATAATGATAAAATATTTTGGGTTGGATTCAGGTAATTGAATTGATTAAGCAGTGTAAATGATTGGCTAAAGTTATGGATTCATGTTTTGAGTAGACGCAGTGCGGTATCTTTGTATTTTGTGGCTTTAGAAGTTAATTTGGACTTGGTACCTTAATTCTGTTGGATTTAATGTAATTGAAGTCCAGTATTCAAATTCCCTCTATAGAGTTTAGAATTTAATGGGATTGTCTATGCTTCCGTTGAACTAAAAAGTTAAAATGAAGACTTATATTTATGAACTGAGGATTTAAGTTACAGGATGTAATACTTGAATCATGATCCATATTACTGACATTATGGAATAAAACTATGGAGGAACCAGAGTTTGATTGCTTTATAGCTCATTAGCTTGATAATTATTATGGTTAATTGGAATTGACTTTTGTTAATATAAGATAAGTGGAATTAGACTTCATCAAGTGGTGCAGGATTTGAAATCCAAATGCAAGGTTGAAGTTTTGCGATTAATTTGAATATTGGGTCTATTCGTAGGGATTCCAGTGTTCACTTATTTCTTTACCATAAATTGTCAAAACGATATCATGATATTCGTGGTAAGTCTTGTTCATTAATTCTTTTGTTTTGTCTAAGCTTAAGAATGTGTTGAAGATAATGCCTCTGTTCACCTTGTAAATTATTTTTCCTGTCCTTGTGTTCAATTAAGTGGACTTAAGGCATTTCTTTCTTATTATTAACATCATGGGTATCTTGTTTTTCTTGGCCAAATGATTGTCTTTTAACTCTTTTTCAATCCCTTCAATTCATACTAAAGAGAATATGTTGGCATTTTTATAGTGTGATTCTTAATTATCTTTTGTATAAAGCTTAGGAAGTTTCACTCATCCCAAAAGAAATAGAAAAACCCCAAAAGATTGTATTCCAATATGTCTTTCAGCTCAGGTATAGGATGGTCACGGTTTGATGTTGATACAGCTTTCCATGACTAGTTGAAAGGGAACAAAATTTACTTCCAAACGAAAGCATTTTCTTTATTCCATCTTAGGCATTGTCTACTCTTTAATATCACACATTCGAATTCTGTTTATTGCAAGACACCTGTTAAAGAAACTCTGTCATCTATGGTCAGTTCATTGCATCATTAGACAACATCTGAAAGAACTTATAACTTTTGTCATTTGGATAATGCTTTAATCAACTCGAAACTTATGTGAGCTTTTGTTGAACTGGTTCTCCATCAGGGATGAAATTGTTATCTGGACACAGAAAAAAACTGGTGTACCTGTTAAAATAATCTCAAAACCTGAAGCAGAAGACTTTCTGAAGAATCACCAGACTTTTGTTGTTGGTCGTTTTGAGAAATTTGAGGTATGTGTGTTGGCACTTTGTAGATCTACTTAGACCTTTTAGGTGATTAGGTTAGCATAAAGTAATATAGAGTCCAAATATTAGAATGGTTGTCATGTTTTTTTCAGTCCCGCACTTCTCCATTGTATGCTTCCTTTAGGCAACAAGTGATAGTGTAGGCTAGAGGATGTCTTGTTGACATAGTTGGAATTGTAATTTTTAGTTAGATAAATTGCAATACAAGTTATCAACATTTATAATAAATTCATTTAAGGTATCAACATTTTAAGTGATTAAAAAGAGGAATCAATGTTTTGTATAATAAACCAAATAGATATTAGTGTTTCACAAAGTTCATTTAATGTATTAATGTTTGGATAGTTTTTTATTAATTTTTCTCAATGAATATCTCATTCAGTTCACTTTGTGAGACATTGATTTCTTTTTTTAACAACTCGAAACATTGATATTTTAAATGAACTTTTTCAGTTTAGAAATTTAGTAGGAAGATGTTGGTTGTTGCTGTTAAATAAATTTACTGAGGTGGACGAAAACTTTCCAGGGATCTGAACATGAAGAGTTTGTTGACGCAGCAATTGCTGATAATGAAATGCAATTTGTGGAAGTGAGGGACATTGATTCAGCCAGAATCCTCTACCCAGAAGTTGAACCTACTGGTGTTTTCCTCGGAATTGTCAAAAGCGAGCCAGAAAAGTATACTCGATATGGTATGTAAGAAATGACTTTTGTGGGTCTTGTCTGTTTAGAGGGCCTCCTAGTAAAGTTTTTTTCTTTTTTTTTTTTCTTCATTTTGATTATTCCTTTCTTTAAGCATTTTCATGAGAAATCACTTTTTAGAGGGTAATATCTCTTGGTATTGCTTGGATCCTTCCTTATATTATTTGCACCATCATTTGCTGAAGAAACGCGTTATTTATTGCTGGCTGTGCAGAAGGGATCTTGGAAAAGGAAAAGATATTGCAATTCTTGGATCACAACAAGTTTCCGTTGGTAACTAAATTGACTGAGACCAATCAAGTCAGAGTCTACTCCAGTTCTGTAAAATTACAGGTCATTGTTTACATTAGCCTTTGATTTTAAACATTACATGCACTGACATTGCAATTATATTTTGTAGTTCCAAAATTTATATATTGCTTCTAGTTTCTTTGAATATCCCTGCAGGCAGTACTTAAAGATAGAATTGCACACGTGTACACAAATACACACACATAAGAGTCTAAATAATCTGTCTTTACCAAGCAAGCATGGACAATAATATGAGGGACTGAAAATTGCAAGAAAGTTAATTTAACATCTACAGATTCTTTGTTACAAATGACATATGGTGACCATATTCACTTCAGTGCACAGACAAGGTACTACTAAGGAAAATGATGTTTCATTGTTCTACTTTCTAAGCTCAGGAAAATTGCAAAGTCTAACAAGTTTCCACGGGATTATTAGTAGTAAAAATTTTCAGAATCCTACATGCCTTCTAGCTACATGGCATAATTATTCATGACACCATTGCTGTATCCATCCTACATTCTTATTTGGAGGCCTGGTGCTTGGTTTTGAAGGATACGACAGTTTTTGACCATTTCGCTAGTTTGAATTCTTTGGCTTATTCAGCAATATTCAAAGGGAGGAAAGAAAGTGGGATCAATGAAATTGGGAGGGAAAGGAACAGAATATCAAGTAATTCGTAGATGCAGATTTATTTTTAAGATATAGCTTTATAGGGCTTCTGTCGACAGGTGCCCCCTCGGGCATTACTCAAAAGAGTTTGGAAGAGAGACTTTTCACCTTTCCAAGATTGATTTCATATTTAACAGAAATAAAAAAACAAAAAAGTACATAGGAGTGAAAAAATTTCTTCTTTTGGCCCTTAACAAAGCGCCTGAAGGGCAGACCTCTTGTACGAAATGAGCTGCAGAATCAAATTGGTATATTGGCATTCAAGACTAGTTGATAGGAGTCATTGTGTGAGGTCTCTTGACCACCTTTACTTTAGGATGGTCTCAATGACCACCATATCGGCCAAAAAAAATGACCACCATAGAGTAGTCAGACAGACTTGCTGCCACCGTTAATTGTATTCACATTTCTCCTACCCAGTGAAACTCATGGGGCAATTCTGTCAAAATTCAAGCATGCAACCACTGCTATGAAGCAGAATGTCCATTGAGAATCTTCTTAATGGCTTTTCTTGATATTATTGCAGGTTATGGTCTTTGCAGAGACTGATGATTTTGAGAAAATGCTTGAGCCTCTTCAAAATGTTGCAAGAAAGTTCAAGTCCAAGGTATATCGTTAAACTTTAGATAGTATAATTCCTTGGGAGTTCCTCTTCATGGTCCATTAACTTCATTTTTGGGCTAAATTCACTAACAACTTCAGTTTTGTATGTAGGTTATGTTTCTTTATGTTGATATTGAGGATGAAAATCTTGCTAAGCCATTCTTAACTTTATATGGCCTTGAAGATACCAAGGACATTGTGGTCAGTTCCATGACCTTTTCCTAATCGTATCTTAATCTTGGTCTATCCTCTTCCATGGTTCTCTCTGTAAATGCGGTTTTCTTCTTACCTGAATAGGTTGCTGCTTTCGATAGCAAAATCAGTGCAAAATACTTGTTGGAGGCAGATCCAACACCAGCCAATATAGAAGTAATGCCTTTGGCTTATTCGACTTTACCTAACAAAAAGCGTTTTACCTCTCACATCAGCTAAAAAGAGTGTTATTGTTTTACCTTTTTCAGGATTTCTCCTCAAAATTTCTGCATGGATCGCTGCTTCCTTATTACAAGTCACAGCCAATACCAGATAACGTGAGTTTCTCCTTCATCTGTTTTTGTAATATACTAGTTTTCCATATTACTAATTTGCAACACTATTTCATGTTTATGGTTGTGATTGCAGAAGGATGCTAATGTCACAGTTGTTGTGGGAAAGACATTTGATGAAGTTGTTTTAAACAGTCCAAAAAATGTTCTTCTAGAGGTTTGGACCCTTCACTCTTTCTTTCTAACCTGGCCCAATTTTTAAGGAAATTTTCTCTTGGTAAATTTTATCCGGCTGCTCATAAGCAGGTTCACACACCCTGGTGCTTGAATTGCGAGACTATAAGCAAGCAAGTGGAAAAGTTAGCCAAGCACTTCAAAGATTTGGATAACTTCGTCATTGCCAGGATAGATGCTTCTGTTAACGAACATCCAAAGCTACAGGTAAGTGTCATTTTTCTGTCAATTCTCATTCTTTCAAACTTATTCTATATCCATCTGGATGGGTTGGCGGGATGAAGCGTATTGCTATCCGTGGTGAAATGTACTTCGACCTCTTAATGCCATCTTCTCACTTAAGATTCTCCTAGAAATCGAGGTGGAAATGAAGCAAGATCTAATGCACATTTGTACTTTAAAAAAATATGAAAAGAAAAATTGTTATTTGACATCGTGCAGCAATCATAATATTAACCTAATTCTGCGATTGTAGGTGACTGATTATCCAGCACTTCTATTTTACCCTGCTAGTGATAAATCAAAACCGGTAAGTTTCCCATGCATATTTTATCTTGCGTGTTCTATAATTATTATTTCACCAATCTTCTCATGGAATTGCATGCATTTTTTCCCTCCAGATAAAAGTTTCTACAAAACTCAGCTTGAAAGACATGGCAAAATTCGTCAGTAAGCGTTTGAAATCCAAAGAGTATGATCCAAAAGATGAATTATAGTAGATTGATATATAGAAATATAGTGATGAGACATAAATTGTATGCTTGTTTCATGAAGAGAGAAAAGGAAGAAACCATTTATTTGTAACCATGGTTGAATTCCTATTAGAAATTTCTATAGAGGTTTTATTCTTTGTAATTTACTTTGACCAATGGAATTTTGAGTCTTTGATATATATATACATCAAAATAGTTGCACTAATCTCAAATATATTCTCATTGTGTTGGTTTGGTTCCCAAACATGTATTCTGAAACCTATCAGATTATTATAGTATGTTAATATTGAGATTTTGGTTTCAAAATTGTATAACATGTGCTGCTAAGGTGTAGCACAAGTTATAACTTACCTATATTATAACTACTTTGAATCATCCCTTGTATATATTTCTTTTAAATTAATGTGAAATGGGTAGGGAGCTACATAAGTAGTTCCAAAGTTAAGGGAGTAAATTGCACATTAGATAAACTTTGGTGTGAGTGAAATTTATCCCAATCCTAAGATGAGGGGAATCTTTACCATAAGGCAATATCTTGAGGGTATGAACCTAACAATTGGGAAAAAAAAAGGACCATGCTATTGAAGAAGCCGGTTTTGGTATCATTGATTCAGGATTTACAAACCGATTGCCATGGTTGTAAGTTGTTTTCCAGCTCCAGTTTTGGACCGGTTTTGACCGATTTACCTCTTGATGTATTTTTGAATGATGTTAAAATTGGTCTTAATTCGATTATAAGATGGGTTGGAACCGACCTCTGGTTTGGTCTACTACATATTCAACCAACCAACCAACCAAAATCAGTGAGTTAGCTTTTGGCCTTTTTGACTCAATTATTGGAATGAGAACATACGGGAGAGAAGAAATCGACATTAATAGTGCAGTCCTTATTGGATGTGACTGCTATCAAAATCAGCTACATCCTAGTGTCCATATTCAAACGGCTCATCCAGACATTCACAAAATTGACTGTAGACAGACGTTTGTCTCCTCAGATTATTCCACATTGTTTCCTATTGAGTTTTGCCGTAGTCTTATTTATTCTAGTATAAATATGTATATTTTGTCGGTTGGGTAGTCAAATGCCCTTTCCGTGCGTATATAGAAGATATTCATAACCAGCTCCCTATAAAAAAATTATTAAAAAAAAGATCTTAAAATATTAGATCCATGCAATAAAATCTTGTTTAACTGCCCCAAGAAATTATTTTGACAATTAAGGATCTATTTGTTTTATTATCTTTATATCAATTTGTTTTCAAATAGATTGTTTGTCAAAAAATAGATGCCGATAAAAAATAAACATTTTCATTTATAAACCAATCAAACGATCAGATACTGATATAAAATATATATAATATAGATATGATATTGATACTGATAAGAAACAGAACATCCAAACAAACCTTAAAATTCTAGAGTACATTTTTAGATTTAGAAGAGGTGACATCATTTTATGGTGTTTGTGGGATACCCACATAACCAAGGGTTTACAGGGCAATTAGCCGTTTGACTTTTGCAAATTTTGAAATAAATAAATGTGTGCAATGATCTTGTATAAATTTTAGAATTTCTTGTATAATTTGAGCTATAATAAAAATTATATAAATTCATTTACCATACGAAAATGGAAGAAAGACGGTAAGAAATCCCAGTAGTCAAAATGAGTTCTAGAGATTACCAGGATAGGCTATTTATTTTAGTTTTTTCTCTTCACTATAATTCTTGTAATGAGTTCATTGGAAAAGCTGCTATCCAACACGGTTCATTTGAAATTCTAAAGTGTAAGAAAGAATGCTACCCTTGAAGCTTGAAACTTGAACAATGGCGGAATAATTTTTCCCAGATTCAAGAATGAGAAAGATAACCAAGATAAACAGAAACAGGACTTGAGAGAAATTTTCTCAATAGAGATGAATCTTCTCATCTTTCATAAAATGTTTATATATTTTGGTACTTGGTACATTTACTCTAACTTTGTTGTCAGTCGTGTACCTGTCACGCAATCCAACTTCCTAACTACCTTAACATAACGGTTATAACCACCTGCTATATTTGTCTACCTATACGCGAATAACAATAAGTACTGCAACATGAACATTAAAACTAACTGATTAGCAGGCCATGATTCTGCAATATGCAGCATTAACGTTGCACAGGATCTGTTAGCCAAACTTGGAAGAATGACACTGTTTCGAAAGAGGATATCGAGCGGTAGGCTGGAAGAACAGCAGAACTGGCATTCCAAGGGCCAAGAACATGTTTAGGAAGGATTATATGTACATAGGCTCTCAAATCCCATGTACTGTTTTTTCTGTATTTTCTCAACCATCTTCTCTACACCAACTCCTCCTGCAAAAACAGAAACATCAACCAATGGAAAATATTGGTACTTATTGTTGATCCATCATTTGTCTAGAGATACATACCTAAAGATATTGCACTGACAAAAATTGTGAATGCCAAGATGAAAATGATCAACGATGCTCTTCCTAGTATGTCAATGACCCTTCTAACAACATGCTGGCCTGCGAGAGCAGCAATAGTCGCCACACCAAAAAAGTATAGAGCTGCAAAATTGGTTTGATCTTGCTTTGAGTTCACCAAACAAGTGCATTGTTCCTAGGTTGCCAAGACTAGAGAGAATGTAATGGCATGACTTACCATATGGAACAGGGAAACGTTTGAGCAGGTAGTATTCTACAACAGACATGGATGAGGAAAACATCATTATAAAGGTGGCCGTGGCACTTGATACCTACATGACAGCATTGGTCAATCAATTACAAGTAATATATTTTGAATTCAAGATCTCTTGCTCTGATATCATGATATGTTTGGCTTCACAACTGTCCATCTTAAATTTTAGGCCTATTAGATTGATGTGAGTAAGATTAGCAATTCATCGTCTACCACATTTTAGACTTAACATTCTCAAACAAATAAAGCAACTAACAAGACTAGCACAAATACAATGACGAATCGGAGAAAAGGGATGAGAAATGTTAAGTAACCTGGGGAGGGATTCCCAGCTCCAGAAAAAGTGGACCCAAAATGAATCCTCCACCAAGTCCAAGCAATCCACCAACAATTCCAGCTAATATCCCACAGCAACAATATAGGATCAGTTTGTGTACTTTCCATTCTGTGCCTCGTGCTCCCTTTGATGCAATGACTCTTCTTCCTTTATACAAGCTCACTGCCTCATATGCGGATACTCCAACAGTGACCGGTAACTAAATATCAACAACATGCAATCGTTTCAAAATTGGATAATGATTAACCAAATCAGTCATTTTATACTTGCGATCAGTGTAGAGTGCAGCCATAAGACTGAATTTTCAGATTAAACTGGTGTATTATGTTTTTCACTTATCATAGAATGCTAGAAAGGTACCTGCATTAGATCTAGCACCCAGTATGCTGCGGAACATGTGTTCGTGTAATTCTGCAGGCAGTGCATATACCTTTCATCAGTAAGTAATTATGTGGATGCTTAAAGTATGTAAGAACTCCCGACGAGACTTTGACTAAGGCCTGGATATTAATGAGGTTGCAGTGAATGCTTAGAGATACAAACTTATGACTTCCTACTGTAATAGCATGGTAAGATTAGCACCATAAGTATCAAATCTAAAAACTTAATCTTATAAATATGATGTGAATTATTCTATTTATTTCGTAACAACTTTTAACACTACTAACCAACTATTGCCTTTGCCATGTAACATCATTTATCAATAAAAATCAATAGTATGTCTGACCTTTTGATGCGATAATATTTAATAACTGCAAGGTTTATGCTATTACAAAAGCCAGGAGTAAAGCCACAAGTGAAACGAGCACACTAAAGTACCTTTCCAATTTGTAATCCCAGTACAAGGACCCAAACAGCACATAGAAGCCCAAAGTCTTTCCAGTGCACATTCTCCAGTATTGAGACCTGAAACGAAATGGCATTTAGCTTTCAAGCCAATCTAGTAATTTTTACATTACTTGCACAGTATATTCCATTTACCTCTTCTCTTTTAGGCTCTTTAGCTTCTCCTCCATTGCCATTACTCGTTTCTTCTGTTCCAGTCTTATATTCTACTTCTGGCACGCCATTACCTGTAAAAAACAATAAATATATAAATGAATTGCTTAAGCACATTAACAGGATCAAAGCACGACGGCATGTGATTGGCATAGTTAAGGATGGGGACATAGAACGGGAAGGCATATTTAACAATAAAAATACACTACAGCTATCACTACCGTGAACTTTAGAAATTATGAGTACCCTGACTTTTTTATTGTATCCTTATCTCTTTGTTCAATGATATGTGCCTTGAAAGTTTTTATTCTACTAGTTTGATGTGCAATCTACTACATAGAATGCCAAAATAGTATAGCTAACTGTCGCAAAAATCGTGAAACACGATCCTGTAACAGAAGAGATAAGTGTAGAATAAAAAAGTCAGTGTTCATATAATTTCAAAAGGTAAAATTGACAGGCCGACATGATTTACCTTTTACTTTATTCTAGTTAAAGTTCCTTTATTCTATTATGTGCCTTTATCACACTGTAGCAAGCCATTGGCAGGACGCAGAACGGGCATGGAAAATTTGTAGTTTCATGATGAACAGGGAGTTTTGACAAAAAGCATACAAAGCAAAGTTGAAAAGGACCCCTCACCATTTGATTCCATACGCCTGGCAGCTTCCTGGAAATTAAGGGAAAAGAAAAAATAGTAGGAGTTTTCAAAAGGGGCATGGATAGAATTTTACTGAAGTATGATGAACAGATTAACTACAAGGAATAAAAGAAAAAAACCTTCATTTTTATGGTTTCCTTCTTCCAAGTTTCAACACCTTTGAAGAATGCCTTTGTTGACATAACTGTAAGTTTAGGAAAAACAGAATAAGATGCAGGATCCGGGTTATGATTAATAAGGTGAGAGTACTAAATAATGTAATCCAACTGCCATTACATATGAAGAGTATAATCAGTAAAATTGTGATCATCCAGTAGGCAAATATGACGTTTAGCGTTACGCCAATGCCAATTCCTAGGACCAACATTGGTTGGAAAAGAAGTGCTAGATCATAGTCAATAATGGGCATGTCAAGTGTAGGATGCCTCAGCCTGAGGTTGTAATACACGGTTGCTCCAGCTCCACCCACGATCATACCTAAAAGAAACAATGAAATCACTGGTGATAAATATGAAGACCACACCGAATCTATAAGATTAAAACTTTTAAATAAATTGTTGCTGTGCTCACCTTAATAGCAATCAAACAAAAGGAAAAAATTAAGAGGGACAGCAGAAATGGCTTAGGAATATCAATATCTGTGCGTCATGTCTTTAAAATGTTTGGTTTGTCATGTTGGACCGCTTGGTATTGAAATATTTTTTGGAAACTATATTTCCAAATGCACAGTTAGGGGTAGTGTTTATCTTTTTCTTCACAAAGGGCAATAAATACACATAAGATAAAAATAAGAATAAGACGTTCCAAACAGAAACTGAATCAGTGTCATACATTTAGATATAGCTGTTGAGGACTTGGCATCGAAGCCGATGATCAAAGTAAGCATGGGAACAAAAATGCCACCACCACCAACTCCGCCAACACTACCAAATGCTGCTCCTAAAAATCCAATAATTGAACCAACAACAATTTTCCATCCGAATTCCATTTTCTGAAAATTTAGTAACAAAGAACAAAAGGCATGTAATTTGTTAATACTTTGCATATCTTGACCCCAATAATGAACAGAATCAACACAACTACAAATGTATAAGTGAAAAAAATCAGATAAAAGGTCCCAGAAAGATATCAACAGCAGTTCAAGATTGAATGAATATCACTGCTACAAATTAAGGATAAAAGAAGAAAAGAACTCCAATAAACTTTCACAGAAGCAATGAATACCAATCAATAACACTCTTCATGATTGTCCATCACTACCACTGATGATCAGTTAAGCCACTAATATTTGCAACCTTTGGAGATTAATACCATAATATGTGACCACATCAAAGTTCTGATCACAACAAATTTTGAAAAGAACTATTAAACATAATGCAAAGCAAACACACCCTCAATAGTTTTGGTCCAAGTACATCAGACATAGCTCCTTACTCATTTTCCCCTCCTAATTTAACCCAACAAAACAAATTCCATAAAGCAAAATCCATATTTAGCTAAAGGCGTGCCATCAAAGAACAACTCGAAAATCGGCTTACCGGCCAAACTCTAGTTTGAGTATAACCCAATTGTCCCTTTTGGTACAAGAAGTTGAGTAGATTCCCAGAATTGTAGCTTTTTGGAGCTGGAGCTGCTTCTTTCCTACTAATGGAAACTTCCCTTTTCTCTCCATTTTCAGTAGAAACAAACGAAGAAGCCATGACCAAAATACTAAAAACAACCACCACAACACACCCTGCCACCGTCTGCCAACACCACTCATGACTTCTCTTATGCTTTCACCAAATCAACAATCCCTTTGAGTACTAAAAACTAAAATTTCAGCCAAACCCCACAAAAATTATTGGATAGCTTTTGGTTGTTCTGTGACAGGTTCAAACTATAGTTCACACTCACTGGTGCATCAAACTGCGAGACCACAATAAAGACAGTGAAAAGGTAGCATAACATCAGCCCATTCCAAGCTACAGGCAGTTAGCCGTACTTTATATGCTACTGCTAGTGTCTTTTTCTATATTGAGTATTTAACCAATAAATATAAAATCACACCAAAGAAAATATATTTAATAAGTGAGGACACGGATGGAAAGAGGAAAACTTTAACCGCGCGGTTACCAGTTAGGAACCACACGTTAGATGGGCGAATCAATGAATGACATGCATGCAAAATGGACCCAAAGTGAACCGGTTTCCACGAAGGGAGGGAAGTACGCGGCACATGCAAGTTTTCCACGTTGTTTTGTGGTTTGATAGGGATAAAACAGTGTAGCTATGGACAATAACGTACGAGCTGTATTATTATAGGGTAACGAATGCATTAACGAAAAAAGACAAGATAGTGTAAAGGAAAGACAAATATTCGCCGATGGGAATGGAACGTTTCATGGGCATCTATTCGATAGGTATTATACGCACGCGTGTTCTACCCGTGTTCTGTATACTACGACACGTGATATATAGATACTAATAAAATTTTGATACATATAGGATGTTCAAGTTAGAGATGATGGACGCCCACTTCCTTATATACTACGTAAATCTTTTTTCATGTTTTAGTGGATTTAATTACCTCGCCTTGGGTCAGAAGTTGTTGTGTTGAATGATTGGAACATTTTTTATCTGACCAGTAATATGACGTATTTGGTTAGTGTTGCCTTTTTGAGATTAGGGTTTTAATATTTGACTATTGTTGAGCTTTTGCTCTTCTTTTGGAGTAATATACTTTGTTTGTCGAACTCTTTATTACAATCCTCCAAAGCAAATAATTTGCCGTAACCAAATACATTGATAAATAAACTAAGACGTGTAAGTACATATCTATGTTCAACTTGTCTTTATGTTTGATTGAGATTGCTAAAGATGATGCCACCAAAACAGCAATTTGCCACAGCAAATACTCTTACAGATGTTCAATATATAAATATAAGATTATCGAAATACCTCACATTTATTATATGTAATATATTACTTTTAATATACATCGCTTGTAATAAACGTGATAGTCATGAACTTATGACTATTGTATTTAACACAAGTGACACATTGAAAACTACAATATTATATGTGTACTTTTTTTTGTCTAATTAAAATTTATATAATTTTTTTCCTAACGAACCACTAAATGAGAAATTATCACACACACACAATATATATATAAAAGAAAAAAAAAAATCATCGCCATGTCACTCTAATATTGATGACAATTAGATTCTTCAATGTCCTCCGATCAAGAAATTTGCTATAAGCACTACAAGACCAGATTATCTATCCTAAGTTTTGTGATAATATCTATTAAGTATTATATATCTCATATATATGGGCTCATGGTATTGGTGCTATCATTCATATTTTATAAATGTCAAAAATATATTTTGTTAGTGTTTATCGACTGCTTATACATCACTTAGAATAATACCTATTAAGTCCTTTTTTTTTATATTTTTTTATAAATCTTACAGTATATCCATGGGTTCGTCTTCTAAAGACTAATCCATGGGCATAGCTCATCCTTCATATGACCACTTTGTTCCATAGAAGCCCGGTAATATGCGGACAGGACATATCTGTGAATCAACATATAATATATAAGCGAAGGGGCATGCAACTAGACGATCCAAACATGGCCGCTTTGCCCGATAGATTATTATAATTTATAACAGGGAACCTACATAAAATAAGCGGAGGGGCATGCAACATAGACGATCCAAACATGGCTGGTTCGACCGATAGATTATCATATCTTATAACAGTTCACATGCATTATCCGAAATATCTATTTCAATCACCTAATCAGCTAAATTTATTTCGCCATCTTCAAATTTGCTAAATCAAATCCTAAATTAATTTATCTATTTCTTAAGCTCATTTAACCTCCAATTATATTTTAAGACCTTAACCAAATTACTAACTCAACCCATGAACCATCCTAACTTTAAACCCTTCTAAAAATCTTCTAAAACCCAATATATCATTATTTTTTATTCATTTAATTTTTCAACAGAATTTTTCATTGTATTTATTCAATTTAACCTCCGAAAATGCTTTAAAATGTTCGCTAAATGAGCCATCTTTTGTATTACCTGCTACCCCCCCTTTTTTTTTTAACAAAAACCTAGAAAGAAACCTTAATTTGACACCCACATAGCTTCCACTTTTAGTAGAAATTTTTTCACTTGAGATTTTCCTTTTGCCAACCTATAAGCTCAAGAACATTCTTTATATTGCCAACTAATGCCCTTATTTTTATCTTATTCTCTTTTTACAGAATGAAACCCTAATGCACCCTAAAGTAGCCACTACTTTACATCCCTTTTGCAAAAAAAAAAAAAAAAAAAAAAAAAAAATTATTCTTCTCTCAAAATAAACTCTAAAATACTATACTCATTTTTCTTATTAAAGCACCTAATAGGTACTAAATCTTCTATATTTATATCTTCTTTAAGCCATTTAAAACTCCTATTAATCTCTATTTTTCATT
The DNA here is from genome assembly GCA_024138025.1 of Combretum micranthum. Classification (NCBI taxonomy): domain Eukaryota; kingdom Viridiplantae; phylum Streptophyta; class Magnoliopsida; order Myrtales; family Combretaceae; genus Combretum; species Combretum micranthum. The sequence continues at coordinate 932,836 of JAMXBD010000130.1, forward strand.
TTGAAATTAGGTGTTATCAAAAGGGATTTTGGTTTAGAGGTAAAAGGAGCTTCATCAAATTCCTAAGCGTAGGGTAATGATGGTTTAAGCTTTGTTATGCTACCTCAAGTAAGTGTTTTAGTTACTTTGTACAGTTAGTGAAATATGTTAGTAAATAATAGGTTATGTTACTAAACATATTGAATGTAAAATATATGATATGGGTGAAATATCATGTGTTAATTAGTTTAATGAAAATATCTTAATATTGACACTGTTTATGTGTGATTTAATGGATTTGTGAGATAAATATGATTAAAATGGGTTATCATTACATCTATTCTATTTTGATGTGTTTAGATCATTTTTCTAATGATTTTTCATGATGAAACTAATTAAATAGGATATTATATTGCTAGACAGAAATTAATCACCTAAGAGCACAGGTTTTACGATATTAGTTGATGTACTAAACAAATTTATTTTCGAGTGAAATTTGGGAAAGATATTTTATTATTTTGGTATGTAAACTGGAAAGTTTGACAAATTTTCAACTTGGTTTACTATTTTTAAAGGCCTAATAGATGTGATAAATAAGAAAAATAAATTAAATACCAAATGAACTTATTTTTGCACAAAATTTTTGTGAATGATAGATTAATATGTTTAGTGGTAACCTATAATTTTCGTGATTTTTCAAATTTCATTAAATATTTTTTAAATTTTTATTTATTTTTCGCATGATAGTTTGTAGTAATTTAAGTTTTGATTCGTAAATGAAATATCAAATAAATTTATTTTTTTTATAAAAATTTATAGGAATGATATTTTCTTGTATCTATATTCAAAATTGAAATTTTCGTATTTTTTGAAAGTTATTTACTATTTTTTAAAATTATTTCTATTTCAGCTATTAATATATAGTGACATGAGTTGTTAAATTCAAATAAAATATCAAATTAACTTATTTCTGAATGAAACTTTGAAAAATGATTTTTTAATATGTCTAAATTCAAAATTAAATTTTTTTACTAATAATTTAAATTCATTTGACAATATTTGTATCCTATTTTATAATGAAAAATTGCATGTTTCAGCTTAAATAATTGATTTAATGGTTAAACAAGCTTGATTAATGTATAATTTTTACTTAGATATTTTCTAAATTATTAAGACTTTTTCCAAATTAAAATTGATAAAAATAAGTTTGTGGGTCATATATGATATATAGATATAATAGAACTTTTACCTATAAAATTAAATAAGTAGACATAGCACATGCTTAAATAAAATAAAATGAATTCTTGTGAGCCTTAACACGATAAATGGACTTAGTTAACAATCTATCACTCGATTAAATTAAATAAACTCTAGCCATATAAATGATTTTAAATTGGATATTTAGTAAATAGATGAGCTTTTATAAACTTAGGGCTTAAAAAGATTATAAAATGGAATTGGTGATTATTTTATATTTAAATAGGTTAAAATAATTCAAATGTTCATCATTAGTAGAAATATGACTAATTTGACATAAATGATCTAAAATATGGAAAGATAGTAAGAATATCTCCAACTTTACCTAAATTACCTAAAATAGATTTAGAAATTAATTCAGGTCCCATTTGGCTAATATTAATAATTTTGGGTTTTAATAATTGGTTATGAGCCTAAATACTAAAATAGAATCTAATTTGACTAAATAATTACAAATAGGTTTAATTAAATAAAATTAGTCTAAAAACACAACCCTAGGCCCAATAACGTAATCTAGCCAATTAAGCCTATTTACCCCAAATAGACCCAAACTAAATTCTAACAAGTCTTCCTTGGCCATTTAGGGCCTAAACTTTCATAATATAGACGATATCTAATTTTATGCTTTCTAGGCTTAAATTCCACAATATGGGCCAAATATGCTTATATATCCCAATTAAGTCTATTCCCAAAATATTTAAGTTCATTATCGATTCCAAGTATTGAAATACCTATTTGGATTCAAATTCTTTCTATAGCCTCAAAAACCCTATAATATCCTTAGTGGGCCTATATAGGATATTAGAAAGTTTAATAGTTTAATTAAGGTCTAAATTAAATTCCAATTGGGCTTGAATATAATTCTTAGGTCCAATATCTAATATTATTCTAATTAGACTTAAATTCAAAATAAAGCCAAATTTCATCTAATTTAACATTTATATCCCATACTGGGTTCAATTCCTAAATCGTAAAGCCCATTACCTTAAAAAGTTAAACACTTAGAGAATTTCTTATTAGGCCTAACCTAGGATCCTTAAAGGCTCAACACGCCAAAATAATAAATTCAATGGGCTTAGTCCAAATCACTTAAGCTTATTACCCTAAATGGATCCAAATCACTTATAACCCAAAGGCCTTATATTACATAAGACCTTATGTTGATTGATTAATTAATATGATATGAATCATTGATTTGTATACTTAGTTCTCATACAAATTAATCTTCCTTGAACAGATATATCATTGACCTATTATCTTTCATGTGATCCATTATCATCTACTAATTCATTATTAGATACGCAGTGACTTATGTGTTGCTTGCTTGGGTAGACATCCTAAAAGGAAGTAACATTTAAAGATGTCCTAATTAATTATTTAAGCATGCTTCCATCGTTTAATCTAATTCGAGGAGTAGCAACTTTGCTAGGTGTGCTAGCATGGTAGTTAGGTGCTTGGGCCATCGTTGATGGTTCCAAAACGTTATATTGACTTTGATGCTTATGCACGTCTTGGGTATGGGATGAATCAGTACAAGCTTATTGATAAGTGGAGTGGCTAGCAACATGAGATTATGTGTTCTTTTTAAATAAAAGTTATAATTATCTTTTTAAACGTGTATTATCTTTTGAGGGCTTGGTTTATACCCATGCTTATAAAAAACTTTTATCATATACTTTATATTCATTTTTACCTACATTTGATACTTTATTATTTTTCCACTGCTTAATCGAATGTTTTCAAAACCTAATTATACGATTTCAAAATCTAAAATTGGTTAGCGAACGATCACGATAAACAATGGTTTAGGATAATCTTAGCGTATAATATCTAAGTGTTATACGTAGTAGAACTAAATACGCCATGACCTTATTTGGGGCGTGACAATACTAAAGGGTAATTACATTAGAATATATCAATGTTTTGGTAAATTTATTTAAAATATCAAATATTTTGAGTGGTTAAAGAGATAAATCAATGTTTTGTAAAGTGGAAAAAAAATGAGGTATTAGCATTTTGCAAAGTTCATCTAAGATATCAATATGTTTGGATTTTTTTCAATTAAGGGTCTGTTTGTTTAGCTTTTTCGGACAGATACATACATTTTTTTCAAACTTTTTTCTAATAAATTGTTTATCAAAAAATAAGTATAGATTAAAAAAAAGTTGGCAGTTCTTACAAAAAGATCAAATAGATTAAATATAAATAAAATATAGATGTAAATTAGATATATTTATACATATCGTTTTGATACAGATACAGATACCGATGAAAAACAGACCATCTAAACAGACCCTTAAGGTTCCTTAATTTTCATCAATGATTAATTATTAATATTATTTGAATCACTATGCAAAACATTTATTCTTCTTTTTAACTACTTCAAAAGTTAACACTTTAAATGAATTTATTCCAAAACGTTAAGAATCTTTTTTTAACCACTCAAACCATTGCACCTTAAATTCAACTTATCCCCAAATATTAGTATTTTAATATCTTTCAATGTTATTTATTCAAATACAACATAAGTCTTTTCTTTTTTTTTTTTTTTTAATTTTGTATGTTATCCTCTTCTAAACTAATCAATGGGCACTTTGTTCCATAGTGGCCCGATAATATACGGACAGGATATATCTGCGAATCAACATACAATAAGCAAACATGCAACATGGATCCAGATATGACCGGTTCGCCCGATGGATTATTATAACAGTTCGCATTAATGCATCAACCTTGTTATTACAACCAAACACAATTTTGCCGTGCATATATAAAATTATGTCCCAACTTTTGAGACACTAATACTATTTTTGCGGATTCAAATCGTGCCCATATCTCAATTCATAAATCGATTAGGCTAGTGTTATCATTAACTTTACGGGAGGAGCATTAAATAGTTATTTTGTACTTGAGCAAGATATCACAACTCTATAATTTATTCTAAAAATTAATGTGCTATATTATATATACCATACATTATATATGTGTGTGTGATAAATAAATTAAAGGTTTATGCCTCATGGCAATTTTACCATGATCAACATGATGGTATGTATCATCCTTAGGGGCCTATACGTGCTAAGTGATTTTTAATAATAAACCAAATCAAAGCCTTAACAAAGAATTATTAAGCTTTATGAAACCATATATTATTATGATTTAGCTTGTTCAACTCTCTATGGTTAAGAAATTTGGTATAGCCTTAGAAAAATGAATTATTTGTGATATGTTTTGAGACGAGGTTTACTGGGTCCAAACGCTTTGTGTATGTACGAATAATAAATAATTATCGGTTATATATATATATATATATATATAAATTATCAAATAGAGGCAATGTTGTATTTGATATTTGAACATTAGTCGATTATTAGATTAATTGTTGGTATTTGAAACCTATGGTCCAGTGTCTTTTAAGTTAGAGATTTGTTAGTTTCTTTAGATTCTTGCTATTTTTCTTTGTATGTTTGGAAACAAATAGGTATATCGATTGGGTGGCTTCTCATTGCAAAAAGGTTGAAAATGACTTTTAGGCTATCTCTGTCTCATCTCCTTTAAGATCTATGGCTCTTGTTATGCCTTAAAGTTCGATTCCTAACAAAATTTTAAATTCTCTCTCTTTCTGGATACACAAGAAAGCTTATACTAAACTCTAGCATTTGAGGGGTAGCCAAATGACCCCTTGGCCGTCCCTCCTCTCCAATCCTTTATCATTCTTTTACTACTTTAAAACCGCAAATCCATCTTTATTAATTTCAATATTCATGATTTCTATCTTTTGAATAGAACTATTCAATCTGTCTTTTTTTTTTTTCAACAATTTCCACCATCACCGATTCATCATAATCTATCATTATATATCTATTCCAACAGATCTGATGAATATGAAGCGATCTTGAGAATTAGGATTTTGAATTACCAACAACTTTTTGAATAAGCGGCTTAATTATAATTTATATTTTATGTATTTATCATTGTTTCTTTTCTTTTTGTTGTCATCCCCTATGTAGGATTATGTCATCCCTATTATTGGATTTTTTCTACTCAATAGTAGGATGAGTGTCATTCATGTGGGTGTATTATCCCTTAAGTGGACAGATTATCTTTTGAAGGGATGTGTTGGTTTATCTATTAGATTTTGATACCTCCAACCCTTCGTCTATGGATTGTTTTGTATCGATGAATTCGATCATTGTAATATTTTAATATTAAATTATCAATTTAATATCAACTTAGATTTTTCAAAGTCACTTACATAATGGATGTTAGTCCAATTAGATTTTCTATTAAATATTGGATTGCCATGTCTCTCGAAAAATTATACTAATGAAGATAATCCTTTCAGAATATATCCTTTTTTTTTTAACAATTATGACAACCACTTGTGCTAACATTGTCTTGCGATATGTTATTTGCACTACTTATATCCTAGCTTTTAAATAATACATTTATTAAAATAATCATTTAAGATATATAGTAGTCTATAATTAGTGAAAACAAAAGGTAGTGCAGATAGTTTTAGACGAAGCTAACACAAATAGTATCGTTACTTTTGAATAGTTCAATCAAGTACTGAAATTAATAATTTTTCATGGGCAACTATTCGATAGGTATTACATGCCCGTATCCTACCAAGTGTCCTACATATTACGACATATAATATAGATACTAATAAAATTTTGATATATAAAATGTGTTTAAGTTAAAGGTTGGTAGTTGTCCTTTCACTTATGTCATACCAGGTAAATCTTTGTTCCTGTTTTAGTGGATTTAATTACCTTGTGTGGGGTCAGAACTCAGAAGTTGTTGTGTTAAATGATTGGAACATTTTTATCTGACCAATGCATATGACATATCTGGTTAGTGTTGCCTTTTTGAGATTAGAGTTTTAATATTTGACTATTGTTGAGTTTGCTCTTCTTTTGGAGTAATACTTTGTTTGTTGAACTCTTTATTACAATCCTCCAATGCTAATAATTTGCCGTAACCAAATACATTGATAAATAAACTAATATGTAAAAAATACCTATGTTCAACTTGTCTTTATGTTTGATTGAGATTGCTAAAGATAATGCCACCAAATCAGCAATTTGCGACAGCTAATACCCTTAGAATGTTCAATATAGAGCCCCAATATATAAATAATATGTGCGTGTGTAAGATTATCGAAATACCTCACATTTATCACAAAAATGTGAGTATTGAATTTAATACAAGCACCATATTGAAAACTACAATAGCATTTTTGTAATTTTTTGTCTAATTTAAAATTTATATAATTTTTTTTTTCTAAGGCATCACTAAACAAGAAATTTTTACATATATATAAAAAAAATAAAAAAATCGTCGCCATGTATTAGATGATAATTAAATTCTTCAATGTCCTCCAATCAAGAAAGTTGCAATAAGCACTACAAGAACAGATTATCTATAGTAAGTTTTGGAATAAGATTTATTAAGTATTATATATCTCGTATATATTTTATATTTGGGCACGAGGTAATGGTATTGTCGTTCATATTTCATAAATGTCAGAATATATTTTGTTCGTATTTATCGACTGCTTATACATAAACTTAGAAATAATAACAAATATTGAGTCTTTCGTTATTTATATATATATATATATATATAAATTTTACATTATATTCATGGAGTCGTCTTCTAAAAACTAATCCATGGGCATATAGCTCATCCTTCATATGACCACTTTGTCCCATAGTGGCCCGATAATATGCGGACAGGATATATCTGTGAATCAACATATAATATATAAGCGAAGGGGCATGCAACATGGACGATCCAAACATGGCCGGTTCGCCCGATATTATTATAACAGTTCACATGCGATACCCAAAATATTTTGTGATAATGTACCAACCTTGTTATTATAACCAAGCACAATTTTGTCATGCATGCAAATATAAAATCGTAACCCAACTTTTAAGACGCTCGGAGAGACGTTGCATTTGGTTGACGAATTGATTTTTTGTCTTTATTACCATAGAATATATATATATATATATATATGTTTCCTCGATTAATTTGTAAAAAAATTTACTTGCAATGCCTATTTCATATAACATGAAATAGATAAAAAAATCCATATTTCTTACCTTCTTTTTCAAAAATGCTACCAATCATAAAGTAAAGGAATTATTATTTATTTCCAACCTTATTCCATTCCCATGTACAAAACGTAAATTTTTGCAAATTCATATCATGCCGTTCTTAATTAATGAATCAATTAGGTTTGTGTTACTATTAACTCTATATGAGGAGAATTAAATAGTTGTTTTGTACTTAATTAAGGCACCACAACTCTATACTTTGTTCAAAATTTAATATACAGTATTATATATAACTTACATTATATGTGTGTAAGATATATAAAAAAAAAAAAAAATTAAAGGTTTACACTTTTGATGGCAATTTCACAATGATTAGCATGTAGGTATGGCCACTAGAGGCCTATTGTGGTCAGTGATTGGGTTGTGTTTTGCCTTAGTATCAAAGAAGTATTAGGCTTTATAAAACCCAAATATTTATGATTTAGCTTGTTTGACTTCTTATGACCAAGAAATTTGCTACTCCCCACAAAAACAAGCTATTTGTGATAGGTTTCAAGAAAAGATTTATTAGGTTTACACCCCTACTGTATGTATGAATGATAAGTAGTGTAAGTTATATCTAGATATATAGAAGTAGTAAGCATATATCGCAATAGAGGTAATGTTGCATTTATTATTTGAACCTTAGCTGAGTATATAATTAACACCTCTACTTACAAATTGTCAATTTCATACCAAATTAGGCTTGTTTGAAGTCATTTTCACCATGCAAGTTAACTCCATAATAAGTTGTCAATCCAGTTGGATTTTTTAACAATGTATGGATAGTTTATATCTCAAACAATTATTTTGATAAAAATATTCAACTTTAAATATATCCTTTTTTTTAATAATTATATGATGCTACTTGTGTTAACTTTGTCTTACGAGATGTCATTTCTACTGCTTTTATGTATATTCTAACTCTTAAGTAAAATATATCTGTAAAGTAATCATTTATGACACATAGTAATAAAAAATTAGTCAAAAAAAGTTGACTGTATAGATAGTTTTAGATGGAATTAACAAAAGTAATATCACTAATCTTGAATAGTTCAATGACAAATTGAAATCAACAATTTCTAAGTTCAATTAGATAATTAAATAAATAATCCAAGATTCAAGTACCAAATACCACATTATCCCAATAAAAATTTTATTACTATTTATTAACTACTACTTGTATTATGTAAATACTAAAAGGTAATCACATTAGAATGTATCAATAATTGGGATAAATTTATTTAAAGTGTAAAACATTTTGAGTGGTTAAAAAGAATAAATGAACGTTTTGCAATGTGAAAAAAAAAAAAAAGAGGTATTAGCATTTTACAAAGTTCATTTAAGGTATCAATGTTTGAATTTTTGTCAATTAAAGTTCTTTAATTTTCATCAATGATCAATTATTAATACTTATTTGACTTTGCAAAATATTTATTCCTCCTTTTAACCACTTAAAAGTTAATATATTAAATAAATTTATTCCAAAACGTTAAAAACCTTTTTTTAAACCACTCAAACCACAGACACCTTAAATCAACTTATCCACAAATGTTAATACTACTCAAATCATTGACACCTTAAATCAACTTATCAACAAACGTCATGCGTTTTAATGTAATTTACCCAAATACTAAATAAGACTTTTTCTTAATTTTGTATGTTAACCTCTTCTAAACTAATCCATGACCATAGCTTAGCCTTCATATGACCACTTAGTTCCATACTAGCCCGATAATATGCGGACAGTATATATCTGCGAATCAACATGTATATAATAAGCAAACATGCAACCTGGATCCAGATATGACCGGTTCGCCCGATGGATTATTATAATAATATACCAACTTTTAAGATAGTGTCCCAACTTTTAAGACACTCTTGAGACATTAATACTACTTTTGCGGATGACCATATCTTAATTCATAAATCGATTAGGCTAGTGTTATTATTAACTTTACGGGAAGAGGATTAAATAGCTACTTTGTACTTGATCAAGATATCACAACTCTATGATTTATTTTTAAAAAATAATAGTGTACTCTATTATATATATCATATATTATATATGCGGGTGAGATAGATAAATTAAAGGTTTACACCTTTCATGGCAATTTTACCATGATTAACATGATCGTATCATTTTTAGAGGCCTATACATGCCAAGTGATTTGTAATAATAAACCAAATCAAAGCCTTAACAAAAAAAGCATTAAGCTTCGCGAAACCCAAATGTTATTATGATTTAGCTTGTTCAACTTCCCACGATTAAGAAATTTGCTATAGCCTTACAAAAATGAATTATTTGTGATATGTTTTGAGACAAGATTTATTGGATCCAAATGTCTCGTGTATATACGAATAATAAGTAATTATCGGTTATATTTAGATGTATAGTAAATGTAACCATATATCAAAAAGAGGTAATTTTGTATTTGATATTTGAACATTAGTCAATTATTTAATTAAATGTTGGTACTTGAAAAATATGGTCCGATGTCTTTCAAGCTAGAGATTTATTAGTTTCTTTTGATTCTTGGTATTTTTCTTTTGTATGTTTGGAAACAAATGGGTATATCTATTGGGTGGCTTCTCACAACAAAAAAGGGATGAGCATAACTTTTAGGTTATCCCCACCCCATCTCCTTTAAGATCTATGACTATAGTTGTGCCTTAAAGTTTGGGTTCCTAACAAAAGTTTTAAGCTCTCTCTCTCTCTCTCTGGATACACAAAAAATGTCTCACTAAACCCTAGAATTTGAGTGGCGGCCACATGACCGCCTTAGCTATCCTTTTTCTTTAATTCTTTATCCTTTTTTTACCATCTTAAAACCACAAATCCATCTTTATTGATTCCAATATCCATGAATTTCTATCTTTTGAATAGAACTTTTCATATATGTTTTTTTCTGCCATTTCCACCATTACTGATTCATTATAATCCATCATCATATGTCTACTTCAATAGATCTGGTGAATATGAAGAGATCCTGATAATTACGATTTTGGATTATCAATAGCTTCTTGAATAAACGATTTAATTATAATTTTTATTTTTATGTATTTATCATTTTGACATCCCTTGAGTGAAATTATGCCATTCCTATTATAGGATTTTTTTCTACTCGCCTGTGGAGTGGGTGTTGTTCATGTAGGTGTATTATCCCATAGGTGAGACAGATTATCTTTTGAAAGCATGTATCGGTTCATCCGATTGGGTTTTGATACCCTCAACCCTTCATATGGGTCTTTTATCTATGGATCTCTTTGTAACGATGAATGCAAATGATATAATATTTTGATGTTGAATGAAATTCTGCCCAAAAAAAAAAAAAAAAAGATTCATGCCTCTAGTTGATATAGAGCCTCTTTCTTCCATTTGAATTTATGTTTATTGAGATAGAAATAAAACCATATTTCTCTTTGTCCAAAAAAAAAAATCTTTCAATTTAATATCGACTTAGAGTTTTCAAAGTCATTTACACAATGGATATTAGTCCAATTAGATTTTCTAATAAATTTTGGATAGCCATGTCTTTGGAAAAATTATATTAATGAAGATATTCCTCTTATAATATATCTCTTTTTTTTCTTACAATTATGACAACCACTTATGCTAACGTCGTCTTGCCATATGTTATTTGCATACTTACATCCTAACTTTTAAATAAAATAAATTTATTAAAATAATCATTTAAGATATACCGTACTCTATAGTTAGTAAAAACAAAATGATAATGCAAATAATTTTAGATGAAGTTATCATAGATGGAATCGCTATTTTTGAATAGTTTAATCAGGTAATAAAATTAACGCCATGATATTTCTATCAAAATTTAATTAGTATTTATCTATTGAGTCTTTTCTTTAAATTTATTTTGTATGCAATACTCTTATAAACTAAATCTAAGTCATGGCACAGCTCATCCTTCATTCGACTATTTTGTTCTATAGCAGCCCGGTAATATCCGGACAGGAAAGAAAACACATCTGTCAATTAGCATATAAAGCTGGAGGTAAAAAGAACGGGTACGTACGGCTGATGGATAATTTATTATAACAATTAACAGGTCGCATTCAATGTATGCGATTTTTTGAGTCCAATTGTGTCAAAATTAGTTGACTAAAACAGTCATGTGACGACTCTATTATTATAATCGAGCACAATTTTCTCGCGGCTTTGAAAAATTGTAGCCCACGTTTAAGCCACATTGTGACGCGAGGATCAATTACGATTTTTGCGGATTCACATGCGTCGTCTTGTCCCCTTCCCCCTTAATTCATAAGTCGTATTAGTGTGGAATTAAATAATTATTCTTTGTTTGATTAAGTTAAGTTAACATAGAAATATATATATATATATATATATACAAGTCAAAATGTGTTTATCATCTCTTTACAAAAAATTACATAATTATAATTTGAGCAAAAATAATTATTAAATTACTATTACTATATTTCATTTTAGAAATGAGATACATTATTTTACACATATACCACATCACCAAGATACGATATAGTGATGTACTAAACCAAAAATTTAAGTCAAGCTATATCGCATATTGATCATGCGATACACATAAAAATTCTATATCGCATGTTGGATATATGATATAGCAGTTATAATTGAGTAATTATTCAGATTGTATTTATATAATTTTTTAAATAATGATTAACATGTAATAATTTCATGTATACACACATATATATATATAGATGAAAAATAAATAAATAAATAAGAGGTTTTATCACTTTTGACGATGATTTTAGCATGATTACGTGATTTACGAGGACCGAGTGTTCAAATTTTCATATACGTAATTGAACTAGCAGCATTTGCATGGAGTGTCACAATTTGCAATTTCATTGACAATTAGAGGATTCAAATTATATTTTTGTATTTTTTTTAAATAATGATTAACATGTAATAATATCATATATATATGTGAAAAATAAATAAATAAATAAAAGGTTTTATCACTTTTAACGACAATTTTACCATGATTATGTGATTTAGAGGACCGTGTGTTCAAATTTTCATATACGTAATGATAAGATCTTTTTTAGCTTTTAGGTTGCATATTGTTTACTTATCTTTTTGCCTTATTGTGGCTACTTTACTTTACATTGTGCCTAGTACTGGGGAAATAGGCAGGAATAATAATAGAGGGAATGAAATTATTTCATTCCCATATTTGTTTTGAAAGAAGAAAAAATGGATATAATATATTTCATGGTCCCATCATTTTTTTTTTATGCCATCTAAAAGAAGAGAATTAGGAGAAAAAGAGAAGAATCTTTGCAACTTAACCTAAGATTCTTTCTTTTAAATCACTTATTATTTTTTAAGAGTATATAAATAATTTATCATTATAACTTATTTTATCTTTTATAATAATTAATTAATGTTTCATTCATTTTTTTTCCTTGATTATCCAACCCAATAATTCCTCACTTCCATTTTCTTTTCTTTCTAAATCATTCCATTATATCAAATAAATAAAGTATAAGTTCCATAAACGCCATTTAATACTTTAAATGTTATCTATTTATTTTTTTTATCGGTTTATTGTAACACTATTATTATTATTATTTACAACTTTTAGATATTTTATGATCCCAATAAGTTAAAACCCTGAAAATTTGTTAATATGGTCGGATTCTTTAATCGACATCTCTTCCTGGACCCAACTGAGATTTGGCTACTAGCATGTATTCTTCTGCTGAAGCATAAATTTCAAAGGAATGATTACTTGAGGAATAAATTCCTTTTTTTCTTTTTTTCTTTTTCGGATTTTGAGTTACGAAGTGGGCCGGGAATGTGTTGAGTATTTGATTGGAAGGATATGGATGCTTACGCTGTAAATACAAATACTAAAATTTTAAAATCAATAATTGTTTCAGTACCCCTTATAACTGAAGAAATTGTATAATTACCTACCTGTAAAATACAAATTATACAAAATTAATTACTATAATACCAACACAAAATCATTCTTTAAAAATGCAATTCTAATGACAATACATGAATTACATCTCTAGGATATGATTCAACTGTTAATTGATAACATTAGTAAACCTTGAGATTCATCGTGATCGCTATTCATAAATGTGATTCAGTGCCTTACACGTTTTACTAAATTGTATCTTCATGATGCCATTATTTCAAGAAAATATGAATCGCGGCTTTTAAATGCGATTGTGCCTTGGTAATCAAGTAATTAAAATCATCTTATTTGTATTTATGTAATTTTTTAAAACAAGTCAGTTAACTCGTGTTTCACCTCTTGAAACTACTAGGCACTGGAATCTACATTTTCATTATTATTTCATAAAATCTATTTATTTATTTACTTTCTACAATTAAAGAAATATATCCATTTATATGGAGTTATTGTAATTGGGCAATCATGTATATATGTGCTATCGTAAGCATGACAGTCAACTTTGAAGGGGACTTTGAAACAATAACACATGCAAGATGTGATAGAAAGATGTGAGAGGACTAAACAAAATCATTAAGTTTCACATCTCCATAGGTGACTACAAATCAAATGTAATAGATCTAACTATTCTTATTTTGTTTTCTATTAAATAATTACTTTGATTTTTCATGAAGGCGTTTCAATAGTGTACATGCATTACTCTCTAGTTACCAATATGGAACAACCTGTGAAAATAAGAGCCTTAGCCTATTCACATATTTTGGAGACCGGTTTAGGTGAATGAGTGTGATTAGATAAATATCACAACCCAATAAATTCATACCCTTTCTTCATGGACATGGGCTTTTTTCAAAGATAGGCTTTAACAAGCCTAATGGCTTATAAATTATTTTAAAAAAATTCACTTTTTCTTATGAAAAAAAGCTCTTTTATATGATATAACTCATTTAGTGCATATAACCACATTTGAAGCCAGATGAAACCCAAATAAGCCAAAAGAAAAAAAAGAAGAAAAGAAGACTTTTCTATGTATGCTTTTCATGTGCAAGGAAAAAAAGAGAATGGAAAATATTGGTTCAACAATGACTATTCCAAACTTACTAAACTAAATTTTTTTATTATATCTCTTATTAGGTTTGGTTTTAAAACCTCTTCATTAACCCATCAAAGTTGACATATGAGAGCAAATCAATTAGATGGCCAGCTTCTAAAATGAACTTCTACACCATTATGGTAACTGAATTTGATTTTTTAAGAGAAACTAAAGAGGAATGCCATCAACCATTGTAGCAATAAAATGCAACAAATTTATACTATAATTGATACCAATTATGGCTAATGGTATTCATGTTTTGGACCACAATAATGGTTTGAAAGTTACAGGCCCATTACAATACTTGACGGCCCTTAACTATTGTTCAACAATATAAGTAAGGTGTGAGCTTCATAACTTATAATATTTTAGTTATTTTGGCATCATATTTTTATCGTTTTCAAACAGATATTTGTCAAAAAACAGACATTTATGAAAAACTAACAATTTTACATACAAAAAAAATAAAAAAAAAAAAACAGATACGATATAAATATAATACGAATTAATTATAGATACAGATCAAATATAAATATGATTAATTTGACAATTCAAATATCACTGCAAAGAAAAGACCTCAAAATGGAAGTATACGACATCATAAGACGAGTTCATGATAAAGGACATTTCTATATTAGTTATATACGAGGATGCCAACAGGAAAACTTTATCAGCACTTGGCAAAATAAACAAGTGACTTGCCTTATGGATGCAAAATTAACGATTTCCCACGACTGTGTATACGTCACGTCGCATGCACTTTCTACGATATATATATATATATACATATATATTTCATTTTTATTTTTAAGAAAATATATTAGATATCACACGTATGGTGCATAAGAAATTAATAAATATCAATTATTATTATAAATATAACAACAAATGGATAAATTTTAAGAAAACTTGTGTCTATAGTTTACAATTTACAAATACAATCACATATCAAGGTTTTATCAATATTTATATACTATTTATGTATTTATGGGTTTCAACTTATCAAAAATTGGACTTCACTTTTATTTTTGACTACTTTTCTCCAGTCTTTAGTTGTATATTCACCGCGTGCCAAATATGTTGAACTTAGTAAGCGGGGTTTGGGTAAACCTTGTGATGAAGTATAACTTGATATATATATAGATACATCTTCTTTTATTATTAAATGAATCCCTATATTTTTGTTAAAAAATAAAAAACTAAAATATTTTGTTGTTAATTTTTATGTTTATCTTATTATACAATTACTCTTTATCTCTTTCCAATCATATTCTCGGTACTACTTTTCTCTCTCTCTCCCTCTCTCTTTATATATAGATCAAAAATCATTTTCACTTTTTTTTTTTCAACACACGTCATGCAAGTGCATTATCTACTAGTATAGATATATACAAAAGTACAACTTGCTAGGATATGAAAAGCTCTCGGATTAATTACAAATCAGTCTTCCAAAGTATATATTACCTATAGGACATTTCTAAATTCTTAAAAAAGTGCTTTTATATTTTTTAAGGTAATATTATTTAGTACTTGAATTTTTTACTAATTGTGTTTAATTTAGTACTTGTATATTTATATTGTCCATTTCAATATTCAATTAGACTCTCTAATTATGATTACTTTATATTAAGTTGTCTGTCAAATTAGTTTTCCTACACAAATTATAAGTAGTTACACATTTAACAAATTATTTTAATGAAAATATTCCACTTAGATTGAATTTGTTTTTGCAAAAAACATTTTTTTATTTTTATTTGTTTCCCAAGTTGGAAAAAAATCCTTTGTAAGGGACACATTTTCCTTTTATGGAAAAATGGTAGCATGTTTTAAGAAAAGGCCTTTCATTTTTTTTAAAACTAGAAATTACTTTTTGGACTGCTTTTTATAATAAATAAGACTTAATTTACACAATATATTATATTTTATAGGGTTAATGTCGAATTTAGTACCTCAACTTTGCTAAAAAATTTAATTAATCACCTAAACTTTTAAAAGTTCAATTTCAGTACCTAAGCAAACTTTTCGTACCCATTTTCAGTATATCTGTTAACGGTGTTGACATGAACGTATGGACCAATCACGCTATAACATGTATCATCTGACGTGGCATTCTTTATAATTTTTTAATCTTATTTTCATTAGATTTGGTAAAGAATTTTTTTATGTATCCATTATAATTTTTTTATTTTGTTATAATAAATAGTACTTTTATTTTTAAAACTATTTTAAAGCCTAACATCAAATAAAACACCATCGGTTTTGGCTAACCTGAGTCTTGGTCTATATTGCTTCTTATCTTAATCATTTCAATTTTTAAAAGACCAATTGCACACTATAAATAAAAATAATTGTTAAAAAATAAAGAATGTAGGACTTCACTATTGGCAAAGCATTCCCTATTTCAAACCTCCCAAACTCAATGCACCCATTAATCACAACCGAAAGAGTAGCAAAATTTAGCCTTAGACATTCCCCAATCTCACCACCCATAATTTGATTAAACAAAACAAACTCAGTACCAAGATAGGAATTTCTCTCTCTCTCTCTATCTCCTCAACTATAAATTTAACCCCATTATGCAGAACTTGATCCAATCGAACCCTGTTTTCGACGACATTCGGGGAAAACCCTAGATGGGGGCTGAAATTAGAGAGCATCAAGAGCATAGACTTAGGGTTTTAGCTGTTGCTGGTGGCTATAGAACGAAGATCGGTGGTGGTCATCATCGTTATTGGAGAAGAAATCATCGTTTAAAGTCCCAACATGGGTGAGTTAGAGGAAAGGGGGGCGGAGGAGGGAAGGAGGGTGTTGGTTAGGGTTGGGATCGAGTTCGTGGCATTTGTTTATGGCATGGTAGGGGCGGGAGATGAGGGATTTAAGAGAAGTGTTGCAATCGATGTGGGGCGTAAGGAGCTAGGAGCCATTCTCAATGAAGGAGAAGAAGGAGAGGAGAGGAGGAGGAGAGGAGGAGGAGGAGGAGGAGGAGAGAGGAGGTGTTAGAGGTGAAGGAGAGAGTTGTTTGTTTAAGGATATGGGTGGTGCTGCGGAGGTGGCTCAGTCGTGGGTGGTCGCTCCTTGCTGGTAGTGTTTTAAAATATGTGCAAGGATGCATTCTATGTTGTTTGGACAAGCGAAATGAAAGAATTGCTAAAAAAGTAATTGTTTTGATGAAGAAGATGGAGTTTAGAGTGAGGATACAATGATATGGTCCCTAATAAAGATGGAAAAACTAGAGAGAGAGAGGGGTTAGAGAGAGATTTTTTGTTTGGGGAAGAAGATCACGATAAGGAAGAAGATGAAATTTATCTAGATTAGGTTTGATGTGTTACAATTTAGCTGATATGTTGTCCCACGGCAAGGAAATGTTGATAGCGAGCCTTCTATATATTATCGACTAATGGCTGAATTGGTTTGAATTAGAACTCAGGGATAAGAGTGGATCCGTGTATTAGATTGGGCTCTTGAGAGGCCCAGTTGAAGTTGAATTTTTTAAAGTTTAGGTGTTTAATTGAATTTTTAGGTAAAGTTGGGGTACCAAATTCGAGATTACCCTTAATTATATAAATCTCATATCAAACACTAGCATACCATTTTAAACATATTTTTATAAATACAACCAAATAAATGAAAGCATTTTAATTTGAAAGAAAATAATTTAATGGAAAATATTTTCAATTAATTTTTTCTCGGTATTACAATGGGGATTAAAACATGCCACTTTTAGAAAAATATTATTAATGGAAAACATTTTCTATTAATAAAACATTTTTTTGTTATTACAATGGGGATAAAGATTCAAATATGATACCTCTGACCTAAGTCTAACTATCCAAGAGTGATGTTGATAAAGCACAAAGACATTGGCTTATTAATAAATTATTATTTTTTAAATAAATCAAGCTTAAAATAGATGTTTTTTCTACCATTAGGGACTACCAACTATGTGAGAATTTTTTTTAACTAATCATACATTTATCTAAATAAAAAATCATTTATGAGTAATGTTGTCAAATTCGGCCTAAGTGGTTGACTTGGGCATGCAAGAGGGTAAGGGTCAAGGGGTTGAACCAGTTTCAATCAAGAGTCGAATTAGGATCAATAACTATTTTGAACCATATATTAAAGCTAATGATTGTAAAAGTGTCCCACATTGGTTATTTCAATGCTTTATAAAGGAAAAATAACCCAAGAATCACAAGGTAGGTGGTATGTTTCCATCGTTGTTAATACAATATTTTAAGTTTAAAAAATGCATTTGCTTATGTTGCCCAATGTCGAAGTCACTAAGTTTATTTCATTTTTCTTTTTATCATTGTAAAGTATTACGTTTGGACCCCTTTGACCCAACCAAGTCAACCAGGTTTTGACTGAACTTGCCAATTCAACCCAAAAATGGGCCTCAACCTCAAATCGGCATGTTTCCAAAGCTAGTCCATATGAATTGGGTCAAATTGGCCAGATTTCCCTTAGGACAAGGCAATCAATAATAGTATCATTAATAATTAGTGATGGTGTTGGCATCAACCGTAAATTCATGGATTGAATTTTAAAATTTGTCTTATTTAAGTGAAATTTAGTTAATGTCCATCATAGCATGAGTATTAAATAAGATGAATCTGGATTTACTACTATGGATTTTTCTTACCTCATCTTTTAATTTTTCTCCTCACAAGTTAAGTATTTTTTTTTTCTGGGTACAAGAACTTAACTCTAAGAATTTACTGGTAGTGGTGAGGTTTAGGTCTTTTGAGCATTCAATGATTTTAATGATCAAAGTGGCAATGATAATCATTTAAATTGCGTTAGATATTCAGGTACAGGAGAATCTTTTATAAGCTTGTCATTTTTATTTACTTCAAAACATTGGTTGGTTGTCATATATTTAAATTTTTCTTGATGATTTTCATATTTTTTATCTTATTATAATGAAATCAATGATGTTGATATATATTTACTTATAAATTGTCAAGTGCTAACAATCTAAATTCCATTTTGTAATTGATTTAAACTAAACAATGTCTTTAACCTTTGAATTTGTTATCTATAGATTTAATTATAACTAAAGGTGAGCATACTTTAAAAAGAGTTAGAAAACTTATGCTAGTTCAAGATATTTAGAGATAATTCTCAATGGCATGGTCAACCTCAATGAGGAGATAGAGATCATTAATCAATTTCTTCTTTGTTAATTAAAACAGAAGGGCAAAGTCAAAGTGAGATTCAAAGAACTCAACATGATAAAGATTCTTTTGAGTTTATTAGTATGCCTTTAATTTACTTTTCATTTAGGAATGTTTGCCTAATTTAGAAAAGTGTACATAAGTAATGACCCTTGAATGAATTTTATTTTATCAACTTTTCTACCTCATAGATAAAAGTGGATCACAATATAAAAAGAGGGATAGAACCAAAATAGCTTGTATTTGAAATATGGATGAGAATTTTTGTGGAAGTTGATGATCAAGAAATCTCCTGCACTCGAGAAGGTGCTGCACTTAGTTCTTTTTTTGGGGACACTTGTAATGAATAAATTACATGCTCCTTTAAGCATTGCTAGATAGGATGAATGGTGTTGTGCGTGCTAGTGGTTGTATTTAAACAAACCAAGTTTTACAAATTTATAGATCTACGAGCGAAATTCTGACTATGGTCAGCAGAATTTAGTATAGATGTCGCAATTACTTCTACTCACCACTTTCCTATTATGTAGACTAAAAAATTAGGGGATTTTAATAACTAAACTATCAAAATTACACTAAACTTAAAGTGGTTCATAGTGTGATTTACAAATTGATATTAATCCAAATCACAAAGAACTTAGATTTTGTTTTACCATTAGGTCTTATCATGTCACTCAACCAATTCTTAATAATTTTTATATCGATTTCTCGAAGTGCAGAATTCTCAAAAGTATATTAACATCTTTATTAAGATCATCAACTTCTAATCCTAAGTTTATCAATCGGAATCTCTTTCTAGATCAATAGCAACTTAAAATTGCATTAAGCACCAGAATTTGCTAGCTTAATTAATCAATTGTAAAAAGATTTCATTACTCTATCTTTATAGTTATGAGCAATCCTCATTAAAAGCTTAAATCTATCCATTAAAATGATTTCTCAATCAATTTTAACGAAATTTGACATGAATTCATATTGTGCATTTTACAAATTCAAGATCTATTAATCTCAAGCTATTGAATTCAAGAAATCAATATTAATTCAATTGAATCACAGTAAGGTTATGTGAATTAGACCTAAGGATCCACAAGATCTAAGCAAAACAATCACTCTTCCATAGGTTTAGCAATGTAATTCAACAATTCAGAGAACTAAAGGAAGATCACGATAAGAATAAGGCCTCTTAAAGTCAAGATTCTTTGCAATTCGAAATCAATGAAGTCCAACGAATGATCTCCTTGAAATTTCTCATGAAAACTCTTGGAAATTAGCTATGAATCCAAGAACAAAATGCAATTTCCGCAAAAGGTAATCTAATTTTATGTTTCCTTGACTAAAAATGTACTCTCTATCTCTAGGATTTCGTGAAAAGGCAGTATTTATAATACATAGAAAGCTGATATGGCAAAAAGGTACAAAAAATAATAGAATCCACGTTAGACAGGCATGAAACACCCCACTATGCAGCCACACTACAGGCAGTACCTCCCAATTTAAACTTTATTTGCTTCCTCATGTGGCCGCATCTTAGGCTGTGATCTCAACTGTAGATGATCCTCTTAAGTACCCATGCTTGCTTCCTCATGTGGCCGCATCTTAGGCTGTGATCTCAATTGTGGATGATCCTCTTAAGTACCCATGCTTGCATCTCCAACCACGTAATGAACTGTAGAATTTCTTCACATATTATGTTGGCACTTGCACAACCATATCCTAAGAGGTGTACTCAATTGTGAAGATGAGCCAAAGCATCACACACGCACATTGTTGATGGTATCAAGTCCTAGGACAAATGTGATTTAAAGTGGACACGTCCCTTCGTACTGCTATGTTTAACTCCATGTCCCTCGTTTTGTGAATTTTGGTTGATTCTTTACTATTTCTTTATCAATTAAAACTTCATTCATCTAAGATCAACAAATAACAATATTAAGAGCTAAATTTTAGGATTATTACTAAAAATAAATGCAAATTAAGATCAAATAATCTTTAAATGAATAGAATAATATAGCACTATAAATGAACCAGGACTCTGACCATTCAAAATGAAAATGTTGAATACAATCAAGGTACTATATCCATTTTACCTTATAATGAGTAGGCATTTCTACTTGATAATTTCTTTTCCTTTTAACCTTATAAGCAGTTGAGGTTTTTGAATTCTCTTGGAACGAGGAATTCTTAAATACATTGAATAAATGATGGAGGGATCGTACATGTACTCTAGGTTAATGTAGATTGAGTATGTGTGTGTGTGTATTTTTTTCATTTTAAATACTTTTTAAGTGGTTGTGAATTAATTTATTACTTATTACCAAACGATATAAACTTGCATATTATGTTCAATTTTCATTTTAACAGATTGTTATTCTGCGACGATGGTTTGAGACTTTAGCTTTACCTATTTAAGTAATATAATTTTAAGATTAAAAACAAAAAAAAAAAAAATCTCATTTAACTGATTGGAAAATTTTCAATAACTTGAATAACCACAACCACGATTTCGGTCGTGGGTGTCTGTTGCACTTTTACCGCTGTCATTTTTTTTACTTTTTCGTACTGTTTCTCTTCTTCAGTTTCTCTTTTTCGTGAATGGAGTTGTCACCAATGACCAATAGTCTTTATTGATGGCTATTCTAAGAGGGAAAAGATATAAGATAACGTTGAAGGTGAGGTTCTTTTCTTTCTGGTAAGTATATTTTTTATATGTTGAATGCCATCATTATTATGATAAATTTAATTAGAGAAAGTAAAGTTCTCTTCTCTATTTTTTTAAGAGAATAGGGGAAAAAAGGAAAAGAAAAAAAATTTTCATCAAAATTTTATTAAGACTGCAATTTAGAGATCAGATATTTTATTAGAAATCGACATGAATCCTGGCTTCAACAGTGTTCAAATGATACTGTACTTAATCAGCTCATCCTTATCATGCCTATGGACTTTCTTTACGATATGAATCATCTAATAAATTATCAAATCATAATAATTAATATATTAAGTATTTTAATTATAGAATTATGATTGAATATGACGCTAAATTATTAAATAATCGACGAAACAAATTTCATTAAAAAATATAATCCAACCATGGAATTTTCCCATGCAAATTCATGCCCTGCAATTTAATCATAAGTTGCCCATCCATGTTTCTCAAGCCAGCGTCCGATGATAATTCCACTTTCACCATGCTCCAGCAAATGTCTAGGCAAAACAATAGGAAATTAAATGAGTAAATAATTTTTTAATTAAGAGTCGTGGAATAATCGGATGGAATCAATTTCGTTCTAGGCAAGAGATGATGAAATTTGTGCGTAGATCGAGGCGTTTCACCCTAATTTGGGACAACCTGTAAAAATTACTCTCAATCCCTTTCATAATATTTGGTGTATTTTCCTTTTATTTTGTTTGGTAGTATTTTGATACTGAGGCCACGCAAGGTTCCAAGCACTTGTCAGCGATCACAGAAGAAAAGATTTGTTTTTCTTTTTCTTTTAACCAATTTGTCTTGTCCGGCTATCTTGTAATTTTGTGCATTGTCCGACCATGGACTAAATTGCCACTAGTCATGGCATAACTTATCTCGTAATTTTGTGTCCTCACTATAACCATGAGCTAAGTTGTGTCATTACACCATCTCATTCACTGTATCATATTGAATAAAAAAGAATTGAATTTCGATTCAATAAAAATGTAATAAGATTGTAATGGCTATTAAGATATTCACTTTGCGTAAAAAATAAAATAAGTAACTAATGAAACATAAAGTAAAATATATATATAAAGATATGATGATTGTATATGAGACATTTTCAAGATAAGGGTATTTATGATAAAATTAAAAAATAAATCATTGAATGACAATTCATAACTATAAGTAAATAAATTGCTATTTATTATTTCATGTAATAGAATAGCTGAATTGATATTCTCCTCGAATAAACAACCATGAGAGAATGAATTACTATCCATATTAAATGAAAGTGTTGTTATTTCATTGGAATTTTGATTACTCAATCTCATAATTAATTTTTTAAAACACAGAGACTTTTTACCATTTAGAACTTGAAACACTCAAAATAAGATTGAGATTTCACATGAAATTGATTTAAAATTGGCTAAACTTTGACATGGTTTTAGGATACATATTTCTTAGTGCAATTAAAATTAATATTTGTTATATAATCATATGGACATGTATTGTTAATAATTAATATATTTAATTTGTACAATGAATTAATTATATAAATGATGATTATAGGTAAGGTGTTTCTACAATAATCAGGACTGCAAATATCAAAAGATAAGTATTTTTTTATTAATCTAATTAAAAACCAATTGATTAATTTTATTATATCCTACAAGCATGCATTAATTAGCCAAATGATGGTATTTTAAAAATCCAACAATTTTTTATTAATTAATTTTTAGTCTTGATGGCATTTTAATAATGGTTAGTTTAGCTTTTTTATTAGTTTTAATATTTTAATCAGTAGCCTACCCAAACAAAGACTCAAAATGGTCTTACTAGTTTATGAGACAACTTGGTTCTTACTAATAATATTCACCAGTCCACTTGCCATGTGTCTTTATTGAAAATAATTTTTCAAAAACATTGCACATGATAGATTTAACAAATTAATAGCCATTGGCTTTAATTATAACTTTAAATTACACAATTTATGAGTCTATAAATAAATTGCATACTATTCCATAATAAAAGTGAGTGAATTAAAGTGTTCAACCACTAAACTTTCCTCCTAAGTTTCACATTAAGGACTCAAACCACGAGGATTCCTATCTATACATCATCATGATTTCAAAACAAAATCCAATTGAAACAGGAATTGCCGATTTCAGGTCTTGAAATTGGTGAATCGGAACTGCTTATCATGGTTTTGGTCC
The DNA here is from genome assembly GCA_024138025.1 of Combretum micranthum. NCBI lineage: Eukaryota > Viridiplantae > Streptophyta > Magnoliopsida > Myrtales > Combretaceae > Combretum > Combretum micranthum. Next base: position 957,302 of record JAMXBD010000130.1, read on the forward strand.
ATTTTATAGAATCGACGGTTTCCATTCCAATTTTGGAACCATCATTTTTTTTCAAAAAAAAAAAATGAGTAAATGAATTTTAGTTTTTAATAAAATAAATTTTAAACTCAAAATAATAATTGGATCTAAAAATATTAAATTATTCAACCAAATTATTTATAGATTTGTTTAGAATGCACATTTATTTACATACAAACACATTCAATATCAATTGTCATCAGCAATATGAAATTGCAAAATACTATAGATGGTAAAGAAAAAAATTACAATACAAAAATAGTCTGAGGGGGTTTGGTTTTAGGAGAAGTTTATATAAATTAAATTATATATGATTTTAAGTTATATTTATTTATGTTATTAATAATAATACATTAAATAGCTTGAATAGGTAATAAATTTTACCGTTCATATGAAATAGTTTAGACCTTAATAATTATATATTTATTTTTAAAATATTTTCTTTAATTTTCATTTTTTTCAATATAATCAACTAAAAACGTCAATTCTACCTCAACGAATCGCCTAGAAACTAAGAAACAGATGATCCTTTAGCCAATTCTAGAACCACCGGTGGCTGTTCCAATTCAGTTTCAGGTTTGAAACCAAACCTTACCTAAATCTATTCCTATCTATCACTCTGTTATGATGAATCTTAACATGACAAGATAGTATACCTATTAATGATTTCATATATTATACTACCAAAACAAAATATCTATAATTGTGTAGACAGTAATAGGCTTGTTATATCTTTATTATCCATCCAATACAATGGTTTCTTTTGTAATTGTATTGGAGTAATACATTAAAATTACGACTATTATAAATTAGTAATGTGAAATAATATGGCATTTTACGTGGACCTACTTGGCATTATACAAGGTGGAAACCTAATTTAACTCCTCTCTACTTGCTCAAATTTATTCGTCAATGTTTCATATACCCTTAAAAACTTTTGCAAAAATTATGCATATTTTTAATAAGGATGTGATATGAATATTTATAGAGTGGTTAGAATACAAAATTTAACTATTATATATATTGCTCTGTGGACGCATTGTAAAACGATGGGAAGTTCAATTTTTATACTTTGGTTTCAATGAACAACTGAGGGATCATATTTGTTTATGAACGTAAACATATTCTAGAGTTTTTCTTTACATGAAAAAGCAGAGTACTATATGATTTGGGATATTAGGTTTGTACTTCATATTTGATTATTTTACGACAAATGTTAAAAAATAATGATTGATGTGTTATATTTACATATGTATATAAAATAAAATATTAAATATGATATACGCCTATGTAAGATGTTAAATGCAAAAAATAAATATGTGAAGAATATGTTACTCTTTTATTGTTTTTTCAGTTTTTATTTTTAAAAGTTTCAACCAAAAAAAAAAAAAAAAAGAATTCTGCCTTATGTAATACTAATTCTTTACTTAACTTTAATTTGGGTTTTATGTGTTGTTTTTATCCTATATTCTACCTAAAATTGATTAACTCACTACAAAGTCAAGCATACACTTTGATTCTATTTCACCCTATAAAGATGTTTGCTAATTATTATTTCCTTTCCTAATTCCACGTTAAAATAGATTTTTTTTTTTTTTTTTGTGATTTTATATAGTTTGGGTGTAGCTTTACCTTTTTTATAAAAAGAATTACCAAATACCTTTCCCAATGTTTTTTTAGGTATATGGAAATAAGTATATCTAATATGATTAGCATATATATAGTTTAATTTAGGAAAATGACATATACAAAGATGATAAAGAGAGAATCATACTGGAAGAGGAGGAGGAGCAGGTGATTTCACTAGAGTTAAACGCACACACGATAGGTGAAAGAGTTAAAAAGCATCAAATGTCACTAAGTATAAAGAAACGGTATGTGTTCTTGATTTAAACAATTGATTGATTCCCCTATATGAAAATCTGGCAACACAATGATGTATTCCCAAGATTTCTCAATCATCCAAATAAAATGGTACTAGTGATACTTATAGGTAGTCTAGCTATCGATGCCATCTATTAGGTTGGGTGGACAACCAAGACTAGAATGAGTCCTCTCATAATAAATTTTAAAGTGGGCTACTTTATGAACCCAAGCCTATTAAGGGTTTCAATTGTAGTTTGAAAGACTTATTAAGAAAGGTTGGAACTGGACAAACCAATTTCAATAGCCCAATTCTAAGTTAACCATGTCGATTCTCTCTTAAAAAGTCCCACTAAGTCTAACTTTTTAAGCCGCAAGCAACACATTAACTCAGAAAGTTAAATGCAAATTAAAATTACACTTAAAACCCTCTAAAATCAAACTCAGTCATCTACGATCGGTAAAAGTGATATTTACACGAATGTTGATGTATTCAAATCCTTAAGCATGACACTCGAATGAATTCGAACGGAAAGCATCTCTTGAGCTTTATTCAAGTGTGTTCTTTATCCTCCACTTTTTCACATGCATCTCATGCTTCGTTAAATTAGTTAATAAATATAATTCTTGACTTAAACTTTAGGTAAAACATTACTGAAAAATCTGGTTTTCATTCCAAGCTAAATCCTTCAGATTGCTGCTTTTAGAGTAAATGGTCTTGTTAGAATTTGGTCGATGAAATAATTAAGAGTTTGTAGCATTTCATAACGAGATGACTTTTAAGTTTGGTTGGTTTATATTTGGTAATTGAGGTAATTGAGAACTATGAAAACTGGATAAAATTTGTGTATCCGCATGGTCTTAGGTTTCCGGGCATCATCCCACAGGAAAAAAAGAGCATAGGGCTTCGGCCCTATCTCTTGGCCCACTAATGTAAAGTGAGGAGTTGAACGTGAATTGACAAGCTTAAGTCACTTTCAAAACCATACCTTTTACAATTAACTTGTGTCTAGTCCAATGGGAAATGCATGGACAAAAGAACATGAGCTGCTTTGAGTGTTTTATATTTACCGGGGTGAATATCAAATTTAGTACTTAAATTTTATATAAAAATTCAATTTGATATCCTATCATACTTTTATGGTTATTTTTATTCTCACTTTAACACGGTTTACTTTATTTACTAATATAGAAGAAATAGTCTTGTCATTTAATTTTTACTACCTCTTTTGATATATAATTTAGTACTGATAGATTGTTTCTTTTATGTTAGCAAACAAAGTAAATAATATTAAAAATATAGTAAAAATAACTATAATTTTTTTTTAATATTAAGTTCACCACTTCAAAGTTTATATATTAAGTTTAGTATAAAATTGAGATACCAAATTTGATATTCACTATTTATAATATCTAGAAACTTAGCTGTTATCACTTACTAGGCAATGCTTGTTACATGTTCCACTTTCACTTATTAGTTTCCAAGGATTCTTGCCACTTTAACTTCAATCAAATTCCATCTTCATTATATACAAAATTTTCAAACATATAATCTTTTTAAAATAAAGAAACTATTAGGTTGTAGATCCAGCTCATATGGATCTATGACCAGGAGATCTTAAATATATGTTTATATACTTAGATGACTTTGAATCAAGATATCCTAAGTATATGTGAGATACTTGGAAGAGGACTTAAAAATAAGGGAGTTTGTGCAAACTAAGGAATTGGAGATGTATACCCACAAGTTGGAAGCTCAAGGCCGCCAGCCTTTAATGAAATTAGCCGGCCTTGAATTTTGCAAAATTTTGTCGAGAGCTGCAGCAGGTAACACTGGCATGAACACCTTTGTCGTAAGGGGGTAAGTCATCGGCGAATGGTCACAAAATCGTGTATTTTAACGCCACCCCTTACGCCGCCAGCCTTGATTTTATTCATGCCAGCCTTTGTGTAATGCATATAAATACTCCTTACTGTTCCTAAGGTTCACAAGAGAGAAGTTTGAAGTTGTTCTTAAGCTTATATAGAGATTCTAGAGAGAGAAAGGCTTTTTCTTGTGAAATCCACCATTGTGGTGAAGATCTGAGATATCTACTAGTGTTATCTAGTGAAGAGCTATTGTAAATCCCATTATTTGTTGATAGTGGAGGAAATGCATCCGATGATCCCATGGTTTTTCCCCAATTTAGGGTTTTCCATGTAAATCCTACTGTTGATTTGTTTTTTGTTTATATTATTTGTTTGTTAATCGCATTGGCAAGAGGAAAACATTGAATCTTTTCCTAACAAGTGGTATCAGAGCACAAGTTAAAAAAAAAAAAAAAAGATATAGGATTTCTATCAGAGAAAGTACAATCATGGCTAACTCATCAAGATCAATGATTAAGTTAACCTCATCAAATTATTCGATATGGAAGTCTATGATGGAGGATCTTTTGTATTGTAAAATATCTATATTTACCTTTAGGCAGTGATGTGGTAAAGCCACAAGATAAGTCTGATCAAGATTGGGTGATCTTGCATCGAAAGACTATTGGATATTGGAGTGAGTTGAAAAGTGTTTACCATCATGTTGCTTAGGAGACCAAGGCTGATGTCCTATGGAGAAAATTGAAGTCCATGTTTGAAAGGCAAACAGCCTTAAACAAAACCTTCTTGACACGGAGGGTGGTGAATCTGAAATACAAAGATGGATCGAATATGTCTGGGCACTTAAGTGTGTTTCAAGGGCTCGCGAATCAACTAACAGCTATGAAGCTTCTCCTTGATGATGAAATTGAAGCATTACTGTTGTTAAGTTCATTGCTAGAAAGCTGGGAGATACCGGTGGTGTCAATTAGAAATTCAACTCCAAATGGAATGCTTACACTTGAGATGGTGAAGGATAGTATGATGAATGAAGAGGCTAGAAGGAAAATCTAGGGATAAATACTGAAACTCGAGCACTTGTAACTAACAAGCCACACAAACGTGGTAGAAGCAGGAATAGAGACCCAACGACAAATTTGACAGATCTGACAGATCCATGGGAAGATCTAAGTCAAGAGGAAGACAAAATCTCAAATATTTATATTGTGACAAGCCTGGGCACTTTAAGAGAGAATGTAGGCAATAGAAGAAATATCAGGGTAAGGATAAAGACGAAGATAAAAGTGAAAACACCACTGCTGCAGTAGTAGATGTTGAGATAGTGATTACCTAGGATGAGAACTATATTAGTCTTGAAAGTCATGACAGTGATTGGGTCATAGACTCTGGTGCATTTTTCATGTGATTACACTGGTGAGTTTTTCTCATCCTACATGCTGATGACTATGGCAATGTTAGGATGAGAAACAATGAAAAAACAAGAATAGTTGGCATTGGAAATGTTGTTCTGGAGACTAACACAGGTTGTAGACTCATTCTCAAAGAAGTGAGACATGTTCCATATATCCGTTTGAACCTTATTTCTATAAGGAAGCTTGATGGTGATGGCTACCATAGCCACTTTAGTGAAGGTAGATGGAAGCTCACCAATGGTTCTCCTTACTGTTGCTAAAGGAAAGAAATCCAATACCATTTACCTAATGTTAGCAAAACTGGGTAAAGGGGATATCAATTTGACAAATGAAGCCTCTACGGAGTTATGGCACAAAAGGCTTGGTCAAATGAGTGAAAAAAGACTCTAGATGCTTGTAAAGAAGTAGCTTCTACCAGATGTTGTCTTGCTAGTAAACAACACAGAGTTGCATTTCAGAGAAATCTACCTTCCAGAAAAGCTCATGTATTGGATCTAGTCCATATAGATGTCTGCTAAATGAAAGACAAGTCAGTAGATAGTGCTTTATACTTTGTTATGTTTATTGATGATCACTCTAGAAAGCTTTGGACTTATGCTTTGAAGTCTAAAGATCAAGTGCTAAATGTTTTCAAGCAGTATCACTCTATAGTAGAAAGAGAAACTATAAGGAAGTTGATTTGTGTTAGAGCAGACAATGATGGGGAGTATAGAGGACCATTTGAGTATTATAATGCTCATGGGATCAAACTGGAAAAGATTGTTCCAAAGACCCTACAACAAAATGGTGTTGCTAAAAGAATGAATTACACCATCACTAAGAGAGTGAAATGCATGTTATCATAAGCCAAGCTGCCTAAGTCATTTTGAGGTGAAGCGATGATGACTGCTATTGATTTGATAAATTTTTCTTCCTCATATGCTCTGGATGGAGATATCCCTGAGAAAGTTTGGTCAGGTAAAGATATATCTTATGATCACTTATGTGTTTTTGGTTGCAGAGTTTTTGTGCATATTCTAAAGGATGAGAGAAAAAAGCTTGATGCTAACTCCAAGCAATGCATTTTTCTTGGATATGCACATGATGAATATAGATACAAGTTGTGGGATCCAACAGAGGAAAAGGTGATCAACAGTATAGATGTGGTATTTCTTAAAAACCAAACAATTGAAGACATTGAGAAGCCTGAAAAGGAAAAATCCTCAGCTCATATCCCTACTGATGTTGATCTAATGCCCTCACCTGAAAGTTCTACTGATAGGGGAGATGTAGAAGACACAGTTGAAGAGCTCCAAGAGCCTCAGCAGCATATTGAGTTGAGAAGATCTTCCAGAGAAAGAAGACCATCGCACAGATAGATAATCCTGAAGAATTTGTGATGTTGACTGATAGGGGAGAACCTAAATCTTATCAAGAAGCTATGACACATAAGAAGAAAAGAGAGCGGATCAAAGCCATGCAAGAAGAAATCAAATCTCTGCATGAGAATAAAACTTATGATTTAGTGAAGCTGCCTAAGGGCAAGAGAACCCTAAAGAATAAATGGGTTTACAGGTTAAAGACTGAAGACAAAAGCTCACAGCTAAGGTATAAAGCAAAGCTGGTTGTGAAAGGATTTAGTCAGCAAAGAGGGGTTGATTTTGATAAAATCTTCTCACCTGTGGTGAAGATGTCTTCCATTTGGGTTGTGATGAGTATTGCAGTCAGTTTGAATATAGAGATTGAGCAGATGGATGTGAAGATAGCATTCCTTCATGGAGATTTGGAGGAAGAGATTTATATGGAGCAACCTGAAGGGTTCAAGGTCAAGGGGAAGGAGAATCTTGTGTGTAGATTGAAGAAAAGTCTGTATGGGCTGAAACAGGCTCCAAAGCAGAGGTACAGATAATTTGATTCATTCATGATTGATCAGGGCTATACTAAGATTACATCGGATCATTATGTTTTCTTGAAAAAGTTTGAAAATAGTGAGTTTCTAATACTTCTTCTTTATATTGATGATATGCTGATTGTTAGCAGTGATGCTAAGAAAATACAAGATCTCAAGATATCGTTGAGCAAGTCTTTCTCCATGAAAGACTTAAGACATGCACGCCAAATCCTTGGCATGAGAATTGCTAGAGACAGGAAGAGCTTGAAGCTGTGGTTGTCATAAGAGAGATATCTAGAAAAGATGTTGAAGAGATTCAACATGAGCAAAGCCAAACCTATTTGCTTCCCACTTGCAGGTCACTTCAAATTATGTTCTCAACAGTGTCCTAAAAGTAAGGCAAACAAAGAAGAAATGAAGAAGATCCCATATGCTTCAGCAGTTAAGAGTCTGATGTATGCTATGGTATGCACAAGACCTGATATTGATCATGCTATTGGTGTTGTAAGCCATTTTTTCTCGAATCCAGGTAAAGAACATTGGACCGCTATTTAATAGATTCTCAAATATCTCAGGACATTTCCAGGTTAAGTATGCAGTTTAGAGGTGGTAGTATGTATGTATTGGAAGGGTTTTCAAATGCTGATATGGCTGGAGATTTGGATTCCAAGAAGTCTATCTCAGGTTATCTGATTACATATGCAGAGGGGAGTTGTTTCATGGCAATCTAAGTTGCATAAATGTATTACTCTATCTACCACTGAGATAGAACATCTAGCAGTGACTGAAGCCTGCAAGGAGATCTTGTGGATGAAAAAAGTTTTTGAAGAAATGGGTCAAGAGCAAGAAGATTTAAAGCTGTTTTGTGATAGCCAAAGTGTTATACATCTGAGCAAGAATCCAATGTTCCATTCAAAATCCAAACACGTTGATGTCATCTATCATTGGATTCAGGATGTGCTTGAGTCAAAGCAGTTGAAGCTTGAGAAGATCCATATAATAAAAATGCATCAGATATGATGATCAAGAATTTGCCTAAGGAGAAACTCAATTTTTGCAAAGATAGCAGGAGTGTTGGAACCCTCCATATGAGCTGGAAGGGGAGATTGTTGGATTGTAGATCCAGCTCATATGGATCTATGACAAAGAGATCCTAAATATATGTTTATATATTTAAATGACTTTGAATCAAGATACCCTAAATATATGTGATATACTTGGAAGAGGACTTGAAAATAAGGAGTTTTTTGTGCAAAACAAAGAGTTGGAGATGTACACCTGCAAGTTGAAAGCTCAAGGCCGTCAGCCTTGAATTTTACATAATTTTATCGAGAGCTACAGGAGGCAATACCGACATGAACACTGCCAGCATATGATGGTCACAAAATCGTGTGTTTTGACGCCCCCCCTATGCCGTCAGCCTGGATTTTATATGTGCCAGTCTTTGTGTAATGCATATAAATACTCCTCATTATTTCTAGGGTTCGCAAAAGAGAAGTTTGAAGCCATTTTTAAGCCTTGAGAGAGAGAAATGTGTTTCTTATGAAATTCACCATTGTAGTGAAAATCTAAAATATCTACTAGGATTATCTAGTGAAGAGCTATTATAAATCCCAATATTTGTTAATAGTGGAGGGAATTTATGTGACAATCCCATAGTTTTTCTCTAATTTAGGTTTTCATACGTAAATCCTAGTGTTTTCTTTGTTTCTATTTATTATTATTTGTTTGTTGATCGCATTGCAAGAGAAAAAAGCCGAATCTTTTCCTAACAGAAACTAATCAAGCCAACCAAGTTGTTACCAATACCACCTTTTCAAACACAATCAATCAAGAGTCCATGCTTGAGCTGGAGCTTTAGTTGTTAATGCAAGATTAAAGAAACAAATATGATTCTCTTTTAAAATATCATATGATATGATTGAAAAATGATATGACCAATACCTAATCCAGTACACATAAGGACACATAAAGCGTGACGGTCAAATTGAATCCATAAAACTGATTCAAACAAGTGGAAACAAGGCTTGAGTGTTCTGGTCATAGTAATTAACGAGAATGGAATTTCCACCCATTTTGTCCAAAATCTTCATGAAAAAGTATCATTTGATTCATGAACAATTCAAAAGAAGTTAGTCACAAGTAAAAGCATACAATTGTAATTGGTCACTCCAACAAAACTTAATAGGATTGCTTAACTTCTTCTGACTTAGAAAGTATGAAAATTTTTATCATCTCAGGACTAATGACTTGAACAACGCGAGTAAACCAAAAATTTAGAACAAAAGATCTTTGTCATTGTCCATATTTATTGCAAAATAACAGGGAAAATTTTAATTTCTCGAATGAAAGAACTGCACAATTGGAATTTGTAATGGCAAGAACAAGTCTATCAAGAATCATATGTGCAGAGGTTCTCAAATCCCATGTACTCCTTCTTCTCTATTTTCTCAATCATATTTGCTATACCAACTCCACCTGCCAAAACAAACAGACACACCAAGATATTAACATTTATCCCAAAACCGAAAAGCTTCCCGAACATCATAACCTAAAACAAAACAAAATATAATGTTGGAAGTAGAAGAACTAAAATTTCTGCAAGCCGTCAACGTATACGTACCTAAAGATATTGCACTGACAAAAATTGTGAATGACAGAATGAAAATAATTAAAGATGCCCTTCCAAGTATAGCGATGATCCTTCTAACGACGTGTTGACCAACAAAAGCAGCAACAGTTGCCACAGCAACAAAATAGAGAGCTGTAGTACAAGATGGATTTCTTCATTAGTTACTGCACTCGGTACCCATTAGCATAACCAACAATATAACTTACCGTATGGAACTGGGAAACGCTTTAGCAGGTAATACTCTACAACAGACATGGATGAGGAAAATGTCATGGCGAAGGTGGCAGTGGCACTTGAGACCTACATGATAGCATTGATGAATCAATTGGAAGTCTAGAGCAATGAATGTTTCTAACTAAGTGATATCCTTCAACACAATACAAATGGAAACAACAAACGATGTTGCATTTGTCTTGTGAAAAATGTCCTGAGACTGCTTTCATCATCTGTTATAATCAAATATCTATTATTCTCAAATTTTATAATAGTATTCTCTAGATGTTATGGTTATTGATGGCTTTTAGCAGCTGGTGGAAGACAACACTTGCAAATCACATTTAGCATCGATGGTTAACAATCATAAAATGCAATTGACGACAAGAAAATTCTCTTTTTCAAAAAAATAGATACTCATCTTTTCCTGTAATGGCTAACCAATAACAGAAGCCATCAGCTGCCACTTTACCTCACACCCATACTTGCCTATAAAATTTGCTAGTAACCATGGCCTCCTAAAATTTATAAGCCAGTGGATGGCAATTCTAAAGCTTTGATTATAACAAATGTCAAAACAAGTCCAGAAAACATTTTGTACAAAACAAAAACAGCCTGAAAAACCAAACAGTATTCCATCATGATATAAGAGAACCGGGATTAGAAGTGTGACCTGAGGAGGAATTCCCAGCTCGAGAAAAAGAGGGCCCAAAATGAACCCTCCACCAAGACCAAGCAATCCACCAACAACACCAGCTAACACACCGCAAAGGCAGTAAAGAAACAACTGGTGCACTTTATAGTTTGTGTCTTCATCTCCCTTCGACGAGATTACTCTTTTTCCTTTATACAAGCAAACTGCCTCATATCCAGATACTCCAACAGCTACTGGTATCTGAAACAAATAAAAACAGCCTTTGATGTTCTCAGAAACTAGATCTAAATTATTCTGACCAAGCTTACAGGTCAAATCCTAGATTTTAGTGAATTTTATGCAACACACATTTTGCAGGTTATATTTGTTATGTGATAATAATAATGCCTACACCATATCTACAAGTTTAAGCTTTTAGATAAGACAGTTATAGTGTCAACCTTAACACGGTATTAAAACAAAAGGTTACGAGTTCAAATCCCTGCGCAATCATCAATCCAATTGATGGGCATTAATTAAAGTTCTAGCCCACAAATGAGGAGAAGTGTTATGTGATAGTAATTATTGCCATACCACATTTATAAACTTAAGTTTTTAGATCAAATTGTTGTGATGTTAACCTAAAAAATATTGGTATAAGTCATTTACGGTCATTACAAATGGTCTTTGATGTACTTTTTCGTGAAAAGATGAGTAAAAAGTTTTGTCGACTAATTAATATAAAACCACATCAAGTTTAACAAATCTAAGCTCTTAAATTAAATGGCTGTGGATGTAACATTATCTGTCCGAAAGTTTACCTGCAGCAAGTTCAACACCCAGTATAACACGGAACAGGTGGTTGTGTAATTCTGCAGGCAGCATGCACAGATTTCCATCAACTCAGGTATATAGCAGATGCATTACAGCATGGATGAAATCTAAAGAATTTACAAAATACAGAATGGAAAGCATCATTTGAGAACCTTTCCAAGTTCTAATCCAAGTATAATGACCCAAACGGCACATAGAATCCCAAATTCCTTCCACTGCACATTCTCGAGAACTGGGACCTGGGATGACAAGGTATTTCAGTTTTCAAGCCAATTTAATTCCTCAAGAAACTTAGTTTATTTATTTATTTATTTTGGTTTTACCTCGGTTTTTTTAGGCTCTCTAACTTCTGCTCCACTGCCATCGCTCGGTTCTCCAGGCAGAGGTTTGTACTCTACTTCATCAGCCCCATTAGCTATGGAAAGAGGACATAAATTGATCCTTTAGTCATAAACGACAGAAGCACACAGTTTCAGATGAATTTACAACAAACCAAGAAACACCACTCACCATTTGATTCCTGGCGCTTAGCTGCCTCCTGGAAATGAGAAGCAAGAAGCAATTACGAGAGGGCCATGCACAAAATTGCAGCAAAAAATATGTTACTATTAATGCCAAGAAATAAAATTAAATTAGAACTACCTTCTTGAGTATGGTTTCCTTTTTCCAAGTTTCAACACCCTTGAAAAATGCCTTTGTCGACGTGCCTGCAGTTTAAGACATTTTAGATAATTCCACTTGCACTGCCCCATATCAGTCAAAGCATTTTGTAATAACAGAAACAGAAATATATACAAACTTTATCAATAGAAAAAAATTTAGTCATGATTTGTAGACATATAATCAATAGGAAAAAAATTTCCAACATTACATGTATAAAGATTGTATATAGAAGCTAATTTCATAAAGAGCATACATTATATAATATGTAACCACCATTACCTAAGAAGAGTATAATCAGCAGTACTGTGATCATCCAGTCAGCAAATATAACATTAAATGCGACACCAATGCTAATGCCCAACACCAACATTGGCTGGAAAAGAAGTGCGAGATCATAATCAATAAGGGACATTTCAAGTGTTGGATGCCTCAGCTTGAGATTGTAATAGACAGTTGCTCCAGCTGCACCCATGATCATACCTGAAATAAAATGACAAAAACACTTCTTGCTTTAGGTGATTTAATTGGATCAAAACCAATACAATAACAGATTGACCCTTAACCATCCATAAAAGTCAGATAGCAAATGCAAATGAATGCATATTTTGGCAAAACTAACAGAAGAAAGCAACTTAAAAACTATGATGGCTCGTTCACTTTGTACTATAGAATAAGGAAGGAATAAAATTTCAATTCATAGGGAATGTAATAAGTTTGTAATGGCTGTTACAATGTTCACTTGGTATAAAAAGTAAGAGTAAAATATGAAATATCTATAATGCCCCTTATATTTATTATAGAAAGATGATAATTATATAGGAGATATTTTCAAGACAGGTATTTATGAAAAAACTAAAAAATAAATCATTCAATAGCAATTCATGGAGGTGGAAACATGAATGGCTATTTATCATTTTACGTAATAGCAATTCATTATAAATTATCATTCCCCTCAAGTAAAATAAAACGAGAAGGAATGAAAAACGAGAAGGGAATAAATAACCATTCATGCCAAGTGAACAGACAGGAGTGTTTGTAGGGTCGTATCTTTAAGTCTTGCATCTTCAAAAGTTCAAAGTCCTGGCAAATTATATGTCTGGTTGGACCACATACAGTATATTCTGTGCCCAAAAAACTGAAAACAGGATAGATGCAACTAGATGCACCGAATTTTAGGTGTATCTTCCATTAACCATTTAACATATAGGATATCAAAGACTATCTCCACAAAAATGAGATCACGTGTGGATCCCATTCTATATGTCAAAACAATAAATGGATATACCTAATTCTAGCTTTAATTTATGAGTTATCCCAAGGCAGTTTGCACAATTGGAAATTTGTATTTATAAATCCAAGTTTATTTTTTTGGGGCCAACTATAAATCCAAGGTTTATAAAAGTATAAATTATAACAGGTAAATTAAATATCAATGTCTGAAGATGAATTCATTTAAAATATCAATGATACAAATGGTTAAAAAGAGAAGTCAATGTTCGTGGATAAATTTAAGGTAGGAATGTTCCAACTTATCAAAAAATAAATAAACTTTTTGTAAAATTAAGTTAATTAAAAACTAATCTAAACGTTAATATTTCAAATAAACTTTGTCAAACATTAATATCTTATTTGATTTACTTTGCAAAGAGTTGATTCTCTTTTTTCTTCTTTTAAAAACCATTCGATACATTAATACCTTTTAAATAAACTTGGCCAAGTGTAATTTACCCAAGCCGTAACATAGTTAAGCATCACTTACTCAACAACTCATCAAGACACATGGTGAATCAACTTCTTACATTTAGATATTGCTGTTGATGATTTGGCGTCGAAACCAATGATCAAAGTAAGCATTGGCACAAAAATGCCACCACCACCGACTCCCCCAACACTCCCAAATGCCGCTCCGAAAAATCCAATTATTGTACCGACAATGATTTTCCATCCAAATTTCATCTCCTGAAATTTCAGCAGCACATATTACAAGAATCATGTTGAAACTTATCGTATCTTGCCCCAATAGAGGACAGTAATAGAACAACTTATTAAATGAGAATAGAATATCCAAAATGCTGTCTCTTTGGATGAACCTTTTCTTTTTATGATTGAGTAAGAATCTCCTAGATCTTCCTTGTAACAAAAAGAGGAGAAAGAACAACAAAAGGAGAAGAACTTCAGATACAGCATATAGCATAATTATGCAATTACCACAGATAACATGCAATACTAAACAAGTCTAACAATGATTTCGACACCTTGAACACTTAATTCCAACCATATATATAGTCTTCCTGTTCCTTTGTAATTGACTAATCCTACTTCAACAAAATAAAGGCAGCTAGAAATCCTTAGATCAAGATGCCATTAAAGAAAAACCAAAAGCCAGCTTACCGGCCAAACTCGGGTATAACCAAGCTTCCCCTTTTGCCATAAGAAGTCCAACCAATTCCTGGTATTATAAAACTTAGGAGTATCAGCTTCCTCACTACTAGCAGAGACTCCATTTTCCACTCCTTCCTCGGCAGAAACAAACACAGAAGCCATAACCAAACAACTCACTGCTACCACCACTGCAACACATCTCCAATTCCACCATCTCTTTCCACTAAAAGCCATCACTTTTCTTATACTCATCACTTCCTTAAACTCTCCAAACTAATCTTAAAACTGAAAAACTCAACCTTTGACTCACACCCCACAATTATTCTACACCTTAAAATCACTAGAAATTCAAATGGGTGGACCCAAAACCATATATCTACAATTTGCCTCCATCATTGTACACACAATAAGCTACAACCTTTAATACGCAAATCATTATCTAAAACACTAAAAATCCAAAACCCAATACTCCAACAATCAAGGCCAAAAAAAAAAAAACTACTCCAACAATCACTCTTAGTAAAAGAACTAAACTTGAGCTAAAATGAACAACTCAAACCAAACTTTGACACCCAAAAGCCCACTATTCCCACTCTTTTTCATACAAAGATTGAATCTTTACTTCTGAAACACTGTGTATAACATCACTGGACTAGCTAATTCTCTCTTTTTTGGACAGGGAATGAATAATTCTGAATATGTGGCCCTGGATCTTCTTTTCCCAGCCCCACCTCACTGGAAGAAAGGTTTTTTTTTTATTTCTAATTTTTTTTCCTTCCTTTCTCTTCTCTACCTGTCGTTCTTTTCTCCGAATGGTGTATTTATAGTGTCTTGAGAGGTAGTGAAAAAAAAAAAAAAAAAAAGGCGTTGAATAGTGAGTAGGGACAAATGTGCTTGCTTGGACCTCTCATGAAAAGTAATTTTTGAATCTTAATTGGCATGTCCGTTCGACGAAAGCTCGGATCCTCAAGTTAAAACTTAGAAGTGTTGTTATTTTGTTAAAAAATTAATTTTTCAGCTAAGCCGGCCAAGCTGTCTTATAATAAAATTAATTTAAGTGAAAGTACGGCGTTCAAAAGAATACGAGTCATTCTTACGTTTATCATTTTAATTAAGCAATCAATCTTTACAATCTGTTTAGACGATCTATTTTTTATCTGTATCTGTATCTATATCAAAATAATATATGTAAATATATCTAATTTATATTTATATTTGATCTATTTATCTTTTCATAAAAACTGCTAAATTTTGTTAATCTACATCTATTTTTTAACAAATAATTTGTTAGAAAAAAAATATATGTATCTGTCTAGGAAAACTAAACAAACAAACCCTAAACCAACATAGGCAGAAGTTGGATCAAAGTTGGAAGCTTTGTTAAATCAACTTATTTAGATATTAGTTTTCATATATGTATATTTATTCAATTATTATCACAAACATAAAATTAATTTTTTTTTCTTTTTATAACCAATGAGCTTAGTGGACTATTGGTTAATTTAAATATATATGTGTAATGTGACTGCATATGCTTATGGAACCAAACTTTCCAAGTTAGTCGGTCTAGTTGTCGTTCTCTCTATAGTCTTATATACCGCATAATGCATCCCTGACGTTCTTAATCATCTTTAACCTTTGAAATCGACCATGAAAGTATACCTTAAGCTTCAAAGCTTAAGTAGGAGTATGTTTCCCCCCTTCTTTTGTTCTCCTAGCAAAGATGGGGCAAGAAAAAGTTAAATATTGATCCTAGAAGCAACTTTGCTTCTACACTTGGATCTTTACATCATACCTAGATCAGGGCTCGAGAGGCGAAGTTTGACTGATGGACTAGTGATCCGAAAGCTTTTAACGAAAATAAAGGAGTTTGCAAGAAAATTTTCCTAAATTCCCAAAGCCTTGATCTATTACAAGCTTAAATCCATTAAAGTGTTGTCTTGGAAAGCTTTTGGATTGTTGGGCGGGGCATTATTGCTTTTAAAGAAAATCTTTTGATTGTTAGCTTGATTGGAGCATTATCCCTTAAAAAGAATTGGAAAGAGAAAAAACTAAAAGAAAAGAAAAGATTCTAGATCACCATCCCATTAAGGTGTCAGTTTTAAGAAAAGTTTTTAGATTGTCAACCCAACTAAGGATCATCCCTTTAAAAGAAAATTCTTTGATCATAACCATGTTGAAGCTCCACTTTATGTGTGAAAATTTTGGATGATTTGCTCAAAAGAGCACTAGGCTATTTAAAACTTTGGACAAGGGAATCAAAGGAGCGATATCTTGAGCTTTTTAAGGGAAAAAAAATAATATTTGATGAAGAAGGAAAAGGCTAGTATAAAAACTTTCATGATTTTTTACTATCCAAAACCATTTAAACATATTGAAAATTTTCTAAAGCTTTTGCTATCCCAAACATTTTTAAAAGACTTGAAAATTTTCAAGAATATAATCTATCTTAAGGAAATGGGTATCCTTCGAAAAGCCAACTATCCTTTAAAGCATCAGTAAGGATGTAATCAAAGTGTGTTTGGAATAAATCATATAAAGTCCAAACCTGCTCCGCTTCTAGATAAGGTCTTCCAAACCCAACCCAAAACCCTATAGGGTTTTTATTGCAATATCTAAACATACCCTTATAGGCTTTCAGGCTAACCTACCCATCCGCTTGACTTAATAGTTCTTTTTTCTTTTCTTTACATTCTACAGAACAAAATGCAATAAGAATTTTGTGTCAAGTTTTCAATAGCAATGGCAGTTCTTCACCAAAATATGTGAGAACTTTTATAACTAGATTAGGTCTTTGATAGCATGTCTTAATCATTATTAATATAACTTTCCAACTTCCGAATAGAATTGGAATTTTAAGGCTAAATGATATAATTTAGGAAAAATTTATGGTTTCATCATTAAATTTAACGAGACCGATCCCATTAACTTTTTTTTTACCATCCCTGTTAACTATTTAATAACTTAGATTCATACCCAATCGTATCAATCATTCTATTTATTTTAACTATAAGATAAATGATTGGATCGTCTCATCCACAAAATTGTAGAAGTTCCCTTAATTTATACTTGCATTACTTAAAATTGCGCAAAACTATATAAAAAAATGGATAGGGAAAGTCATATTGTAGAGAAAAGATGATAATTTAATGTTCAAATTTAGTTCTCAAATAACACTATTTTTTCATATATATATATATTATATAACTCAATGTGACAAAGGTAAATTTTCATGAAAAGTTTAGAACTTGTAACTGATATGTCAAGTGAGTCAACATTAATTTTTATTTAATTATTTCATGAATTTCTTTTAACGCATAACAATATTCTTTCATATATATCTTAATGTGACAAAGGTAAATTGCAGGTAGGCTCATTTTTTTTTATAGGTTAGACTGTGTGTGTGTGTGTGTGTGAGAGAGAGAGAGAGAGAGCAACAGTATGATGGAGTGGAATGAGTGATTCTAAGTTTCTTTTCTATTTAACTATATTATTTAAACATTATTATATTTTATCATATAGAATTTCCTAAATAGGCCATTACTATGTCTTACAACCCTACCCTAAATCCTATAGGATTACAAAAAACTCTCAAGCTTGTCCTAAAACTTTATAGGGTTTTTAGTTGACCAGGCACCTTATAATGATACGTCCATTTACATCCCTAAGCATCAGTCATCATAAGAAACTTTGGTTATCTTTAAGACTTGTAGATTTCTTTTATTTAAGAACATCAACAAACAATCTAACCATGGAACCCATAAAATGGTCAATAGAAACCTTAAGAAGAGCAAATGGTTGGACAATGAGTCATTACACACCCTAAAAGAACCAAGTAGAGACCCATTGGCACTCCAGTACTTCTAGGATAAGCAATGTTGTCAGACTCATATCGACCTGGGTAGTTTGACTCGGTTCAATTAAAATCGGCCCTAAATGTAGGCTGGTCTACTTAATTCACCCAGATTTGCATTAAGCCGGATTGACGGGTCAACCCGGACTGTCAGATGTAAACCAATCAATCTAAACCAGTTGACTCGGACCGAAAGGAAAAGAAAAACTAGAAATTTAAATATGTATTCATACTATATTATTAATGTTTAAAATAAACTATTATATCTTGATTATTTAATAATTAATTGATGATTTTGATCCAAATATTGATTTAATTTAGTAATGTATATATTTGTCTATTATAATTAAATTATTCCTTTTTTTATTTTTGTTATCCAATTCGATCCCTATTGAACTCAGTTCGACCCCTAACCCTATACATATACGAGTCAAACTTTGATCAAGTTCTGAAAACATTAAGTGTAAGCTCATTAGTTGTCTAATATGTAAAGTAACTAAAACTAAGCCTCTAGTCACCTCATGACAAAAAAACCAATTAGACAGTATTCGTTAGTCACCCACAAAATCAAGTCTACACTTGTTAATAGCCTGCACCTCAAATAAATTAAGTTTAGGATTATTACTTATAAAAAAAGAAATACTATATGAATCAAGTATTAATAAATACAAGTTGTTTTAAATTTAAACATAATGCCCTTGTTGAATTCATTAGTCAAAAATGTTTTGAAGATTTTTCAAAATAACTAAAGTTGTATCAATATGAAAGACTATGTCATTAATTTAAGTTGTAGACAATTATATTAAGTGTCAATCGAAAATGTAACATCAAATATCTAGAAGTGTAACCCCTATTAGTGATTGGCAACAACCTTGAGGGGTCACATTACTCCTATTAGTGGTCTCCAACTATCTTTACCCTCATGGTAGCTAGAAAATATCTAGAAATGAGAAAAGCCAATAGGTTGCTACCAGGAGTTTTTTTGGCATTTCATTTTTCATTTTTATTTATTAATTAGTAGCAACCATCCACTACTTTAGGCCATACCTACTTGCAAAATCATTTCTGTAAGGACCTAACATGCACTAATTCAAAAGCTAAGCATGCAAAGCCCTCAGCCACGCATAATAGATGAATGTATTATACATAAGGTTGTTTGAAAATGAAAATGTTTATGCTAATTGCTTTATTAATCTATTAAGATACAAAACTTTACAAAAAAAAATACTATTTAAGAGTAGATAACTTAATATCAGCTTAGTACTTTAAAAATTACAAGATCTTACTTATTACATACATAATCGGCAAATTAAATAAATTATATTACAAAACATGGGCTTATAAGTAAGCCCCTATCATATATTATTACATTTCAAAAATAAAGGGTTACTTTGGTCTTTTTCTAAGAAAAACAACATGGGATAGTCCGAGAAATCCTAGTCGTCCCACTCCCCCAGAAATTCCTCCCAATTTGTACCGTATCCCAAGTAATCATAACACTCATCATCATTACTACCTATAGAAGAATAAGTAAGCCATAGGCCCAGTACACAGTAAGACAAGCAAAAATAAAGTGGCATATTCATAGACTAATGCAATGCAAGAAGCAATAAACTATTTATCTTTATTTAAGTAAAACATATCAATATTAGAGTATTCAAACTTCGATTACAATCCTTAGAAAACTTGGGTCCTCAATAATAGCAGCTACTGAAGGAGTTGATATAAGCAATCCGAATCCCTATATCTCTTACATAACTTTACAATTAATAATCTCATATAAGATTAGCGGTTGTTACTATCTTTACTTAAATTAATCCATAATATCATCTAGTTCAACGATCCCACAAACGTGACTTAAGTATATTATTTCCTCTTAAGAATAAGCAAATGTTACACTGATACCGTTTTTCCAATCAATTATCTATTGAGTCGCTTATAAATTGTCATTGCATCATGACAAGGATGACCTAAATGCCTAAACTACCATGCTTGGCTCCAAACAGGGTTGTCACTTCTTGGACCGGATTAAACGACACAAGCACAACTAATTCAAGCATTATTAAACCAATCTTTAATTTAGTCAGTTTAAGAATGTCTATTCTATTATCCAACAAACGAGTTACTGCGTACCTGGATGAACAGATTTATCATACAAAAGACTTATGTTCAAACACAACTGGGTATGGGAATCTATCAAGAAAAATCATTTCATATAAAACAAGTTAATCCATAATTAAACACCAAGTTATTAAACCTTCATCTACTTAAGAAAAAATTCAAATCATCACATAATTTCATATTCATACATGTATAGATATATACATCAAATTACACTATTCATTCATATATTATTATTCATTTATTATTTTTATTTATTTATTTTATATGAACAATACCAGATGATCTATCATGCCCATGACAAGGCCCGCGATAGATATCATGAGCATCGCACGGTCATGATTATAGGCCGTGATATACATCACTGGCCTTGTTATGTCCATGATCGGAGATTACGCCCCATATCACGACCGTGATATAGGTCGTATCAAAATTATGCCCATAGCATAGCCTTATAAAATTTTTACAAAAAGCTTCTGAGAAGATCACACCTAGTGTCATGGTCATGATCAAGGACATATCGTTTGAAGAAGAATGAACATAGGGGATCACGCCCAATGTAATGATCGTGATCTTGGTTGTATCAAGTTTTAAAATCACATAAAAGAGATCACGAGCCAGGTCACGGTCGTGATCAGCAAGGAAATTTAGATCTAAGGAGATAACAGCCTTGAACACGCCGGTGTTGAATAGGGTATTGACCCTATGATGTTTATTTCAAAATTTTTGAAGTCCTACATGCTTCGACTTCTTACTAAGATCTTATTTGAGTAAAAACATTTTAAGACTTAGTTATAAACATAGTATCAAACACCATCAAGTTCATTTGTACTCATATATTCATTACACATGCATATGCATAACAATATCATAACCTAACGATACAAGTCTATTAGACTTGCTTCTTAGAGATCTATTAGCAACTTACTCACTAAAGTTCTACTTATCCACTACTAGCAACATCAATACACACACCATATCACCATAAGCTTCACATATCATTTCTCAAACACTTAGAGTACTCATGTATATTTACATATCTATTTCAACATACATGTTAGCATATCATTAATTTGTCTAAAACATCAAATTTCTACTTCTACTCAACATCAATAGTAACTAGAACTTATATTTATAATTCAACCTACTTACTTATATAGCTACTACTATCAATCAAGCTTCTCTTTCTTACTTTATTGGCTTGATCCTTACTTCTCTTGGTCTCTTATATTGATTCTACTTATGGCCCTATGTATTAAGGTTTAAGGAGGGACTTTTGAAGTGTGAAAGTTATGCTTGAAGTGTTGGTGGAAGTTATGGTTTTGAGGTCAGTTCTTGGAGTTACTTTTTGTTCAAAATTTGCTTCTGATAAGTCCTAAAAGCTGCATTTGACTTTTAAGGCATTTAAAAGAGGCCTTAGAATCATGAGCTTGAGTTTGGGTTTTATTTATTAAAAGTAGGCGTGGATCTTCAATAAAATTTGCAGCTAAAGAGGCCATCTAACTTTAGAAAAATAATACTTCATTTTATAACACAACCCAATTCAATATATTTATATTACTACAATTACATAATTATACCGACACACATACAATTCAATTTTTAACACATTGCAATACTAGTAATTTATCATACCAAAAATTAAAATTCTCATAACTTAGATTATCACAATTTATTTATAAAATCAACAAACAAAGCATATATGTTAATTAATTTATTGTATTTAGATTAGGTTATTTCAATTTCTAGCCATTTTTTTACCACCTAAAGGGTAAGTGGCACGCGACAACCACCTTAAGGGAGTCATGCAACCTCTTTTTGTGGTTGTCTGATATCCCATATTCTTAATAGCTGAATTTACTATTTATTTTTTCTTTTCATATTTTTTATATAATATTTATAAAAAATAGAAAAAATGAAATAGAACAATAAAAAATAGAAATATTTTTACGAAATAGAAAAAAAAAATGAAATATATTAGAAAAGATATTATAATTGTTAATATTAATGATAATTAAAATAGAATAACGATTACCTAGGAATTAGGATAGTGGGTGGTTTAGGTTTAAGTTTAATATTAATGATAATCAAAATACCTATTTTTAAATACTATATTATTTGTCTCGGAGGTTTTCTTTATGAAATTAAAAAAAAAAAACTAAAATATCTGTATTGGATGTTAAAAGTGGATCACTATAGATATGGATAAACATGGCAATTTTTTTTCTAATCATTATCGACCAACTTAAAACTGGCATGTGTTATCTTACTAATATTGATAGATTATGATAAAAACATAGATTTACAAAATATCAAAAATGGTAGTACCTGATTGTAAAGCGAAAGAGTAAGAGACAAAAGCACCTACTAGTAAAGGATAATTTACCTAATACATAATGATTTTAAAACACCAAGTAAAAATTAAAAAAAAAAAGAGTAAAAAAAGAAACGTTTCCATGAAAAAATATGCTTATTTTAGTGTATTTATTAATATACAACGAGAACATACACACACATATATAAATAGTTGAACTTTTATTTTTTAGATAGCTAATATGTGTTTCGGACAACCCTAATATCTTGGTCAAAAACACCCTAATACCTTTTGCGAGAAAATGAAAATGGTAAAACATATAATCATATGATTAATTATGGTCTAATCTAACCTAATCTTGTTTTTTTGCATCTTTGTTCCATGTGGTTTGTTCAGCTAACGAAGATCCCATGTGCTTATTAAAAAGGAGAAACAAGAAAGCGATGCAAAGGTGAAAAAGGTCGATTGATTTGTACAATATTCTCCCCTTTCCTCAATGGGGAAGAGATCTTATTCGCAAGTCGTCATTCGAAAATATAATAGATGAGAATAAAATAATATATTTGAATCTATTTGTTTCATCATGTTCTAATCATCTTAGTATCATACTTTTATCGTTTTTAAATAGATGATTATCAAAAATATATTTCGATAAAAAATTAATTTTACTCATAAACAGAACAAATAGATACGATATAATACAATACATATAAATTACAAATGTAAATCGAAATCAGATAAAAATCAAACTATTCATATAAGCCCTTAGATGAAAATTGACACTTGGTATAAGTACGGGCATATTTAGATGAAACTAGCACATTTAAGCACAAAATAGCACCTATAAATAAAAGTGACACATTTGCAAAAAATAAATAAATAAAGACTTATTAGCAAGTTATTTCGATAAATTTCCATTGAATTATTAATTGCTGGTCTTATGGAAAAGATTGAAAACTACCGTAAGCATACGGTCGAACAACTTTCGCAGTCAATTTTTGTCCCCATTCCCTTTTTTGTTTTTTTGGCCGAACAATTTTGTACCCATTCCGTATATATGATTTGTAAATATGATTATGATGTTTTTCAGAAGTAGGTTGTCTTTTTTCTGATTTCATTTAATATATAATTTACCAGATATCTCTTTGGACCCGATCCGACCACAGCGAATTACGACATCAACCTAACTTGGTGGGGCAGATCTAATCCGTCAAGTAGAAATGCCTGGTCCGAGAAGGTCCTCTAGGTGGACCTATGGACCTTAGACTCATGGACCTAGCGGGTCCTTAAGGGTATCCTCTAAAATTAAAAAAAATTCAAAAAAATTAAAAATTCAATATATGCATTAAAAGAGGACTAGTCGAACTCGTCTCGACCAGCCTTAGGACCAAGTGATTCCAATCTCTCTTCGGGTGGTTTTGGGTCTCCTCTTTTTGGATCCAGACCTGGTAAGTTGGGTTACAGGTCGGACCCAAACTCGCTTAAGGAGATTCTATAGTTTACTCATTGGTAAAAAATGAAAAACTTTGTTTGGTTTTTTTTCGTAAAAACCTATCGATGCCACATCCTTGTCATGGGGTGCTTAAAATATGACAATAAATAAGTGAATCACTAATAATAATAAAATGAGAAAATTATCAAATTTAGTATTTAAACTTTGTAGAAAACTTAAATTGATACGTAAAGTTTAATATGGTTAATTTAATACTCAATTAATATTTTTATAGTTATTTTTATTATCTCACTAACATCATTTTTTCTTCTTCTTTTTTTTTTTTTTTTACGTAGAACAATTAGTCTATCACTATTAGACAATGTTAAAGGAATTAATAAAAATTCAATAATATTCTTTCTCTTCTACGTTTACAAACAGAGTAATAATGTTAAAAAGATAGTAAAAACAGTAAAAAAAATTTGATTAGGTATTAAATTAACCACTTTAGTATCAAATTGACTTTTCATATAAAGTTCAAGTACCAAATTGAAGATTCACTTATAAAATTATTGTATTGAATAGAACAATATATTTACCTTAACCAAAAGTTCAAACTCTATTTTAAAATTTTCAAAACACCTCTTCAATAAAATAAAATGTGAAATATGGCTTACTGAACTTTAGGTCCCTAAATCTCTCTCTTATATTATTATTAAGGTAAAAGTTGAAAATGGTACTTGAACTTTGATAAAAATACGTAATTAGATAGCTAAACTTTAAAATTGATTAATTTAATACCTGAACTTAGAAATTGATTGATTTAGTATCTAAAATTACCTTTTGTGTATGCTAATCAATATCCTTAAGATATTGTTGACGTGCATGGAAAATTTTTTAAAGTACTAAATTAATCAATTTGAAAATTTGGATAATTAATTACATATTTTGTCGAAATTTACTTATCATTACAAAATTAAACCTTACTATTATGTATAGAACATCATTTATGTGCACCATAAATTGCTAAAAAATAACATTAAATTTGATGAATATAATTAAAATTTAAGTAACCCATTAGGTGTTAAATTGACTAGTGTGGTGACAAAAGAATATAATCAACTCAAATTAGCATAGCCTGCATGATTAAAAGCATTCTGCAATTAATACATGGAATGGGAACATAAAAATCACCACTTCTGCTTAGGAATGATTAAATTTGTCTATTTTTTATTTATATTTATATCTAATATAATTTATATTTGATTTACATTCGATATGTATATGGTTAATCAAAGTCTCCATTTTTTTTATTTATTTTTTAACAAATAGTCTGACTGAGACATACACCAAACAAATATATATATATAAGGAGGGTGGGGGGTGGTGGGGAACAAAACAAACAATCCCCAGGTCAAGAAGTAAAATTTCTTTTTAAAAAATTAAATAAATAGAGGAACAACTTTAAAATTTGTAATTGGTGCTTTGGGTAATATGTAATGGTACCATATATAGCAATTTTTCAGCACAAACCTTGTAGTATTTGAGTTTGTTTTCATCTTTTTTGAATATGAGATGCCGTATTAATTTTATACTATAAAAAAGAGTAAAAATATTCAAAACAATACAAATGGATATAATGTAGATTTGGAGCATAACTAACTTTGAGCAACACATTAGTAAAAATTCAACTCCTATAAATAGGATATTAGATTTCAAGCATGATTAATTTCGAACATAAATTTTAGAAAACTATATTCATAAGAAAAGGTTAAGATACGAAACCCATTCTTATATAACATTTACCTAGAATCAGCTCATGATTTGTGACATGGTATAGAGGTCATCACGGGGCGGTTCTAAACCGCGAACCGTCCCCGGCGGTTTCGTATCGGAGAACCCGCCCATCGAGGACGGTTAAGAACCGGCGAGTTGTAATGGTTCCTCCGCAACGAACCAGCGATTCTGCCGGATCGAGAACTGTCATTCTAAACTCGGCTCGTATAGAAAATAAGAAAAAAAAAAAAACATAACATCACAATTTTGGTTAACTTTGTTTAGTAAGTGATTCCAGAAAAGAGCTTCTTTCTATTTTCTCAGGTTGGGTTCTAGTGTCTTTTGTGGACTCTAGTCTATTTCCAAGGGTTTGAATCATATCATTGCACATACATAGACATTGGTATATAAAAAATTTACAATGACCCAAAAATGAAGAGAGGAAAAAACAAGGAAAAGGAAAGGTTTGAAGAAGATTTACTATAAACGTTCGCCAACATTATTCTAAATGACGAAACGAGTGAAAGTAGTATCTGAAATCCCTAAAAAATAATTAGAGAAAATAACTTAAGTGTTTTGACAATTTACAAAGTTTTTTGTATTTAATAAACAAATGAGTTTTACATTTATTTGTTGATTTCACTTAAAGACATGCAATTTTCTCTTAATAAATAATGAAATAATTAAATTAATAAATGATGCTTTTACATATATTTACGCAACTTAATTTAGTTAAGAAATATAAAAGAAATTGAAACCAAGGAGGAAAAAAATTTTCAGAATTCAAGAAAAAAAAAAAAGCAAGAAACTGTTGACTGACCACCTTGTTGTTGATAGGTTGTTATTTTTTTTTTTGGGCTAAACGATAGGTTGTTATTTACTCTTTACTTATTTTTTAGTCTTTCCATTTAAATTTTCTGTATTTTTGTATCAAGTTTTTAAGAAATTTAATTATTTAAAATATTTAACAATATCATTTAATTAATTCATTAATTCAAATCAACCGTCCCAAAATACAAATCACTTTTCCATTTTTGTAATTTAAACCAAAATATTACAATTACATACAAACAGAAGGAAAAATAAAATAAATTTTATAATTCTTATGAGAAATAGGGGAAAAGTCTGAATGCTTTCAAAAAAATTGAAGGAAAGTTGCAATTACAATATCCATAGTGATTACTTTTACCAATATTCTTTAAATCTTAATAAGAGAATCATAATACCTAAATCTTTATGTTAAATATTGATTTACAAGAGTAACTTCATTAGAATAATTCTAATTATTTATAGCAGATTGCTACTATAAGAGATTTGAGTTTGCAATAAGAATAAAAAAAAAAAGGACTTTGAATCAGCATGCATACCTCTTTTTTAGTGTCATGAACTTTTGCTATTAATTTGCATTCATATGAGTAAATGTTGTCATCTTTGGATATTAACAGTATACAGACACACTCAATTACAATTAGAAAATGCATATCCAATTTAATCTTAACACAATAAATTGATTTTAGGTTTTTTTTTTTTCATTTTTCTATTAATTTATAAAAAAATGGTTCACGATTCGCTTGGAATCAGAACCGAAACTATAAGAACCGACGATTCTGTGGAATCGTGAACCGCTACGGCTTTGGTGGTTCTAGTTCTACGAAATATGGAACCGTAAATCGACGGTTCCAATTCAGGTCCAAAAACCTATCCGAACCATCCGACATCTAACATAGGATATGGAGAATATTGGTACATCAAACTAGTTTCAATAGTTTTCCGTACTAGCAATAGCCTACACAATTTTTTTTCGGTGGAAAGCAATTGCTTACGTAATTGTTGGATGCTACCGTGTACCTTTATGGTTGATGGGATTAAGGAAAAAAAATAACCTTTTTTTTCAAAAAGAAGAAATTACACAAATCCCATAAAAAATCTTATAAATGTATAATTTAAACTCGTTTTTTAAAGAGATGAGATTGACTACTTATAATTTCATCTTTTTAAGAATTGAGGTTGATTTTACAATACTAAACCGTCTCTTAAAGAGATGATGTCAATAACTTAGGATCTTTTTTTTTTAAGAAACTAGTTTAATTTATCTAAAACTAAAATTATTTTTATCTTAGTAATATTTTTATAATTTATTTTATATATGAATATATTTTCCGTTTATGAGTGCGACTGTACTAGCGTCGAAAGGTGTTCGATTAAAAGCTGTTATGGTTGCCTTTCGTATGAACAATGAATGCAATGATGCATGCATGGCTCGTACCGGTGATTGTCGTTAATAATGCAAGATAATGAAATGAAAATAATTTATATCTATAGTAGTAAAAATAATTCTTACCTTTTTATATATTTACAAGAGTTTCATTAACAATTTTATTGTGATATTTTTTAAAAACTTTATTGAAAATCATGCAAAATAATAATAATTAAGAGTATGTAGTACATTTTATAAGAAACGATGTATATATATCACTTAAGAAATAAGTATAATAAAAAATATAGAGTTAATAAAAAAGATAGAGTTAATATCCATATAGGTTTTGTTTTTAATAAAAATAAATAATAAAATATATTTAGAGAGGATATCTATTCAATAGTTCATGTTCACTTTTTTAACATTAATTGAATAAAAAAATATTACTAAATCAAATTATATACTTAAGAAGTAAGAAAAATGTATAACTATGAAATTTAAACCCATGACCTCATGAATGTAAAAATAAATACTAACCTCTAGATCATACTTGTTCTTATGTTAAAGTTTGTTTTCATAATATATATAATTTTTTATTTTTAAAAATATTCAAAAAAATTAATTTTTTTTCCGAATTTTGGGTGCTAGGCCCCTCTTGGCCCCTCCTATACCTACCCCTATCTTATCTAATAAATTCCTCACTTCTATAACCACATAGTCCAAACATGGCATGGTAAGAAGATTATAGGATAAAATCTGGCCAATGATTATGGCAATGTATAATACACTTTATTTTTATTTATTATCTCATTAGAACTTTTATTTGATAAATTTCACGTTTTATTCTAGGAAAAGTTTAAATAGTCATGGGGAAAGGAAAATGGGATGAAGATTCCTATGTGACTTCAAAATTCTGTAGCAGTCTCTACCAAAAAAGAAGAGAAAAAAAATCTTTAGCAATATGCATCAAGATTATAAGATTGAGAAAGACAAGAGAAAAAGAGATTCTACTTAAAACAAACTCTAAGAGGCTTTCTCTTCCCTCCCTCTTTCCTCTCTAAATCAAATGGAGGAATTGATTCATTTCTGTGTTAATCATTTCCTTTTCCATTCCTTCCTTTTTGAAAAGCTATTTTTTTTTTTATGTACTTTTACAAATCACAACAACCAAATACATAAAAACATGTTATTTTAAGAAAATATTTCCACTAAAAAACATTTGCATTTGAAAAGAGATTTATTAAAAAGAAAAGATTTCAAACTATTTCAATTCGTGAAGTTTTTATGGTTTTCTTTTAATTAAATAGTTTAAATTTCCATACATTGTTACTTTACATGCTATTATTATTTGAGTTATGCAACCCCAATCTATCATCACCTTTGGAAAAGGAAAAGTCTAGAGATAATTTTTTGTTTTACACCACATATTACACCATTTTTATTTTATTTTATTTTTTTTCTTGTCTCTCATTACAATTAACTTATTCGATATTAACAAAGTTAGGGAGGACAACATTCATCAACTTTCTCTCAAATATTAGCACCGCTAAAAGGCTAAAAACACACACACATATATAGTTAGGATAAATTACATTAAAACATACTAATAAATAAGGTTAGTTTATCTAAAGTATTAAATTATGAGTGATTAAAAAAAATCAATATTTAATAAACGATTCAAATGACATATCAATATTTTGTAAAGTTTATTTAAAATATCATAATTTGAATTAGTTCTTTTTTTTCATGATTAATTATAGATATTCTAATCGACTAACTTTACGAAATATTAGTTTTTTTTAAATCAATTAAGGAAGTTATTCAAACTTTGATATGTTTTGATTTAATTTATCTTTTTAGTTTTTTTTTTAATTGGATAAACGTGAGAGAAAAGTAGGGGACCAGGGGAACAAAGGCACGTGACTAATACTTAACACCATTAGCAGCCCCATATTTCATTGAAAATGAAAACATAGGCATTTAAGCTATGTAGGGATTGACGAAAAAATATTAAATAAAGTCAAGCCTTGACGAGATCCGGATCTGAGAATTAGATGTCCTGGACCTTCACCTGCCCAATATATTTATGAAGTTTAAATAACGCATCTCGGAGATGCTTCAGATCACAGTACCCCAAACATGCGACCATTTTCGAGGAAGATGCTTCACAATTTACAATGTATATCCCAAACATGTGACCATTTTCAATGAATCTGCTTGATCCGGCACTTAAACTATTAAAATTTTAATTATATTAATTTTTATAATCATCTTAATAACTTGTATTAGATTATCCTATCATTAAAACTATAGAAAAATCTCTGAACACGAGATCATCAATTTTTAAGGAATATTACAACAAACAGTCTCTTGAACTTCCATCTAACTATTCATATATTCTCCAAAATTTTAAATATTATAAATATTTTTTTTAATTTTAATGAATTAGTAATGTATAGTTAAGAAAAAAGGGAAACACGCGCATACTATTGAGGTCAAATTTTAAAGGGCACTAAATATGTTTTGATAAATTTGTGGGAGTGTTTTCAAGATCAAAATTTCAGAAAGTCAATTGCAACTTATAAGGTTGTCCATGAATTTATTTAATTTTAGGAAGACTACTTATAACATTTAAAAACTTAAAAGGTGTATAAATGAGGACTTCTAACGCGGTCAACCAAATCTGTCAATCAATTATCTCATCATTAAAATAAAATAATTAAATATAGTTATTGATATATTAAATATTTTAATTATATATTCATGATTAAGTATAAATTTGAGCAGTTAAATAATCTACAGAACCAATCTCGTTAAAAAAACTATAAAATTTTTAGTGGATGCATATAGCCATAAAAAATTAGAGAATATTTGGACTTTTTCCAAAAGTTGATTATTGCTAAGTCAACAAGATTCTTCTTGATTTTTTTTTTGGGTAAATATCTGCAGTTAATTAAAATGTAAGGACATTACTTTGCCGACTTAGCACTAACTTATGGACAACTACCATTGGAAACTCACCCTTTAGCCTCCAACCTCTTTACTACACCAAATTATCGGTTGCTTGCACTCTAATGAAGAAAATGATACTAGCAATATAAAATATAGAAATTTATACTAGCGATGCCTCAATGATTGACTAGCCCAGCGTATATAAGAAGATTTTATAGATTCAAAATTCGTAAATAGAGGCTTGATTTTGTAGCTCAAAAATATTAAAATATGACATTGTGGTTTAAATTAGTCTTGGTAAAATCAGTGATATGGGTATACAAATTATGCTAACAAATATGTTTTTTTTTTTTTTTTTCTTAAAGCAATCCAGTTTCATTCAATGGTAATACGTATTAAATTAATTGGTATTAAAGGTTTAAGGGCCAAACCATTCCATTTTTTAAATTCAGTTTCATTCAATCAATTTGTAGATCAATTTAATTCGATGTGCACAGATCATGCATAATAATAATAAAAGATCTCCAAAAACGCTATGCATACAATGTATACTTCAAGTTGTGAGGCAATTTCTAGCCATTTATGCATCTGTTGATGCACGATTTAACATTGATTTTTCGAATAATTAAATTTAAGGGTGTGATTCCTCTTTTCAGGCCAAGAGGGTGTAATTCTTTATCTAGTACAGATTTCATGGTTTACTATTCTATCACAAACATGAATCACTAACCTGAATTAAGTTATTAAGGGTTTGATTGTTTTATCTTATTCTTATCGTTTTAACATCTTATTTTTATTGTTTCAAACAGATATTTTTTAAAAAATAGATACAAATAAAATACATAATTTTTATTCATAAATAGATAAAGTACAAATATTTATTAGATACAAATAAGATATAAATAAAAATAAAAAAAAATCTAAACAGACCCTAAAATGGAAATTCGGAAGTCAAATGCTTGCTGCTGCTTACTGCAGTCACCCCAAAATCTATGTCGTCTTTAATTTTTTTTTTTTTGGGCCAAACATGTCATCTTGAATATATTAGTTCAAACTATTTTAAGGAATCTATCCAAGTATTCATTTTTATTCTATTACTTAAGATGGTATCATATACATATTACTTCATTAATACTCAATATTACAAACAATTCTGTTCAAATTTAAAGTAATTATACTTAGATTTAAAATATACCATCATCTAAAGATAATTGGGTAAATTATATTATAAGTTATCAATGTTTTAAGGTAAATTCAAATAGATGTTATTGTTTTAAGTGATTAGGAAAAAAAAAGGAATTGATATTTTATAAAATGGGTTAATTAAAACATCAACATTTTAAAAGATTAAAAAATATCAACATTTAATAAAAATATTTTTATCTACACCACTTCCTTTTTTAATGATTCAATATGTTGATATTTTAATTAAATTTATTCTTAAGCATTAGTATCTTTCAATATGATTTATGAAAAATAATTACACTCCTTTTCAAAATATACAAGTAGTTCAATGATGATGTTAGGGAATGAAAAGTTACACGATATTTGTAATATATGTTATTTATATTCAACCTCGTGTTTTCATGATTTGTGTACTAAGATGATAAAATATGCACACTGATGTATAGCATGTATTTTAATATCAATTTCTTTTGTTATATTTAATTATAAACACACCGTAAATGTAAATAAGATGTTAATTTCCACAATGAAATAAATAATAGTTATTCAAGTTTAATAATCAGGACAATGAAAGGTATTTTTAACTTACTTAAAATAAAATATTGAATAAGCAAGGTTATTAATTATATTGATTAAGAAAAAGCTATATAGCAAAATCTCCTACCGAAACATAGCTGTATTATAATTATGGAATAATTCTCCTAAGTTTTAATTTTGGTGTAGATACACCTTCTAGACTTTTTAATGTTATAAATAACCTATAAAATTTTGATAAATTAGTAAATAATTTAAAATAATCCCTTAAACTTTGATTTTAACACAAAAAATGCTTCTCCTAGTTATAAAGTGTGTTTTAAGTCTTTAACGTTATATAAAGTTTGATTTTGATGCATTTTTAATTGGCTAATGAACCAAATGTCCATTATACAACCAATCTATCAAAAGTTAAATGAATGGTGTTTGCAATATTTGAAAGTTTAGAGTTTGTTTTTACATGTAGAAACGAGACAAAATTATATATATTAAAATATTATAAAAGTATAAAACGGTTAAAAATAATCCCAAAATTTCACTTGAAGCCTAGACAAGATTCCATACCTACAGCTGATCAGTTTGAAAACGTAACATTTCAATCAAAACTTCTAATAAAAATCCGACCGTTTGGATTGTTGTTTGGATGGTTGGATTTTTATTCGAATCATATTTGTATCTATTTTATATTATAACTTATCTATATCATATCTATATTATATTTGTATTATATTTATTTAGTTAATTTATAAGTAAAACTGTCTACTTTTCATTGATATCTATTTCTTAACATCTATTTAAAAATGATAAAATCACGATGAAACAAACATATATTAAGGTTGACAACTTGTAGCATTAGTTTTAAACAATTGAAATGATTGGGAGGATGAATGCACAATTATTAAAAAAAAAAAAAAAGCCAAAAGCTAGAAAAAAAAATTAAGTCTGTACTCTGTACGAATCACATGATTATTATATATAAATCCAATCAAAGTGTGCAATTATTATAATTATTATTTGGCCACTAAGTGTGCAATTATTGAAAGCAAAATCTTAAAGATGCTCTGGGTGCCATATTTACATAATTTCATCTATTTGCATCCACGTGAATTATACAATTATTTAAAAAAAAGATAAAAACGTTTTATTTAATTTCTTTTCTCCATAAAAAAAGTTTTATTTAATTTATTTTTTCCAATTATTATTTAAGTTTACTCTAGTATTTAGTTATTTGTTATATTTTTTTTCTTTTTGTTTATTATATATTAAAAAATTTTAAGAAAGAAAGAACCGAACTCAGGCGAATCTCGTTTGCAAATTGGCATTCATACTATTTTGTTATAAGGGACTTGATAATAAATCCTTTTTAGAAATAAACTTTAGTGTACATATTATAATATTCTCGATAAATTATATATATATAAATATTCTATTTACTATCTTAACACTCGTTTGGAAGAAGTAATTAGTAACTTCCTTTCATGATCCTCATTTAATAATGTTAGAGCTATCGTTTCTCCAACACGTGGTGATCATGGTATAAATAATCATGGATCTCTGGATTTAATTAAATTGCTCATGTTACAAGAGTGATGGCATATTTATTATTGATCTAAAAAAACTTTTCATGTTTCTCAACGAACTTTTTTTCTTTTTGGGCAAAATCTTTCTCAACATACTTAGTTCTTTGTTTTCTTGACCAATTATTTTATCTATAAGACTTGTTACTGTAAAGGGATCAGCCATAACACATTACACTCAAGAAAGGGATCGGGTTCGATAAGTTCTCTTTTAGGATGCTTTTGCCTTTTGGGACACTTGTTGATAGAAATCTGATAATATATGAAAAGAAAAGAAAAGAAAAAGAAAAAGAAAAAAAAAATAGATACCATCAAGTATGAGTATACATGGGATTATAGATGACTTAAAGTTGATATATGGTCTCGTGCGAAGTTTGAATTTAACTTAACTTGAAATGTTAAAGCAAAAAGCTTACTTGAATTCACTTGAATTTGGAATTTTAAGTTCATATTCATGGAATGAAAGAATTTTAATCATCAAGTATGCGCAGTTTAGAAGAGAAGGTTTTAAATGCAACCAGGTGTTTATAGTAAAATCTATTCGACCTCAATATATAAGTTTTCGATTAAAATAATACTGAATTTCAAAATTCAATACAAACTTGATTAACATTTATGTTCAATTTAAGCTTGATTAGATTGACAAGTTAGTTAACCTAAATATCGTAAAATTCGAGCACAATTTGAAATGGTTCGACTTCAACTTAAGCCAAACTCAAATAATTCATGAAATAATTTTATTTTTTTTTAAAACCCTAAGTGCCCACAGGAAATCACATCTGCTTTTCATGTTTAGGCACTAAAATCTCCACGCAGACTGGCCGGTTAAACTCGACAGACTGGTTGTTTTAAGTAAAATAAAACACATAATCTGAACAGCACACCGTGGAAACAGATCATATTCGATCATATGCCAAAACAGACCTGTCTATATTTTATTTTTTCTAGAAAAGGAATATGTAAGTATCGGAGTAGCTACTCAGTACTCACATGGCGGCTAATCAGACTTGCGGTGCTAAATTCAAATCAGTGGTTCAGTGAGATTGGCATCAGGTCATTGTATGGATGAAGTGTTTGACTGTTAGCTGAGATGCTCGTCTGGTTTCATCCATGTCTCAATTATATAGAAATGCCTACGTGGTTCAAGGTCAGCCCTTCCCTTTCAGGAATGAGACCCATCTCTTCATTTAGAAAATAATAATAATAATAATAATAATAAAAATAATAATAATAATAATATAATAATGATAATGATAATGATAACCAGCGTGATACATCTTTGTCTAGATGAACGGCAGCTAAAAACTAAAATATTTTAAACAAACGGCTGAAATGGTGTATAGTTTTCATAAGATTGTATCTATCTATTATTACAAGGTCAAAATATTTTTAATTCGAATTCTATATTTTTAAATAATTTTTTTGTCTCACATTATTTTTTTATTTATATTTTCTTTATCCATTTTCTATAACTTCTATATAAACTTCAGAGTAATCATTATCTAATTGTTACCAACTTCTTGGTTAGTTGATCTTTTTTTCTTAATAACCCCTTTTATCAAGTTTTTTTTCATCTTTTTTTCTGTCTAATTTAATTCTATATATATTTTTTAACAAGGGTGTACAGTTTGCTGGTTTATAAAAAAACCTAAAAAGAAATTACGGATAATCATATGTCGTTACT
Source organism: Combretum micranthum (assembly GCA_024138025.1). Lineage (NCBI taxonomy): Eukaryota > Viridiplantae > Streptophyta > Magnoliopsida > Myrtales > Combretaceae > Combretum > Combretum micranthum. The sequence continues at coordinate 993,317 of JAMXBD010000130.1, forward strand.
TATTCCACACGGCATATCAAACTCCTCCGTTTAACTTCTTTCAATGACGGAAACAGACCGTCACCGTCATATGGTTTCTTCCCTTCCCAAGGAATGATTGCAGTCACAAGTAAAGTGATTGAATAATGGCGGCTTAAGAAGCACATTCATGATAAACTTGTATTTCGCTACCTAGCCGACATACTGGTTAATATTTCAAGGAAGAAAATAATATTATAATGATATCATAAGATACTTTAATTATATAGACCATCTTAACTATCGATATATAAATTGAGAAAAAAAAATAGAAAACAAAAAACAATTGAAAGAATCTAAAATCGAATAGGAAAAATATTTAAATAAATCCGGCTTGTTGAATCAAAACAGATGCGCGATGATTCATATGTAATTTGAAAAGGGAATATTAGATCTCATCCTATTATTTTTAATGCTTCCTTATTATATTTTGCATATATAGCATCCTATGCTTATCTCAATTTTATGAATCTTGATCTGGTTTATTTAAGAATTTTATATAGGCGTTGGGGCTCCATTAATTAATATGGGTGGTTGAAACATCGCTGGAGATGATAATGCTCTTTTAGGTATCAGATAACATCTAATGTCAATCATTGTAGTCATTTATGGCATGGGGATCTGCCCAATACCCTAAAATCCAACAAGTGGCCCGGACAGAAGATTCATTCAGCGTGATGATAAGTTATACAAAATTAGATATGCGCATGCAGAGCGAGTTATGTCGGTCGATTTATGTAGTCTGTAAAAAAATATGGATTGGATTATAAATTTTAATCTATTTAATATGCAGGCTAGAATGGTTCATCTCGCATAGGCCGTGGGTTGAAACGGACTAACCCATTATAGGTCAGGTTGGCCCGTAAACTAGCGCTTAAAAAATATTTAAAATATACATATATATATAAATCTTATAAGAAGAAAAATCTTGTAAATTACCATCTTTACTTGCTCTTCACTTTTATGTTTATTATGGGAGTGATTATATAATTTTAATGGGAGTGATATTTAAACTTTCAACTTTTAAATTTATTATAACCTTAATCATTTTATCAATACTTTTTTCTTTATATTTATTATTTAGATGTTTCTATTTAAAATAAGCAACATAATATCAATTGACAATTTTCATGATGTATTTTTTCTTACCACGCCAAAGAAAAAAATCGGAATGAATTCTAATTTCTAGTGGTTAAAATAAATCCTTTTATGTTGAAATAAAAAAAAATTTCAAAATAAAAGTCTATATTTTTTCGATACACTACTATCATCTAGGATTAGTATGTAGGTAATTGATAAAATAAAAAGAAATATATTCTATATTTTTATTATAAAATTTAAAATTAAATTTGAATTCTTATAAATTTTTTAATAAAAAAATATTAGCAGGTTCGCGCCAACTCGCATAACCCACCAACCTATATGGAGCAGGTTGGGCTATGCGTGCCAAAGTAGGCTAGCCACATAACCCTCGAGCTAACGTGGGATGGGGCTGGTTGGCCTGCAAAACCCATTTGCACAGATCCATATATAATCATTGGTTGCATAATTGTATATAAATATGGTAAAAAACAAATTATTTAAACAATTTTATAAAACTTATATAGGTAATGTTATTGGAGTTGCTTTGTATGGGAATAACTTGTCCTAAGTAATCCTTGTGTAAGTTGCTTAACTAATAAAGAAGATTGCTTAACTTTTGATGGGTTGCTTAGCCAAGTAATGCAAAAAGTTGAGTTGCTTAGTTTATTTTATTTTATTTTATTTACTTTTGATGTTAGTTATGCATGATTTTTGTAATATGAAACCTATAAAAATTTTTTAAAAAATCATGTTAAAGTAACTTCTTCAATAACTCATGAATAAAGTAGTAAGTTTTTTAATAGAAAAAGCTATTTAAAATACTGATATGATATGTTAAGTAATTTATTAAATAACTTATTGATAATGATATTCTAATGTATTTCTATTCCTTATTTAAAAGATATCATACTTATCTGATTAAATAACTTATTGATAATGATAATCTAATGCATCCTTATCCCTTATTCAAAAGATATCGTGCTTATCTGATATTTATTTAAATACATATCATATCACACTTATTGAATTTATTTAATGAGTAAGACAATGAAGTGAGAAAGTTTTCTTCTTCCTTTTTTTTTTTTTTTCACCTAAAAATAATGAAAAGTGACGACAATAACAAGACATGAAGTCTTTTAATCGATGTCTCCTAGGAAATTAATGACACAGGAAGTTTGATCCAAGTGATTTATGAGATGAAGTTGGAGTCCCATCCTGAGGATCCTATAGTATCATTATTGGTGACAACTAGGAGGACACATGTCTTTTTTTTAAAGGTGGGCCAACTGACTTTCGATTAGGGAAACATACTGAAATCGAAATATACTTGCAGATGTGCATTATATTTTTATTTGGATGATATTTTTTTATTTATATTTGTATTTTTTAAAAATAATATTGATAAATATATCTAATTTATATTTATATTTTATTTATATTTAATTTTTTACTAAAATTATTAATTTTTTTTATCTATATCTAATTTTTTATAAATAATTTATTAAAAAAGATTTAAAAAAATATATGTATACATGATGTGCCAACAAAAAAAATAATAACTTCTCTTACAATCCTTTTCAAAAAAGCAAAACGTTTTACGAAAAATTGATCTGTCAAGTGACTTTTAAGTATATTTGCTTTAATTATTTTCTTCTTATCACTATTGTTTTTGTCTCTTTTAGGGTTTTATTATAACAGTCTTTTTCTTATTTGCATATAATCTAAAATGAATTTTCACCTGTTAATTTCAAGTTTCACCTCCTATTTTAAACAAAATAAAAAAATTTTATAGCTTTAGGGTACTTCATAGCAAAAAAATACTAACCATTTTTATTTCGATGCCATAATAATTTCATTACAACTTTATTTTGAAGAGTTATTATGCCATTTATTTAATCGTAAAGCTAATTCATAAGGAAGCGCTATTAAAAAAAATATTGAATGATTATTCATTACTCAAATCCATGAATATCAATTTAATGCTGAAATTAATTTTTTAACTAAATATCCATATTTAAAAAAAATAAACAATTTGAAATCCTATTATAGCTTAATTCTATTCCTCAAATTATAATTTTATTTATTTAATGTAGTGAACAGACAATTAGAGTTTCGTTAGATTGATTAGATCCAACAAAAATAAAACAAAACCAACATATCTAATTAAAATCTAAGTCTGTATGAGACAAAGTAAACTGTATTGAAGAAGAATTGATTGAGTGAATAAAAGATAAACGACTTAAAGTAACTCAACGAATCTGAGTACTTCCCCTTTCTTGTTTGAACAACCACCTCAAACTATAACAAATAGAGACGAAGTTGGTTTATGGTAAACATTAAAGTGTTTGCTACGTCTTGAAATAGAAATTACTGCAACAATTAGTATAAAAATATAAGTGGTTGAGAATTTACCCAAACAACATTTAACCATTTATTATAATCACCTATTATGGCAAAACCTAGTATGGCTTTATAATTAACTTAAATCCCATTCAAATGAGTTGAATTAGTTGACAGCTTGATGCGTGATTGAATAGTCTATGTAATGGGGCTGATGTTGTGACTTTTAGGCTGTCTCTATAAACTTACATGGCTTATCATAACTTAAATTCCCATAACATTTTAATTAATTGCAATAAATTTTTTCAGAATTAACGGCTACAGCCAACTACTTCCATCATGTCAAGTAGCATTTCAAGAACTTGATTAATCTTATAATCTAAACTCGGTTTTAAGCTGAGCATGACCATGGCCTCGTTCTCGACCTTAATACCATTTTATTTAAGTTAATTTATTTGAACCCTAATTTTAAATTGTGTATCGTTTCAAAATGAAAGTGGGAAAAAAAAATATCAAGTCTCTATTGTTGGCGTTAGAAAGGCCCAGCTTATTAGTTAATTCTAGTAAACAATGACTTTCATCAGATCAAGACAGGAAATGGACGTCAACTTTATAATGTTAAAAAAAAAATTGTGTTAGTTTCTGTTTAATGTGTCAAGTACTATATAGTCAAAGCAAGTTAGTCCTTAAGGTGGCTGAAAGGCATGCCAAACCTAACTCATAAGCCATCGATTCCAGATCGACTTGATCTGACACCGATGAGTAGGCTAGATTCACCTAATTCAACAAATCAGATGACTTGAATTACTATTAAGTTTTACCAATATACAATTTCAATCCATATTACCCTTTTTTTTTTGTCATCATATTACTTTAATTATATGCTATTGTATGTTGAGTTTTTATAATTTATTTTTCATTAGCATGTGACTAAAGAAGGTGTGAATCACTGTATATGCACAAATATAATTAGACCTTGATGCAGGCTAAAGCCCGAACTGATATGAATTTGCTAGGTTACTGGTCTTGTCTGAAGTGGCCTAGAACCAACGTGTGCCTAATTCTAACACTATATGTGGTTGAATAGAATGGAATCGGTATTCTAATGTTATTCATGCAAAATATCTATTCTTTTGTTTGGTTTGTAAAAAATTCTATTAAAAAAATGTTTATTTCATGTGATGCGGAATAGATAAAGAATCATCATTCATTTCCTTTACTAGAGGAATGACTATTCATAACAAAAAGTATTGATAGAAATCAACTTCCAACAGGTCCTATTACAAGAGCCCTAGCTAAAAGGTTACAAAATTTAGCTTTGAAAATTCTATCAAATCAACTCTCCATAGATGAATACAACTTTCTAAATGCTATGTGGTATATTGCACAAAGGAACATTGATCAATTTGTAAGATGGAGAACATGAAGAAATTGAAGGAGACAAGTCTATCACGGTCGTGACCCAAGCCGTTATTGGTGAAGAAGGAAACAAAAGAGAACACGGGCGACATCATGCCCATAATAAGGAGTGTGATCTCATAGCACGTTTATACCAAGGGCCATATTTGAATCACGCCTGCAGTCAATATTAGAAAATTGGATCCGAATATCACGGCCTATGATACACCCCTGATGGTGCCTGTTATCTCAACACACTCGTGATCAAGCATGTTGTCAGCATTAGAGATTTTGCTTAAAGGAGATCATGGCCTGTGATACGATTGTGATAGGGGGGCGTAACAGGAGATAACATGCGTGATGCAGGGGATGATCACCATCCTATATTTTGCACGAATTTTCCTTTATGTAAGTTGTGTTATTTACCATTTTGTCATTAATGAGGGCTATATAAATACCCTCTTTTTAGATGTAAACCCTAATCTAGACATAAAGGTTTCAACTCCCTTTGTATTTTTCTTTCATTTAAGAACCAAAATACCTAATTCTTATCAATCTACTCCAGGTAGTGGCAAACAACCAGTCGATAGACCTTGTACTTAACATCAAGTGAGAGAGAGTGTAGTTCAGATTAGTACCAGTGCATAATATCTTAAAATAATCCATATCTTTATTTTCATTGAAAATCAAGTTTCAAGGCCTACTACATCATAAGACGAGCTTGGAGCGCACATCTTTTGATATCAGAGTTTCGGGTTACAACTATGGTAAGCATTGAGTAGAAAACCCTAAGTACATTATGCTCATATTGAAATCATAGATCCGGTACTTGTAGTAGTGGATTGAATTGTAGAATTTAGTGTTGTTGTTGTTGCTACCATTGTATTGAAGTATTCATAGAGTTGGGGCTTATTTATGGTGTATTTTCATGTGCTTAGAAGAGTGTGCACTAAGTGTTTGATGAAACATATCAACCAAGATTAACTTTAGTATTGAATCAATTGGGTAGTAATTGTTATTGTATTATGTTATTTGTTGTGTTGGTGAAGTATTGTGGCATTGTGGGGTTGTTGTGACATTGGAATTATATTTGAAGTAAGGGTGATTATCTTGCACACCAAGTGTTCGATAAAACTCCTATGAAGGGTTGCATTGGTGTTTGGGTCAGTTATGTCTAAAGGAAGTATGTACAGAGGACAACCAGGTAATCAAAGGCAAAATCCTAGAGATACCGCTATAATGACCATTGATCAATGCCTTGATCAATTGACTACTTTGATGGAGTAAATGCTGGGCATTTGGGAAGACAAACCTTAGCTGAAGGTAGGGGTGACAATTTTGTTGCCCGAGAAGTTCAACCCCAATGGGGAAACGAAAGGGTTAAGATTAAGATCTCACCCTTCAACGGGGGAGGATTGCCTAATAACTATCTAGATTGGGAACAACATATGGATTAAGTTTTTTAATGTTGTGAATATGATGAACTTACTAAAATCTGGCTTGCAGCATTAAAATTCTCCAGGTATGCCGCATTGTGGTGGTGTAATTTATTGACTAATAGAAAAAAGAGTGGAGAAGCGAAAATTACCACATGGCAAATGATGAAATAGATGATGCATAGGAGATTTGTTCCAAACTATTATCGACAAGAGTTATACTTGAGGTTGCAATCATTATGAAGGTGGAATGAGTGTGGAAGATTATGTCAAAGAATTTAAAATGTTGACCATTCGGTGCAATGTGAAAGAGCCTCAAAAGCAAACTATAGCCCGCTTCATAATTGTGTTGAAGTTTGAGATTGCCAGTATTGTGGAACTCCAGAGTTTCCATACCTTAGAAGAAGCTATTAATTTGGCTTGCAAGACCAAAAGGCAATAAAATAGAATTCCTTATCAATCCTCATTACTTCCTAATCGAGGATCTAGTTCCAATCAATCACTCCCTGATCGAAGAATTAAAAAAGAAGGTAATGCAAATACCGAGAAGATGGATAGACGAGATGACATTCACGGTAAGGTGGTTGCTAGTACTAGTGGTGCCAATAATGAGGCACAGATGGTTGGTAAGAGGAGTAGCCAGGTGAAATGCCTTAAGTATTTAGGATATGGACACATTGTTGCTCAGTGTCTAAATCGAAGAGTTATGGTTGTACTGTCGAAACATGCAGAGTTGGCAGTTATGAGTGAAGATGAGAAAGAGAAGGAGGAGAACTATATGAAAGAGTTTGATGAGGAGGAAGATGGAACTGCTGGAATTTTAGGTCCCGCTGCTAACATGTCTTTAGTAATGAGGCGAGCCTTGAATGTAGCGTAGACCACAAATGATAAATAGAGAGAAAACATATGTCATATCAATTGTAAGGTGAAGGATGCAGTTTGTGTAGTCATAATTTATGGAGGAAGTTGTACAAATGTTGCGGCTATTTTTATGGTTGAGCGACTCAAGCTTCCTACTATTCCACATCCACATCCTTATAAGCTACATTAATTGTGTGATAAAGGGTCAATTTAGGTGACTCAACAGGTTAAGGTACCGGTCTCGATTCCGGGAAGGTGTGAAGATGAGATACTATGTGATGTTCTATCCATGAGAACTACTCATATTCTCTTAGGTAGGCCTTGGCTTTTTGATCGACGAGTTCTTCATGATGTGTATAAAAATACTTATGCCTTTGTGAATGATGGTAAGAAGGTACTTTTAAGACCTATGAGTCTAGCTAAGGTTAGGATCACATATTCCGAAATCAACCCACCTAAGAAAGAGGCTTTAATAATGACTAAAAGGGAGTTGAAACAAATTATTGATTCAAGTGAACCAATGTTATTATTACAGTTAAGGCAAATATTAGAGGTCGATAGTGAAACAACTCTACCTGATGTCATTTAGCATCTTTTGAAATGCTTTGCTAATGTCTTTCTTAAGGAATTGCCACTAGGATAACCTCTTATTCGAGAAATTGAGTATGCTATAGATCTTATTCCTAACATTGCCAAATAGCCCTACTTATCGCATGAATCCAGACGAGGCAAAGGAGCTCAAGCGACAAGTAAGTGAGCTGATGGAGAAGGGATCCGTGAGGGAAAGCATGAGTCCATGTTCAGCACTGACTTTATTAGTACCGAAGAAGGATGGTCAGCGACATATGTGTATTGATAGCTGCGCCATTAACTAGATCATTATCAAATAACGTTATCCAATACCTATATTGGATGGCATGCTTGATGAGCTCCATGGTGCAAAGTATTCTCCAAGATAGATTTGAGGAGTGGTTATCACAAGATCCGAATGAAGCCAGGAGATGAGTGAAAGATAGCCTTCAAAACCAAGCATGGTCTCTATGAATGGCTTGTGATACTATTTGGACTTACTAATGCTCAAGTACTTTTATGCAGTCGATGAATTATGTCTTGAGGGAATTCATTAGTAAGTTTGTTGTTATCTATTTCAATGATATTCTAGTATATAGTGTTGATTTGAAAAGGCATGCGGAACACTTGTTTGATGTATTTGAAGCTTTGAAGGAAGAGAAATTGTATCGCAATTTGGCTAAGTGCGTGTTTTGTCAAGAGGAAGTCATGTTTTTGGGGTTTATAGTATCGGGAGATGGAATTAGAGCAGACGAGGAGAAGATTAAGGCTATTACTTAATGGGCTGCTCTTTACAGTATATCTTATATAAAAAGCTTCCATGGAATTGCTTCATCCTATAGGCGGTTCATTAGGAACTTTAGTTCTATTGTTGCACCACTTACTAAGCGTACCAAGAAGGGAGAAGCATTTAAGTGGAATGAAAAGGCTCAGAAGAGTTTTGAGGAGATTAAGTAGAAGCTTACTACAACTCTAGTACTGGTGTTGTTTGATTTTGAGAAAATATTTGAGTAGGAGTGTGATGCTTTAGGAGTGGGAATAGGCGTTGTGTTGATGCAAGAGCAGCGTCTTATGGCTTTTTTTAGTGAGAAGTTGAGAAAAGCAACATTGAATTACTTTGTTTGTGACTATTAGCTTTATTCCTTGATTTCAGCCCTTACCACTTGGCAACATTATCTCATGCCTCATGATTTCACTATTTATACAAATCATGAGTCCTTGAAACACTTGAAGGGTCAGAATAAATTGTCTCAATAATATGTTAGATGGATGGAATTTGTAAAGCGATTCAGTTATGTGATTAAATATAAGAAAGGGAGCTCGAATGTAGTAGCAAACACACTGTCCCATAGGTATTCATTCATTACTTCTTACACTCTAGATTGTTGGGATTTGGAGTTATTATTGAGCTGTATGCTGGTGATGATGATTTTGCACCCATATTAGCTAAATGTGTTGACTAGAGATCTATAGATGGGTATTTTTTGCATGAGGGTTATCTATACAAGGAGGGTAAGTTGTGTAGACCCATATTTTTTTGACAGAATTGTTGGTTAGGGAAGCTCATGCTGGAGGATATCGAGCCATTTCGGAGAGAAAAGGACTCTTGAAATTTTAAAGGAGCATTTTTTTATTGGCCTAAAATGAGGAGTGATGTGAATTTAGTTATGGAATGTTGTGCTGCTTGCAAACCGGCTAAGAGTGGAAGGAGCCCTTTGGGATGTATATGCCATTGCCATTATCTATACAGCCTTGGGTAGATGTGTCAATGGATTTTGTGTTGGGATTACCAAAGACTGTGACAGGAAATGATTTTGTCATGGTAGTGTTGGGTAGATTCGGTAAAATGGCGCATTTTGTGTCTTGTCATTGCACCAATGATGCTATTTTTATTGCTAACATTTTCTTGCAAGAAATTATGCGACTTCATGGAGTTCCTCATTGTCATACCCCATCCTAGGCACAACCGCAGCTATGGGGGCACCCCTAAGTTCGTAGACCACCCTAGGCAGGCAGTGTGATGCTAAGGACACCGGTCCTCATCTAAGGCCCCCTCAGGCAACTCTTTCAGGACACAAAATCAGTATTGTTCTCTTATCCGTAGCATTCGAGTAGCTCAATTGGTGAAAGGCGTTACCTGTGAGGCAAACAAAAGGCCTATGTCCGGGGTTTAAGTCCGCGAGGCTGTAGGTTAGACTCCAATGCTACAAGTAGGAGAATAACTACAATTGTTCAATTAGTGTCCTTGGCATCACGCTGCCTGCCCAGGATGGTCTACAGACCTAGGGGCACCCTAATAGCTGCAGTTATGCTTAGAATGGGCTATAACACTCATATTGTTGTTCCTGACTATGATGTCAAATTTCTTAGTTACCTTTGTAAAACACTATGGAGAAGGCTTGGAAAGAGACTACTTTTCAACACTGCTTCACACCCTCAGACTGAAGTAGTTAACAGAACTCTTGGTGCTTTGCTTCAAGTTATTGTTGGAAAGAACTTAAGAGATTAAGACTTTTGCCTTCTTATTATGGAATTTACCTATAATAGGACTATACATAGTTCTACTGGCAAGACACCATTTGAGGTCGTGTATGAATACAATCCTACCATTCCACTTGATATCGCATCTATACCAACTTCTAAAGATGAAAGTCTGAGTGAAGTTGAATGATCTAAGGAGATCCAGAAGCAGTTCCAGCAGTCACAGATCATTTACAAAAACAGGTAGCCAAGCAGAAAGAACGAGGTGATTGAGGTAGAAAAGTCAAGATCTTTCAACTGGGAGATCTAGTGTGGATTCACATTACAAAGGAGCAGTTTCCCAACAAGCACAATAAAAAATTGTCTCCGTGAGCAAATAGTCCATTCAGAGTTCTGGAACGCATCGATGATAATGCTTACAAACTTGAACAACCAGGTTATTATGGAGTTTCCACTACTTTTAATGTTACAGATCTCACACCTTATGTGCTAGATGAAGAAGATGCAAACTTTTAAGATTTGAGGTCAAATCTTCAACAACAGGAGGAAATGATAAGAATCAACTTCTAACAAGTCCTATCACAAGAGCCCAAACTAAGAGGTTACAAAATTTAACTTTGAAAATTCTATTAAATCAACCCTCTAAAGATGAATACAACTTTCTAAATGGCTATGGGGTGTACTACAAAAAGAAACATGGATCAATTTGTAAGAAGTTAGATGGAGAATATGAATAAATCGAAGGAGAGGTTAATCACAGCCCTGGCCCAAACCATTGTTGGTGAATAAGGAAATAGAGGAGAACATGGGTGACATCACGCCCATATGAGGAGTATGATCTCGTATCACATTCGTACTAAGAGTCGTATTTGAATCACGCTCATGATCTTACCCATTGTAAATATTAGAAAATTTGACCAAAGGAGATCATGGCATGTGATACACGTGTGATGGTGCCCATTATCTCAACGCGCCCATGATTGAACAAATTATCAACATTGGAGATTTTGCTTAGAGGAGATCACGGCCTGTGATATGGTCGTGATTGGGGCCGTGACAAGAGATAACGCCCGTGATGCAAGACATGATCAATGTTCTGTATTTTGCACGAATTTTTCTTTATTTAAGTTGTGTTATTTGCCATTTTACCATTAATGAGGGCTATATAAATACCCTCTTTCTAGATGTAAACCCTAATCTAGACATAAAGTTTTCAACTCCCTTTGTATTTGTCTTTCATTTGAGAGCCAAACCACTTAGTTCTTATCAATCTACTCTAGGTTGTGGTGAACAACCACTCGATCGACCTTGTGCGTAATATCAAGTGTGAGAAAGTGTAGTTCGGGTTAGTAATGGTGGGTAATATCCGATAATAAAGCCATCGATATCTTTATTTTTATTTCAAATCAAGTTTTAAGGCCTATTGTGTCATAATACAAGCTTGGAGCATATCAAATATGTTTTGTTTTGAAAATACTTCGAACTATAAAATAATGAATTGTTATTCCTTTCCAACCATATTCCATTTCAGTATACCGAATATATTATAAGTCTAACTCTCATCAAGTTCTTAATCTATTGTTTTGGATTGAGCATCCACCCAATTTACCTATGGTTTCATATATTATTTGATCTTCTTCTCTTTTTTTTTTTTTTCCTTTTATTTTAGAAACCAGTGATTACATTACACAACTAACATAAAATACCTTATAGCGAGCCCAACCTGCACGGCTAGAGACCAGCTCCAAAACGGGCACAAATCAGACTTACTGGATTATCATGCCATGTATATATATGGGTCGAGGTACCAGGGAAAAGGTGGACAAACATTGTCAGAGAGCACTCATCGTGATCGATCAAGCTTTGACAGTGCAAAATAAGGTTATCTGACTAGATTAACCAGACAAGTATCTGTCAAAACCCCGAAACAAGCACAAATATCCAAAAAAAATCAAAAAAACAAAGACCCTTCACTGAAATTGTAATTTAACTGTTTTCATGTCCTTACCCTTGCAAAATTTAATTTAATACAAACACACAGCAGCTTCCTGCTACAGATATATACGAGGTCCTCACATTGCATGTGGGGCCAAGACCTTTCGTATTTTTCTTGAAATGTCGTGTTCGGAATCAAATTGGTTTCATCAAATAATAGAACCATGAAGGATACTTGGAAGGTTTGGAGAGAAGACTGGTAGCTGGAAATTGGAATCATTTAAGCAGTTTCGCCATGCAAAACTAAGGATCATGTGCTCTCGTGATAGATGCCAAAATCTAAAATAAAAATTGAAATTATATAATTCAATTTTATTCATTAGATATTTTATAAAAAATAATAATATAATTGATATATTAATCAATATCCATCATGGGTATTCAATAAGACAATAGAGGTTGTATTTATACATAACACGTGTTAGTGTTGGAAAGATTTAGAATCAACATTCCTGTCATGTGTTAGCTGTCTCCGGTTCAAATACGTACCTCAAAAATCTTGTTTTTCACCATCCCTACGCCATACCTTATCGTTTTTCTCCAGGACCATTTCAAAAGATACTCGATTAAAATTCTCTCTTTTTGGTGATAATGGCAAAATTCTACGGTCTGTAATCCTGATCGAATTTTTGAAATTTTTTATACTAATTTTCTTTTATAATTCATCTAATTTTCATATGAGTAGCGATACAGTCCTGATAATAATACGTAATATGTTTCGAAAGTAATCAAAGAGAATTGAAAATGAAATGAACGAAAAGGAATTTCTCTTTTTATATTTAGAAAGGATAATAATTAAATTATTACCAAATATCATATAACTTAAGTACTCTTTTTTCCCTTCCTTTCGATGTTTTATATAACCATTCTTGTCTTTCTACCCTATGTTCAACATAAATTGCAATTTCTTTTCTCCAAAAGAAAGTGCAAGTTCTTGAAGATTTCTTGAAGAATTGCCAACCTTATACTCACTTGTGCGCTAATTTGTGCATATTATAACAACCTAAAAGTCTCTTTTTTCTTGCCTAAAAATGGGTAGAATCCATTTGACCCTTTCTTAAAGACTAAAATAAAAATAAAATTTGAAATCTTAAGAGCACAGATAATAACAGAGTAAAGACAAGAGTGATAAAGGATATAATAAAAGTTTAAGTTAGATATATAGAAGTTTTTTAGCAACTTAATTATACATAATTCAGGTAGTAGATATTAGTTTTTGGAACAAAACGACTTTTAGATATTCATATACTGTGTTTGTTGTTTGTGGTTGTCTAGGGTAGAAGCATAAAGGGACTAACTAATTATCTTACTTTAAATTTTACTTGTTGCTTGTACGTGGCTACTGATAATAAATCATGAGTACCCGTGCTACTATCGTACCATCCCAATGATCAATGTGTGACGGTATCCCAAGTGAAGTCATGCATGAAAATAATCTGAGTAGATCTAAGTTGTGCTATACCATGGTTATTAAGGAGTACCTAAGAACCAATATATATATATATATATATATATATGAATGTAAATATCTATGTGCGTTTCAGGAAACTAAGTTATTCATTTGTTGGTTGTTGAGCTAAAGTTTACATATAATCAAATGATTAATTGTTGCATTAATACATTGAAATGCATGTGAAAATGTTATTGATTGTATACGTGCATCTAATTGTTGATATACCATACTTAGCTTCAGCTCACTCTTTTTCTTTTTCTAGGTACAATTGAAAATCCTTTTACCTTTGATTTGTGTGAATATGACATCATCTTGGATTATTAGGGGAGGACATTACTGATGAGAACTATCCAACAAATTATTAGTGTTGGCTTGTAAGACTTTATAAAGTTAGAGACTCCTCTTGTACTCGTGTCATAATTTGTTCCTTTGTATTGAAATAGTTTGATAAGGAATAAAGCCAATTGTTGATTTCATAGTAGTAGCTATTTAGATAGAGTTTATAAGCCATCTTGTGTTTATATTAAGTAGGATTTGAAATTTGTTTATGTGTTTGTGTGTGGATTATTTATTGTATGGTTGACACGGAGTAAACCAATGAATATGTGTCGGTGGTATTAAATAGTTTTTATGAGGAATTATAACAAGTTTTAAGCCTATACATATTCTACATGGACACATTGCGGGTTATAAATGATCCTAAATTTTGAATGTTACAACAATTCTACCTAAAATTGCAAGATATAAAATCACCACATGAAATCAAAATTCAAAAGCTTTTTAACTATTTATATAAAATAGTTCTCAAAATCTATTAATGTACTTCAATAGTCATTAAAAGCTTAAAATACATTATGAAAATGAAAAAAATTAAAAAAAAAAGTTTTTTCCTTAATCATAATACTCTCAATCGATAATTAACATTTACAAAAGAAGGAATAGTTGAGTCCAAACTAAGTTTTTTTTGTATTATTTTATTTGAAAAAAAAACAAAAGTTATGAATTGAAAAGAAACCAAATGTTTCAACTCATTTTGAATTCTTCAAGGCATGAACTAAGGTAAATAGGCTCCTCTATAAAGTTTACAACTAGAGATTGAACTTAAATGATAGCTATGAACATCGAGCAAGAGATTAAAAGAGAGAGAAGAAAGAAAAAAAATGAAATTGTTGAAACATTAAAAGACGACTAGGTTAGTTTACACATGCTTTGATTATTTCATAAGCGGAAGCTATAAGGTGAGTTTCTAAATTAATTTTAAGCTCACTTAACCAATCATTATCTCTTTAATCAATTTTACGCACAATTACAATAATAATAAAGAGACAAGGAAAGAGAATATTACACAAGGAGTTCGGCTTACCCCCTAGTCTCTACGATCCATAATTTGTCTTACTTAAAGAGGACATCACACTTTAGTCAATCAAAGCAATTGCCTCACAAAGAGGACTTTACAACAAATGCCTCAATAGAGGACTTCACAAATGTCTCGATAGAAGATTTCACAAATGCCTCAAGAGATGACTTTACAAATGCCTACACACACATAGGATTTCACTCAAATACTTCAACACATGAGGACTTCACTAAAACACTAAATAACAAAAGTATGAATAGTGCGTTATAATATTAGCTCACTAATCTCACTATGACACTATTTATTGAACAAATACAAATACAAATACAAAATGAGAGAGTATTTTTCATATAATATATGCAAATTAAGCTCTACCCTCTTTTTCTCTTTCTCCTCATGTACTAAAAAACACCGCAAAAAACTCTATATATACCAGTTGTAAAAACATAGTTGTTCACCCTCAAAAGAACCTCCAACGATCGAATTTAAAATTCTGTAACAACTATGTCTCAAACTATCACACCCTAGACTTATTGTATCCTAAACTTGTCGTGCCTCAATTTACCCCGCGATCAAGTCTGTGCTTGTTGAGCCTTAGATTGAAATTATCGTGCACTAGAGTAAAACTTGCTCAGATCCTGAAGAGACCTACGACCAAGTTTGTACATCTATAAAGTTGTCAAGCTTTAAACTTTGAGCTTGACATGTCTTGAGGAGTGGACTCGTTTAGCCTTCAACCTGACCCTCAACTAATAACCCTGCATTTTTAGGCTTGTCAAGCTTTGGTCTTAAGATTATCGTGCCTTAGTCTAGCTCTCCACTTGACCCTCGACCAAGTCTGTTCATCATTGATTTGTTTCGGCATAATCTGCGAAGAACAACACACATACAAACATAAACATATATTGTCACGCCCTGAATTTGGTTCAAGGCATGCCAGCCGCCACGTATAACACTCACGCATTATACGTTAAGGCTGACCTAATCTACAGTTTATCATGATCGTTGCTAAACAAATTTTAGATTCTGAAATCGTTAAATTAGATTTTGAAAATGACTAGAGTTGCAGCGGAAAAGAAATACATTTCTTTAAAACGATTTCTAAAATGCTACTTTCTTGAGTAGACCATTACATATAATAAAGTAAATTTCTCAAACGATTTTCAAATAGGTTATTTTTGTGAGTAGATAAACGTTTATAAATAATTATCATACTATCAGGTATCTCAAAGTACACAGTGTTTGGTATCTCAAGATACAACTATGGGCTCATAGATATGCCCTCATCAATTTATGAGTTGAAAAGATGATTAATAACTTTTGTTATAAACAGTTCAACGTTCCTAGGCACTTAACTCGTTAACAAACTCCTTTAGAGTCGTCCCATACCCTATAATCTCAAGCATCCAGATCATCACCTGAAAAAGAAAGGAATGAGCCGAAGCCCAGTATGACAGCAACACAAGCACACACGAGATGGGTACACACGCCTATTCTATATGCAATGCAACAACCAATAGTTTATATCTTTAAATTAAAGTGCGACAAACAATGTGGAGCACTCACACTCCGGTAACACGCTAGGAACCTGGGGGTCCTGAGTAGCAGCAACTGCTCAGGGGATTGATATAGGCAGCCCGAATACCTATATCTCCTACCTCTATAAGTAATAGCCTCGTCTAAGGATCACAGCAGTTACGCATCTCTATCCATCAAAGTCCATAATATAGTGTAGGTTAACCGGCCATAAACATGAACCACACTACATTACTTCTCTCCGATCCAGGTAGACGTTATCCCGCTACCGTTCCCCTCATCAGCTACCTACTGTACCACCATGCCCATGGTGGCTTAAGCGCTTAACTACCGTGCTGGCAGGTCTCAAAAACGACCACGCACAAGCAACAAGCAATTATTAAGGCCATCTGTAAATATTAATTAATTTATGATGCCTATCCTAGTAAGCAACACACAAGTTACTGCATACCTGGTATAAAATCTGTGCTCTGAACAATTAGAAGACAGACCAGAAGATAAAGCAGAATACAGACTCTTAACAAATATTTGCTTCAAGGATTAATTCATATAATCATTTGAATCAATTATCAACTTATATCAAACTCGTATTAACTACTTAGTTTTTTAGCAAATATACATTTGAAACAACATACTCCTCTTATTATTCGTGGTCTATCATATTTTAGAAATTACATACTCCTTATCATTTAAGGTTAAACTTAACATATTAATCGAAGCCAATTTCAAGTTAATATGATCATAGAGGTATTCATCAAATTAATAGCTATGTATAAATTGTTGGTTTATGAAGAATTTACTAAGCTAATATTAGTTAATAAATCTATATTAATTTTATCTAATCAAGTTGAATATAATTAACTAGTCAAGTTTACTAAAAGGTAATTATGTCATTTAAAATGATAAAATCTATAATATGTCCTATTATCAATCTATTAAACTTTGATTAAGTAAAACAACTTATTAAAATATAATTATTCTATTTATGCCATTTATAATTTATTTTTACATCTAAATGGACTAAGAAATCTAAATTAGTTTTCTATTATGTTTGTACTATCTTGTGATGTTATATTTATACTTACTTTATTAAATAAATTCATAAAATAAAAATAATTAATTATTTATCTTAAAATTCATAATTTAACATGAAAACACATTATTTACTTTTATTTCATATTCATTGATTAGAATTAATTTACCTTAAATTCCCTCAATTTCATTCCTATAGAAAACTAGTGTGCACCCTAACTTTAATAAATCGGTTTTTAACTCAAACAATGTTCTTAAGCTAATTTTTTATAAACTTCCTTACACATATATTTATATGTTTATAAGGTCATTTGGCCTAAATTAATTAGTTAATTATGGTTTTAATTTTAATTGATCCAAAATTGTCCAGAGCAGGGCATAGGCAGCGGCGACCGATCGGTTCGATCAAATTGACCATCAACCCGACCAGTTTTTGTCGATTCTTTGCACCATGTTAAAGTATACTTCTTGGGCTTTGAAACCGTTTTAATTTCACAAAAAAAAGGATAAAAATTCACCGGTTCGGCCATATGAATTCACGCCACCACTATTGGCCGAAACACTGTTTTGCCCTGTTTTACTATTTTGTAATTTAATTTTTAAAAATAATAAATGTGTTTCAAAAATCACGAAAATTTACATTTTGTATATAGACATGCTAAGATGTCGTTTTTATAAATTTCATTCAAAAATAATTTCATTTGACATTTTAATTTAATTTCACAAAAGTATATACAATAATTAATTCTAACAATTTATATTATCATAAATTAATTCATCAATATGTTTAACTTATCAAACCCACATTCCATAAGATGATATATCATGTTCGCATGCTTATATGTATATATTGATCATAATTTCAGTAATTTGACTACATGACATGCCTTTTATATATAATATTAAGCTTATAGTCCATTTGATTCATTTTCCAACATCATAACTTATTAAAAACTAAACCAAATACACACATATAATCAACATATTAGATCAATTATATACCATACATTAGACACATCACACTTACATATTTATATATATGATAATTTTATCAAAACAACATTTATACATATATTTATGGTATTCGATTTGTAAGAAAACATATATTTATATTTACCAAAACCTTATTATTATTAAATCTATGTTGATATCACCATCTAACCATAATTTCAACACCAAAAATACAACAATCATACAAATTCACTCATTAAACTAACATTACTTACTTGAATTGTAAAATAATTAGCTAAAGTTTCACTACCCTATTCCTTAAGTTGATGTAGCTTCTTCAAGCTAATTTTTCTAGCTTCAACCTTTCTTTTAGCCTTCAAAATCATCTAGAAATTGGTTGAAATAGAGATTGGATTTGGGGGAGACATTAAGTGATTGGATGATAGAGAAATCACGAATTTCATTGCCTATTGGATGCTAGATTTAAAGAGGAATTATTGTAGAATTCTTGTAGGATTTTTGTGGGTTTTTAGAGTGATTTCTTGAGAGATTTTAGGGGTTGGGGGTTGCTGGAAGAAGTAGGGGATTAGGGTTTTCTAAATGGGTATATTTAATAGTATTTTAGGTCTTGTAATTTCCATTAGGTTTAGGGGCTTTTTGGTCATTTTGCTTGATTAATTGAGGGCATTTTGGTCTTTTATGTGGATTAGAACTCTCTAGGATTGGAAGATATTTTATTTTGTAGATATTTAAGGGTATTTTGGTCTTTTCTTAGGGTTAGGAATCTTCAAGAGTTGCTAAGGTTATTTTAGTCTTTTTACACTTATTAGATTTTTTTAGACATTAGGATTTTATGAGGTGTATGATAGTGCATGATAGCTAATGTGGTCTTATGGACTTTGATGAGCTAATGGGCTTTGAATTTAATGTTATTGGGCTTGAGGTTTTAGATGATGGATTAGGGTTTTAGGTTATGGGCTTTAGGCATTTAGAATTGGAAATTAAGAAGTAAGAAATAAAATTAACTAATTGGCATTAGAAATTAATTCTAGAAATCTAATTAAAGAAAAATTAATAGCTTACTTGAATTTAGGGTTTTAGGGTTTAGATTTGAATGAAAATATTTAATTTTAAATTTCTAAGATTTAAAGAGTTGGAATTTAAGCTAAAATGTCTAAATTGGATATTCAGGGTTTTAGATGATTAAACTTAACTAATAAAGTTCAATTGATAATTGAAAAGGATTAATTAATTCGACTTTGTTGAAATAGGTAATCGACGTTACTTAATAGGTTAAATTAGGTATTTATGACATTAGAATCTTTATTTTCAATTAAATTCATTTATTATTCCTAATTATGTTAAATTATCAAAATTTTCACTTATGATTAGGATTTCTAGTCCATATAGGTCAAATTAGGGTATTGTGCTCAAAAGGGTTAGAAAATTCTAATTTTTATAATTACGTATTTAGAATTTTTATTCGAGTTCTAGTTTAGTAGATATTAATCAGTTTCTATTTTTATTGCATATATTTCAATCCTAGGGATTCATCTTTAAACTATTGTTTACTATCTAATAGACCCTAAAAATTAATCGGGTCATACTACACTTGATATTTATAATTTTAGGTGTATAGTTTGTGGGTTATTGACTCAAGTTTCATCTGAATTTAGATTAAGGTTTTATTTTAGTGAATTAGGAATTTCGGTAATTCAACTTGAGAAATCGGTTTCAAGTCGATAATTGAAAGGAATTGAATAGCTTGGAATGTTGGAAAAAGCAAATTGAAGTAATTTGATAAGTTGAAGTGGGTATTTGTGATATTGGAATTCCTAATTTCAATTAAGTCCATTTACTAATTAAATTATCTAATTATATTCTATATTTTATGAAAATCAATTGACTAAACTATCTAAATTCAATTAATAAGTTAAATTTAAAATAAGATTAAAAATTACCTACATTTTCATAGTATTTAATTATCACATTTCTGATTTAGGTTGGTAAAATTCAGGTATTTCATATATATGCACAATAAAGCTTAAACATATCAAAAACAAGTTTTGCTTATCAAATGTATCTTAACTATGTTGTAGAGTATTTGTGTAATACATTTTCTTATCAAAACAAGATTGTAATCAACATTGGTTCATCAATCTCCTCCTCTTTGATGAGAACAATTATTGTACATATTGCTCCCCCTCAACTTAACACTCCTCCTCAATTAAGCATTCTGTAAAAGTTCATTTGTAAAAGATTTAATGCTCAGTTAAAGTTTTCGAAGCTACATGTAATATACAACTTATTAAATGTAACTTAACTCCCTCAGTTAAGCACTTCGAGTAAAAGCTCATTTTGTTAAGATATGTTGCTCAATTAAAAGACTTAAATTACACTTAATAAACAAATCATTTTTTAGAGAAACACACAAGCCTAGTATTTTTAAAAATCCATAGAACTTTTCTCTAAGATGCGGTTAAGCATTAATCTTATAGACTTGCTCTGATACTAATTGTTGAAACATTAAAAGAAAACTAAGCTTGTTTACATGTGCATTCATATACAAAAGCGAAAGCTATAAGGTAGGTTTCTAAATCAATTTTAAGCTTACTTAATTAACCATTATCTCTTTAATCAATTTTACGCATAATTACAATAATAATAAAGAAGAGATAAGGAAGGAGGAGATTACACCAGATTTTACGTGGAGTTCGGCTCACCCCTTAGTCACCACGATCCACAATTTGCTTCCCTTAAGAAGGACTTCATACTTTATTCAATCAAAATAATTATCTCATAAAGAAGACTTCACAAATGCCTCAACAGATGATTGACAAATGCTTACAGACACATAGGACTCCATTCAAATGCCTCAACACATGAGAAATTCACTAAAATACTCAATAACAAAAGTGTGAATAGCCTTACAATAATAGCTCACTAAACTCACTATAGCACTATTCACTCAACAAATATAAACACAAAATGAGAGAGTATTTTTCACATAATATATGTAAATTAAGCTCTACTCTCTTTTCTTTCTCTCCTCATCTACTAAAAAACACCCTAAAAAACTCTATATATATCAGCTTTAAAAACATATCCGTTCATCCTCAAAAGAACCTCCAACGGTTGAATTAAAAGTCTACAATGGTTATTTGTTAAACTATCATACCTTAGACTTGTCACACCCTAAATTCATTATACCTCAATTTACCCCGAGACCAAATCTATACTCATCGAGTCTTAGATTCAAACTTATCATGCCTTGGACTTAAACTTGTCGAGCCTTCGATGCGACCCATGACCAAGCTTGCCCATATATAAAGTTGTCGAGCTTTAGACTTTGAGCTTGTTGCGCCTTGAGGAGTGGATTCGTCTAGCCTTCGACCTAACCCTCGACCAATGACTCTGCATTTTTGGGTTTATCAAGCTTTGGTCTTAAGATTGTCATGCCTTAGTCTAGCTCTCGACTTGACCTTCGACCGGGTCTATTCACCACTGGTTTGTTCCTGCATAATCTGCAAAGAACAACACGCATACAAACAAATATATATGTATGCACAATAAAGCTTAAACACATCAAAAATAAGTTTTGTTTATTAAATGTAGCTTAACTAAGTTTTGGAGTATTTGTTTAATATATTTTCTCATCAAAATAAGATTGTAACAAACCTTAGTTCATCAGAAATAAAATCAAAACAAGAGATTAAAAGAAAGAGAAGAAAGATAAGAAAGAGAAAAAGGAAATGAAATCAAAACATGATATGGAAGAATGAAGATGATGCAACACACCTTATAAAGACCTAGTTATATTTTTTTATTATTTTTTAGTCTATTAAGTTCAAATAAAAAGAATTGATAAATTTTGAAAGATTCTACAAAACTTAGAGTGAAAGCTTACTATTCTACTAAAATTTACATAAAAATAATTATATACTTGATTTAATTCAAAAAGCCTCAAATATTATAAACCCATAAAATCATAAAGATAATTAGGATTTTTGACAATTATAATGTCATACTCCATTTGGTTATGAAATTTTACTTCTCAAACTTGAAATTATTTAATATCAAATTGATTAAATTTCTATTGATCATAGTTAGTAGAATATCATATATCAAGGTATATAGTAAACACTTATTTTCTAGAAATAACACAAGCTTATAGGATGGAAAGTGAAGTCATTTTGAGGGAAAAAAACAAAGGTACCGGTTTTTTTTTTTTTTTTTGCCCAAAAAACAACGGTACTTTAAAAAACATACATACATACAACGTACATATCTTTAAAAAGTGAAATTATTTTTCTTGTTGGTCTAATTTTTCTCTATAATCAATAATTGTAATGAGTTATGTCATCTCTAAGGCCAAGTACCACTAAATGCCTTATCATAAGCTCATAGCTCATGCTAGCATTAGATGAATGATTAAGAATTAACAAAAATTTAGAGTGTTCTTGGTTGGACCTTTTGCAAAGTTGATTCCAAAGATTTTCCTAACTTCAAATAAAGTGCAAAATATATATATCTATATATATATAGGGCAATATATTTGTTAATTGATAAAATCATGTTTAGAAGCACAAAAACTTAAACTCTTAGATTGTAAATGAATGAATTTTCTCATGAGTTACTCAAATTGAATTTATCTTAAGTTTGCAGGGTTCTAATTGAATTTGTAAACTCAATTTATAGATGAGTTAAGTTTGATATCAAAGGCAACTCGTTACTAAAACACAAGGACATCAAGCATCACGAGCTTTATATTAAAGTATAATAAGCTGAATCAGTAACTTTCAAATTCAGTGCAAGTATGAGTCAAGCATAAAAGTATTTCCAATCAGTCAAGTTTGAAACCCTAAAACTCCATCAAGTTCGTCTTGTTTATAACCTTAGTTGACCTGATCATGTGCATTCTGAAATCTCCCAACAGTCCACAAAGAACGGTGTGTATGGAAATTTTTGCTATCTAAGAAATGGACCCAGCATGGACCAAAAATTTAACTCACATCGATCTATGAGGATTAGGATAAGTGTCATTTAAAAGGTCAAACTGCACAGTGTCATAAGCAAGCGCTAATTATCATTATGACGGGATGAACAAGCAGCATAGTTTTTAATTAGAAGTGAGTTTTCATGGTAACAAGGAGAATAGTAAAAAGTTAAAATTATAAAATAAAAGGTATCACTTTTCATAGTAAGGAGAAAAAAAGCATAGTTATGTAAACACGATAGCCAGCAAATGTTAACTCAGCTGGTAAGATTTCGGCGCATGACCCCTAATGCCATCCCATTTGAATAAACCTTTAAAACTCTTAAAACATATATGATATCTTTTCTCTCTTATAATATATCAATATATACACACACACACTAAAATCTCAGCTAATCGGTTGTTGTTCATGATTTTTTTAGCAAAAGAGTTTTAGTGGTAGTGTTACTATGATGATTTTGGAAATATATGAATATTTTATAATATAATGAAGAAATAGCTATATGATGTTAAAGTTTAAGAAATTGTTTATATATCGGAAAAGAAGATATGAATATAGTCGATCCCATTTGAAAGAGTAGTATTTTAGTTGAAAAACGGTATTCTTATCATTAAATTATAAAATCTCAAGCATAAATAGATAGTAGTTTATATAATGCTACAAGTGTCGTGCCACTAAGCTTAATTTGAGCAATTTAGAGTAACGAATAGCTGAGAATTTGACCCATGAGTGACGGAACCAATCAAAATTGGTGGATTATTTAACTGTATACCCTAGTGGCTTAACTCCAGATCAACTTGTTCCTAAGACTCCTTTATTGTCTATGTTGTACAGGATCCCATAGCTCCTACATTTTCTATGCGCGCCCTGCCGCCCCACTCCAATTTCCAACTGAGTTGTTAAAAAAAATACCAACTTCCAAGACATAAAAGTCCATCTCCAAAGAAAAGATCAACAAAATATTCTCGGCTATTTGTTTACTTTATTGAAAATTTTGCCAGAAAATTAATTAAATCTAAATTATATTAAATATATATGAATTTAATATATTTAAAATATTTTCTTATTAAAATAAAATTATTAAGTTGAATATTAATTATTAGAATTTAATTAATTGAATTACAAGTATTAGGTGAATCGCATATTATGTAAAATAAATTAATTAAAAATAAGTTAAATTAGATATCATAATTTTAGTATATGTAGCCTATTTATAATACAAAAGGTCTAATTCAATTTAAGATAGGCTTTCTTAATCAATTAGAGTCAATTAGCTTAAAACCAATGTGAATTATCTAAATTTTAACTAATGGACTTAACTAACAAAAATATAGTATTTATATCAATTATTATATTTACTATGGGATTTAATTAAAGATATTAGACTTAATATCTAAATTTTTTTATATTGGATTTAGGGTCTATTTTTCATCTGTATATGTATCTTTTGTAAAATCATATATGTAAATATATCCGATTTACATTTATATTTTATCTATATCTGATCTTTTAATAAGATCTGTCAACTTTTTTATCTGTATCTAATTCTTTATAAATAATTTATTAGAAAAAAATTTAAAAAAAAGTGTCTGTATCTACAATCTGCCAACAAACAAATAGACCCTGAATCACTCTTATCGAAGTTCAAGTTTACCTAAATAGTAAGTGATAAGTCTTAATGGGTTTTAATAGAGACTAAGATCTTATATCATATGTGATCATATCTTAGTTATTGGTCAAATATAAGTTGATGAGTGAAGTTTGTTGTCTAAATCTTATATGAGATCATTTTCTTTGGGCAGATACTTATTCTTCATTTGTTTATCTTCTGACCTATTTCAAAATATCGTTATTTTTATCAAGTATGCGGTGGCTTGTGTGTTTATTGTTAGGATAGACATATTAAAATGAATTAACACTTAAAGACGGCTTTATAAATATTTGTTGAGTATGCATGGTTGTTTTCAAGATATGGTCTAATGGGCAACAACCTTGTTAGCTGGTGCCACCACTGTAGTTAGACACTTAGGCTATCAATATAGCTTAATGGATAGCTAATAGGAAAACGATAGCGGGATAACACCTACCTACTCTAAGAGAGAAGTTGCACTTGTACGATTTAGGATCATGGGCTCTATTAAACTAAATAGTCTAATGAACTGAAATAGCACCTATTTTTTATATGCAACCCCATTCCAATTTCCAATTGAGTTGTTAAAAAAAATACCAACTTCCAAGACATAAAAGCCCATCTCCAAAGAAAAGATCAACAAAATATTCTCAGCTATTTATTTACTTTATTGAAAATTTTGCCTGAAAATTAATCAAATCTAAATTATATAAAATATATATTTAATATATTTAAAATATTTTCTTATTAAGATAAAAATTATTAAGTTGAATATTAATTATTAGAATTTAATAAATTGAATTACAAATATTAGGTGAATCGCATATTAGGCTATTTATGTAAAATAAATTAATTAAAAATAAGTTAAATTTGATATCATAATTTTAGTATATTTAGCCTATTTATAATACAAAAGGACTTATTCAATTTAAGATGGGCTTTCTTAATCAATTAGAGTCAATTAGCTTAAAACCAATGCCAATTATCTAAATTATAACTAATGGACTCAACTAACAAAAATGTGGGATTTATATCAATTATTATATTTACTGTGGGATTTAATTAAAGATGTTAGACTTAATATCTAAATTCTTTCATATTGGAGCTAATCATTCTTATCTAAGTTCAAGTTTACCTAAATAGTAAGTGATAATCTTAATGGGTTTTAATAGAGATTAAGATCTTATATCATATTTGATCATGTCTTAGTTATTGGTGAAATACAAGTTGATGAGTGAAGTTTGTTGTCTAAATCTTATATGGGATCATTTTCTTTGGCTAGATACTTATTCTTGATCTATCTATGTTATGACCTACTTAAGAAATATCAAGTATGCGTTGACATGTGTGTTTATTATCAGGATAGACAAATTAAAATGAATTAATACTTAAAGATGACTTTATAAATATTTGCTGAGTATGCATGGTTGTTTTCAAGACATGGTCCAATAGACGACAACCTTGTTAGGTCGTGCCATCACTGTACAAGGATAGCTTAATGGATAGCTAATAAGGGAAACAGTAGCGAGGTAGCACCTGTCTACACTAAGAGAGAAGTTGCACTTGTACGGCTTAAGATCATAGGTTGTATTAAACTAGATAGTCTAATAAACTGGAATAGGTAAAGATGTGTAATAGTTGTAATCTTTAGACGAGGATATTACTTGATATAGACATAGCAGATATAGATATTCAGACTGTCTATATCAACCCCTTAACTAGTTACTGCTACTAAGGATCACAAGCTCTCAGCATGATGCTGGAGTGTGAGTGCACCACTATTACTTTTTGTTAGTCCTATTAACTTAATCAAGAGAGGGGTGAATTGATTAAGTATTAAAAATTAAAATTTTCAATTCAAATGATTTTAAATTTCCCTCTTAATTTTGAAATTAAAATGGCGTGAGCAATACAATAAGCAATAAACTTGCAATAAAATAAAATGAATAAAGAGAGAAAAGCTAGCTCAATGTTATATAGAGGTTCCACCTTGTGTGCTAGAGACCCAGTTGTCTTTATTAGTTATGTTTCACTATATTAGAATAAAAAATTGAAAGTTTACAAATCAAGCCTCTTTAAGGTAAAGTCCCATTGCGGAGTCTCTCTAGCTTCTACACTAAGCTAATCACTCAACTACAACGATGAAAAACTCTCAACACTCACAACAAAAGATCAAATGAGCAATGAGGAGTAATAAGGATTCCTTTACAATTAAGTATGATTGATTTCAAAAGAGGACAAAAGATCAAAATTTTTTGTGTGTGCTTAAAAAAATGAGAGCTTATATATTCTCGTATCTTGTTCCTTATTGTTGTTCTCTTATATTTCTACCAAAACGACTAATAGCCTTGGAAAGCGAGATCTTTTTCTTCAATTTGAAAATGATAATAGATAATCTTGAAGAGATAATAGCCAAAATCTTCTCTTTTATTTGTTGATTTGAAATTTGAAAAACTTGATAAACTAAAGCAGATATCCACCGGGATCTTTTCGTGATCTTATCTTGAAGATCAACTTTGAAAAACCTAAATTCTATTGTGATATCCCTCGTATTGTGAAAGCATATCTTCATATAACAACCATATCTTCAACTTGAATTGTATCTTTATCTTTATAACCATCTATTCTTATCCATTTTCAACCACATATTCATTAAACTTATCTTATATAAATCTAAAAATTCCCCCTAATCTTTTATAGAATGAAAGAAAAAATTTATTGTTTACGGTAATAATTAAAATTAATTAGTAATTTAAGTTCGTTTTGAAAATAATTACGTAATTACAGTAGCAAAATCACATTTATTAAATGCGATATAAAATACATCGCAAAAACCAGTCACAATATAGGTCCGCAAGAGAATCACGATTTTATTATTGAGGTGCATTTGATTTCTTGTTCAAGCGGTGACATTACCGCATTGGTGACCGTGAGAACTAAAGAAAAGAGAGAGAGAATGAGGAAGAAGGAACCTACACCAGATATCAATAAAATCTGAGAGATCTTGACCTTTTTTGTCATTTGTTTATTGGATAAGTACACATAATTGATTTCAGGACAGGAGTTAGGACATAGGAAACGTACGGACAGGAGAAAGGAAAATAGGTAATCGTCTTCCATTTTACGTGCGCACTTGCAATAATCACCATATATTTTGATAATAAATTGCAATATAAGTGTGTATATCCTGAAAGCATATCTCGTGTACGTTTTTATATCGTGATTTAATAACGCGATTTGCATGAAACAAAGCATATCTTGTTTGATTCTCGCAATATAGGTACAATATGAAAACACTAAATGGTGTTTATTAAACGCGATTTACGTATGAAATAGTATTATCGCGACTGTTAAATGCGATTTTTCTAAGCATTTTGATGATTATTTCTAAACCAACCTTATATTTTTAATTATTTTTTTGGGGAGGCCTAAACATGTTTTTCACTCTAGAATGAAATCATAGTAGCAACTATATCCAAAATAAATGATCTTGTAAAAAAAAAAAAAAACTTGATGTGATAAAATCCCCATAAAATAATCCAACTTTAGTGAAATACATAAAGTATATTTCCTAAATATACTTGACAAATGAAGCTGAGTCTTGAAAAAAAATTAAAAATCCAACTTTTTAATGATTTTTACAAATATAAAAAATTTAGTGCCAGGTTTGAAATGTTTCTAAAAAAGCTTCTGATTAAAAAACTGTGTATTGTTCTTCTATCGTAAAGCTTCTGAACCAGCTTCTATAAAGCTTATTTTTTTACGATGAAGGTTTTGTAGCAATATCTGACTGACTACTAGCAAAGCTACTATCTTGTCACAAAGTTTCTGAAATTACTTTTGATTATTAATTGTTATTCATTCTTATCTTCCAAAAGTTCTAAACTAAGTTTTGTTTCTTCATTCTTATCGAGTATACCTTTATTAAGATTCCAAAGCATCTTCTGACTATCTAAAACTTATATTATACAACTTCTATTTTATTTAAAATCTTGTACCTAAAAATAAACATATTAAATACGTTAATCTCCTTTTGTTAATATCAAAACTATATTAGAGAACATAACATTTTCTCATTTTAATTAAAAAGATATAAATTGTTGATGGTTACAGGTGCATTAGACTAGGCGTACATGATCATATCTTGTATAGTTGTGTTGTTGTAATACCAAGCTTTAGCTCCTTCCTTCTTTGTTTTAGGTGTTGAAGATGATTTGATATGAATTGCTATGAGTACATGGACCATGGTTTGGATATTGGTGAGAAACCAGACGAGTTAGACATTTAGATGTGCTGGATATTATATTTAATTTCTTGATAGTTTGGTATTTGTATTGTATTGTTTCGAGGGACTACTTCTAATGACTTTGGATGTATATTTTCACCAAATACTATTAGTTATATAATTCAAATAACGATATTTCTTAATCTAAAATTTATTAGAAAGTCACATAAATCAGGATAGATTTTACATGAAATACCTAAGTGTTATACGTGGCAAAATTGTTGGTGCTCTAAACCTACATGGGGCGTGACAATTATAATTACTAAGAATTAGTGAAAGATAGGGGCTATCATTAGTATCATTTCCATCGCCACTTATTATTAAATGTCAATAGTATCCATAATGTCTTGAGGTTACTAAGATAAATTTTTAAATTATAATATTTTATATAAAAAGAAAAGAAAAAAGATGAAACAAGCATACCCTTAAAGCATCCGGGTCACTTGGTAAATTGCTGCATGCCCAGCATTTAGCCCATGTTTGGTTTACCAAAACTAGAATTCAAATTACTTAAAAATTGCATTCCACCATTTAATAATAAAATTTAGAAGGATATAAATTTTAGAAGAAGTTCCTTTATTCAAAATTCATGATGAAAACGTATTGTTTTTGTTACCTTTTTATCATTACTCCAGCTCAAAAAGCATGCCATGAGTACTACAAAATATCATTTCACTCTCTCCAATCACCATATTCTCTAAGCGCCCCAGCCGCCCCCAACTCTCTCTATCAATTTGTTCTGTCTCCCTTACTAATCCTTGATCATAACCTCAAACTCCAACCTGCACCAGCAATTCACCATTCATCCCATCACAAAATGCTTTTTGGTTTCATGTTGATATGACAAAAGTGTGTGTGTGTGCGCGTCTGTCCTCAGAACATACATCCCAAGTTTCAGCACATGGCTATCTGTTTGGAGTGACTTTCCAGATTTCATGGGCTACCTAACCCGTGTGACTACTACCATTTATGAGGTTGGTCTGTAGCACTCCCTAGTGTCTGCTAAATTTTGGATAAGCATTGGCCCCAGGCCTCCAAACTAACCCCTGCGTGAAAAACCCACCCCGCCTCAGATAATGCCCACTTGTATCTTCGGTTTTATAATTATACCCAAAGGTTAAAATTATTAAATAATATTTAATCGAAATTTACTTATTAAATTTCATACAGAAAATTAAATTCCCCCAACCCACCCACCCCCCAACACAAAAGAAAAACAGAATTCAAACCTTTAAATATAATTTCCAACTGAGCTTTTATTAATAAATTTTATAATTAGAAAATTTAATTCCCCACCCACCACCCAAAAGGAAAAACAGAATTCAAACTTTTTAAATATAATTTCCAACTTCTATTAATAAATTTTACTGTAATTACCATTTAGGAAAATACCACAGCAAAAGCTCATTGGTAAAAAAATCTGCATGAAAACAATGCAAAGATAATAAATTTGACAAATAAATCTGTCACATATAACATTTAAGAAGGTGCTTTTTTACATCGTCCACCAAGCTCATCTCTGTTCCATGAATTTCCAATATTTAGTAGCAGATAACACACGTGACAAAGCGTACATTATCTAAGGCAGAAAATATCTACTCTTTAAGTACACAGACAAAGCAGCCCTCTGAATAAGGACCACATGCATCGCATAAAAATATATGTCATTTCAACTATAAAGGCAGAAAAGGATTCATCCCCATGCGGACCATACCATAAAGTTTTGGTAGGTGTGGCTTATGCAGGAAATGGAAAACTTAATTGATTAGTATGGCCAAAGTGTTCTATGAGTTATGATGCAGCGGACAGCAGGGTTTATCACAAGACCATTGATTCAGCTTATGATCTTCAACACCTATTAATTCCAAGAATTCCTAGGTAGTTGGCATCAAAATCTAAAGAAATAACACAAGAAAATTCAAATTCTAGAAGAAAAAAGTAAGGCACACTCAATAATGCTCAATTCAATCAATAATTTGTCTATCCTCGCCCTAGGGTGTACAATATATGTGAAACACATTTTTCCAAAATCACAATATGTCCAATAATTATTTAGAAAAAATAAATAAATAAAAGAGCAAAACAAATGCCACAGACTGCATGTGAAACGGACTCCCCTATCAAAAGATATGATATAAAGAAAAGTTACTAAAAATAGTAAAAACGCAGTTTTAAAAGGCCTAAATAATTGTATTGGCTCGAAAACCAACGTACATCTCGAGCAAAACTGTGAGTTTTACTAGTCGGCTCATTTTCCATGCAAATAGGGTCCTGCCATGCAAAAATCCACAACCATCCAAAATTGTGAAACTGTCACTATTAAATCCTATGTCATTTTTCCAATTAACCATGCACTATTTCCTCCACTGCATCAAGTTAAAAGTATCCATATTCGTCAAGCTAAAAGATGCACGCCTGAGTATGTATCAACTTCAACCATCCAAGCAAGCATCATGAACTTAACAAAGCTAGCCTGTGGTAAAAGATGCCTGTCGAAATTCATATGTAGTCTGTACAAATTCTGCATTGTTATGTATGAGGTAATGATTTCTGTGGGCTGGTCTTCCTAGAAGACAATCCCGGTTTCCCAGAATTCTACATCAATCTCCTCACAAGACACTACTTCTAGATCAAAAGTTTATCATCCGTAGGGTCATCATTCTTGTTCTTCCCTGAATTATGGTCATCTTGATAATATACAAAATAACCAGTATAGCAAGTGGTATTCATATCAAAGCAATTTTGAAACAGAGCCACTTTCAGAAAAATCCAACCAACGCCACCCAGGAAATATAAGACAAGGAAGAGAAATCCAGGATGGATTACTATAGAAATGCAACGTCCCTATCTGACTGTCAATCTTCTTTCTAGCCACTTGTATGCATGCAAATGCCTGGCTGGCTGGAAGACATGCCTTCCGTCCTGGAACCAACTGGCTTAATGCATAAATAAAGGCTTTAGTGGTTTACTCCCAAGTTATGATATGTAGAAGTTCATATCCAGACCACATGCAAATACAATAGTCCATGCTAAGTTTGAAGAAGAGAGGTGTGGAAAATAGCAATTCTACAAGGGCTACTCTCCTCCAAGCAAAAAGGAAAACTTTTTTCCAAAATGAAAACGAAAGTGTAAACCACAATAAAAGGCAGTGATGGAAAGAGGGCAGAAAGCATGAATAAGCCCTCGGACCTCTTGCGATTGCGATGAGACCCTTCCTTCGAACTTTTACGATGGACTTTCATGATAGTTCAATTTTGCCATTTAAATATCTCCATTAATATACAAAGCTAATTAATATTGCAAGTAAGTCCCATCATCATTATAACTCATGACATATAAACTCACGGAAACATAAATTTACAGTACAGTGGCATTCACAAAAACAATCCACACATTCATTGTGTTGATGCCTTAATTTTTCCGGTAGAGTAAAATGGATCTAAATCGAATATTCATTGATTAAATCATTTACTCCATGATCTGAGAAATCTTTTGAAGAGCAGATTAATCGGACGAGAATAAAGATAGTCTCATTCTACATGTTAATATTGACAACTATGAACTTTATAGTAAGAGGAAAATGCGTTGACTAATGGGCTTGCAAAGCAGTAACATGTGAGTGAACACCGAGGGTTGTCCACTGCAGCCACCCACAGCCAAGTAGTAATATGCTAAAGATATTAAGTAAATAAAATTGCAAAGTTTTGGCCAGATGTTACTAACATTTTGGGATGATATTTATAGAGTGTTGGTGATTAATGGTTATCTGAATGATTATTTATTCGTAGAGTTACTTAAGTATGTGGAAGTTATCAAACTAGAGTCTGTGAGGCCACTAAACCACTTCCAAGTATATATGGAGCAGGGTGATAGTGGCCGAGCCAAATGACCTTGAACCAAGCAGGATACTTGTGGCCGAGCAGACGACAAGTCTCATTAGTCCACTCGGCTTTGTTATGGGCAACAAAGCAAGACTAAAAGATCAACTGAGTGGCTGCAGTGTTGTCTTATTCTCCCATCAAGTTAGGTGAGGCTTGAGGTACCCTAAGTCTAAATTTACCCATTAACACATTGTAATTTGATAACATAGCAGATGCTATTATCTGATGGAATTTTTAATATGTTGATTGATTATCAAAACCCCATAAAAAATTCTATAGATGTGTGAGTTTGCAAATTAACCGGTCCAGGGCCATATCACATTACTCCAAAGCTTTGAAGTCAAATCAAATATGCCAATTGATAAAAAATCATGCCATAAAATCATAAAGTTTAGAGAAGCTTAGTGATGCTCCCTGAGTAGACATGACCGAAGAGGTACAAGGGACATTACAATTGTAATTTCGAAGAGATACCACATTTGTAGTGGCTAGACAATAGATGTAGCTCATGGACTATCTATATGCATGATGTAAATTTGATGTCTGAAGCCAATCTTCTCTAAATAAGAAACTTAAAGCAGATAACACAAATAGCAGTGCAATACTATCATCACTTCCACCATCGAATCCCTATGTGACTATCAAATAGTTGTCAATTTGCCATCACTTATCCAACTCCTCTCAAATTTCTTCCGCAATATTCAAAAGACCAAATGATAAGACATACCTGTGTAGCAACGTAAAGTACAAAGACCAACTTCAACAAAGGCCAACAAACCTTTTTAAGTATGCCTATGACCATTAGTAGATTCCTTTTTACATACATTCTCTCCTTTGCTTTGATAAAATTACCTAACTTCCCCCACCCCCCTGCAACCCCAAAAAAAAAAAAAAAAAAAAAGAACAGAAAAGATGGAGCATCAACAGTTAGCAGATTGGCCCAAGATTGTAGCCCGTTGTGACACCAGAATGCTGAAGGGAAAATCATTCTATGAAATTTTACAAGTAAATTACATGAAATTAGACTAGTTAGATGCAGAAGCTTCCTTGCGCTTCAAGGGGGGTAAAAAAAGGACATGAATGTACTTCACCTTTAAGATCAACTGCTCTTGCATGGACATGCATTCAAACAATTAAGTTCATGCACTGCATCAGGTGGAGCAGATCATTATGCTTCCAAACATTCTTCGATTACAGTTCTACAACTAATGCTAAACCTGAGATTTGAGCCGTTCTTGATCCTAGGATTTAAACACTAAGCTCAAATGAGTTGTTGCCTATCACTAAGTCAATGCATTATGTCCACCTAATCAAAATTTAAGAATGCACCTACAGAGCCACCTTAACTATGAAAGGCAGAATATATATAATAAGGACTTCATGTCTTTAATCAATAACATACCTGATCTCTACAATATATCCATCTACTCTTCCTGTGCTTCCTTCAGCCCATAATGCCTACAATTCTAAAGGAAAAAACAAATTCATGCCACTTCTAAACGTATAAAAACTCAAACATCAGACATATGTGAATTTTAAGAGCCAACTTTGAATTTTTTATCCTATTGATTAATGGAGTGCCACAACCATGACTGAACCCACTACTCACAGGTAAATCATGCATTAATTTAAAGTCCAACCAACATTATGAAGGTAGTCTTAAGAAATTGGTTGAGTCGGATCCAAACCCTGGACCTCATAAAATTAGTCATGAGAATTCCAGTCCTTAACCATTTATCCAACTCCTTTTCTCAATGTATAAAAACTCAAACATCACAGATATTTGAATTTTAACAGCCAAATTTGAAATTTTTATCCTACTGATTAATGCAGTGGCACAACCATGACTGAACCCACTACTCATGGGTACATGAACCATCCTATAAAATCATGCATTAATTTAAAGTCCAACCAACATTATGAAGGTAGTCTTAAGAAATTGGTTGAGTCGGATCCAAACCTGGACCTTAGAGAATTCATCATGAGAATTCCCAGCCCTTAATCATTTAGCCAACTCTTCTCTAATCGTATAAAAACTCAAACATCACAGATATTTGACTTTTAAGAAAATTTGAAAAATTTCTCCTACTGACTAATGGAGTGGCACAACCATGATTGAACCCACTACTCATGGATACACGAACCATCCTATAAAATCATGCATTAATTTAAAGTCCAACCAACATTATGAAGGTAGTCTTAAGGAATTGGTTGAGTCGGACCAAACCAGGACGTTATAGAATTTTGTCATGAGAATTCCCAGCCCTTAACCATTTAACCATAGTGTCTCTATTAAGAACTTACAAAAGAAAAGTAATATCTCTCCTTCTCTGTACAAAACAAGGAAACAAAGAAAACCCACTGGCTCTAACAAAAGATAACTTGAGCTATATGAATCAATAGCTCAGCCTAACAAACAAAAGCTGTCCTTGCATACTCCTATACAAACTTCGCAATGTTCTCATCAAACTTTTTTTGCACCCCCAGTGCAGCCAAGCACCCATTTAGACCAGTATGTTAAAAACTAAACAAGAAGTCACACGAGGAATAGAATCAAGTCATTGGACACAAGCATAACATGTCATACTCAAGACTCAGCTTGAAGACAAGCTGAGAGTAGTGATCTACTTGTATTGTTAATTATGTCCTCTTTGTTATCTGCATATATCGTATAATTTATCTCAGTATCCCCATCAGCTGCCTATGTGAAAGAAAACCTTTCATACAGAAATAAAAACTGTTTTCATATAAGTACTAGACTCTATCCGTTGTTTGCCTTTAAAATTGTACACTCTATCCAACCCTCTGTCCTCAGGTTGGACACTTTTGATAGCACTTAGACTCATTCCAAGTCAAAATTGGTAGAATACTCAATTCGACAGTAATTGACTTAAAGGCATCACAAGTTTTCTACACTATTCCAAAATCACCAAGATCAACCACAATTTACTCATCTAAAAGCTCAAACTAGTAGAAACAACACAAGGCCTCATGTTTATAATCCGACACCCCCCTACACACAGGCATTGGGCAAGAAATGTCCAGAACTTAGGTTTTTTACAGATGATACCTAAAACAAAATGAAAGAAGATATAATCACCTAAGGGTTAAGGCATTGGACTACAAATTTTCCTTTTGGCCAAGGAAGCTCAAGAGTGTAATTTTTCCTCCAGACAGATCACAAACTGAATTTTATACCACCCCAGACTAACATGAAGGATGTAGAATCACAATCCGGCAACAATAATATAGTACTAAAATCATAATTAGTTGGAAGTAACACCACACAAGCCAAAAATGCGATGCTTGCCTCACGAGTTGCAACATGAGTATCGAATTATGGCCAATGTGGATACTTCCTATCTACTCAAAGGGCAGCGAAACCCCTCATCTTGCTATTGCTTGTGGCTCTAAATATCCAGCTATATTATACCCGAAATGGCGAAAATGGAAATTAGCATGAAGTAGAGATGTAAATGAACTGGATCAATTCAAATAGTACTTAGCTTGAACTCAATCAAGCTCAAATTATCAAACCCGAGCTCCGTTCAACTGAGCTTGTTAAAGGCTCTACGACTGAGACGAAAAAGATATATAGACATATTTTTTATTGAAGTTTTATCGAAGTTTGAATTTTACATATATTTCCTGATCTGATATACACTTAAATTTAATTCCAGTTCAATTAGTGTGCCGACCAAATTGAAACTCGAACTTGACTAGATAAGTTGTTAGAGTAGCTCAAGCACGACACAGCTATAATCAAATCAGACTTCAAATAACAAAACCAGAATTGATCACAATCAAGCTCTCAAGTCTCTACCAGTCATATGGTATGAACAAGAAAAGATCACAGAGACACTACATCACCTAAAGGAGATGATCTTCTAGTTGTCGCTTTTCTCTTTCACTTCACGTTGCTCTCTCTCTCCTTCACATTCTCGCACGATCAGCTCCCTCACCAGCATTTTCCGTCAAACACGATCTCGGAGAGCCTGGAGAAAACCCTAGGTAAGTGATAGGAGGATTATCGGAATCGGATTCGTCATCGGAAGAAGGAAATTGAGAGTTGAGAAGCGAGGCGGCTTTGAGGAAGGCTTCGTGGATGGATTCAGGAGGGAGAGCGCAATCTTCGAGGCCTGCGTCCTCCAGGCGTGGAGGAAGGATTGTGGTGAGGTCAAGGATAGTGTCTTTCGGAGGTTGTGGTGGTGACGATGGCGGAGGTTGGAGAGAATGTGGAGGTTTGTCCATGGCGGATCAATGGAGTTTGGAGAAGGACGGACACTGTACTTGCTAAGTTCCCGATCATAATTTTGTATTATTTTATGGTAAATTTAAAAATTTAAATAATTTATTGCCAATACCAAGAATTTTTAAATGTTAAAAAAAATTCGTTCAAATTGGATTTGAAACAAGTTCACAATTCAGTTCACTTCGCTTGAGCCCAGATCAAGTAACGTTTTGTGATTTCTGATTCTCGCTCCTTTCAGGATTTGGCTCACATGTACGTGGGATCATTTGAATCGACTCTCTCGTGTTCTAATTATTTCTATAAAAATTAAGTACATTAAAATATAAATTAAGCTTTGGTTAAAAAAAAAAATAGTAAGTGAACACTACTGGATATGATAAAAAATAATAATAAAATATAAGGGGTTAATTTCTCATAGTTACTAATCTTTTTCAATTTAACACTTAATTATTTTTATAAAATCAATTAAATTAAAAAATAAATTAAGCTTTGATTAAAAAAAATGTAAGGAAATATTATTAGATAGATATCGACACAGGACGGTTCTGAACAGAGAACCGCTCTGAACCATCCTCGGCGGTTTCGTACTAGGGAACTGTCTGTCGGGGACGGTTATGAATCGTCGGAGACCCGCCGGAATCGACAGGTCCTAGTGGTTCGTCCAAAAAGAACTAGCGGTTCCGACCCAGCTCCTCCAGAAATTAAAAAAAAAAAAACAACAAAACATATACAGCAGAAACAAATTCAATCTGAAAGAGAGGCTTGTGCGAGTTGGTAGGGGGAGGGATAAGGAGCGCCTCTACAGTCTGCACGGTAATAGCAAATGCTATTAAAAAAAAAAAAACCAAAATTTCAACGGGCGGAGGGAGGGCGCTAAAGGGGCTGCACCGTGCAAGAAATGATGGGAAAAAAGAAAGAAAATAATAAAACCACCGAAAAAATAATGTTATAAAATCCCACCGTTTTGTGTCAGCAAACTTTATGTTTGCAAATTGTGGTTGAGGTGCCTGCATGTACAGAGAAATGGGAAATTGGGAGGTTAAAAAATTATGAACGGCTGGGGAATGTTTGTGCACTATTTTGCAAATTGGAAAAGTAATCGCATCGGACAACTTTATTGCACTGTTTTTACAAATTGTTGGACTGTGAGGAAACAGACAACTTGTTTTGCGATTTTTTACGCATGTAACGAGCTCTATAAATATACGAGTTTGATTAAAAAAACTATCAAACTTTCAAAATCTTGTAACCACCTTGACAGATTGAGT
Source organism: Combretum micranthum (assembly GCA_024138025.1). Lineage (NCBI taxonomy): Eukaryota > Viridiplantae > Streptophyta > Magnoliopsida > Myrtales > Combretaceae > Combretum > Combretum micranthum. The sequence continues at coordinate 1,032,141 of JAMXBD010000130.1, forward strand.
TTTGCTAAAATATCAACCATTTCCGTGTTTGAAAAATATCAAACATTCCTGTGTTTGATATTGCTTGTTATTTTGTAGGCTATCTTGTAGCAGAGGGTTATCCAGTAACACTTATTTATCGTGTTTGATCTTAAATTTTCAATTCTTCTAATACCACCCCTCACATTAGTACCTACTCATTATTGAAAAAATCAATGGCTTCCTTTTTCTTTGGTGGTTCATCAAAAAAATCTACAAAGAAAAACAAATTAAAGGCGAAGCTACCTGAGTGCCAGCAAGAGCCTACTATCAATATAGACGATGATGTTGATTGCTATGACTTTAATGAGCCTCGGGTATCCGAATTTGATTTCACACCTGACCAATTCCCTCCGAATCCACCAGGTTTTGAGAAGGCCAATCCGGTTTACCATCAACAAGGGGATGATGATAATGACTCCCAAGATCCGAAAATGAAACAACTACCACAACATGAAGCCGAGGATTATGGCAGTTTGGGTGAAGAAATACACCCCTCCATCGAGGCAAACCCATCCACAAAGCCACCTTTTAGGTCTAATATGTTCACTAAACATTTTAGGAAAGTTGAAGGACGAGATGGGAAGACTATAGCGCATTGCAATTATTGCAATGCAAACTATGCCTTTTCCAAGGGAGACGGATATGGTAGTCTTTCCAAACATCTCAAGTCGAAGCATCCCAGTGAGTATGGTTTGGATCCATTACAACAGCAAATATCACGATCGGATTCCAAGAAAGAAGCAAGGTTATGGCATTTCAATGAAGAACTGTATCGTGATGCTATGGTGCAGATGATAAGTGGGTTGCTTTTGGGTTTCAATGCAATCGAAAATGCAGATTTTGTCTATTGCCACCAAGAAACTTTGCAGCCACAAGCACCTAAATGGAGTGCTACGACAATGAAACAACATTGTCTAAAAATGTATTGCAAGGATAAGGGACAGCTCCAAGCAATTTTTGCTGATCTCGATACATGTGTATCTATCTGTTCAGACATTTAGACTGATAGATGGGGTGAAAGTTCGTATATGAGGATTACATCTCATTGGATCAATAGACATTGGGTAATGCAAAAGAGATTGATTGCATTACGAAAAATGGATGGATCCTATACAGCACAAAACATATATGCGATAATACAGACAATTCTTGATGAGTATGGGTTGACACAAAAATTTTTTTCAATAGGATTCGACAATGCTGCAGCAAATGCAACAAATATTTCTGACCTTGGGTTGTTATGCCAACCAACGCTTGGGGGAACCTTTTTTCACATAAGATGTACATGTCACATCTTAAATTTATGTGTGAAGGATGGAATGGATTCTTTAAAAATCCATACATCTCCTTAAAAGTTGTGGTTGACTACATTGTCGACCATCCATCTATTAATAGAGAATGGCGAAAATGGTGTGGTGTGGATGGCCAAAAGCTGAGAAAATTCAAAAAGGATGTGCAACACCAATGGAATTCAACATACGAGCTTCTAGCTAGCACGGTACCATATGAGGAATTGCTATGTAGCTTCGCCATTACACATGTATCAAACATACCATTGCATCCCAATGAATGAAACATCTGTAGCAACTTGTTGGAGCTGTTGAAGGTCTTCTATGACTGCACAAATGTTTTCTCCCGTGTGTACAATCCCCATGTCCATCTCTTTTTACTGGAGGCCTGCAACATCGTCGGGACACTCAAATAGATAAGACCTGATCCAATTTTGCAAATGTGTGTTAACGATATGACTCGCAAGTGGTTGAAGTATTATAGGGAAATTCCTATGATATACAACGTAGCATGGTTGTTGGACCCACGCAACAAAGTTGAGGGACTTCCCAAAGTCCTGGATTATTATTACGAACATGTGGACAAGTTGTCAAACACTGAAGACATTTATGCAATTTCTGCTAATAATGTCGTGAAAGAGACAAGTAATGTGCCGTTGAACTTATATTCTCAATTTAGTAGCACATATGGTGAACAAATACCCACTAGTCCAGTAACCCCAAGTAATGCCCCCATATCAACCACCGTGGAGATGTCCGGAGTGGGGCTCCAGCGCCGACGGTTCAAAAAGTACCGTGGCATAGACGACAGTGGATTAGACTCAGAGATTAACAAGTACTTGGACACGACATTCAAGTTTGGTGACATGGTGGATGTATATAACTTTGACATCCTAAACTGGTGGAAACGTCACCAGGAGATGTTTCCAATATTATCTCGAATCGCTAGACAAATATTGGTTGCACCTGCTTCAACTGTGATAGTTGAGCAAGCATTCAACATTACTGGGCAGCAGCTGGATGAGCATAGGTCCCGATATAGTCCCGCGACGGTTAAGGCACTAGCTTGCAACCATGATTGGACTCGTGCAGAATGTTGGCAACAAGACTTAAAGGACTACTTAAGTGAGGAAGACGAGTATTTCAGTGACTCCAACTCATCTGTGGGAAGCACAGTCGCGACCTCTTCGGGGACTAGTCCAGGCCAATGAGCATTGAGTTTACATTTAATCGATTGATATTATTCTACCATGGGTGTTGGTATTGTAGTAAGGATCAATGAACTGTGTGATTCTAGTTAGTTATTTGTTGTTGTTGTAGTTAGTGTGTTCATGTTGTCATGGAGGTAATATGTAATGTCTAGCGCAATAAAATTTACTCGTCATCGTTTGCCTGTATGTTAATCAACTACTATATGTTCTGTAATTGTGTTTATTATTTGCTAACCATTATATTTTATTTGGAAAAAATTTAAATGTTTATTTTGGGTATAAATAATTTGTAATTGCTTTTGTTGATTTTAGGGTTTTTTTTTCATTTTTCGATTAATTTAAAAAAAAAATTGGTTCACGGTTCGCGTGGTACCGGAATCGAAACTAGCGGAACCGGTCGTTCCATGGAATCGTGAACCGACCTGAACCACGCCAACCTCTATTATTAGATATGATAAAAAATAATGATAAGATACAAACAATTAATTTTTTTTCACAATATCAAGATTTTTTTTTATTTAACAGAATTATACTTAGACAATTTTTTTTTACAACAAAATACCTAACTTTTTAAATATTTCACTCACGATAGCTTTAGACAGATTCCGTCTATTTTTTCATTCAACTATTAACGTGGCAAGCGGATCCTAATAAGATATAACCATTATACACTACCTCTATTTTCGATAGGAACTTGTTGCACAAGTTGATGAAATCGGAAGAGCTCTCATAGGTTCATCAATTAATCAGGTTCATTCTAGAGGCGGAGCTAACTACAAGAGGGAGGGTAGCCCTGGCAAGTGGCAGTGCGTTTGCGTTTATGGGATTTCCTTGAAAATTGAATTAATCATAGGTTTTTTTTTTTTTTTTTAGTTAGCCAGTGGTATTATAGCCTAATGACATCTTTCCATTCTCTCAAATGAAAGGTCTCAGGTTCGAACTCCCTCCATATTATAATGGTAAAAAAAAGAAAGAAAGAAAGATTTTGAGTTAAAAAGAAAAAGAAGAAGAAAAGAGGGGGGAGAAAGAGAGTAAAAAAAAAACTAAAAAATATATAAATGCCAATATAGACAAAAGAATAATATTGTAATTGGATCCATTTGCCATGTTAACAGTTGGATGGAAAAATGGGCAAAATCCATCAAGAGGTACTTTTAGTGAGAATTTAAAAAGTTTAGTTTTTTTTTATAAGAAAATTTTGTTTGGATATATCTATTAAAACAAAAAAGTTCAAGTAAGAGAAATTAACTCAACATACAAAAATAGGAAACCAACATTTTATAATTTTATCTTATAACAAATATAAAAAAGCTCAAATAAACTAACAAGCTACTCAAATCAAATATTTTAAAATTCAAACTCAATAACTCAAATCAAATATCTTAAAACTCAACTGGATAAGTGTTCAAGCAACTTAAATTGCAATTAACTTGAATTTTAAGTTATGATTAGCTTAAATACAATTCAGATGGAGCCTGACCCAATGACTTGAGTATTGAAAATTTATTGGTTTTAACACTTGTTTATTTATTTATTTTGCCAGTATCACTTGTTTATTTAAAAGATTAATCCTTTGCCCAGTCCCCATAAATATTGTCTATAGTTTCTCGCCCAGCATCATGCTAGTTAATAATAACAATAACATCAATGAAATATGAGATTGACAATCATCTCCTTTATTTTTCATTAACAATTCTTATTGTAGTTAACTAGTGTCTCTTGAGGTCATTTAATAGGGGGAGCTTTAGTTCTAGGTTTATATCCTTCGGCTGAGGCTAGTGAAATTGCTGCATGTAATCTTGGAAGCAGTTTAGCTAGGAAGAATGCTTGGTCCTCCATTCGGTTTAAATCTAACCGTAAGCAAGTAGTTTGAGACTTCATTGGTCATCCTTACCTTATTTTGAAGAGGCCCATTCTCTCCTAAAATCTTTGTAAAATGTAAAAGTATAATTTGTTTTTGTAAAAAGAAATGCAAATAGTGTTGCTAATTGGATGGCTACTTTTTTTAGAAGGAGAATGTGTCCTTTTAATTGGTGGATCTCCACCCCCCTCCTAAAGCTACTCGCCTACGATTCGTCTAGTTGAACTGATCTATCTTGTATTATTCCCGACAATGATAATTTATGAATAAATTTGATGTTTTTCTTGGTGAAAAATAAATAAATAACTAGTGTCTCTAGGGTATAAATAAACTTCACCTACCTACATATTACTTGAGACAGCCTTGTCATTTTAACTCCTCAAGTGATTCAATAAATCAACTAGGTTTATGATAGTTGACTTATAAAACTTATAAGTCAAATCAGGCTTAATTCAAATTTAAATGTCAGTTAAATTCAAACCAACTTTGCATAACAATATTATTTAAATTAGACAGGAATAAAAAGTCTAAATAAACTTAATTGATCTATGCTTAAGTTTATTAAGAACTCATTCAAGTCAAGCTCAAATCTAAAATTCTAAGCAAGGTCAAGCTAATTTCAAATTGTCCTTAAACTTGAACTTAACATAATATTATCTTGACTGCACTAGATTCATCTACAAACGTAGTTGTCATTAACATTAAATAATTAAAAAAATTAAATTATAATAAAATATTACAAGATACTCAAAAAACATTTTTGAATAACAAGAAGCATATACAATTGTTGCTCAAATTGTAGTGTAACTCCTTCAGCATAGCAATGAGGCAACTGCAATAACCATTTGCATTTAGCTTTTGCCTTTAAGTTCCAACATCCTATTGCTTCCACAACTGGTTATAATGGTAGAGAAAAGTAGGGGCACGGATATAAACTTATTACACACGAAGCAGTACTACAAGAAAGATAATGAATATTAATGCTAAAGGGATCATGTATATTGACACAACATATCTATTCAAGCCAAAATGCACCACGCACGAAGCAACAAGTTGTACATAATGACTAAAGCCAACGAATAGACATCACCACGAGGCGGACCATGAACCGTCCCGAACCGTCCCCTGCGGTTTCGTACCCAGGAGCCGCCCCGTCGGGGACAGTTACGAACCGTCGAAGGACCCGCCGAAACCAGCGGTTCCATTGATTCCGACCCACCATAAAAAAAAAAAAAAAGGAACGTACACACACAGAATGATTTTGGTGTTTTGTTTGGGGGGGTTGAGGGAAGGGGAGGGGTAGAGGGAAAATCATAATGATCTTATTTATAATATAATTATACATAACAAAGAACCAGAAAATCTCCCACTGCCTAGCTAAAATAGAATGTTTTAAGGATCAAATTTTAAAAATATGAACAAATACCTGGGAAATGGCAGCATATCGTGCAAGTCCCCATGCAGCCTCCTTCACAACTAGAGCAGAAGGACGTTCAAGGCAGGTCTATTTTATTATTTAAAAAAAAACTTGGTTTACGGTTCAGTGGAACCGGAACCAGAACCGTCAGAACCGACGGTTCCGTGGAACTGCGAACAGCCCTGGCTCTGGCGGTTTCGGTTCCACAAAATGTGGAACCGTGAACTAACGGGTTCGGTTCGGTTCTAGACTAGAACCGAACCGTACCGATGTTGTAAACCATGGTATTCTCAGTAGCTAGGAAACCCCGGGGATTGGAAGCGAAACCCTAATCCGATCAGGCTGAGTCTAGTGAGTGAAGCCTAGGAACCCTAAATCCGGCTTTACTTCGGTTTCATAGCAAAATAAATATTATGAAGTAAATGAATTTGAATTATTGTTCCAGAGTACATTTCAAACCTTTGGAAGTTTTAAATTCGAGAATTTTTCAATTCCGGGCCTTCCTGAGCCCAATTACGGAAAAGAGTGCCCCGGGCCACGGACTCAGAAAAATATTCCGGAATATTCATTAGAACCGTAATTTTATAAGGATTCCAAAAATATCAGTTTCATAATTTTCCGAGCTATAAAAATTACAGTTATAGCTTTTCCCGTGTTTTCGGCACAACCGGTAAAGTAGATGTCTTGTCTACTATTCACAAGTACAACCTACACTACACACTACCTATACCCTATTCTTACATCCTTACAACTACTCATTTCAATTTTCTTTTCCAAGAAATTTTGTCTCTAAATCAATTATCACATTTATTACATTTTCATTTACTAAATTACAAAAGTTAAAATTTTCAAAACACACACACACACACACAAGGGATGGCCGGCGCCCTTCCCTCCTATTTTCCTCTTAATTGAGTTATTTTTACTTCTTTTTAATTAACTAAAACCCTAATTCCTTTAGTATATATACTAAATGTTCTCTCTCTCTCTCTTCATTTCTTCTCTTTTTAACTTTTGAAAAGATCAAAAACCCTCTCTTCCTCCCGTCACATTGCCGAGCACTCCACTCCCTCTTCCTCTCACAATTTCAACTTTGTTTCTTCTTCTTTCCTCCTTCAAGACTCCTTTGGTATGTATATTTAGGCTTTGTACATCCTAAATCTTGTTATGGCAAGATCATTCTTGTGTGTTTTCTCATCTAAATCCCAATGAGTATGAGCAAGGGACATGAAAACACTACTACAAGAATCTCAAGAAGTGGATCTAGCCTTTAAATGAGTTTTGTTTGAAATATCAACTTGTTCATGCATGTAAAGTAGAGATCTTGCATATATGTTGTTGTTCATGCTGATGAGACCCATGATTTATGCATCATACTTAGTAGATCTAAGTTTAGATACCCACATTGTCATTTACATGTATGATCATAGAGTTATTTCATTTTCATGCTTTGATGATCACAAAAATGTAGTCTTGTATATGTATAGAGATGTTAGATAGTGGATATTCATATATAGAAGGCAAGAACATTGAAAAAGGAAGGATTTTGTCAAAAATGAAATGTTGAAAATTCGGATGAAAATGGAAGCCCTACCTTGAAAACTACCAAAATCATTTTTAAACTCATTTCATAAGAAAAATGAAGGGTATGTGTAATAGGCATGTTGAAGGAATTATTTTCATGAGTTTAGATGAGTTTAGGCATAATAAAAACAAGAAAACAGAAGTGAAGCTAGAAGGAAAAATATTGACTTTGGATATGTAGTCAAATTCGTAATTTTGGGTAATGCCTTATAAACACTCAGTATTTAATTCTAAATTGGATATTTTATAAGCTAAATGAAGTCCTTAGATAAACATACATGTTGGAGCTTCAATTTTTAATGCATTAAGACAAGATTTTCCTCAAGAAAAATGCAAGAAAATGAAATTTGAAAAATTCGGATTTTACAAGTAGCTTATTTAAAACATGTTTGCCAAAGGAAAAATGTGGATTTTTATGCATGAATAGAGGTCGTAACTTATAGACTTTGGGAACTTATTTTTATATGGAAAACAAGTGAACTACAAATCTAAAAGTCAAAGAAACCCTAAGGAGTATAATGTGGAAAGATGGTTTACTAGAGATAACCTTTAAAAGATTTTATAACCCTTAGTAGTTCATAAGAGTTTATTATCACAAAAATTATCATGACCGTGCACATATTGAGCTCATTACATGGCATTCACATTAGTAGTTCATTCCTATATCATTCATGCATAAATCACCAACTAGGAACATTTCTTATCAAAAGCAAAACGCGTTTTCGAAATTGGAACAATCGCGGAACAGATCTGATCCCACTGTTCCGTGGCCTCACTATTTCCAAAACTTGAATTTGATATTAGGAATAGATAGATCTTTCGAAGTAGATAGAGATCGATATAAAATTTGCGAAATTCCGAGTTAAAATGACCAAGTTATGGCCGTTTTAAGTCGAAACTTCCGTAAATAGCGAGAAATCCGAATTCAACTAGTCTAGATATATAGTTTGATTTGGTTATATGATGAGAATCTCATTAGGATTATTCTTGCTTGGTAGGTAATCCCGAGCAGGACGACACTCCACCTCCCGACTACTACTATTAGAAAGTTTGGCGTCCAATGGCCGAGTGAGTTTACTTCCACTCTCAATTAATGAATGTGACTGTAATGTAGTGGCACTAGTAGTGTAGGCAAAGATAAAAGAAATTGTATATGCATGATGGGGTATATGGGAATTATTTATGCTGTTTACTGTTGATATGTGAAATGGAGCTTAAGGAATATCGAAACCGGGTGTTAAGATATTGACTGCCTTACTAGTATCTTATGATGAATGTCTGTAAATACTTGTTGGTCACTTAAAAGAATTGAATTAATGAATATCCGACTCCGACTATAAATTGAATTCATTCATGTCACGATGGGGTTGGAGCATTCGCATTGTTGGTTAATCGTGATCCATAAAACGAAGTTTTGTTAGTTGACCGTGAGCTTAAACGGCGTCGTACCTCAGGATTCGTTAATCTGCTAACCCGGGATAGAGGGCGTAAGTCCATCCACATATGATTTCCGGGCGGTCATATGTTTGTTGTTCACATTTGTTTGATGCATACACTTGCCTGAATAATTACTTGTTTGAGTGAATTATGTTTAATTGCGTTATGGAAGTATTACTCACCAAGCTAGTTAGCTTACGCCCCCATAGTTTCTATCTTTTGCAGCATGATTTTATATGGCTTAGGCCGAGACAAGCCACAGCGCAGGTACCGGAGATAGGAGTTTCCCATAGAAGTTTAATCCATTTCTTTTTTTATAGACTTCCATTGGAAACTAAAGACTCTGGATGACTGTAATAGACTGTTATTCTTTTGCGGGGGAATGCCCCTTAGATCTTGTAAACTTTAAATTATGCGTTTTGATTTATTATCTATGGCTAATGAATGCCTCGTTAAACTGTTTAACTCCATTTGTTGAAGTATTCTATTGTCGTAAAGGAATGCTTTACATCTACTTAAGACTTCCGAAGGCCCCGGGTAGAGGACTCGAGAGTTTTACTTAGTATATGGCGGGCTGTTACGTTTAGAATACCCTACGGGGCGTGACAGATGTCTACCGATGAATCTCTTAAGAAACAACTTTAGCAATATTCAGCATGAACATCAAGTGATAAAAGGCAATGTTGTAATAAACACTAATTTTCTCAATTGGACTATAATACACATTAAAAGATATATCGAAACCTCCTACATTAGGCGCCTAGAACAATTATTTCATAACATATCAATGCGTACTAACTGTGTTTGTCTTTCAATCCAAAGAAAGAGCACAATTCAATCAACTTCTTAACGTTCACATCCAATAGATCTATGTTATTGTCATCCCCTGGCAACATTAATGGTGTCAGTGGTATCTTCTATTGGTTTTTCTCCTGAAATCTCGGAAACAATCGAGTGAGTTGGCCAAAAATGTGGTCCAACAAATTCGCATAATCTCAGGAAGTGGGACTACATCTCAACCACTCACGTTTTTAGCCCCTCAAATGCACATTCAGTTTTGCTCTTTGATGGACAGAGCATATAAAGGGAATGACGCATCTTCGGTTGGTCCCTTACACCACTCTTCAATTCATTTTTTCGAATACGCCATCTCTGAGTGAAGAGTAAGGTTTTAGAAGTATCAAAACCGAATTCCATATTTAGAAAAAACAAAAATTCATAGAAATAAAACTCAATTGAGAGTGTTCATTCATATTCATGGCAATGGCTGGAGGTACGTTATGTGATTGCTTTCTGCTTTTGCTTGTGATTCATTTGTGTTTATTTAGATTGCCGAACATGTTTAGAATAATTTATGCTTTCATTCGGTGTCAAAGCCACTAAATAGCCTCTATCTTGCTCCGTTTTTGGTGGGTTTATTTTCTAGTATATAGAGATGAGTTTCTATCTTTTCTGGGTTTGAGTTTCTATTTTAGGTGTGTAAAAAAGGACGGATCTGAAACAGTCATGAGGTTGAAGACAATATGAATATATATGTGTATGCATACGCTTCATATATGTTTCGAATAAAAAAAAATGAAACGGGTCAAACTGAGTCGTCATGAGGTTGAAGACGACTGTATGTGTTTTAATTTTTTAACTTACCAAATCGCTTTTGTGGATTTTGATTTAAAGGCATGTAATTTAATTTGTATGTGGTTAAAAAAAAAGGATTTCCACGTCAATTGTTTATGAGCAAAGACATAAACATATATATAAATATATATATATATATAATGCAAGTGATGAAAGCTTGCTACACCTTTTTGAAAACCAATGGATTAAGCTGGTTTGCCTTGGAAATCTGGAAACAGAGGTTGGAATTCTTCCTGGTTTATCCTTTTGTATTATTATTATTATTATTATGGTACAACCAGAACACAGCATCACGAAATGACATACGAATATCATTACGATGGAGATTTGTTTAACAGCACACGAATCCAAAATGGATACTTTATGAATTAAGCTAACCGTATATTTCATAAAGTCAGAAATTAATGTACCTAGTTTGATCGAGGAAAAATTATGTTATGATAAGTTTGTGTTTATTTTATATATAATTAATTTATGCTAATTATTAAAGTAAATCAATTCTTGTTGGCTTTCTATGATTTTGATTATTAATATTATATGCTTATATTGTTTAGTTATGTGTATAATTGAGGTTTATCATTATACATCAAATGTTGATTAGATAATATAAGTATGTTAAAATTAAAATCGTAGGATATTGCTTATAGTTTATGCAATAATTGAGCCGAAGAATTTAATTAATGTTTAAGTGGTCTATATAATTTCGATTAATTAAAGAGTAGCTACGGCATCTTTAATTAATTAAAATTGTATATTAAGGATGATTGAAGATCATATATGGAAATTAAACATTAGTTGTAATTAATTATATGCAATATAATAGATCTTATCCTATAGGAATTTTTGTTATATTGTGTATGATTAATTATGATAAAATATCAAATTATATTTTCTAATTTACCCACAGGGATGAGGAAAATGAACATAATTTGATAGTTTTATCATAAATTTAAGAATGAATCTAATTGAATTAGAACTTTAGCCTACAGGCAAGTTTTATGTCACTAGATTCATATTTCTCATGATTTTACATCGGTAGAACATGTCATATATTTGTTAGCCTCAAATTTTGTAACATGAGCATGAATGTTTAATTTAATGCAGTTATTAAACCTGGTAATTTCTCTGATATGAAATGTGATGTTTCCGAGCTCAAAGGGGACAACTACAAAGTGTGGAAGGAGAGAATTCGATGTTGATTATGACATAAGGAAGGAAGAGTCCTCTGCTATAACTAAAACCAGCACTCCAAATGCAATAAGTCTTTATGAAAAATGGGAGCGATCTAATCGCTTATCAGTTATATTCATAAAGACTAAAATTTCTGCTGGTATAAAGGGCTTCGTCGAGCAATATCAAAGGGTCTAAGATTTGCTGAAGGCCATTAATGAGCAGTTTGTCACTTCAGAAAAAGCAATGGCCAGCACCCTAATTATAGAGCTTTCGACTCTGAGGCTCACCGGCATTAAAGGTGTGCGTGATCATATCATGCGCATGAGGGACATTGCGACTCAAGTAAAGGCATTGAAAGTTAAGTTGTCAGAATCTTTCCTAGTTCACTGCATTCTTTGCACTTTACCTCAGCAGTATGACCCATTTATGATATCTCACAAACACATAAGGATAAATGGTCAATCAATGAGTTGTTGACCATGTGTGTTCAGGAAGAGGGCGGATTGCTTATGGAGGAAAAGGAAAGGAAAGGGAAAGGGTGAACTTTACTACTCATGGAAAGAGCAAGAAAAAGGATAAAGCCAAAGATAAAGAGAAAGGGAAAATCCTCTTGTAAAGAATATAAAGAAGGAGGCTGTGTGTTTCTTTTGTAAAAAAAAAGGGACACATGAAGAAACAATGCTTAAGTTCATGCAGTGGCTTGATAAGAAAGGTATTCGACTTTCACTTGTTTGTTATGAATCCAATACGATTGATGTTAATCATAACACATGGTGGATTGATTTGCTTCTACAATCCATGTGACCAATTCATAGCAGTATTTAGTAGACCGCAGAAGCCAGTGGGAAGTAAGCATAGTATCTATTCAGCAACAAGATGCCCTCGCATGTGGAGGCCATTAGCATGTGCAGATTGGTTTTAAGTAGTGGATTCATTTTAAATTTAGAAAAGACCTTTCATATTCCCAGTTTTTCTAAGAATTTGATTTCAGTTTCCAGACTTGTATCAGTTGGTTATTCCTTTAACTTTTCAAACTTCAGATTTAATTTATATTATAAATCTGGTGTTATTGGATATGGTACTTTGTGTGATGGTCTTTTTCTCCTTAATTTGCAAAACGATGACAACCATACCACTATGTACCTTCATAAAAACGTTGATACAAAACGATGTGTTATGAATGAAGAGTCTTCTATGTTGTGGCATCGGAGATTGGGACATATCTCCATTAATAGAATTAAAAGGCTGGTGAATGATGGGGTACTTAGTACTCTAGACTTTACTGACTTTGAGACTTGTATAGACTGCATTAAGGGCAAGCAGACCAACAAGTCGAAAAAGGGTGCCAAGAGAAGCTCTAAATTATTGGAAATCATACATATGGACATTTGTAGTCCAGACATGGATGCATACTGTGATAAGTACTTGTCTCTTTCATAGATGATTACTCGAGATACATGTATCTCTACTTGTTAATAGTAAGAATGAAGCACTAGATGCTTTTAAGGTGTTTAAGTAGAAGTAGAGAAACAATGCGGCAAACAAATTAAGATCGTGAGATCGGATAGAGGTGGATAGTACTATGGTAAATGCACTGAGAATTGACAAGCATCTGGTCCATTTGCGAGGTTTCTTCAAGAGAATGAGATTGTTGCCCAATACAGTTTGCTTGGTTCTCCAGACCAAAATGGAGTAGCTAAAAGGAGAAATCGAACATTATTGGACATAGTGCGAAGCATGCTTAGTAGCTCCAAACTTCTTGAGTCCTTGTGGACTGAAGCTCTTAAGACAGCAGTGTACATATTGAATCGAGTTCCAACCAAGGCTGTCCCAAAGACACCTTTTGAGTTATTCAAAGGTTGGAAACCAAGTTTATGGCATGTACGCGTTTGGAGATGTCCGTCTGAAGTAAGAGTCTACAATCCACAAGAAAAGAAGTTGGACCTAAGGACCACAAGTGGATATTTTGTTGGATATGTCGAAAGGTCTAAGGGATACAGATTTTATTATCCATCTCATAGCATTAGGTTTGTGGAATCAAGGAATGCAAAATTTCTTGAAAATGACTTAATAAGTAGGAGCGATCGATCCCTGGGCGTTGTTCTGAGAAAGATCATTCAGATGCTCAGTATTACACTTCAAGTAATGGACTGGTCATTGTTTTTAACAACATGCCTCAAGTACAAACGTGTGTTGAAGAACCATTTCTAGAAGCACCACAAGCTGTTGATCCTGATCCTGTAGCTGTTGAAGTTCAACAAATCCCGAAGCTGTTGAACAGCCTGCTGAACAACATGATCCTGCTCCTCAGGAGAATGTTGATGCAGCATTAAGAAGATCTACTAGAGTAAGAAATTGACAATTTTTAATGACTATGTTGTGTATCTATAAGAGTCTGACTACAATATTGGAGCCGAAAATGATCCTGAAATGTTTTCACAGGCCATGAGTTCTGAGGTTTCAAATTTGTGGTACAATGCCATGAAAGATGAGATGGATTCGATGGTGTCTAATGAAGTCTCGGATCTTGTCAAGTTGCCTGATGGTGTAAAAGCCATTGGATGTAAATGGGTCTTTAAAACAAAGAAAGACCCACAAGGCAACATTGAAAGACATAAGGCAAGACTCATGGCCAAAGGATTCACTCAAAGGGAAGGGATCGACTACACAGAGACTTTCTCTCCTGTATTTAAAAAGGATTCTCTTCGTGGGATCATGGCATTAGTTGCTCATTTTGATTTGGATTTGCACCAAATGGATGTAAAAACAACCTTCCTAAATGGTGATCTAGAGGAAGAGGTTTACATGAAACAACCTGAAGGATTCTTCTCTAGTGATGGTGAGCACTTGGTCTGTGAGCTTAATAAATCTATATATGGATTAAAACAAGCTTCCCATCAATGGTATTTGAAATTTCATGACGTTATCACTTCATTTGGTTTCTACAAGAACATCATGGATCAATGCATATACCAGAAGGTCAATGGGAGCAAGATTTGTTTTCTTGTGTTATATATGGATGATATTTTGCTTGCAACCAATGATAGGGGTTTGCTATATGAAGTGAAACAATTCCTCTCGAAAAACTTTGATATGAAGGATATGGGTGAGGCATCTTATGTTATTGGCATTAAGATCCATAGGAAAGATCTCGAGGCATTTTAGGTTTGTCTTAAGAGACCTATATCAACAAAGTTTTAAAGAGATTTCGGATGAAAGATTGTTCGTCGAGTGTAGCACCCATTGTGAAGGGTGATAGATTCAGCCTAATCCAATGTCCCAAAAATGACCTCGAGGGAACAGATGAAAACCATTCCATATGGTTCAGCCATTGGAAGCCTAATGTATGCTCAGTTTGTACTAGACCTAACATTGCATTTGTTGTTGGGATGCTAGGGAGATATCAGAGTAACTCAGGTGTTGACCACTGGAGAGCTGCAAAGAAGGTGATGAGATACCTTCAAGGAACAAAGGATTACATGCTTATGTATAGATGGACCAACAGTTTGGAGGTGATTGGTTACTCTGATGCAGACTTCGCTGGCTGTGTTGATTCACGCAAATCAACATCTGGCTATATCTTCATGCTGGCCAGTGGAGCTATATCTTGGAAGAGTGCAAAGCAGACATTGACTGCTACTTCCACTATAGAGGCCGAGTTCGTATCTTGCTTTGAGGCTACCTCGCATGGTGTATGGTTGAAGAGTTTCATGTCTAGGCTTAGAATAATTGATTCAGTTTCTAGGCCATTGAGATTGTACTATGACAACTCAGCTGCTGTGTTTATGGCTAAGAACAACAAGAGTGGTAGTCGTAGTAAGCATATCGCCATTAAATACTTAGCCATTAGAGAACGTGTTAAGGAAAAGAAAGTGGTCATTGAACACGTTAACACTGAGTTGATGGTTATTGATCCTTTGACTAAAGACATGTCACCAAAGAATTTTAAGGATCATGTAGTGAGAATGGACTTGGTTCCATGATGTAAAGATTCATTGTACGTACATTTGTTATTTTTAAATGAAACTCTTATTCAGTTGACGTTTTCTTATTTGGTTTCATGCACATACGTGCCTGTTTATTAATTTTGAGAAAAATATCACTAAAGTTTGGACCTTGAATAAACATAGGGTTTATTCGTTAAATCATATGGGCTTGAGAGGCATAATGCATTGTAATACATAGAAGATAATACTCGTTATTAGAGAACCTATAGCCGTGATTCATGTATTTTGTTTCTTATTAAAGTGAATGATGGAATGTATAGACAAGTGGGAGAATGTTGGTTTTTCTCCTGAAATCTCGGAAACAATCGAGTGAGTTGGCCAAAAATGTGGTCCAACAAATTCGCATCATCTCAAGAAGTGGGATGCATCTCAACCACCCACGTTTTTAGCCCCTCAAATGCACATTCAGTTTTGCTCTTTGATGGATAGAGCATATAAAGGGAATGGTGCATCTTTGGTTGGTCCCTAACACCACTCTTCAATTCAAATTTTCGAATACGCCATCTGTGAGTGAAGAGTAAGGTTTTAGAAGTATCAAAACCGAATTCCATATTCAAAAAAACAAAAATTCATAGAAATAAAACCAATTGAGAGTGTTCATTCATATTCATGGCAATGGCTGAAGATACGTTATGTGATTGCTTTCTACTTCCGCTTTTGATTCATTTGTGTTTATTTGGATTGCTGAACATGTTTAGAATAATTTATGCTTTCATCTTCAAGAAGCATAGCATTCAGAGCGTTAGAAAATGATAAAAATAACTACATATGAACATATGTAAATATCTATTGGGAATTAAAAAACCTAAATTTACGTGGATCATGGCTCAGTTTTGCAGGTCATCAATTTCTTACTGTCTTCATTATCATTTTACTAAGACTACTTTTCATATATTACATTTTTTTTTTTTTTTTAGAGTGTTTTGTCAATAATTGAATCTATATGCAAATGTTCACTCACATTTCTTCTTCAGGTTCATTCTTCAAAGCATTTCTGGCTACACATTCAATAGCAGCTTCCACGTTGAACCCTTTCTTTGCAGAGGTCTCAAAATAAGGTATATTACCCTTGGAAGCACACCAAGCCTTTGCCTTCTTCTATGAAACCTAAAATCCTGACAAATTTTTGAATGAACCATAACTGAGATATATTTGCATCAAAAGATAATCCCTCCAAACTCAAAAAAATAATATCAGGGAAAATGCATTCAAAAGGAAAGGAAAATGCCTCACCACATGGTTGTTGCCACCATCAACATTTATCTTGTTGCCTAATACAACAAATGAAAATTTTTCAGGATCTGATGGACTGGCCTGGCCAATTTCACGAAAATTAAGGCTTTCGATCAAACAACTCTATTATTTCGAGAACAAATTAAAAAACCTGGGACGCGTCAATGATTACCTGAAGCAAGAATTCTTCTCATCATTGGTTAAGGTTGTCAAAAGATTTCATGGCATTCACATCATACACAAGCACACAACAGTCTGCACCGCAGTAAAAAGCTACACCCAAGCTTTGAAACCATTCTTGTCCAACAGTATCCCATATCTTCGTGCCAAAGCAAATAGATTATCAATCTCTATGAAGCTTTTTTTCTCTAAAACTTTGTACATGAATATCACGAAATAAAATAAGCATTTTTCAAGTCAAACATTATGTAAGCTTTAATATCCACCAATTTTGACCATGTTTTAATATATTGGATCACCCCGATTCATTCCAGAGCCCCAGTGCAGCAAGTGAAGCCTTTTCTTCTTTTTAGTTTCCTTTCCAGTAAATACAACAAGTGAACCATTGTTGACAAACTTCTTCTATTAGAACATTCAGACAGTTTTTGGAAAAAAAAAAAATTTCACTGCAATATATTTTCCAAGAGAGAAAGGAGCATTTACTCTGATAATATGTCTTTCTCCAATAATTCAACTAAGAAAAATGACATCTTATCACATGAAATCAAGTCAAAGAAATGACAACTCACACATAGTGTAAAATTTCAAAAATACATGCTTCCAGGATTAATGAGAAGCTTGTAGAAAAAAAGGGAGTTAAATACATAAAAATACACGTGCTATCACCATTTTCACTTTGCATACATGTATTTTGATTTTTCACACTTTACATATCTGTGTTTAAATAGACATTGAAAACAGACACATCTAACAGATGTAGGGCAAAAAAACAAAGATCCAAAAACATTTGAATAAGAGGCTCTCTTTTAGGCTTCCTTATTTATTTATTTTTTTTTTTCTTCTTTTGCCACATTCATTCCATGTGCCCCTTTTTAGGCTTGTTTGAATCGGTTTGGTTTGTTCATTTTATAAGTAAAACTATTAATTTTTTAACGGTATCATATTTGTATCGATTTAGTATTAGTTCGGTTTGAAAACGAAACCAAATTGACTATCCAAATAGGCTAGTATTTAAACAATTGTATTCAAAGAGAGGAAATGAAAAGGTGTAAACAACCAAAACAAGTATGCAAAGCGAAATAAGGTAAAGATAGAGGTATGTTTTCTTCCATGATTTCGCCACTATTCAATGAACATTATATAATAAAGAATCAATACAAAGCAACAGAAATGGGTAGACACCACCATAATTATCAGATACATCTTTACAAGTCACCACCATTCACACAATTTAACTAAGCACATTAACATTCTTTTTTTGGATAAATAAATAAGTAATCTCATTAAAATTCAAAACATCCACATATACAGCAAGCATGCCATTGTTTAAATTATTACCTGTAGCGTAAACAATCTATCATCAATCTAAACTTCCTTCGTCAAGAAATCAACCCCAATTGTTGCTTTATACTGATTACTGAATTTCCGATTCACATACCTACAACAAAACCCCCAAAATCAAAAACTCATGTTTGAAAATTCAACACAATCTATCAAAAGGCAAATAGCTGGGCAATCCAAAATCACAAAATCCATCCTAAAATCCATGCCCCGTTGATCCAATGGAACAGCCATTTCTGTGGTCTCATGATCGCCCAGCTTTACCTCAAATGAAAAAAACCAGTATACTGATTTGTCGAGAAGGCATATGACCATCAAACAAGTGAGGCCTATGATTAAAATTTGAACCCTCCTAATCCAATGGAGCAGGCATTTTCGTGGTCTCAGGACCATCGAACTTCTTATGGATTAAGAAAAAAGAGATTAAGGTTTTTTTTTTTTTTTTCAAAATTATAATAGTTGGTTGGTCCTGAACACTGAAAGAGTTAGCTCTAGGCACTTCGAAGCTACAAAATCAGTCACGCCTGCATATATTAAAATCCAAGCACACTTATCCCGATTAAACAGCCATTTCCATGCTCTAGAAGCCATCCAGCTCCTTACAAAAATGGAGATTTTTGGCAGAAAGAGCAAATAGTTGGATGGTTGGGAAAAAAAGTTTTTGTAGGATCCCGTCAACAAGACCATTCATGTAGTCCATAATTTAACCCTTGAAATTCTCATTATATTAATTTTCTTATAGTCTTCTCAATACTCGAATAATTGACGGGATGGGCGGAATGGGCCCACTGATGGGACCAAGAAGTTTCCAAAAAAAGAGGAGATTTAGGTTATAGAACAATACTAATTCATGAGCAACGTCTTCCCAACCTCGAAACGACACGAATGAAACAAATTACGATCATGATTCAAATCAATTTCTCGATGAAAACAATGACCAACGAATTGAAATTTGAATTCCAAATTTACTCGCTATCGCCTACGATTATGACCTTTAAAAAGGAAGGGGGGTGGGGTTGGAGAGAGAGAGAGAGAGAGAGAGAGAGGGAAGGAGCGAAGGAGGGTATGAGGCAAAATGGAAAGGAAGGATCGAGCTGTTTCCTTGGAGTTTAGTAGAAGACTGGACCGGAATCCATTTGAGGGATGGGTCGGGATCGTTATTGCGAAATTACTGATTTGTCCTTTTAGGGAAAAGTAGGAAATTTTTCGTCAAAATTCAAAAGGAAGTTCTCTTTTTGGTTTTTTATCTTATTTTCACGTGTACTTGGAGGGTATATTTATTCTTTTGGAAAATTGCAAATTTACGCCGAAGTTTTGCATAAATGCCAGTTTTTCTCCATTACTTCTAAAATACAGTTTTAGACCTTATAAACTTTCAATATTTGTCATAATTAAGGATAATTTATATTTTTTAATACGTACTTTCAAAGTTAAAAGTAGATACATATATAGATAAAACTTTATGAGGTAAATTGTAATTCTTCCTATTTTATTTTAATAAAAAATATTAATTGTTCTTACATATATCAATTTTTAAAAGTTTAAGAGATCAAAATGTGCACTTTGAAAATTTATGTGTTAAACCACACTAAATAAAAGTTTTGGGGATAATTTATAATTTCTTCGTTGGTTTGACGTCAGTTTGACATCTATTTCATGTCCGTTTCAATCAAACTATTTGATAAATTAGATATAGGTGAAAAATAAATATTTTTACTCATAAACAAACCATACGGATAAGATACAAATATATATCAAATACATATGAAAAACAAACGATCCAAACGGACCTTTATATATTTATATGTTTTGATAGGATAAATTATAATAAAAGGCACGTATTGAAATAAATTCATTAAAAATATCAATGTTTTGCCACTAACAAAGGACCTTGGTGCCATTATGAGTTACCATGCCCAAACCCAATTTTTCTACTCCTTAGCAAGGAAATGGATAATCTTCATTTTCTTTCCTTGGATTTAATTATTAAGATATCGATACTTATAACGAATGATCAAGATAATGAGAAATAAAATAAGGTCAAAATGATGTTATATAATATTTAAAAAATCAAGACAATCTCAAACATCGGTCTTTAAATTAAAAGAAATTAAGGAAAAGTAAATATATAGAATCCAAATCTCTTTGTCAACTCATTAGTGACAAATTAACTTAACATACCCTCCTTCGATGGGGACCAATTGGCATGTTAATTATCGTTGCTACATCTGATAACTACAATGTCTTCTTATCGAGGTACTTGACATTTTCAATTACCGTTGTTAAGTTTAACATATGGTTTTCTAAGATACAAGTGTTTTGATTTTTTCAAATGAACCACAAAGTATAGCAACATCAAACAAGCACCTTCCTTTCAATTTGAATCTCATCATATTTGGTCTCCAAGCAATGTAGAACGTATTTACAACACCTATAGAAAAATTACCAAAATATTAGTCGCCTGAAAATAATTATCCAAATCTACTAAAAAATCGCATCTTATGGACTTATTGTTACTTATTTTTAAGCAAATCACATGTATGGATTGTGATATGAAGTATTTGTACTATGCTTATATTGCAATTCTAAGGTGCGATTTAAGATCATCTTTATAAATTGCACTTTGTTCCACCAATTTATGTTTGCATGAAATTTATCCTCTTTTCAAATTCTCTCTCTCTCTCTCTCTTTCCATGTATCTTTCTCTCTCTCTAAGGCTACTTTTTCCTTCGCACTTTATGAACTTTAGTTCATTTAAACCTAAATCCTAATTCAATACTCCGCAATAATTCTAAAAGAAAAGAAGTTATCACTCAGGATGCAAGAATTCCCCAAATCTATATCGAAGTCCCTTTATTTTAGAAACTTAGGTCCTCAAAATGGGGGGTAGGTTTAGTAATTTGGTCAAGAAATTAGGTTATAGTATTCAAAAATCTCGTGTCGGGCATCTTCTTGAAGTCCATTGTCAAGGCACTACCTTTGAGGAGTAAAAATAATGCACTGCTAGAAAAACTTAATTCTGGAGAGCTTATTGCGATAAAACAAGCGAATAAATTTTAAATATGTCATGTACATATATCGCAATAACAATATGCAATATTCATCGATTTGTAAGTCCTGTTTTAGAAATGCAATTTTAAAACTGTATTTCAATAATTAATATCAATTTGACCTCATTAAATTATTAATTTTACTTGGGGTTCTAAACAAGATATAATTTTGGTCTCTAATGATATATGCTATCCATTTTATTATTAGTAGAAAATAATTGTTCATTCATTATGATGCTTAAAGTATATACAAATCCCTAGTCTAATGATAGCAAAGATAAGATGCTATAGTGATTCTTTCCCATTAAAAAATTTGCAGAACAACAATCTACTACATTGGAGTCTAAACATATTAAAATTTGTCACTAGAAATTTCAAACACATTCGCTAAGTATGGTTTTAGCTTTTAATAGCACATTTACCGACCAAATTATTCTTCATAAAACTTGATCTACTTGGAATAAACATGTAGCTTCATCCAAACATGTTAAATATAACTAAATCTCTACTTGCATTATTTCGACTACATATTCCACATTTATCTCGCAAAGCAAAAAATATTTCATCCTTCTTATCATTGAAGCCACTTGAATCTCTCTAGTAGATTTTATAATTCCTTTATTGATATGTTACTACTATTTTTTGTAAGTTGCTAGAACTTATTATCTTTAGTCATTAAGCCAACTTAGTTCTCTTTTCCATGTGTTTCTTGGTATAAAAGATACAACCTAAAATCTTTAATGTTTAAAACCCATAGCTATCCTTGACATGATATCTAGTTAAATTGTCTTTTATGCATTTATCATAATTATCATGAAGATGTTGATTAGAAAGAAGACTTAAGGACCAATAAAAGTAAAATCTTTAATAAACATAATTTTTATTATAAAAGAATTTTTTCCGGTAAAATTAAATAAAATACTAAATAAAGTAAACATTAGATAAGTTTAACTTGCTAGTAACTTAAGCATTATATGCTATAAAAGCATTGTATTGATAATGTTTCAACTCAATAGAGAAGAAAAGGAGACAACCAGCCAACCTTTGAAATTCAGGGATGTAATTTTAACATTGAATATGTTGTAACAAAATTTAACATGTAAAGTAGTGAAAGATATACAAATAGTTGTAGAATAACAATTTCTATAGTTGATTTTAAAAGAAATATCTCTATAAAAAGAAGTAAGGAAAAGGATAAAACCATTTTTGGCCTTCTTGAGATTGGGAGTTGATGGTCTTAAACATTACCATTTGTGACTTATAAGTATCCAAACAAATTACTTAACTCGATTAGTGAAGTAGTTTTAGTTCAAAAAGACAGAGAGAGGGTTAGGGTGTCATAATCTATCGAGAGGTAAAATAGAGTGGAGAAGGGATGTTTAGTAGGGTTTGTGTGGAGAGTAGTTGTGTAGCAGGTTAGAATGGGTATTTGGGACAAAACTAATATTTAGTTCTTTCGCCACTCATTGATTTGTCTCAAAAAAATTACTCCTAAAACTAAAAACATGACATTAAATGAGAGATTGGGAAAAAAATGTAGCAAACCTTGCATTAAGAATTTGACAAAATCCTTACAGTCTTTACTAGAGTAGTTAAGAGACTATTACTACAAATTTGCAAAGTGCTGGGAATCAAACTCAAGCAAATAATTTGCAAACAATATCAGCAATATCAAGAGTCGTCTCATTTCACAAATCGTGTCTTTCATTCAATTCTTAAAGGAACTACTCTTAAGATTCTTAAATCCAATGGAGTTGATGCCTTTGGGTCGCTTTTTAAATCCAAAAGATTCTTTACTTTTTATGGGATATTAGAAGAAGAATGTATTACAGTTACTATTTTTTCATTTGAAGAAGAAAAACTATAATGGTATTAATAAATGGAAAATAATAATACGCTTCTTAGCTGGACATTGTTCAAGAAAGCTATTGAAGAACAATTTGAACCATCGATATGCAATGATGGGTAAAGTCAATTGTTAAACTCGTGGCAAGTATTTCTATGGATGATTATCAATCCAAATTTGAAACTCTATTGAACAAAGTAGTGAGACTTTTGAATAGTTTCTTACTTAGTTATTTCATTTTGGGTCTTAAACCTTATTTGAAATGAGAATTACAAATAGAAAAGCTAGTTAATATAAGGCAAGCTATGTCTTTATGCAGAGTACATGAGGCTAAATAGACTAACTAATTTTCTTTCAAATCTTGTACCTCCACTTCTTTTTCATCTAAGCCATCTTCTTCAACCTTGCAACCTGTTAAAGTATCTTCTCAAAACTAATATTCTTCAAATAGTGAATATTTTTAACCTTCAATTCCTACAAAGAAACTATCTACAAGTAAGATGGTGATAAGAAGAGAAAAATAACTATGTTATAATTGCAATGAAGAATATCATAAAGACAATAAAATGTAAGACTAAATTCTTACTTATGGTTGTTAATGATGATGAAGAGGAGCATGAACATGTAGTGGACAACAATAGCATGGATAATGTTTATTGTTCACAAGATTATCAAGTTTTTTCATACAATGATGCTACGATAAGTTCTCATGCATTATGTCTATCCTTAAAACACTTTGATTTAAGGGCATAATTGATGATAAAAAAATTCCATTTTAGGTTATAGTGGTAATACCAATTTTTTTTTTTTTAGACAAGAGTGGTTAAACATTTAAATTTACTTATGATGTTGTCTTTAATATTCAATGTTATGACAAGCAATGGAACTACTATGGTTTGTGAAAATGTGTAGACATACTTGAGCAAATTCAAGGAATTGAATTTTCGGTTACCTTTTATGTTATGGCCATACAACGAGGTAAGGTAGTTCTAGGAGCTTAGTAGCTCTAAAACTTAAGACCCATAACAATTGATTATGCTACATTAACAATGGGTTTTACTAACAAAGGAAAACAGGTCTCTCTTTATGGTGAATCATCATCACCTTAGCATATTTTTAATCATCAACTACATAGAATAATACAAACCGATGCTATAGCATCATGTTACCAATTTGAGGCTCAACCTTCTTTACTCCCATCAAGTTTTACTACCAATATCTCTTTTGAAAAAGCATCGAGCAAATTCTCTAAAGTCCTTAGGACACCTATATCATTGCCACCATCTTGTCATATCCAACAATAAATTCATTTAATTCAAGGAACATCTCCTATTAATGTGAAATCATACAAGTATCTACATTTTTAGAAAAAAATGAAATTGAGAAGCAAGT
Source organism: Combretum micranthum (assembly GCA_024138025.1). Lineage (NCBI taxonomy): Eukaryota > Viridiplantae > Streptophyta > Magnoliopsida > Myrtales > Combretaceae > Combretum > Combretum micranthum. The sequence continues at coordinate 1,056,818 of JAMXBD010000130.1, forward strand.
TAAGGATATGTTGAAACAAGTCATTATTTGTAATAATACCAGCCCTTTTTTTTCTTTTATGGTTTTATTAGTAAAGAAATAAGGTTGCGGTCGAATTTAGTACCAGCACTTTGCTCAAATGTGGCCAGTTTGATACTTAATTGAAATATTCAAGTACTCCAATATTACCTGAACTAACACCGTGCAATGAGTCAGGTGATATATCATCTTATTGCTTATCATCATCATCATCATTATCATTATCATGAGTGTTATTTCTTTACCAGGATAAAAGATCTTATTTGCAAAATCATGCCTATTTCGTTTACCATAGTAATTGTTCTCTATCTCAATACTACTAGCTCAAGTAGATAGTGCACTGTTTGCAAAAGAAAGCATAACTAAACATTTTAATCATTTGCATGGATATTATATTACATCAAAACGAAATTGTAATGCAAATATGTACCCAAAACTAAAAATCATATTGATAACTTTTTATTTTTTCTTCTTTTTTTCCTATTTTCATTGACTTCCCTTTTAAACTTGTATATGAATAAGGATAAAAAATTAAGATCCGCTAGATCGAATAGTTAGCTAAGCACCTCTATTTGTTTGTGCAATACTAGTAAATGGATGAGCATATTTCCATTTTTATCTTTACTATTTAGTGCATCTTCTTCTATTTCATATGCAATGATTAAATAACACTTGTAAAGCATATCCATTGTTGTGCTTTATGCATAAGTGCATAATGTTCTCTCCATGATCTACTGTTTGGTGCAAGAGGCATGTGCAGTGGGTTACCCCCTCAAGTGTAGCATGGTTCAAATTATTGTGGTTTAATAATTTATCTATCCCATTACACGACTAAATGAATTGGAAAACTTCCCCCTACGTCTTACTTGTAACAATCACTAGGATAACCATGCATATGTAATAGGTTCACAACATCATGGTGCCCTCTGGCTACAATTAGATGAATGTTATACCATTTTTGTTAGCCTGCAATATAGAATGTGATATATAAATATAGAGAAGCGGGGGAGGGGGGGAGGGAGGAGTGTGTGTGTGTGCGTGCGCGCGCGTGCATGTGCTTTTAGAGATGAAAGAAAAGACAAGATGGGGAGCTATAAGAGGAGTTTCAAAAGTCTCGCATTGCTAAATATTGAACAATAAGCCTTGTATATAATGTAAAAATTGAAAAGCCCATAGTTGAAATGATTAAAGTTATACGATAAATATAGGCTTATAGTATGGGCTTTAGTTCCTTTTTTAAATGATATTGACTATGATGATTATAGTGACGGTATTAATTAAGAATAATTATAGTACTAATACTAAATTTTTATAGTGCCAGACACGCGGTATATTAAGAGTTAGCCAGGGTAGTGTTGATATAAGATCTAGTTATCATTAGAAAATGATGCATGATGAGGGAAGCTTAATGGAATTCCTTTTATTGTAATAATATTGATCATGGTGATTATAGTGATGGTATTAATTAAAAATAATTATAGTAATAATAATAAATTTATACAATAATGGACACATATTTCTATCCAGTTCATATAGACCTAATGGAGTTAGTCGGGGTAGTGTTGATGAGATCTAGTTATAGCTAAAAAACCATAGTTAGGGTATTGGACAAAATGTATGGGGCATTAGTATATTCTAAAACTTGATATGAGATTTGATTATCACTAGAAAAAAGGATGCATGATAAGGAGAGATTGGAAAGACTACCCTCACTACTCATGAAGGACATTATGAATTTATCATCATGCCATTCATATTAAGCAATACTCTAGTAACATTCTAGGCTCTTTTGAGAAAGTTTTTCATCATTTTTTTTTCAATGACACACTGGTGTGCGAATATAATAAGAAGTAACATGAGGAACACTTAGCTATAGTGTTGCAAATCTTGTTGAATGATCAGTTTTTTTTTCCTTGAAATAAATAAATATTCTTTTAGCTAATAGAAGATTGAATATCTTGTCCATGTAGTGTGTCACGCCCCTCAGGATACCCTAATCGTAACAATCCACCACATGACATATAAGACCCACGAATTACTACCTTAGTCCTTTGGGAGTTTTGTACAGATGTAAGACATACCTTTATGACAATAGAATATTTGAACCGATGGAGATAAAGAGTTTAAATTGACATTCAATAGCATTAGAATATAAATCAAAACACATATACAAAAGATTACAAAGACTAAGGGGCATTCCCCTGCAAAAGAATATTGTTAAGAGGTCTATTACAGTCATCCAGGGTCTTTTGATTTCCTACGGAAGTCTAAATAGAAATGAATATAACTTTTAAAGGAAAGCCTAGTTCCGGTACTTGAGCTATCGGGTGCCTTTGTCTAAGCCAGACAAACGAGTGCTACAATAAATAAAAACTATAGGGGCGTAAGCTACACTATTTAGTGAGTGAGAACTTCCAAGATTTCATTCGTAACATATCATACAATCAAGTATTAATCAGGCAAATGATATGCATCAAACATATGGGATCAATAGACATATGACTAGCCGTAAATCATATGTGAATGGAATTTCGCCCTCCATTCCGGGTTAGTAGATTAACGAATACTGCGGTACTACTAAAATATGCCGTTTTGGATTATGGTCAACCAACTTATAAATTCGTTTATGGATCACGATTAACCAACTCATTATTTTGTTTATGGATTACGATTAACCAACTTTTACTCCGTTTTTAGATCATGGGCAACCAACCAATGCTAATGCTCTATCCCCATTTATGACATGAATGAGTCCATATTACTTATCAATTCCAAATAGTCAATTATGCTAATTCTTTAGGTGATCAATCAACAATTACAGACAATCAATCCTAATTCATCTATACAATCATTAGTTAATCACCCGGCTTCGATATTCTTATTTTCAATTTCTCATATCAACAGCAAATATACATAATTCCCATTTATCCCCATCATACCTATTCATTTTATCTTTGCCTAAAGTCTAATGCAACTGTCACTACAATCACATATAGTAAACGAAATCGGGAAGAAATACTCACTCAGCTATTAGAACACCAGTCCTCTAGTAATAGTAATCCGGTGGAAGGAAATCGTCGATCTTGGAGTCACATAAAAAGGAAGAAATACCCTAATAAGTATTTCATCACTTAACTAATCCAAACTATTAAACAAAACTAGTAAATTCGTAATTCTCGTTATTTGCAGAAGTCCCAACTTAGAAGTCCCAACTTAAAACGGTCGTAACTTTGTCATTTTAACTCGGAATTTCGTAAATTATATATCGATTTATATCTACTTCGAAATATCTATCTATTTCTAATATTATTTCCAAGTTTTGAAAACTTTTAGGTTTCAAATCATTTTGATCAGTTCTGATAAGTAGTGAATTCCAATTCCGAAAAATAATTTTGTGAATGTTTGAAATGTTTCTACTATATAAATCAACTATACTTGCAATATTGATGATTTCCTATCATGAATGGCATGTTATGAGATTGGTGTATGCATGCTCTTGACAATATTTACTAAAAGAAAATTTTAGAAATTCTTTATTTTGTAAGACTCCATGAATACATACTCTTAAGAAGACTAGTTTCATGACTTTGATAATTCCCTTTTGTTTTGGAATTATTCCTAAAGAAAATCTAGTTATCCTTGTTAATTTTAAGTCTTCATTATATGTATTTCTTAAGGCCTTCATTTCTTCATAAAAATCCCTATTTTGTACTTTGTAAACATGTTTTCAAATAGGGTATATTCCTAAATCCCAATTTTCTAAAATTAGTTTTCGATGTGATTTTTTGAGAAAAACTTGTTTAATACTTTAAAATTCTAAGCTCCATTATTCCTAAATAAAACTTTCATTTTGAGTTTGAAAATTGGTGTTTTCATGCCATTATTCCTAAATTACGAATTTCTTGAAGTGACAAAGCAACTCAATATTTCCTATTTTATTTCTACTTCTTGTTTTACATATTTTTCTTAGCAAATCCCATCTCAACTTATAAAAATCATCACTTGATGATATCTATTATCTATACTCTTCATTTTTCATATAAAACTTAAGTTTTGAAGTTGATAAAAGGGTTTTTAATGTACGGTTTGAAACCATCCGAATTTTCATTTGACTTTTTGAAACAAATAATTTTCCTTCTTGAGTTTCTTATCTCATCTACTTAAAGATCTATAAACTACAACATTTATATACACAGACAAAGGTATTTAAGATCATTAATGTATCAAAACACAAAATATCCACAAGATCATGAATGTTAAGAATAATATGAGCATTTAAATGCTAGACCTACTAATTAGAATGCATGAAATGGAGTTTGAAAATATAAAAATAGATTTTTGTGCAAGATCTTTGTTTTATTCTACTATTACTACATGCATGAACATGAAGATCATCCAACAAAAACACATTTAAACACAAGATCTACCATTGTGATTGTTTGATATTCATGTAGTAGTATTTTCTTGTCCCTAACAAGAGCTCATGGGGATTTAAATGTAAAAATGCTCATGAATGGTCTTGCCATTACAAGGTTTAATAGTAGAAAAGGTTTAAGATTCATCACCTGAGGCTTGTATCAAGAGGAGATGAAGAAGGAAAAATGAACTTGTGTGAGTGTGTGCGTGTGCAGGGGAAGTCACGGCAATGGAGAGAAAAATGGAGAGGATTTGTGTAATTTTTTCAAAAATTAAGTGAATGAAAGAGAGAGAATTAGGGTTTGTTTTAATTATAATAAATGAAGAAAAATAAAACAATTGAGGGCAAAATTTTGGGGGTGGGGGGTGGTGTGTGCCGGTTTCAATAGGAGAGGGAGAGTTTAATTTGTTTTGTTTTACAATTTATGTAATAATAAGTCTTAAATTGTAATAATTCTTAAGAGATAAATTATTCTTGGAAAAGAAAATGTAATTGAGTGTTTTGTAAGGATGTAAGAGTAGGGTATGGCTTGTGAGTATAGTAGGGTATGGGCTTATACTAGTGAATAATCAAGACAATTAATTTACCGGTAGTAAAGAAAATACGAGAAAAAGAGCTATATCTGTAATTTTGTAAACTGAAAAATTATAAAATTTATATTTTTGAAATCCTTATTAAATTTCGAGTTCCAAAGCCCACTTTTCCGTATGGATCTCGGAAGGCTCGGAATGGAAAATTTCTAAAAATCATATCTTTTGATTTGAAATATACTTTAAAACAATATTCCATATTAAATTATTTTACAAAAGTTCTTTTAGTTTGAAATCGAAAAAAGCCGGATCCAGGGTTCTTAGGTTTCTCTCTCAAGCTAAGCTAGTCGGTTTAGGGTTTTAGTTTCTAGTTCTCGAAGTTTACTTAGTTACTAGGAAAACCATTTACATGGTGGGATATGATGGTGTTTTACTTAGTATTTATAAATTTGAAGCATAAAGAATGGGCCAGAGTCATTAAATGTGAACGATATGAGAGCTTTCTTAGGGTTATCAAGTTATTATTGAAGATGTAAGGGGTTATGCTTCAATTGTGTGTTGTTACATTGATATGTTGCAAAAAGGATCACTTTAATTGGACCCTTGCAACTTTAGAAACTTTTGACACATTGAAATGAACTTTGTATTGAGCTCTTATGCCAAAGTTACCTAATTTCACACGAAATTTTATATTGGAAACAAATGCCTCAGGGTATGGAATTTTCATGATTCTATTACAAAACACTCATCTAGTGACAATTTTTAGTAAAAAATCTTCCACTGAATGTGAGAAAAAGCTTTGGCGTATGCTAGAAAATTGTATGGCATTATTGCATTTGTGAAGAAATGCAGACAATATATATTGGGGCATCATTTTATTGAGCATTGAAGTTTGAAGGAAATTTTCAATAAGGTCATTCAAACTCCAAAGCGAACAAGATATTTGTAGACTTATTAGATATGACTATATCATCAAATATAAACCAAACAATCGCAATGTGGTTACTAATGCAGTGTTATGCTAAAGAGGTGATCAAGGATAAATTTTTGGCATATCAACACCTTATTTTAAAATTCTAGAGGATTTGAGCAGAGAACATAAGGTGCTACTTGTCTTTAAGGAATAATTATCTAACATGACTTAAAATGAAACCTATATAACATTCTTTATATTGGAGGAATGAGTTATTATATCGTGGTTCAAAGATATTTTGGTTCCTTAGTCCTCTCTCGTTCCAATATTGTTTCATAAATTTCATAGTTCACTAAATTCGAGCCTTTTTGGTGTATTAGAGAGTTATAAAAGACTTGTTACTTCTTTTTATTGGGATCATATGAGAAGAAAATACAAGAATTTGAAAAGAATTGTGTGACTCATAAAAAAATTAAGTAACATAATCTTTAGCTAGATTGTTATAACTTTTATCCAAATCTAGAGCGAATTTAGGAAGATGTGAGTATGGATTTCATCACATCTCTTCCAAGGTCTCAAGGCTATTATGTTATCTTAGCTGTGGTTGACAAACTATCAAAATACTATCATTTAGGCCCACTTGATGAACAGTTTATAGCTTTAAAGGTTACTCATTTGTTTCTACATGTAGTGATTAAGTTGCATGAGTTTCCAAAGACCATAGTGTTGTATATAGGTCCTATCTTCACTAGTGAGTTATGGAATGAATTCTTTAAGTTAAGGAAAATTCATGTAAATGTGTTTAATGCTTATCATCCATAATAAGATGGGTAAACAGAGGTTTTGAATAGAAACATTCACCAATGTTTGAGAAATTAGGTTATGGGATGCCTTAAGTAATTACACAAATTTTTACCATGGGTTAAATATAAATATACCTCCTTCGATCCTGGAGCTAATTCTACTCCTTTTTAGATTACGTATGGTATAGATCTACCCAGAATACCATCATATGTTTGAGGTGATTTGAAGTTGGAAGCAGTGGATTTTGAATTGCAAACAAAAGACCTTTATTGCATCTATTGTGTACAAAACTGATAAAAGCTCATAACATAATGAAGCTAGTCGCAAACCGACATAGAATAGATGCTCAATCGAATAATAGGAATTTATTCTTTACTAAAACCTTATAAGCAAACCTCAATCTTCACCAGGGTACCACAAGCTTGCTAAGAATAACTATGGATGATATCAAATTATAAGAAGGGTTAGTGCAATTACTTATGAAGTTGAGTTACAACCCTATGCAAGGATTCATAAGGTGTTTCACATCTATCGGCTAAGTTCACAAGTTTGAGATAAGTGGACTCAAACCGCTGACATCCGCCACAGGCTAAACCACCGCCTCTCCGGCCCCCCGGCTGATTCTACCATAGAGGCCAACAATAGACAATAACTCCCCCCCGAACACAGCTTACAACTTTCATCGAGTAATCATCTATTATTACAACCCTTATCTATTAATAATACTAGACTTATTACTAGAAAAAAGGCAGAAGCTGATAGCTCATAATACAGTAGGTTAGGTTACTTCCAAAGGATACAAATTGGGAAAATTAGATTTTTGTTGAAATCACCCCAATTTCAACCTTGGGGGTAAGGTCGATTTTGAAGAGGATTCAACTATCACACCTTAATAGTGACGAGAAAGGAGAAAAGCTTCGAGATTTAAGGATTTTATTGTGACATAGGAGATATTGTAATAGAAATTGCAGCGATAAAGTACATAGAGAGTTGAAAATAGTTGACTAAAACCGATTAACACCTAGTCTAAAACTCAAGAGGGTAGGGGGTTAATTGAATTCTAAAGCTGACTTATCCCTTTTTACAATTTTAATGCCTAAATAATGAAAGTCAATGGGTTAAACAAAATATGAACAATATAAAGTAAATTTTAATAAATAAAATAATAGAGATATAGACATAAAGCTCGGGATTAAGGTGGTGTCATGCCTCAAAAAGGGGGTCTAGTAGATTAATTTAAAGCTATCATACCACATGTGCACCTGTAATACGAGAACCGTCTTGCAAGTCAGAGTTTATAAGACTATCATATTTATTTATATTATGTAATATAGATATAAGATCTTTTGTCTATTTTCATGATGGATTCCGATTTTTTCTTAATTTGCCAGGATCGCAGAAAGTCGGTATCCCCTACCAAATGGTGAAAATGGGTTTCAAACTACAACTTACAAATTTCAATTATTATAAAATTTATCTAATTTACATTCTAAGTTTACCATATCCTACATCTCCATCTTCAATAGAGTTCGTTGGAGAAACTCTCTTCACACATTCCTAGCCCAATCCCAGCTAGTGTTAATCCTGCACAAAAACTATTGGGGGTGAGCGAACCATGGGCTTAGTGAGATAACTTGACTAAACCACATATCAAACAATAACAAACAAGTTTAATTATCAAGCGTATGCTATGGAACAATCAATCATATGTATAAGTACAAGTTTGGAGATCCGGAATCCAAACAAGATGAAGATTTACACCCTCTCATCGGGGTTGAGAAAGAGCACAATACTATGGCCCACCTACCCAAGAGACTAAGTATACTGGAAAGCCACAATCCTCATTGTAGTTATCTCTTTATGTTATTTATATTTTAGGCACTCAATTCCTATTTTAAGCCTTAGAAACTCTACAAGTGTTAGTCATTTCATAGCAATACCATGGGCGATGTTCTTCATTACCAATTATTTCCCATGGAACCGAGGTAATCTTACGTAGACCTAATAGCCTATTGCCTAGAAAAACCAAGCATTACCAGAGAACTGAAATACTAACAAGTGGTAGGCTGCCACATACTCAAATGCAATTTATGCAGATCATACGATGCATGTCCATTTCATTTATAGTACCAGTAGTTGTTAATCAAGTTTAAGACAATTACATTATTTACAGACAAATGTCAACATGCTTCATACAATATTTATCATATAATAGAATTATCACTTATATTATGATAATTTGGTATTCAATCATACACCAAGCATCATGCATTATCCCCAATCCCACATGCATTTGAATTGAATATATATCATTCCAAATGCAGCTATACTACAAGTTCAAACAATGTGATAAAGTCAAGTAACTCACCTGTGGTCCTCGCTAAATTATTGTATAAGCTATCGGAAGTCTGAGAATTGATCTATTTTCCTATGAAAGGAAATAACAGAGATTCATTATTAGACTGTTTCTATAAGAGAAGTCTTCCTAGAATTAAAGGCTCTGATCTCAATCGCTTGATATTAGACTAAGCCCGTTATATTAATTATTATGTCGTTCAATAATTTAATTGAATCCTTATAGATGCCTAATTATTTTGTATCGGTATTTCATACGGTTTTTATTATTTGTATAAAGCTTTTTAAGGTTTTAACCCCTATAGTAAATAATATTTATCTGTTACTTGTTTTATTTTGCTTCTCTTGATCGTAATTGCTTTCTATATTTTCATTTAAGGGGTTTGTTTTTTTCTTAAGTCCTACTGCTTTTAGTAAAAGATTTTTATTTATTAATTCTTTGTCTGTCAACCTTATCTGTCTCTTAAATTAATATTTTTATTTATTTAATGGTATGTTCTAGTATCTATACCTTTCAAAAATTATTTTAATAAAATCGTATGTTTATGGAGTTTAGATATATCAAATTTTTATTATACTTCAATTTTATTTTTATTGTAAAACAAGCTAAGTTTAATGATATGATATTATCGGTAATATTAGTTTTGAAATGTTAATATCAATATTAGTTATAAATAAAGGTATAATAATAATAATAATAACAATTTTCATACTATTAGTAAATAATAATATTAGTGACAAAAATAATAATAGTATTGATGATAATATAAATATAGTAACATTAACGTAAATAATAACAGTATTAATAATCCTAATGACTCTTGATGAAAATATCAATAATACTGAATACTATAATAATAGTAATAATCATAATCATATTAATAGGAATAACAGTAACATTAATATTGGTTTATTAAGAGTGAAAACTGAGTGAATTTCTATTTTACGATTTCTCATTCGTTTTAAATCTGATTTTGCTGTATAAATAGTTGATTTAATAGTACTCTTCGAGTACTTTCTAGTAGTGGGATCATTTTCAAGAAAGAGACTTGTACAATTTTTTAATTTATGAAACACATGCACATGTTTCAGTGAATTATGATAATTATAGTCAAAATTTGTTTGATGATATCTAACTCATTTCTAGTCCGTTTTTTATGAATAAATAGTCATTTTCATAGTATTTTCCAAGTACAATATATTGATGGGGTTTTTTTCATTAAACAAGGTCATTAAGGGGGCGAAAAATGCAAGAACAGTCTACCATTTTCGTATAAATCTAACAGCAATGATTCAATTTTTGTTTTTGCAATATCTAATTCGTTTCTTATCTATTTTTAGCAAATAAAAAGTCTATTTCATAGGATTTTCCGCTTACTTTCCATTGATGAGATTAGTTTTTACTTAGGACGAACCCATCAGTACAATTTGTTCAATCTTTCTAGTGATTTGCTTGAGTTATCTAAAGTTTAACTTAGTTTAGTTGTAGTTTAGGTATGGTTTTGATTTTCCTTTCTTGGATTTGACTTTCTATACTTAAAAATCTTTAAGTTGATGTATTTATATCCTAAATAGTCTAAATAACATCAATATATTATTAGATCAATTTTGATAAATTTATAAGACAAATTTCTATAGATCAAACATAATGAACACTTGAACTTAATATGATCCTTACCTTTGTTGGATGCTAGAGTGAATTTAGCTCCTCGTTCTTGATGAACCAAGGATCTAAGAGGAAGATAAGAGGATCAGTAACTAAGGGAAAAAAATTAATCTAGCTAACTAACATTATACTTACCTTAAGAACTTGTTATTTTACTTGAGTTTACAGCCGGTATCTTGATGGAATCAAGGGCTATTTGGATTGGTTTCTTGTTGTTATTTGAAGTAGTTAAAGTGGGGTTTTGATTGTGATTGAAAGGATTGATGCTTAGATAATGCTATAGGGTAAAAGCAAGGGATATACTTTTATTTTGAAGTTTTTAAACAAAGTTGAACAAGTGAGCAAGGAAGAAGAATATATGAAATTCGTGGTGGCTGTTTGGGGCAACTTTTTGGATTGTGTTTGGGGAGATTTTGAGTTGGTTTTGTAGCTAAATTATGCCTATATATATGTACTAAGGTTAGGCTAGAATTATGACACAAAAAAGGGTGTTTTGGACTTGATAAAATCAAGTTTTCAGCTGGTGGATTTTCGGATGAAATTCTATACGAATTTCTAAGGTTGATTTTTTAACTTTTGTACAAAATTTGAGGCTATTTTTTAGGGGCATTAATTGTGTTTGTTTGCTAGTTAATTAAGGCCATTTATGAGTGTAATTTGGGGGCTCAAGTTGCACAAAAAACCAGGTTGAAAATCATGTGAAAATAGAGGCAAAAATCTAAGTGTTTGCTATAGTTTTGTGTACCGTTTTTCCACGTTGGCTTGCATGGTTTTTGATCAGATTTCTCTTGTTATTTTCTAGCTAATAATTGGTGTTTGAAGTGTACATTTGAAGGCTTATGATTGGTGCTCATTTAGTAAAAAAAAAAAAAAAAACAACTCAACTAAGCCTATGATTTTTGTCCAAAAACAGAGCTCAAATTGACTGAATGCAGGGGCTGCTTCACGACATTTCAAGCTGATTTGCTTCCAATCTACAGTTGATCTGTACTTTGTTTTGACTGGAAATTCTTTTGCATTTAATGTTGATCCTATGTGGAGTGTTTTGGTTGGATTGTATGTCATTTTTCATGTTGAATTTGTGTGTTTAGATTGTGCAAATTGCTAGACTTAAATGCTGCAGCCGAGAGCTTCCCTGGTACCGTGATTTATTCTACAGCATCGATTTTCTTTTTTTTTTTTTAAGTTGAATTGAGTCATCACATTTTTATTTAATGAATAGATTGACTTGTTTAAATGTTGTCTCCTTTTTTATGGCTGTTGCAATGGGAAATCAAGGTCCAATTTGCATTTGTTATTTCTTTCTTATAGCTGCAATTTTATGGAAAATTGAGAGGAGAATTCTAACTGGTTGTACAAGTTGGTTTGACGTTTCAAACTTTCATTTAATAAGTTGCTTAGTTGGAGCTTTCTTATTTGTTGTTGAGTTCTTTTCATTTTGATTTTTCATGGCCCAACTTGTACAATTTGAAGCGTAATTGTCGTTGAGAAACTCCAAGTACTGCACAAAAGGTTATGAACCATGAGCCTAATGTACTATGATAAAAAAAAAAAAAATCTTGATCATGTGAAATATGCCTACCATTTGAACACCAAGGCTACAATTCATATGGTTAAAGTCCTGATTATACTGGCATCCAAATGGCATGCCATAAGGCATGTCTCGCGTCCAAACATTGGCTACAATATAGTTAGGTGATTCAGCTTTACAAACAACCACAAATATAATGCATAATTTACACAAACATGACATATCTTATTACAAACGCATTTGGTCAATTAAATGTAAGTTAACTCTAACAAGTAAGTAATTATGCAATATATTTTCTCATCAAAATTTAACTTAAACCCTCTAGTTCAACAGATTATAGGATAACAAGTTTTATAATTGATTGTAACAAATGTATCATTTTAAAAAGAATTAAAGGAAAAGGTGAAAATTATTCTGGGCCCCCAAATTAAGTATCTCTTAAGACAAGGAGATTAGCACTCTATCACTCTCAAATGTCACTATTTGTGACCCTTAAATATACAAACAAACATAAAAAATTGATTAGTGTAGTAGTTGTAGTTTGAAGAGAAAGAGAGAAGGTTAGGGTTTCATACTTACTAGATTGAGATGCAAAATGAAGTGGAAAAGGGACCTTTGGTCTGGTTTAGAGAGCAGTTGTATGGTGGGCTAGGCTAGGTAATTAGGCTAAAACTAATAAAGAATGAAAGCCCACATACTTCTATGAAACAAAATATAATAAACATACTTTATTAGAGAAAAAAGATAACTTTATTTTTTCTTTTTAATTAAATAAAGTAGATATAAAGTAAGACGAAAAAAAATTTAACTTAATAAGAACTTAAGCATTACATGTTCATGTACTTATATTGTCATCTTTTAAGTATCTTATTTTAACAAGAACATGATACATGTAATAGTCCTATAGGGTATTCTACATGAATACTAAATTTAGGTTTATGCTACTAATTTCTATATCTTATAGATTTTGTGAAAACTATTATAATCCAGTAATATGAACATTGATCTTCAAATGAGATAGACTCAATCCCCATTCTCTAACAACTATATCGTGTAAAAGTAGGTAAAAAAAAAAAAGGAAAAAAAAATCCTATAAAACTTAAGTTTGTAATCGATATGAAAATGAAGGATACACCAAATCTCACCCAATAAGAATAGTTGTATAATAACCTTGTATAATTTTTACAAACTTTAGTATATTAAGCGATTTCAAATAGAGTCACTCATGCACTCAAGACCATTTGTCTTTTCAATCGGTAATCAAGTATATGCTGAGAAAGTTTATAAAGTCTATGTTGATATGCAAGTTTGTCATTCCTTAGCAACTTAAGTTCAATTATTGGGTAACCTGATCAAATTTAACCATATGACATCTCTGTTTATAGTTGTCTATTTTTAGTAGCTATGATGAAGAACTTTATTTTTGTTGGAAGGACTAAAGAAATTGTGTTTGTCTTTGGATCAAATAAAGGATTCATTTACAAATCAAAGATAAATTGTAAAACCCTTCCTAAAAATCCATTGATATTACTAAAAAGCTTCGAATTTCTAAATTACCATACTTACAATCCTTAAAAAATATTGACATAAGAAAATTCCGTTTTTTTTTTTTGTAACCTACTTCATTGATTTATAAGCCTTTATTACCTGATAGAGGACCATACTTGTTCTCAATGTTTTTCCTTCCTTGCCTGCTATTTTGAATTAATACAAATAGATTTGTCTAACTTCTTAATTATTCCATAAAACAATAATATAAATAACAATTATTTTCACCATCAAATGCTCTTATTTTTTCACTATTAAACTTCCGATTTAAATAATTTACATTATATCTAAATTACGTATACATAATCACTCAAATACGTGCAAAACACTTATAGACACTCTAAATGTAATACCCTAAAATTTAATTAATGCGTGTACAGCCATGTATAGTACCTCTTGTATTACACACTGAGGCTTTCCCAAAAAAATTTGTTTATGTTAAATATTTGGTAGCTAATTTTATATTATGAAATCATGTAATTAGATTTTAAAGATAACTAAGATTTAACAATTGAAAATCAAACTTTATACAAACATTTTGTATTCTACTCCCGTGAGTAGATATGCAATCAAAAATAAAACCATACTATCGGGTATCGTCTTTCATGATATTAACTAAAGCTTTACATCCTTAATTTACAAAACTAGGGCTTCTCCAAACCTTCCAAAGAAAATAATACAAATTCTCAAAGAATAAATCCAGTCCGTTATACAAAACAAACAAAATACAAATAATCGGCCTTAACTCACTTCATTTTTCCTCTCATATCTCCAAGATTGGCCATACCTTCGTCAATCATCATCAATAACATCAATCATCGTCAATCATCAATCCTTATAACAACACCTGGAAAGAGGAAAACAACAACAATAATGAGTCAAAGCCCAATATACAGTAACACAAGCATACACAAGATGACACACGAGCTTAATCTAGTGCAGTGCTGCAATAATAGGTTATTATCTTTAAATTAAAGTAAACAAATCAATAGTTGAGTACTCACACTCCAAAACAATCCTAGGAACTTAGGGGTCTTGGATAACAACAGTTGCTCAAGATGTTGATATAGGCAGCTCAAATACCTATATCTCCTATATCTAACCGAGAAAGAAAAAATAGCCTCATCTAAGGTTCACGGCCATTACTTGCTCTTTACTTAATCTCAATCCATAACATCATTTAGTTTAATCAATCCCATAATCATGAACTAAATCATATTACTTCACTCCAAGCTTAAGTAAACACTACACCGATACCATTTGCTCCATCAGTTACCTGTCGAGCCACTTATAAATATCATTGCATCATGACAGGGGTGGCTTAAGTGCTTAAACTACCGTGCTCAGCTTTGTACAAAGTTGCTGCTCCTTGGACTAGGTTTAACGACACACGCACAAACAACACACATTAGTTAGGCCGTCTTTAAGTTTTAGTTCATTAGGAAGGCCTATCGTAACAAACAGAAAGCACGTCACCACGTACCTTATTACTTTAGAATCCAAATAGAAACAGAAGGTAGGCTAGGGCTATCTCAAAAGATAAATTAGACATCTAAATATGTTTATGAAATTAAATCCATATAAGAAATTAAATTGATTATCCATTTATTTCAAAATTATTTTAAAATCTTATTTGCCATGGCTGCAAAAGTTATTACACTAAGATACGGATAGTTCTCCATTGTCTGTCAAATTAATTCTTTTTTCTTTGTTTATAGTCATTTATCATAGAAACATTATCACATCATTCATTTTCAAAACATTCATATTTCTTAACAAACAACATTTGAAACAATAGATTCCCTATACTGTTTATAGTTCAAGCCTACACATTAATCTAAGCCAGATTACAAGTTATTAATCATACATTATCTTAACCTTAGCTAAGTTTATTAGAATTAATCATTTAATTCAATTACTAAGTTAAGGTTGATTAAACTTAAGAAATCTAATTCATTTTAGCTCATTTAAAGTTCATTAAGCCATGTTGAACTTAAGATTATTAACTAGGTCTATTTTATACTTAACTTCTATATTTAATCTAATTAGTTATTAAACTATAAATTCTCTTAACTTATTTCTGTTAATATATCATATTAATTATCATTCATTTACTTCATTCATATTTATACATGTACCAACATATCATATCCATTATTTATCTTTCATCTAATTTATTTTATCTTTCTTTTCTTTCTTTCCTTTTTTTTAAACAACACCAGAGGACAGATCACGCCCATGATAGGGGCCATAATCCTCATCACTAGCCTCATCATGCATGATGGAGGCCGTGATGGTTATAACAGACCTCATCATACCCGTGACAAGGGAAAAATTATGATCAGAAGAGATCACGCCTTTCGTCATGCAGTGATCAAGGCCATTATCTTCGAAAATCCATGATCAAAGATGATTGCGGTCTTCATCATGCCTGTGATCACCCTAAAACTGCACTTCCATTCTATTACTGGCCATGATGCATAAGGGGATCATGTTACGTTTTTCCTTTATATTTTACTCTAATTTTAACTACTTAACATACATCAGCAAAAACATCTTATTATTCGTATACTCATGCATAATCTTAACTATAAGCACTTCCATATATATATTTCTATATCACGTTTCCTTAAATCATTTCATCAAACATATAATCTACATATGCATGTACACATCCTAGTTTTAACATGCACGTTCATATATTACTAATTTATTAATTTTAGCACAAATTCCATATCTATCTAGCTCTAATTCAATATTTTCATGCATGAACAACAATTAAAACAGGGAAATAACTAACTTACATGTTTAGCATGCATAGGTTGTTTGATCCTCTCTACTTCTACTTTTCCTTGGTTGATGAAGCTATTTCTAATTGCTGGTCCCGAAAATAATCAAGAAGGAAGGTTGAATTGATTATTTCAGAAAATTAAAATTTTTGCCTTTAAATAATATCCCCTTTGATTTTAAGTTAAGAGAACAATATGAACAATTAAACTACTATAAAATAAATTGCTGAAATATAAATAGAGAAGGGATGAGAAGATGAGGCAGATATTTATAGTGGTTCCGCCTTGTGCGTCAGTCCACTCTTCCAGCTCCACGCTGGGATCCCCGTTATCTTACGGGTTGTGTTTCACTATATCAAATCAATTTCAATTACAAGCTTGTACAAATCTCTCTACTTGATTCTCACAGCTGTCTTCTAGCTACAATCGATCTACAGAGTCTAAACTTGTAAAAGTACTATCACTCAAGAAGGTAACAACACGTTCCTTTTATAAAAGCTAAGTAGAAAGATACAATAGAAGATATATGCACTAATTCAAAATTTTTTTTAAGATTGTAAGAGAGTAAGGTCGGTTGTTTTTTTCTTCAAGAAATTTTCTTGCTCGCTAAAAATTCTTGCTCGCTGCATATATTAATAGTTCTATATCTAATGTTCCTTATCTTTCACGTCCATAAAACTTGTTTGAGAAGATGATATCATATCCCATGTATCTCGACAAGAATCTGTTTCATCTTATCTAAAAAATCCAGCCGCTTCTTCCTCGGCAAAACAAGCCATATGATAAGTGTTGTTGAGATTTTGTTTGTTGCAATTTGTTGAAAATATCTTGTTGAAATAAACTGGAAGCCCGTGATCTCCTCTTTTGATTTGAACAAGATATAGCATAATCTTCTTCTTGATATTCTTCTTGTTTATGCGTGATCTTCTCTTGTCAACTTCCTTTGAATAAGCTCCAAGATATTTGCTGAATTTTAGTCCCATAAATTCTGGATTATGTTATTCATCCGATAAGGATAATAACAAAATAATATATATCATATCTTATGTAATTCATATCAACCTTATCTTTCAAGATATTTGTATATATCTTAAACAAAACTTGTCTCATTCAATCCTTAATACTCGATCTTTAATTTCCGAAGGCTCTGCAAATAACTTTGATATGTAAATAACTTTCAATAAATCTTTGTTAAAAAAAAATCCCATGATATCAAATCCAACTTAAATGAAACACATCAAGTATATTACCTAAATATACTTAACAAGTGGAGCTGGGTATTAAAAATATCATATTTTAAAATATAGGTAAATCTGGAAAATTTCGTATTAAACCTAACAATTCTGAAACAACTTCTGACAAACTTATTTTTCAGAGCTAAAGGTTCTGAAACATCTTCTGACTAACGTATTTCTTACTTCTGAGAACTTATTTTTTATTTCCAAAGGTTCTGAAGAAACTTCTGACTAACATCATCAAAGCTTAAGCATAACTTCTGATTTTCCTTCTGACTTTAATAAAACTTGATCATGCTATATTTTCGTGTAAGATGAAGATTCTGAACTTGCTTCGGTCTATATAATTATCATCAAAATGAAGATTCTGAACTATGGAAAATCAAATAATATTTCAAACAATATTGACCATATTCGAAATTAATAAGATAGATATATCAATTAAATTTCATCTTTTGTCATCATCAAAATAATTCTAACACTAACTAAACTCCCAACTTCTATCTTGTTTTTTTATCTTTAATTCCTTTTATGATCTTGTTGAATTTGAGATTTATGTTTTGACTTTGAGGGAGAAAAGAGAAGAAGAAGAAAAGAAAAAGAGAAGACAACAAAATAAAAGGCAAAAAAAGGAAGGAAAAGGATAAGGTTAAAAATAATTAACGATATTTTTAGAATAAAGTATTAGGTTTAAACTCTTTTAAAACTAATTAAAAAATAATTTGAAAATCTACATTATAGTAATTACTAATTTGAATAAAAAATCCAACCTAGGAGTTTAATTTATAAAAATCTAACATTTTAATTCAGGTTCGGGCTTAAAACTGATATTTTTAAATAAACAATTGATTTAAAAAATTAGAGAGGTTTAAGAAAGGAAAATTAAACCAAAGTTCAAGGGTTTAGAATTTAAAATGTTTATTTTGAGATTTAGGAATTTGAATTTGAATTAAAAGGAGTTTAAAATGAAAATTTAGGTAAAAATTGGATAGTTTGGTTTATTATGAAAGTTGTTGAGGGAAAATAGATGATTTAGAAAACTATTTGAAATCTCAATTTCAATTCAAATCTATTTACTAATTTGATTATGTTAATCTATCTAATCTTAATTCTTTGCTTGTTTTACTTGAACTATTTCAGCTATTAAATTCAATTTTGAATTTAAATTCTAATCTAAGTCTAAACTTAACCACCTATTATATTATTCAATTACACTATTTCTAAATTAGCTAGGTAAAGGTTCGAGGTATTTCAATAAACATGAACATGTTATGGAACATATGGTTCTTCCCTTTTAGGGTGCTTATGTAACACTTGACTATTCTTAAACTACCAATTTTTACTCAAATTATATATGGTGGGTCAGTTGCCAATGGCATTGTAACCTAATGGCATCTCTCCGGTCTTTCAAGTGAGAGGTCCCAGGTTTGAATCCTCTCCCCCCATGCTCTGATACCAACTTAAACTGTCACGCCCAATGGTTACCCTAAACGTGACAGTCCGCCACACTCAATATTAAAGCTTAAGTATGACAACCTTAGCCAATCCCAAAAGCTTTTATATTAAGTGTAAGGCATACTTTCACAACTTTAGAGAACCATATATGGAATTATGAAGCTTAAGGAGATATAAAAACATATTAAGAAAAGAGGATTCATAATTAAACATTCATTCATAGCAATGGTTTTACAAACTTAGGGATATTTTCCAAGGTCACTATTCTATTACAAGATATTTATACAATATCTCTAATACTAAACTTCATCTTAGAATTCTTTTTATCTAGAAGAAATTACCTGCCCGCAGGGTCCTCGTGGCCTTAACCATAAGTAGGGAAACTGCAAAAGATATCTATTGAGGTATAAGCTAATGGGCTTAGTGAGAATTATTTCCATAAATAACTTCTTGTAACAAGATTTCAAACAAGTTGATTTAAACAATCAAATATAATGCAACATACACGTGAGCAAACAAGCATATAGTTTTCCGGGAACTATATGTTGAATAGATTTGCGCCCTCCATTCGGGGTTTGGTGATACTTAACCTCAAAACAAGTAGTTTTAATTAAAAAGTTTTATGCTCGCGAGCACTCTTCGCCAAGCATTCCGAATCTACTTGATTTGACCTTGCTTTCGGATCATCTGCCAAGTATTTCCCTTAAGCCGCCAAGCAATCGCTTTCGGATCTTCCGCCAAGTGTTGCTTTCGACATGAGCTTACTATCCTTCTCACCCAAGGATAATAACCCAAATGCAATGTGACTCACTTCATGGTATGCATGAATTCATTTATTTATAAAGTCATAGCATAATTATTTTTGAATTTAAGGCGATCAATGAATTTCATACAAATCAAGTGTTATACTAAAACAAACATTTAAAACAATTCCGGCTCCGATATTCTTAAAATTCTTTCAAAGAATTATTTTACATACATATCGATTTATCTTTTCCTAATTCTAATGTAACTAATTTACAAGCACAACAAGTATAGCATTTAATAGAAATAAACTCACGATACCATGTCGACTATTTCCCTAGGCGGATGAGTCGTTCACGCACTCCACTTAATCGTAATAATCTTCGGGGTAAAGGAATCCTTCCTCGGGTTCACCTAGCCAAAGAAAATACTCACAATGAATATTCCTTGATGATTTTCTTGAAATTTGACAAAACAATGTCAAAAGAACGTTAAAGTTCGTATAAAGGAATGTTCCAACTTAAAATGGTCATAACTTAGTCATTTTAACTCGGAATCGCGCATATAATATACTGATTTCTACCTACTCGAAAAGATCTACCCATTTCCAAAATTGATTTTAACAAACAAGATCATATAGGCCCCGAAACAGTGGCAACAAAGTTCACCACGAATTTTTCCAACACAAAACAACTTTGGTTCAAGAAATCAAAATTTGTTTGATAAATACTTAGTTATCTATATAGTTGAAAAATTCTCTTTTTATAACTATATAACTCATATTTAAGCATGCTCAAGTGTCTTGTTGTCCGATTATATTTCTTGAGTAAAACAATGTTGGTTTTGAAGTTGTTAGAAAAATATAGTTTACAAAAATCAATTTTGTAATTTTCTTGAAATGAATATCTTGTTTGCTTTTTGTTTTCCCAAAATACTTCATGTTGGTTTTATTATGTTTCCCAAGTAACTTTTTGAAAATACCATTTTTCTATTTTCTATATTAGTACCACTTTTCCTATTTATTTTTCTTATACAATTTTCTTTGCCTTATTTGTTTGTAAAGGTCTTTATTTGAAATTTCCTTAGCTTTTCATCTCGTCTATCTTTTTCATAAAAATCATTATTGTATCAACAAGTATTTTCTTTTTGAAAAACAAAGTGGAATAATAAAGGTTTTAGGTAGCTTTTTCAAAGTAAAAGTAGTTTCTAAAATTATAGTAAATTCTTTTTGTAATTTTGAAAGGGAAAGAGTTTAGTTTTGTTAACTCATAGATTTTATACTTCACATAAACTTATTTATAAGTGACAAAATCTTCTTTTGTTTAATTATTTTTAGAAATTGAAATTTTTGGACAACAATCTAAATGAACATGATTTATGAGAATAATAGTAAGCAAAATAACATAAAACATAAATAATAAAGTCAAGTATTGGAGTTTTAGCTTTTTCAAGGCTCCTGGGACTAAGAAGTAGACTAGTCCCAAAATAAAATAAAATGAAAGAAAGAAAGAAAAACTTGTTTTGACTTGATGAGGACAAGTCTAAGACCAAAGACTAGTCTTAAAATAACAAGGAATAAATTGTAAGGAATTAATAAATAAATTGCAAAGGAAAGTAAATAAATTGCATTGCATAAAAGTAAATAAATTGCAAGTGAGCTTATATGCTCTAAAAGATATGTATATATATATAGAGATAATAATATTTAGATATGGTAGCAATAATATGAACAAAATAATAACATGAACATAAATAGATTTTTCATGAACAAGAACAATACATGAACATAATGTAGCTTCCATAACTTGTAGTCTTTGGAAACTCACACCATGGTCATGTAAAGTTACATGACATGAGGAAGAAGAAAATGAAAGAAGGTAGTTACTTAAAGAAGACTTTGGTATGGTTATGTGGTTATGGGTTTTAGTTGTTGGTAGAGGTTGTTGTAGAATTATTTTGAGAGAGTTTTAGGATGGTATTTTGAGAGAGTTTTGAGAGGAGAATTTAATAGAGTTTTGATAAGAAATTTATGGGTAGTAAATGTGTGAAAGAAGTAAAAGAGGAGGGGGATATTTATAGGAAAATATAGAGTGATTTTTGTGTGTTTAAAATAATAGAAAATTAAAACAAATTGATGAGAGAGGGAATGGGGGGCGGCCATAGTAGAAGAGAGGGGGAGAGATTTTATTTTTTTGATTTTTGATAAATGAAAGATGTAATGTGTAAGGTAGATGTGAAATAAAGTTATGGGAAAGGTAAAAAGTAAGGATTATAGGTTATGGAGTTTGTAAGAATAGGTGTAAGAAAAAGTAGAGATAAAAGAATAGTGTAGAATAGTAATGAATAGTATAATGTAAGATAGATATGACTAATAAAGTACCGGTAGTAAGAAAATACGCGTATAATAGCTATATCTATTATTTTTAGCTACCGAAAAATTTCGAAATTGATATTTTTGAAAACCTTATATTTTTACGAGTCTAACGGTGTATTCGGAATATTTTTACTATTCCAGGCTCCTGGATACGTTTTTCGAGAACTGTGTCCGATCGGGTTCAAAGGACACTCGAAATTCGCAAAACTAATGTTTTTATATAACCTATAGCTATTACAAACTATTCTAGCTAATTATTCCAACTTCGTTTTCTAGGGCCAAAGAAAACGACAATACCGAACTTAATAGGTTACGATAAACTAGGGTTTTGTTGACCTTTAGGGTTTCGTTTGACTTCCGGTTTAGGGTTTTATGCTAAACCGATTCCAAAAATTTGAGGGTTTACAACTTGCTTCGGATACCAAATTGTATAAAACTAAACTTTAGGTACCTAATTGAATTTTTTGCAAAAGTTTATGTATCATTTTTGACATTATCCTTAGAGTAATTATGCCTAAAATAGTTTCGTATACACCAACATTCTTATGTTGACTGCTTGAAAACTCTATTCATGTTAGCTTTATCTCTGTTGCTAAATAAATTGATTATCTTCATATGATGGTAGGAGTTCAAAATTATCTTGTCTTTTTTCTATTTTTTCACCTTTTTCTCAATGGTAGTTCGTTCCATTAATTCTATCTGAACATCCCTCTCCTTTTGTTAATTTATTTATAATATTTTTATTTTTCTTATTGATGAAAAGTATACTTTATCACACTATGGTAAAAAAAGTTATTAAGAAAAGCTAAAGAAGAATAAAGAAAATAAAAATTATAATTAAGAGTAGTGAAAAAATTGATGAGGTTGTTCTTGTCATTTCAAACGGACATTTAGTCTTGTCATATCAATTTTTCTTTTCACTGCTTCTTGTATCAAATGTAAGTTTTGATTTTCAATATATATTATCATCCTAATAAACACAAGTGTGCCCCACGGAGATATACTTGGTTTGATAAAACCGATATCTTCTAACTCTTGCAACTATAGCTCCAATTCCTTTAAATCAGTAGGTGTCATTCTATATGGAGTTTTGGAGATAGGAACTGTTCCGGGTAGAACTTCAATCCTGAACTCAATCTCTCTATCTGGAGGTAAACCAGGTAGCTTCTCGGGAAATACATCATTGAACTCATTCACCACTAGTACTAACTTGATATGTCCTTCCTCATTACTCATTGTAGCTACCACTAATCCTTCCCACAACTCCATGGAACTCATACTTCTCAATCTCTGCCTTTCCAACACATAAGTAAACCTCCCCTCCTTCAAATAAAAATTTAACTCCGCCTTGATACAATCAATTGTGACCTTATATCAATTCAGCCAATTCATTCCTAAAATCACATCAAAATCACACAAAGATAACACAATCATGTCTACAGGCATGCTCACACTGGAAATTAAAATATCACATTTCTACATATATATGGTTGTCTAGTCTCAACCATCAAAGGAGTATTTACACACATCACGCGATCATTTAAGATCTCAGGAACAAGCTCACATTCATTCATGAAATTCTCATATATGTATGCATGTGTTGCTCCCATAACAATCAATACATATGCATTTCTATTGGAAACATTCAAAGTACCTGCCAAAGTGTCTATAGAGGGAGTATCTTCAACTTGTTGCAAGGTAAAGACTCGAGCATTCACTTTTCCCTTCTCTAAATTAACTCCACCTTGGTTTTATGGTGGTCTTTACAATTAGAGACGTGAAGACCCCTTTGTTTGCAATAGGCATAAAATATTGGTGGCAACTTCGGATTCTTGCACTCATAAGATATATGTCCCACTTGTCCACATGTGAAACATGCACTAGGTATCCACTTGCATTCAGATATATCATGGGGTCCAAAACAACGAAATCACTTCTCTCAAATACAGGAGTTGGAGCTTTGAATGTCTTCTTTCTCAAATAAGGTTTTTTCCTTTTCCTTGATATCTACTATATGAAGAAGTCGGTGCAAGCCTTTTTCCTAGAAATGCAACTCTTTTAGCTCTCCTGACTTAATTATCATTTTGAATTTGTTCTATTAACAGAGCCTTAGCAACAGTATTGGCTAGAGTAAGCAATTCAAACTTTCGAACCTCCCTTTGGATATCCTCATTTAACCCATTTTGAAACTTTTGAATCTTCATTCTTTCGTCTATATAGTCTCCTCCTACAAAGCGTAGTAGTCGACAAAACTCAGCACAATATTCGTCAACTGATTTACTTCCTTGCCTAAGGTTCAACCAATTGGCTATAATTCTTTCTCTTACTGAATTCGGAAAATACTTGGCAAAGAAAGTATCCTTGAAAGTTGTCCAAGAGATAGACGCTTGTAAATTCCCGCTAGCTAATCTCCACCAATTGTAGGCTTCCTTTTTCATCATAAATACAGCAAAATCTACTTTCTTCTCTTCAGGAGTGTCATAGGTAGAAAAAGTCTTCTCTAACTCTTCAATCCAACTCTCTGCAATAGTTGTATCGGTGCTTGTTCCATCAAAATTGGGAACCATTTTACTAAACCCATGTAACTACATCTGAGTAGCTTGATCATTAGCTAGTAGGTTTTCATTCTGTCTCATTCCTTGCTGATTTCTTTGTTGCATGAATTATTGCTGCTATTGATACATCATCATTTGACATTGTTGCATCATAGCTATCATATCCCTGAATATGCCATACATTGATGCCGAGTTGTCTACAGTCTCTTGAGACATCGGTGAAAGGTCGGATTGGAGGAGGCTGTGGAAAATGATTCGTGGAGGAACTTGTCAAGTTGATGCTTGATGCAGATGATGGAGTAGCTTTAGCATTAGGAGCAATAGAAGAAGTAGGAGCTATTAAAAGATGATTGAGGTGGTGGAGGCATATTATCTCTATCTGATTATTGACGAGAAGATCCACTTAACCTATCCATCTTAAATATGCATACAACATATTTATAACACACATTTATAAAATTTACATCATCATTACATTTGCATTCACAAGCAATAGCAAACAATTAAGCAAGCAAACAATTAAAGAAGCAAACAATAATACAGACAAAACAAATAAACAAGCAAGTAAAGAACAAGCAATAAACAAATCAAGCAAACATAAACATTTAAACAAGACTGAACTCTTTTCTAATCTAACTATTTGTGTCTAAGGTCAAGTCATGTCTAAACAATAACATCTTAAGCAAACAACTATTCAAATTAAGCTCCGATACCAACTGTAAGGACCCGAATTTACCCCTATATTTAAAATAGGCAAACCTAGTTCCCCAACCACATATAATCTGCAATATTATATGTAAGGTTGTAATCCATGATCAATTTGTATAGTTATTTGCCTAAATGTTTTATAAGAATAAACTTTATTACTAATAGTACATATAACATTCTATAAAATAAAACTTTTAATTTCATTACTTAATAAAAGATCCAAATATAATACAATCATATATATATATACATACATACATTACAAACAAGGCTTGTAAACAAGCCATTTACAAAATATACCAAAAGATAACAAAAATCCTATTAACTAATACATAGGTTTTCAGAACATATACGTACATATAGCTATTCTATTACATAAGGGTTCCATCAAGGTCAAGGACGTCTCTACTCCTCCCAATCGTCTAAGAACTCTTCAAAATCAGATCCGTATCCCATGCTTGTGTAGAATCCGTCTTCCACACCTGAAAAGATAAAAGTGAGCCAGAGGCTTAGTACACAGTAACAAAAGCAAAAGCAGAATGATTCACACGATCCTAACTATATTGCAATGCAATATCCATTCAATTATTAGATATTCTTTTAATTAGTCAATCAACACTGGAGTATTCAAACTCGGACAATAGGGGTAATTAGGGATCTTGAGTAACGACCTCGACGCTCAGGGGGTTGATATAAGTAGCCCGGATACTTATATCTCCTAGATGATATATCCGATAAAGAGAAAATAACTTCATCCAGGGTTGACAGCCATTACACGACTTCACTTATCTTAGTCCATAACATCACCTAGTCTAACTGTTCCCATAAACATTTGAACTAAATCATGCCACTTCATTCTAAGCGTAAGCAAACGTTATGCCGATACCGTCTTCCTATCAGTTACCTGCCATACCAATTAGGAAAGCCTTATCAAACATAAGGGTGGCCTAAGCGCCTAATTTACCATGCCCCCAATCTGAGTAAGGTGCTGCTTCCCGAGCCAGATACCTATCTGCCATACCCGGCCAGATACGGATTTAAACAGCGTAAGAGACATCTAACTCAATCAAGGTTTAAGTGTTTCTATATTAAAATTAATTGAAGATATGCCTATTCTAAGCAAAGAACAAACGCATTACTGTGTGCCTTATGTAGAAAATCCAAATAGAACCTCGGGAATCCTTCAGAAGATAATCCAAATTCAAATCAACATTATATACTTGGAATTACACTTAAAGCATATCAAATCTTAAACCTAATACTTAAGACTTCAAATATAACTTATACATAGTCGTAACATATCATTTATACATTTATCAAGATCATACAAGCTCACAAAATCATCTTTTTAACTTCAACCCATATATACAATATAACCAGATTTATCTTAACATCCACGGAAATTCAATTATGTGTTAAATCTACAAATGTAATTAAATTATGCTTAATTATATCACTCAATCATCATCACACCTCAAATATCATTAATCTATCTCATTTTCATCCAAAAAGACCCATTTCCTAAGCAAACACACATTCAACAAACAAAATAAGTTTTAAATTTTGTTTGGAAAAACTATAGCGGTTGGAAAGAAGTGGAATTTAAGCATTTATACTTTTGAAATTTGTAAAAACTCAAAACACAAAAGTTGTAGATCTCTTTTTAAGATTTCTAACGCAACTTGAATCAACTCAATCGGAGGTTATATGAAAAAAGTTATGATTAAAATACGAAATAGCATTGCATCAGGAAAAACACAAGTCATGGCCGTGATTTTTAGAAAGCTGTCATAAAATGGTTTTTTAGCTAAGAATCACGACCGTGCTTTTTGAGTTTCAAAGTTTTTGACCAACCTGAGGCTACCAAGGGATGGATCATGACCGTGATTCATGAAAACTTCCAAAAACAGAGCTTTTTCTCTCGAAATCAAGCTCGTGATTCATGAAATTTGTCCAACCCAAGCCTACCAAGGCTTAAATCACGCCTGTGATTTGCTTCATAATAACCTATACGAACTCCCATGTTTTTCATACTCTTTTTTGTCAAACTTTTGGACATTCTACTTAACTTCAACACAAACCAAACACTTCTAACACTACTCTCACACTTCAAAACTCATAAAACAACATTCAACATAACTTTCAACAAGCTCAACTTCACTTAACCCTTACTACACCACTCCTACATCATTCCATTTTCATCAACACACTTTAACTACTAAACATGCATATATTATATTTCATTGGCAGCCCAAACCTTCATCAACACATCACCAATACATATATACATATTCAAATCACATTTAACAAACTCTACACTATGAAACTTGCATCAAATGTAACTTAAACTTATCTCAAATCTTTTGGCTTGGTTTGCAAGGATTTAGAAGGGTCTTTTGGTGGCTAACTTGTAAGAATTTGGATATGGGTCTTGGTCTTGAAGTTGGGGTAGCTTTGGAAGAGAAAGTAATGAGTTTTGTGTTTGTTTAGGAGGTTGTTTTGATGGTGGTCTAATTTTGGACAAAAAATGGGATTTTTTTGCTTAATTTTTATCCAAATTTGACTTTTAAGGCAACCCAAATAAAGTTATAAAGTGGCTGTTTAGTTAGGCTTAATTAATGTTATTAATTTAAGTAAAACAAAGGCATTGGCTAGCTTTTTGGGTTCCAAAAAGAAAACTTGCTACACACAACACTTAAAATATACAATTAAGTCTAATATTACTCATTTTATATACAACATTAATATGTAAATCAATATTAAGTATTTATTATACTAATGCAAACATAATTATTCTACACTACTCAAACACATACATTAAATTACACTAGCTTAATCTATATGTAAAACATGTTATTTACTTATTTTAACATGCAACTATAATCACTCATATATAATATGATATTGAGAATAAAAGCATGGCTATCACATACATGGCTTTAAGCATATCCCCATGTTCCAATTGGATGTTGACTATGTCATCTAGACACCCCATTATATCATTCATCCCAAACATATTTTTTGTTGTTGTTGTGCTTGAGCTTGACTTTCCTTACCCCTCTCCCATTTCTCCATTGTGTCATGGTAGAAATGAATCATCCAAGTTGAGGTTGAAACTCTGGTCATTTGATTCATTCCCATTTTTTGGTCATGCCGCACCACCTTAATCTCTATAATAATGGTTAGCTTGAGGATCATATCTACAACCTAACCTTCTTGTTACGTGATCCTTCTTGAATTTGGACATTCTTTCTACTTTTTGTGTAATTTGAAAGGTTAAATCCCCACGATTGTAGAATGAGAGTGATGAGCCAACCATATGCAAGATGAATGTCTTTCCTCTTAAGCACCCAATGCATGCATTGTATCACAAAACAACCAACATCTAATGGTCTGCAATCCATCATCACATCCATTAGGAAGATGTCTTCAATAGAGATGTTATTTAAATTCGCCATTGGACATATTTTATAGTCAATCATATGGTGGATTGGTCTATAAATCGATAGGACATCTTTTTGCTTTAAGTACTTTAGGTAGTCGGTTTGATGGTCACCAGCACATATTGGAGAGTTAGTTGTATTAAATACCCAATGGAACGCATTAATTATATACCAATTTCTACATAACTTCTTCCCCCATTGGTTTGGTGGAATAGATTGTTAATGTAATCTAGGATAGAATGGAATACACAACCAAGTATGTAAGTGATGAAATATGCTGAAGTTTGGCGTTCAGTATCTACCCAAGAAATCACATTGGAATCTTCTATGACCCCATTTACTGTAGCATTTGAGTAAAATATATTAACGAGATTGACATATATCTCATTTGAAAGTTCCATCTGTGTAATCAAACTAGTGGCACTTAAGGCGTTAATAAAGTTATGTCACTAGTTTAACCCTTCCATATCATAATCCTTACCCATAAGGACGAGCCAAGAATAGAATTCATGCTCATATCGTGATCTCATGGCCAGGATGGGCAAATGGATATCATCATTGGCTAGAGTGGAAAAGGCGGGGATGATGGGGGTGTTCTTTCTCTGTAGTGGCATCGGGCATGTGTTTTTAGTACAACGACATGAAGTTTTAGCACCTTCCACTATTAATAGTAAAAACAAGTTACAAAATGATTCTAATCGTAAGTGAGAAACTATAGTTGAGTATTGATTTGATAGCAACGTGCCCATGTTAGCAAAGGTATCTATAGTGATGAACATGGGCATTTTTTTTAAAGACTAATGTGGGCATGTTGATGGCATATGTGCCCACGCCAGCCATGTCGATCTAAAAAAAGGGTGGTCGATGTGCCCACATCGCTACAAACAAAAGAAAAAAAAGGTTAGCTGACATGGGCACATTAGTTAAAATAAATTAAAAAAAGGTGGCTAAAGTGTTCTTAAACCTTCCTTGTAGGTGTGATTCTTTAAAATAATTTCTTATTCATGACATTTTTTAGATCATATGTTGATTTACAATGTTCCTTTTTGGTTTAAACAATGCACTTGGTTTTTCTTATGCAGCATCTCTATCACCTCAAACGCATGGAAATCTGCACTCAATGACGTCGAGGACAGCTATATATGCATAATCACTTACAGAATAAATGATCCGTGGTTAATCCAAAAGCAAATTATTGCTTTCCTATTGCTATAGGAGAAACATATTGGCGAGACTATATCAAATAATATCCTAGAAACCCTCTAATCATACGGTATATGTTACGTCTCGAGAAATACCCTAAACGTGGCAGTCCACTGCACACAATATTAAAACTTAGGAATGACTTCCTTAGTCATGCAAAGGCTTTCATATCATGCATAAGGCGTATAACACATCAGAGAGAATGCATCGAAGTAATGCAATTTACTTTGAAAACAACTGAATAACAAAATAAGAAAAATATTTAACATAAAACATAAGCAAGGTGAATTACAATTCTTAAGGCCATACCCCCACTAATATCTTTAGAACTACATAAACACACTTCCTGGAAATCTCCAAACATTAACATATCATATATAACTCTTAAAGAAATTACATGAAAGTAAATCCATCCTATGGTTCCACCTCTTCCACAAGAGCTCAAAGATTCGCCAATGATTTCCTTAATATTTCGATCCTCGATCGTAATAGCAAACATACCTATTTCAACAAAAGCCTATGGGGGTGTAAGCTTACAACGAGCTTAGTGAGTTAATCCCTTTTATTTGCACCGTAATTTCAAACAAGTTTATTAATTTTCACGCATGTGCTATGCAACAAGCACATGATTACACAAATATATATGGTTATTCGAAAACCATATATAAAATGTTTACCCCTCTGTATCGAAGCTTAGGGAATTTAGGTACGAAGATCCTTACCATCTTCATTGCTAGTCCCCGAGCACTCTGCTTCAGCAATCGATCGGCATGGCTCATCCTTGGGATGTATCCCTAATACGCCTTAGTTCCCTACGAATGAGCTTGACCTTTGGCCCTTCCAATTCCTCGCATAGTAGCAGTCCTTATGATGTATCTCGATAGATGTAATGCATGTCCATTTAATTTATGCAAAGGCCAAGTATAATTATGGTAAACTTAAAAGTGATCAAATAATCATCATATACGCATAAGCAACATGTATTATTAACAATATACTTAAACAATCATTTGTGGATTTCGATATACTTAGCATCCATTGTTACACATACATAAAGGCAAAAACATATAAACCCATAACCCCATATATGTTCATTTTTATCTTGTACTTAAAATTCTAGTGCAACTATCTACAAGCACAAGTAAGGTAACAAAATTATGATGGAGAATTCACTCGTCTATATCGCAATTTTCTTAGTCGTAATAATCCTCAGAAAGGAAAATCTCGTATCCCTCACCTACACAAAAGAAATACTCGGAATGAGTATTTCATAAAATTTCTACTTAAACTTTCTAATTCTATTTGGTTATTTTTGTCAAAATTCGGATTATATAAAATCCAACTTAAAAGGTTATAACTTGCTCATTTTAACTAGGAATTTCGCATATAAGATGTCATTTTCTACCTACTTAAAAAGATTTCTATTTCTAGGGTTATTTTAAACATCTAAAGTCATTTGAGTTTTCTCAGTTTTATTTCATCCAAAATTCTGTAGCAAACACATAAAGCATTATAGTTGAAAATTTTTTTAATATATATATAGATCTATTATATGCATGATTTTCGTGATGTTGTCTTGAAATAAAATTTGTAAACAAATTTTATGAAAGATAGAGTTTAGTGAAGCACCATTCTTTGATTTGTGATTTAAATTGCTATTTGTAAATATGTGATTTGTTTAAGAATAAAAACCATAATCCAATATATGTATTTTCTAAAGGTCTTATATTTATTCACAAATTATTGATTAATAACTTATGCTATGTATAACATGGTTTTATGACAAAAACCCAAGTGTAGTTTCTTTAAAAGAATTTCTTAAGTTTTGTTCTTTCAACAAAATTCTAATTCTTAGATTTATAAACATGAAACTCAATTAAAGAAATTCATGTTTCCATATTTAGTTTGAGTTCATGAATGTTTTATTTTCATAATAAACTTCTTTTAACTAATTATTTTCCAAAATATGAACCTTTAGGGGTTGTTGGAAATATCTTTAATTTACTACAAGTGAGTGTCTATTTATTATAGTTATTATCTTCTTAATTTCATAAAAAGAAAATGAACTTTTACTTCATAAATGTGCAAGAATTAGAATTCAAGATCTCAATTTGAATGAGATCTTCATGCCAAAACATCCAAATTCCATCGTGCATAACTCTTTTTAAGACCTTAAAATAAACTAAATGAAAATCCTTTTACTTAGCATACTCCTTTTTTTTTTTTTACTATCCCATAACTTCTTCTTCGGTTTAAATAAAAAAAAGGGCCGGCCGACGTGGGGAAGCACATGATTGCTCCCAACATTTGGGTAATTTATTTAATTCTCTTGGAAAAACCTCAAGATGAGTAACTGCTAGTTCACTGTGGTTAGGATGGCTATCGATTGTTTAATCATGACATAATACTAGTCTTTGAGCAAATTTGTTACACTAGTATAAAGATTTGCAGTTTGTGATTCATGATTAGCCACATCAATATTCTTATAGAATTTCTCGATGAGTGCTTTAGTCGCACAAAATCTATATCGTGGATTTAGCATTGTTGTAACATGGAAGAGTAGGGGAAGAAGGATAAAATAACTCAAAGGTTACTTGCCATTACAGACACAATAGTGACTAGATCAGGATCATGACAGTAGTTACCCAACAAGTCCGACATGTTAACTAGGTGAGGAAGTAGCAATCGGATAAATGCTACATTGGGCTAAGAAATGCCTTTAGGATCTCTTTAAGTGTGTATGTGTTATTTTCTAATCCCGATCCTCCATTAGACCAATGTTAGGATTGGGGAGCTTAAGTAGAGTATTGTACAAATGAGTTAACGTCCTTTTTACACTTCAATGCTCGATAAAGTATTTTGAACATAGAATTCCACCTGGTCTTACAATCAATTATAGGTAGCTTTCCCTTTAAACGGGTGTCTTGACAAACTCCATATACATCTATTTATATCTATTCGAAATATGAAGATAGTTGATTGTATACGTTATATTTTTTATGTCTATGTCAAGGTCACAAGCTTTAAGCTTGCTTGCACTCCCAAATTTAGAATATGGCAGACACAATACGTGGAAGAACTTCCTATCGCATATTGTGTTTAATGTTCAAATGGAAGTATGATTGTTTTATGAATTGTCGAATGATATATGAATATGGTTCGTTATACCGTATGATTCGAGGTTTTTTAGGATGTTATGCTATAGCTTGGTCAGTATGTTTCTCCAGAACAATTGGAAAGCGATAATCCGCTTCTAGATTAACTATCGGTCATTTTATCCTCTAAGCAATTATGCATATATATATCTATCCTCGATATTATGAAGTGGGATTTCCATACATTTGAGGTGATGGAGATGTTGTACAAGCAAAATCGAGTGCATTATTTAAACGGAAAAGGAACATCGTAAATCAGTATATCATATAAAAAATGTCATGAATAAGAAATTATTTTAAATAATCATACTACAAGGAAGATTTGAGAACACTTCAGCCACCTTTTTTTTTATTTAAACCAACATGCCCACGTCGGCTGTCCTTTTCCTTTTATTTAGCTATGTCTTAACTTTCTTTTCTCTCTCTCTTTATTTTGTGCGATTTATATTGTTATTCATTTGTAATATTGAAAAATTATCCTCATGCCTACAAATCATTAACTAATCAAAGGATTTAAAAAATTGATTGAAAAAAGTTTTTAGTTTAAAATGTATCCAATTTAATCCCTTCTTGATTACTTAATTGGAGCCGACATTTTTAATGGTGCATGAATGAATCATTGATATATGTAATCATGAAAGTTTAATTTCATTAAAAGTCATTATTTTATAGAATAGGAACTTTGAATATATTTGTAAGATTTTACATATTGCAATGAAAAAAAAATACATATTTACTTCTTAATACTTATCAATTTTCTATTTCATTTAACTTTGTGGAAAGGAAAAAAGTTTGCAAAATGTTGTGTAAATCAAGCCCATAGCAAAGAAAAACAATAACGAGCTACTAGAGGTTTAATTTTGTAAAAGTTGAAAAATGTGAAGCCTTACATTAAAAGAATAAACTTGGTAACTTAGTTGGTTATAAAAGTGATTCCATTTAAATTTATATTATAAAAAAATTGAATGGTTATTAATTACTTAAATAGATTTATGGCAATTTAATGTTTATTCTCAAAATACCCTTATGCAAATAAAAAAATTATATTATAACTTTATCCCATTCTTAATGATTATAATTGTAAACCTTTAGATTTTACAGTATTTTATAAGTAAGTCTTAGAGCCTAAATCGAGACTAGAACCCTAAAGTATAACCACGTCAATCTTAAACTCTATAAACCCTAGACTCGATTATACAGTTCCTAAAACCCTAAAATAATTAAATGAATTAGAAAAATAGGATAAATTCAAATCGTGAACAGAATAGGTGGTATATGCCTTAAAACGATCAAATTCAACTAAATTTCGATAATTTCAAACCTTTACGAGATCAATTTCTATATTCAACCCCAATACACAAAATGAGAAAAAATTCCGACAAATAATTTACACTAGTAATACATCAAGATATCATAAAATATCATATAAAATTTGTCGAATCATAAAATGTCAAATATAGCTTTTATACTCTTTACCGGTAATTTATTTGTTTTGTTTGCTATTCTTACTATTCACCTTACTCTGCTTTTTCTTACAACTACTCTTACACCTATTCTTTACAACTTATATACCTATTCTTATATTTACTTTACCAATATAACTTTTCACTTTACTTACTTTTTACTTTATCTCTTTCTCCACCCCTCCCTCTACCCTCCCACCCCCACAACAATAAACGAAACCATTGGCCACCCCCCCTCTCGCTTAATTTTCTTCTCTTTTCATTTATCTTTCCTTATTCAATTCCTTTCACTTTTCTCTGTAAATACCAACACATGCCCTCTCAGTTTTCACCTTTATTTCTCTTCCTCGACAAAACTCTATCAAAATTCTTCTTAAAAACTCTCTCCATCCCCCTCTTTAAGGTCACAACATCTCTCTCCCTCTGTATCATACACTTTCCATCTTAAACACCTCTCATGTATTATGATATGTTCATGTATGTCTGTCTATCTATAGATAATTTCCAAAATAAATTCCAATGATACTTTATGCTAGTAATGAAACTATAAGATAACATGCAATGTTTACCATCATATTCATATATTGTTATGTTTATATTGTTCTTTGTTCTTGTATGGTTAACTAATCTAACTTTTTCATATTTTTATGTGTGTGTATAAGTATGTATATTCTTTAGAGCTTAATATTCCCTACCCTAACTTTATTTATTTCATGCACATATTTTATTTTAAGCAATTTACTTACTTCATGCTTTTATCAGAGATAGGACTAGTCAATTTCTAGTCTTGGACTTGTTTATATTTAAGTTTGAAGGAGATTAGAAATTTCAAGTATATCGGGGAGCCTTATTTAAATTATAAGACTCTAACTTTATTTTATTTCATTATGCTTTTTTTTTTTTTTTTGTATGGTGACTGGTTTATTTCAATCCTGGGAAGCCTTGATAACAAGCTAGGACTCATATGTTTTTGTTTTACCAACTTTATAATTTTTGCTTTATATCCTTATATTCTCTTGAATATTACCATAATCTTAATTTTGGTTATGTATTATAAATTTCTAATTTCATGCACATATATGATCATAAGTGATATTGTTGCTATGCCAAAACAATTTTTTCCAAGAATAGAAATGTTGATAATTCTTTATTATACAAAATGTTTTTCTAAAATCTTACTTTAAATACATAGAAAATCTTGTCATCAAGAATAAAGATTTAGGACAAACATTGTAAGGACCTGCCCCACCTAATCCCATTGATTATGCATGCCAAATCCCCTCGCCACGCATAATTTTGAAGCATTATAAAACACTTAAGTATTATACGTAAGGTTATCCAAAAAGTTAATGTTTATGATGACTGTTTGTTTAAATTTGATATAAATACATCACTAATTTAATACAAAACTACTCAACACATAAGTAGATCAACTTTACAAACTTGTAATAACCCTAGTGTCACACATATGACACTCCAAAAGATTACAAAACTTGTTCAACATAAAACTTGAAAGGAAAACTTAACATCTTATATTACAAACAGAGGCTTAATCATAAGCCTATATCAAAAATTACATTTCATTTTCAAAGTCTTTTAAAAACCTTATCTAAAACATCCTTGCTCGCATATGGGTCCTTAGCCGTCCCACTCATCCATGAAAGCTTCCCAATCAGTCCCGTATCCTATATCATCTTAACGTCCATCATCAACATCACCTGTAAAGTAGCATGCATGAGCTAAAGGCCTAGTACACAGTAACACAAGCAAATACAAAGTGGCAAGAACACTTAAGTTAAATATACTACAACAATCAATAATTTAGTTATCTTTAATTAATTAAACCAATCATCATTGGAGTATTCAAGCTCTGATTTCAATCATGGGGATCTGGGGGTCCTAAGTAACAGCAGCTGCTCAAGAGATTGATATAGGTGGCCCAAATACTTATATCCCCTATATCTAATTGAAAAATAATAGTAATCTTATCTAGGATTAACAGCCGTTACTCAACTTTACTTAACTTAATCCATAATATCATCTAGTTCAATCGGTCCTATAAACATGAACTAAATCATATTATTTCTTCTTAATAATAAGCAAATGTTACACCGATACTATTCACCCTATCAATTACTTGCTGAGCCCACTCAAGCATCGCTATTACATCATGGTAAGTGTCATTACATTAGGATAAATGTGGTTTAAATGCCTAAACTATCATTTTGACCTCATTAACAGGGTCGCCGCTCTCCGGACTAGATTCAACGATACACGCACATCCAATTTCAAACAATTTTTAACTCATTTTTTATTAAGTTCATTTAAGATATACCTAACTTAACAATCATCAAGCAAGCTACTACGTACCTGGATAATTAGGTTTATCAGGTAAAAGATCTGTATTTAAACTCGTCTGAGCATGAAAATTTGCAAAAGAACCATTTCGTATAAAACATTATTGATTTATAATTCAACATTAAATCATTGCACTTTCGTTAACACAAGTAAATATCAAATCATCTCATAATTTCACATTCACACATACATCAATACTTACATACTTCATTTTATTATTTATTCCCTCATTATTTTTATTTTATTTATTGTTATTTTTATACGAATAGCATTAGAGGATCTGCCATGCCCATGAAAAAGGTCGTGATGAACACAGTTAGTCTTATCATGTCCGTAATAACAGATAACGCCCTCTATCATGGCTGTGATATAGACCGTGGTGATGAATACTATAGACACCCCATTTTTACCCATTTGAGGCTTTAATTTATATTGAAATTAATATTATGTTAAGCCCGCAAATTGTTATGAATACTATAAAAAAATTAAAAAAAAGGGAGAAAAAAAGTGTAGAAGAGGAGAGAGGAAAGGAAAGGAGATAAATAAATAAAAAAAGAGAAAAAATAAGAAAAAAGAAAAATAGTAATAAATAATAATAATTTTTTTTTGGCTTGATATAATACTAATTTTTATATATTAAATAAGGTTTATTTAATTAAACCTAAATTTTTGAAAGCCTTAAATATAATTTGAGTGCAAAAGAAATCAAGGTAGGGGCCAAATAGCATATTTGTAAAACACACACACACACACACATCAAAGGTCGTAGTTCGAATCACGCTAGAAGAGGGCAAATTTTTTTTCTTATTGGAAGCTTGTAACCAATCGCAACGCGCGTGGAAGATGCACGTCATCTTCTTCATCAAACCCGGTTTTTTTTTTTGCTCCCGTAGAGCTTATTTCAAGGCCATTTTTGATCAAATTCCAATTTGTTTTTACAAAATTATGTGGAGATGTTGAAGTAGACTACTATAAGTATAGATCAAAGTTTGACTTCAAAAATTGTGTTTTCACACTTTAATTTCGAGTTGAAAAACACGAACACACTTGTTTACACCTGAAACAATTCCAAAATTCGAATTCATTTTGACGAATTAAACTTCCAAGAGCATGAATTAAACTCAGTTTATCACACTCAACACAATTACAAAGCCAATCACACTTGAAAATTGTAAAAACTTGATCAATCAAGCTCAAGAACCCAAATTCTCGTGCGCACGCATTCTTCGAATTTTGATCAAATTCCTACCAAATTTGACCTCTAATTAGTATAAATAGAGGTCGAGTTCTTTATTCCCATCATCATAATCATCAAAAACTTCAAAAATACTCAAAGAAGTTGGAATCTAAGATAAGGAATTTTTGTTCGAATTCGAAATTTTCGAATTCAATAGGTTCAAAGGGTTTATCGAGTAATTTGAGTGCAATAGGAAGTTTTAGAAGTACTTGATCTATCTTTTGGAATTTTTATTTGATTTTTGAAGCTTAATCCCCACCTCCGCAGAGAACTTTGACGATCGTCGTGTTTGGAAGCTCCAAACCACCCATTTCGACCATTTTCGAAGCAGACTACCTCCGCTAGAACATCCACACACACCTCCCTCCCTCCCCCCACCACCCCCCCACCCCCCCCCCCCCCCCCCCCCCCCCCCCCCCCCCCCCCCCCCCCCCCCCCCCCCACACACACACACACACACACACACACACCAAATTGACTAATCCAGCAATTTTAATCGTCCAAAACCACCAAAATTTGTGGTTTTCGAACTCCTCAACCTCCTCCGATGCTAGCTCCGGTGACCCAGCTTTGAACCAACTCCAGATCCGAACGATCTGACCTAGGTAAGTTAATATATCATCATCATCATCATCATTATAGTTAATAAATATGAAAATTAAAAAAAAAGGAAAATGATTAAAAAATAATAAATAAGTACAGGGTTTGTGTAAGATTTGTTTTCTTTTAAAATATATATATGTATGTATTTATGTTTGAATAGTAGTATATTATAAGTAGGATAAGATAAATAAAGTGTGTATATATATATATATATTTAAAACATAGAAAAACCTATTTTCTAAAAAAAAATGTGACAAAAAAAGGTAATTATTAGGATCTCACATAAAATTCGTTTCAAAAGAGAGAGAAAATTTAATAGACTTAAAATGAAAAGAATTTAAAAATCTATAATAAACCAACAAATTAAAATTTTCTGAAAAGAACTACGTTTGTCTGATTCCGATTAGCGGGTACGTAGGCACCTCCGGGCGACATAAAATCTAAAAAAATTATTTTTATTCCATTATCTTGTAATTTTTTAATTAATTAGTTAAGTTCTAAATATTAAGTGATTTTGTATTGATTTGTAAATAGAATTGTAAATATAGAAATTCATGAAATTTGATTTATTTATTTACTTACTTATTTATTTTGAGCATTAAAAGGATAAATTTTAAGTGGTAACCATATGGTTTTACTAGGATAGTCCCCGAATCCAAAATCTCCAGTTTATAAAATTTGGTTTTAAATCCATTTTTTTCGCAAACTAGTAGCTAAATTAGAATTAACTAACCCATTGATTCTAACTTATATTTTTTTCCTGTCTTGATCGAGTGGCAACTCCAAAATATTTTCAAAAAATATATTTCCTTTAATTCATAGTCGAGGGTTTGTAGCGAATGGGTTAGGGTTTGGAACAAATCGGATTAAGAGAAATGAAACCAAAAAATAAAATTCAAGGCTAGACAAATACGCCTGTATCAAGCTTTATGATTTTTTTTCTAAAAACAACCTAAGGAGATAATGAGCTTCATTACGACTGTAATTTGTCTTTAAAAACCATACAAAGGAGATAACGAACCTTGCAACAGTTGTAATCTAGACCATATCAAGCTTTATAAAAGCACTTAGACAAAATAACGAGCTAAGTAACGGCCGTACTCAACAGGGAAATGCGATCTGAGGGGATAATAGCCTTGATTATGCCCGTGATGAATAGGGCATTTACCCTATGGCACTTGTTTCGAATTTTTTTTTTTTTGAAGTCTTATATCCTCTAACCCTTTACCAAACTCTTAGGTGTTTGTAAATACATGCCAAAACTAATCTATGAACACAATATTAAATATCGTTAAGATTTCTTGCACTTATATGTTCATTTCACAAGTACATGTAACAACCAATTCAACCTAAAACATAATTTCATTATTTATGCTTGTTAAACTCTAGTATTATCATAATCATTTAAGTTCTATGTATTTATCACTAAGAATATCCATAGACATATCATATCATCATAAATCCATATTTCATTTCATCAAACACCTAAGATACATACACCTATTTGCATACCTAGTTCAACATACATATTGGTATATCATCTATTCATCTTAAACGTCAAGTTTCTACTTTTATTTTACATCCATATCAACTAAACTCACAATTTGACAAAATATAGAAGAATCAACTTTTCTTACTTGTTTAGCTATGTCTAACAATCAAGTTTGTTTTTCCAACTTTCTTAGCTTGATTCTCACTTCTCTTGATCTTGTATCTTACTTCATAGCTTTGAATTTTGTATGTGATGACTTAAAAGAAATTTGAATGGATGAAATTAGGGTTTGTTTGGGCTTGGGAAGAAGAAGAAATGGAGAGAGAGGGGTCTATTTGGATTGTAATATCTTTTGTTACTTTTTGACTTTTGGGGTAACATAGAAGTGTTTAGAGGATGCTACATCATGTGCTCTAATTATGTGTGTGTGGGCTTGGTTTTAGTTTTATTAAAATTGGGTTTTTGAGCATGATAATTAAGTATATGGGCTTTAATGCATTATATACACATATACTTTAATTTAATGCAATTCAATAAACATATTATTACTACAATTTCACTCACACATAGACTTCAATTATAATATATTCTTATACTAAGAATTTGTCATACCATCAAATTAAATTACACTAACTTAACTATAACAATTTAAATCACAAATCATCAATTATATATATATATTATAAGTAAATTAGTTTGGTATATTAAATTTTAGGTTATTTCAGACATTCACATGCAAAGACTTTAAGCATTTTCTTGACCAATAGGTAAAATCCACGTTTTGTAAAATAAATAGTTATATAAAAATTTGAATTAAGTATGGGATATTCAAAGTTTCAAACTAAATTTTAAACTATGATCTTCTTTGAGTTTCATGTTTACAAAATTTTTTTTTAGAAAAGAAATTTGATTACAAGTTCAGAAGTTGTTTTCCATAAAACTCAACTTTTTTACTTTCCATGGAGATTGCTTTAATAAAAATTTTATTTTCAGCAACATCACTAAGATCATGCATGTACCATGAACTAATATTATTACTATATGATTTCTAAAAATGGGTAAATTATACCAGTGGGTCACAACGTTTAGAGGTAAGTTCATTTTAGGTCATAATGTTTGGAAAAGTTCATTTTGAATCACAACATTTGAAAAAGTGATTCAATCCAAGTCACGGTAGACAGGTGTTAGCAGGAGAAGGGTGATATGTGTCAATAGGAGGTGATACGTGTCAATAGGAGAATGTGACATGTGTCCATGTGACATGAATTGAATCACTTTTCCAAGCGTTATGACCCAAAATGAACTTACTTCAAACTTTGTAGCCCAAAATGAACTTTTCCAATTGTTGTGACCTAAAATGAATTTATTCCCAAACGTTGTGACCTACTGGTGTAATTTACCCTTCTAAAAATGGAAATGTTTTATACTTGATTTAGAGAGTCCGAATGAAGTAGAATTTTTTAAAAAATTAAAAAGGATCAAACATTAGAATCTTCTGGACGTGATCCATTCAATGAGATTCCGAGACTTAAATGATCCTAAATGTTAAAAATATCCTTATAAATGGATAGAGTAGTTGAAGTAGTAGAAACCAACTACTCATAGGTGAAATTTTGAGTTAAATGGGCAATTTATGATCGTTTTAAGTCAGACCCTTCATAACTAAGAAAATACCATGAATATAATAAACAGAGTTAGAAAACTTAGTAGATACTTTATAAAATACTTATCTCGTGTATTTCTTTTGTTTATGTAACAAAGAATTTGACACACCATTCCGTGATGAATACTTCGACTGAAGCTTTCAAAGAATGGCTGAATG
Organism: Combretum micranthum; assembly: GCA_024138025.1. NCBI lineage: Eukaryota > Viridiplantae > Streptophyta > Magnoliopsida > Myrtales > Combretaceae > Combretum > Combretum micranthum. The sequence continues at coordinate 1,099,236 of JAMXBD010000130.1, forward strand.
AGTTTATCTCCTTGTTTTATGTATTTATGTATGTGCTTGTAGAATAGAAGCACTAGAACATAGGAAAAGATAAAAAATGGAATACGCATGGGGATTATCATGGGATATGATTGTATACTTGATGTTTGTCGAAAGAAAGATAAGAATATCAGAACTTTTTTTGTTGATTAACGAATTTGCTTTCGATGCTATATTGAATTTTTCGTGTATATCTTGATGATCGCCCCTAAATTTGTTAATAACTCATATGAGAATGAAATAATAATCAATTATACATAACATGAAATGAGTCACATTATTTTCGCTACTATTCCCTCATGTGGGACGAGAGAATAGTAGTATGAGCTCCTATAAAAATATGTGACATGTAGGAGCCCGAAAAACTACAAAATTTTATGATGGTCGTATGGGCTTGTAACTTCCCTAACCCCTGATGTGGAGGCATAAATTCATTCAACATGTGATTTTCGGATAATCATATGTGTTTGTTTGCTTATATAGATGTTGCATTTCATATGCTTGCTTAATAATAACTTGTTTGATTATTTGTACGAATACGTCATTACGGGATTTTACTCACTAAGCAAGTGTTGCTTATACCCCAATAGATTTTTGCTATCGCAAGTGCACTTGTTTCCGTTAGCTAAGGTCCTATTTTGTCCGGTGAGACTTAACTTTTGGAGAGTTTTTAGAGGAATTCTACTTGAAGATTATAGAATAGGTTTCCAATAAAATCTCTTAGTTTTATGTTTATTTTGCTTCCAAAATGACTACGATAGTGTAGTGATATTTTGAAGACTTTAACGGGAATGTCCCTATGTTGATGTAAGACTTTTAAATCTTTAAGTTTATAAGTTTAATACTTCTGGTATGTCATTTATTACCATCATCTTGAACATACTCCACCAGTGTCCTATGACTTGTGAAAATATGCCTTACATATGATGTCGAAACTTATGCATGACTAAGGGAAGTCATTCTTAAGCTTTAGTATCGTATGCGATGGATTGTTATGTTTATGGTACCCTTTGTGGTGTGACAAGAATTCGATTGCAGATTTATTCATTAAGCAAAGCAAATTAAAAGAAAAAAGAATATATAAACATCAAACATAATACTTATATAGTTATATTTATTCTTATACTATATTATAAGTAAACTTTTATGTCTCTGTCATCTTTTAATGAATCCATCACATAAATCAATTTTTTTTCCTTTCATTTGATAGTTCATATCCATACCCAACTCTAATTGCACTAATAAAATACTTGATGTATTAAATACTATATTTATTTTAATAGTTAGATAATTCATTATACGTTTGTGTTGACGAGATTGTAAAAGATCATATTATATAAATATAACAAAACATATAAACATGCAACAAAGGTAAATGCACTATGTGAAGTTTATTTATTTATACAATTAACCATCTAAATTTTAGAGTATTGTATGGTAGGTGGAATTTTTATACTTTTGTAATTAATTAGCTAATATAAACCTATTTTTAACAATTAATTACTAGAGTTTTTCTTATTTTTATAACTAACCACTTAATCTATAAAATGATGTTGACAAGTTTATAAGTAATACATGGAGAAAACCTAGAAAAGATACTCTCTTTTTGAAACTATTGTATAAAAAATGGTTTTGACAAAAAAGTATTTGTAAAAAAGAAAGAATGATATGATTTCTTTGCAAAATATACAAACAAATCGCAAATTAACCTATGATTCAATAGTTGTATTGTCGAAAGTGTGGATTTTTTACTGCTTGTGATTTTAATGTGGATTATGTTTATAAAGAAATCACAATTTGGACATTGAAGTTTTTTTTTTCAATAAAAATTACTGAAATTTTGTCAATTTAAAATCCTTTTATAAAATATTTACTAAAGTGTTGATTGGAATTAATTAATAAAATAACTCACTAAAATAATGCAATTTTAAATTTTAAAAATAATTAGCAAGTAAAAAAAAATGATAGACAAGTAGTTGCATAAGGCTTTTCATATGCGCGACATGTGAGATATAAGACAACACAAACTGGGCAAAAAGAGAGACTATTGAAACTAGCCGATAGTAATCCTAAACAAAACAAAGCAAAAAAAGAGATGACCGAAGCTTTGGTTTGGTAATAAGAGAGATTGAAGTGTTTTGATTGGAGAGAGAGACAATCAAAATCAGAATCACTATTTACAAAATGCAGTGGAGTAGAGAATGTGAGAAAAATGGCTTGTTGAGTTTATTTATAACTTTTATCCTACATGGGATATTTGTCCTTCAAATATTATTTTTCTATTGGAGTATAGCTTATTATGGACTTAAACATGTTAAGCGAGAGTTTTGGAAATGAGACCACATGTTGTGTCTAATATAATTTTGTTCTTTATTTTTAGTGATTTTAAAATTTAACTTTCAAAATTCTTAACCGGAACCTTTTAAATTCCATAACCAAATTTTTTTAATTTTCATAACCAAAATTTTATTTTTCAAAAATTGATGTTTTCCTTTGTTTTTATAACTAAAAGAAATGGAAAAATTTAATGATTAATAATTGTAATTCGTTACCTTTTTTAAGATAAGTAAAAAACGTTCAATTTTTGCAAAAATAGTTAGTTTGATTTAAAAAAAAAAAAGTTATCCTTTGTGTTTCTTTCTGGAGATTTTTCTTTTGGACAATTGTAAGCTTGTTGTTCCAAGCCTCTGCCATGAGTGCACGTGTTGGAGGTTAACTATGTTAACCTTGTGGAGCGAAAGGCATCCTTCGATTTGTGCCACAGTTATACCAAAATTCGCTTTCAAGGCAGTGGCTCGTTCATAGCATATCTACTTGATAAGTGCTTTCTACATTTCTTTTGTTTTTATTACTCACAATCTGAAAAGCGAATTTGACAATGTTAAAAGGAAAATTGAGCATATTAGGAGGTTAAGAGGTAAAACGTTTTGTTTTGAATCTTATAAAAATGTTTTTCTATATAAAGGTAATAAGTGGAGTGACATATTTTGTTTATCATTCTTTTCCATGAAACAAACATCATGCATGATATCTTAATGTACTAGACATGACATGTGGCACAAAAATTGTGAAGCAAATATGTGAAATTGTGAATGTTGTTTCCATTGAACCATAAATCTATGGCTCGCACTTTCTAAATTAAAGCTATCCATAGGAGTTGCTTTGCCTTAATATATCTACATGGTCTTAGACTTTCATCTCCTTATTAGGAGAATGTAGGAGGAATGACGATCTACCATCTTGGCCGTTGCTGCCCAACACTAACGGTAACACTCTCCCTTTCGCTCGTGCATGTATTTTCCGAACGCTAATGAAATTAAGTAAGCATGATACTCTCCGATTAAAGCCTTTCTTATCTACACCTAATCATACATGTTTATTGTAAATCATTATTGTAATGGAACTAATCATCACAATTATTCTTTTATTTATAGAATGAATTGTGGAAAGTTTTTGGATTATGACCTACAATAGTCTCTCCATTGCTTTGAATTTTTATTAACTTAAAGCTTCATGATAACTATTGCAGAGTTATCAAGGACTATGAGATAATTATTTTATACTAGCTTTTTATTATTAGAGAAACTAGAAATGGTTAAAATGTGGTTATACTAATTTGGCTTATACCATTCCAAAATTAATTGATGCAACTTTATTATCACTCTTTAAAACTTGAAATTCACATAGATTCATTGTTTAAATATGTAATTCTGAAATTGCATATGTATCTGCAATTTTAAATCTTGTGTGCTCAAGTTACGATATCAAGTATGATGTAAGAATAGTAATTAGCTTTTTTTTTTTTTTTTTTGGGCAGACTATTTTTTACATATTAATTTAAAAAAAAAGGAAAAGCATTTTCATCTCTCACTCAAAGAAACTGATAGGGATAACTCTCCCATGCTTTAATACACATGTTTATTTATTGTCGTGGTCAAGCTAAACTTGCTTTAAGCAGATATTCTATGCAACTTGTAGCTAGCTTTGGCTGGCTGGTGATACTTATTAGTCCACAAAATGACAACAAATGAGAATCTGTCATGTTTCTTTTAATTCTTAAATATCTATATTATTAAAGCAAAATCACCCCATTTGGTGTCTTTAGTGTAAATATTTTTAGTGTAAATGTTTTTAGTATATGGGTATAAAATATTTTTCGTATCCTTGAAATCATGAAAATTAAATAGGGTTTGAATATAATTAAGGATTAATGTCAAATTTGGTACCTTAATTTTGCCTGAAAATTCAATTATCTTAACAATTTTTTATTTATATTTTCTTTTTGACGTGGCAATTAATTAGTCTCCATTTTCATGTATTATTACACTTTCACTATTATTAATGAAAAAGAGTGGGTTTAGTAAGTACGACAATCCAATTAGCAAGCCAATTAATAGAGAGGCCATCATCCCACAACTTCTTTATCTAACACTTCTTCTTGATTATAGGTTATTCAATTAGTTAATATATAAAGGATGAATTAATGATGATTTAGCTATGTGGGATCTTCGTTTCCATACCCCAGTACTTGTATCTTCTCTCTCACTCTCAAAACACATTCTCTTAGGCTCTCTCTCTAAATTCTCTTTCTCTCTCTAGCTCATCCTTTCTTTCTAGAAATCAACCCGAACCGCTATCAAAAGCACCACTAGATCATGGTGAGTAATTCTTTGGGATTCAACCGAATCTATTCTACTCAGAGCTAATGGATGCATCAATCAGAATTGTATGTCTTCATTAAATGGATTAAGATCGTGGTGAGTATTCATTTGCATCTTCATGGAACAAAATCCACTTTTGTGTTTCACATAAAAACCCACCATCCTCACCTAGTAGAGTACTTGTTGCTACCTCCTTTGCTATATTTGAAGCTCAATATACCTATGTCACGTGAACCAAGACCAACTATTTTCGTTGACTTTAGGTTGTTAGTTGTTGCTATGTTTTTATACTCTTGAAACAGAGCATGGTGGTGAGAGAAAGAAGACAGAGAAGTTGTAAGTGTAGAGAGAGAAAGTATGTGGGCTGCTAGAGAGAGAGAGAAGTAACGAAAGAAAGAAGACATAGAAGAGAGAGAAGTTGTAAATATAGAGAGAGAAAGTGTGTGCGTCCATAGAGAGAGAGAGAAATAATGAGAGAGAAAGAAGACAGAGAAAAGAGAGAAGGTCTGTGCATATTTTGAATAAGGGAAGGTAATGCCACGAAAAATCATGTTTCTTGGTCCATCATGCTTCTGGGTTTTCATTCAGCTAGAAAGCAGAAGGAATGGTGTTGTGTTGAATGCGTACCTAATATCAATTATGATCTTGGCTTTTTTGGACATTAAGTTTAATGTGCTGGTCTCTCAGGTTCATTACTGAGTAGCCCATTCTGGGTATGGTTTGGATATACATATGCAAATAGCACTGATCCTAGGCTTTGGAAAGAGTGTTTAATGAGATTTTGGTGAAGGATATCCTATAATGGAACTTATTGTTGATGGGTTTATTGAAAATGCAATGTGTGAATGACGCAGAGGAGGCGTTTAATTTGATGCCTAAGAACATATTGGTATACTGGGCACCGTTGGCACTCCCATATTGCTAAAATTTTTGTTTTCTATCTTTTTATAAGAAGCAATTTGACCAAACATAACAAGGATTGTAATATCAAGCAAGTCAAATGGTAGTGAGTTGTGGGCCTAATCACTGAGTGTCTTTGGGCTCAAGTGTCAGTAGGCTTGTTTGGAATTTTAATGTTGTTTTAAAAAATGAAATAGCATCAATTATAGAAGTTGCCACGGAAGAAATAAATATGATTAAAGAAATAAAAATGTGCCACATTAGATGACACGTGTCACAACATCATTCATTCGTACATCCACATTAGCAATGATATTAAAACTGTTAACCAAAGTATCGAAAATAGCCACAAAAAGTTCATTTAGGTACTGAAATTGAACTTTCAAAAGTTCAGGTTCTTAATTGAATTTTCGGGTAAAGTCGAGGTACCAAATTTGACATTAGCTCTATAATTAAATAAGGGTTGAGTAGATATAGTCTTTTCTTTTTTTAGTATATGAGCGTAAAATATTTTTGGTGTTGGTTTAAATAAATTAAATATCAGTTGAATAGATATAGTCTTTTCGTGTAAAATATTTTTGGTATTCCTAAAATCATGAAATTAAATAAGGTTTGAATAGAATTAAATAGGGGATTAAATAGACATAGTCTTTTCCTTTTTTAGTATATGGGCGTAAAATACTTTTTTGTATCTTGGAATCAGGAAATTAAATAGGGTTTGAATAGAATTAAATAGGGGTTGAATAGATCTTTTTCTTTTTTAGCCTAAATCTTTATATACCGATTTAAAGTTCTGATACCATATTTATGCATGGCAGTTACCGGAGAAGTTACCTGTGGAAAATAATTATGATTTGTAATTAATTTCCTAATTTCTAGGACTAATTAAGGTTGTCCTCTCCCAACCTTTCAAAACAATATATCTATTTAATTTATATATGTTGGGTTGCGTTGTCTATTTGTGGCCATTAATCAATAACAACGGAGTCATATCACCTTACCTGAAAAAATGGAAAGAGAGTTGTATCATGATTGATCAAGTAATCAATATACGTTTGGCAGTAAAATTGAGGATTGATTTTAATCTTTTGGTGTCTTCTAATCTTATTTGATGATCCGTTGACTAAAATAGTATGCTTAATGCTTGTCCTTTGCTTTGAGTGGAGTCCTTTTACCTGGTTGATCATGATACATTGGCTAGCATCTAGTTCTTTTTGTGTGCTTAATCTCTTATTATCCTAGAGTAGAAAAATTATGCTATTGTAGCTTACTAACTGTATTCATGTTGCTAACATGGGATCCAGATGGAGTATGCAAATAAAAGATTCAAAAAATTCATTATAGTAGCAAAAAAAAAAAAAAAAAAATCAATGTGAATGTAAGTATGATTAGCATTCTTAAGATGAAATAAATAAAACATAGTGTTGTCAAACAACTCCTAAATAATGGAGTGATTTCCTTGGACTATGTAAGAACTGAGAGGAACTTAACAAATCCTCTCACTAAAGGTTTGATAAGGAGAATTGTCCTTGAGTCATCAAGCGAAATGGGACTTAGAACCATAGATTAGAGTAGTATATTGAATACCTTAATTTGTCAAATGATGCTGTGTCAATCCATAATCCTTTGTTTGGGTGGTCCTATTGAGATGGACTTGATAGATGCACTATTTGATTATAATAGACCCATAGCCTTTTGTGGTGGTTCACATCACGTGAACTTGATGGATGTCAATTTACAGAGGATGATTCCAAATAACTCTCAATGGTTTCATAACCTACTATTTAAACGATCTAAAGTATAGAATTAATGAAACCAGTGTAAGTGTTGGTCGCCTTCTATGAAAGACTTATATTGTCTCTTAAAGCACTCAAGAGAACCGAGATGTGCGCATGGCCATTAAAGTACTTAAATTAAACATCACAGAATAACAAGAATTAAGAGAATGATGTGTGTTATGGGGGTCTCAAATCCAAGTTCTTGAAGTTCAAGAGTAATTCACTTCATTAACTAATTTGTTGCCTCACTTCACTGTGCATTAATTCAATCAAAAGACATTAATGCTTAAGTATACATCTCTTCCTTTGCCATAAATATTATTATTATTTTATTTTCTTACTTTCTTTTCTTTTTCTATCAAGCCATTTTATGGGGAAATATGAGAAAAATGGCTTGTTGAGTTTATTTATAACTTCTATCTCACATGAGATATTTGTCCTTCAAATATTATGCTTTTATTGGAGTATGACTTATTATGGGCTTAACACAGAGTTTTGAAAATGAGACTACACAGGCACTGCATCTCAGTTATAAATTTTGTTCTTTACTTTTAGTGATTTCAAAATTTAACTTTCAAAATTCTTAACCGAAACTTTTTAAATTCCATAACCAAAAGTTTAAATTTCCATAACTGAAATTTTATTTTTCAAAAACGACGTTTTCTTTTATTTTTATATCTAAAGAAACGGAAAAATTTAATGATTATTAACTTTGACTCGATTACTTTTTTGAGGATAAGTAAATAAGGTTCGATTTTTACAAAAAATAGTTAATGTGCTTTCAAAAAATTATTCCTTTGTATTTTTCGAAAGATTATAACAGTGTTGCCGGAATTTGCTTTCAGGGTAGTGGCTCATCCACATCACAATCACCTGATAAGTGCTTTCTTCATTTCTTTTGTTTTTATACTAACAGAGAAGACATTACTTGCGATATGATTGAAGAGAGAGACGACTAGAGCTTTGGTTTGGTAATTGGAGAGATTGGAGTGTTTTGATGGTGAGTGAGAGATGATAGGAGCTTTTAGTAATATCAATTGGACATTGCATGTTATATCTTATCTGTAATTGGTCTGTTTGATTTGTTTATAAATAAAAATATTTATTTTTTATTTGTATTTATTTTTGACAAATGGTTTATTTAAAAACGGTAAAAATAAGATGCCAAAAACCACTTGATTTGATGAACATTTCTCACATGACATGCAATATGGTTAGGACAAAACTATAAAACAAATATTCCATTTTCAAGATGTGATTTTTAGAATTTATTTTGATAATTAGATTGCTCTAAATCCTATTATAGAGTTATTTTATAAAGGGATTGGACATTTAATTCAAAAATTACAAATGAGCTTGCTATATTATGGAATCTCTTGATTAAGCTTGAATCAAGCTTTCTCTTGAAAATCACTTTGAAAAAAATTCAATACTTTCATTTTACTCTAATAAATCTATTGTTTTAAATCTCAATGTCAATTATAAAAATAAATAAATTTTAATGAAAATTTACCAAATTATCATGAAAAGCTTTTTTAGGTTTTTTTTTTCCTCCTTAGGGAAAGGTAATAATTTCACCAATCGCTTTTTAAAGTATGGAAGAATTATGTGGTTCTATCATTAATTTTGATGAAATTAGTCTCATTTTTATCAAATACTTCATATCATATCTAATCATATTTATTATAATATTATATTTAATTTAATAATTAAATTAACGGTAAATTCCCTTGTGGACGACCAATATAAACCCTAAGAGTGTGACCACGAGGTCCATGACACCAAATTAACAATTTCCAAACCTCGGACTTTTCCCAGTGAAACCACTTGTCCTAATTTCATTACCAATCGATCGATTTTCGATCCCCTAACCCTCACACCACCCAGAAAAAGGAATGACAAAAACGAATTCTACAGAGAAAGTGACAGCAACTCTAAGAAAATATTTTCAACATTTCGCACCAAATACCTCATTCTCAAACCTAACAGTCCTCTCTCTCTCTCTTCTTTCTCTCTCTACAATGGGAACGGCTTTAATCATTCTTTCCTCACTCCAACGAACAATCTTTTTCTCTCTGTGTCTCTCTTCGTGAATTTGACTGCGATCGTGATTTTGTTTTCGATCCTTCGCCTTCAACGATCGCACTTCGATTCCTTAGCTTTTTATTCCACTGAGCAAAATGAGGAAGAGAAGATTCAATTCCAAGCACGTTGATTGGATTTGCAATTTGTAATTGTTGATATTTTTTCCTTGTGTTAGGGTTAGGTTGTAGTGCGAAATGAGTGCTGGTTCGAGGCAAGTGACGATGAAGGACTTGGTGGAGGAAGCTAAGAAACGTATTGTGTTTCTTGTGATATGCGTTGTTGGATTGTCGTATCTCATGTCATGTAAGTTTGATTATTGAATTTTATAAATTAAATTGACAAAAGTTTTGTTGTATATTGGATTGGTGTTCGGTGTTTCTCTGCATTGTTAGTTGATGATGTTGGTTTTGGTTCAGTCCGAAGTTTTATACGTTGTATTGCCTCTCATGTCATGCTATTTTGATTTTTTGTATTGGTTAAGTTGATCGAGTTTGTGTTTTGTTCATAGAATTTTTGGTCTAATTGCTATTTTGAGTTACAAAGGTGTGTTTTTGGGCTTATAACTTGTAGTCCGTCTTTAATATGGAGTATTTGGTGGTCCTTTTAGTGTTTTGATCATTGTTCTTGTTCCATGTCTGATTGGTTTTCAGTGTTCCTCTATACTGTTTGTGGACACCGACATTGCCAGTCTTATTCTGAACGAATTTTTCCATTTATATGACTTGTCTAGAATGTCATATGTCATGTCAATTGAGTTTTTATTGGATTGTTTTGACTAATTTGATAATGGTGTTCTTTTAGCTTATAATTATTTTGTATGACTTAAAATATGGAGTGTTTGATGGCGCTTGTAATGTTGTTCTTGCTGTGCGTTGGCTTGGTGTCTATTTTTGCTCTACATTGTTTGTGGGTGATGTCGGTTTTTGGTGAGAATGGACTTTCCTATCTACATGCATGTTGGGTTTGTTATATCTCATGTCATGTGAGTTTGATTTTGAATTGTATTGATTAAGTTGATCAAGTTTTTATTTTTCTTCATTTATTTTTGGTAATTTGATTTCGAGACTTAAAGCGTGTTTTCTTAAGATTAAAATTAGTGGTATAAGTTTGGTTTGGAGTTTTTGGTGAAGTTTTTGGTATTGTTCTTGTAGTGTGTTTGATTGGTGTTTGATGTACCTCTATTTTGTCTATAGATGATGTCATGTTTTGTTAGGAGAAAAATTTCCTACTTATGTTATTTGGATGAGTTCTGCTAAAAGGTATTAATATTTGAAGGTAAAGTCATTTAAGATATCAATATTTTAAGGTAAATTTATTTAAGGTATTAATCTTTTGAGTGATTAAAATCAGGAATCATTGTTTTGCAAAGTGTATCAAATGAAGTATCAATGTTTTATAAAATTCACTTAGGTATCAATATTTGGATTAGTTTTCAACTAAGATTCTTTAATTTCAACAATGACTAATTGTTGATATCTGATTTGACTTCCTTTGCAAAATATTGATTCTCTTTTTTAATCACTTGAAACATTAATATCTCAAATGAATTTATTCTCAAATATTGATTTATTTTCTTAACCATTTGAATGTTGATACTTAAATGAATGATATTTTTGATGTAATTTATCTCATTCTATTTCGGATTGCTGTATCCCATATTGTGTCAATTTGATTTTGAATTGTATTAATTAAGTCAATCAAGTTTGTGTTCTGTTCAGATCTTTTGTCTAAATGCACTTTCAAGTTATAATATTGTGTTTTTAAGCTTGTAATAAAAGCTTATAACTAGTAGTGTGACTTTATCTTGGAGTGTTTGGTGGTGCTTATAAGCAGTGTTCTCATTTTGTGTTGGATTGATGATTGGTGGTCCTCTATTAGGTGATGTTGGTTGTTGGTGGAGGAATGAGGTTGGTATCTACCTATTTGATCCGTGTTTGTGTGTGTCATGCCATCATGTATAAGCAAAAAGTCAAAGATGAACTATTAAATAAGACATTATGGGAATAGGTAATGAGATGGAAAATGCTGGCCCTTTGGTAGCCAACCAGCCATCTTTGTGGTCAATAGGTGAAGCTGTCTGGGGTTTGGAGGTCATTTGAAGCCTTCATTTCCTCTTTTACCTTCTTCCTCTGTCACATTCATCTTTTTGATGGTAGCCAGACAATATAATACTAGGGTGGTTATGGACCTATGGTGGCATAAAGCATTCCTACTCAAGGGGTGCGCATTAGCTAATAAGCGGCATTGTCTTTGTCTCTCTCTCTCTAACATCATTTTGGAATGAACATTGGTAATTGATTTACTAGGTTGGGTGGACAAATGGATGAGCTTAGAAATTGGCCAATATTTGCCTGCCCGGGGTGGGGGGATAGTGGATGTTGGGGACAAAAAGAGTGTTTGAAACAAGGGAAGCTATGGACAACAGAGGGGTATTTTGGATGGAAGGGTCATGTGGTACACAAAGTGCTTCTAGGATAGTGCGGGTGTAACGGATAGATGCATGAGCATGCAGCCTTACCCTCCTCCTTCTTCCTCTTCTTATAGTCTGTTTTCATGCTTCAAACCTGTGACCCATGATATCATCGAGCAACTTAAACATTGAGCCGATGATCACCCTAGAGAGGGGTATATTGGATATTTATACATCTTTATTCACTGCCCTTCCTTATACGAGCTTTGTTCAACTAAATAGTGAGGTAGAAATAGAGCTATTATATCCTATTCTGTTTGCATGGAACAGTAACAGTTCATATGAAATAAGCTTTTCTGTTCCAGGCTCTTTTTTATTCAGCAAATCAAATCTAATGCTTGCGTGGAACTTGCACCAATGATGTAGGAGCTAAGCTGTTTTCTTGACCTGCAGGTTTAATGTCATTGCAAGTGGTGCTTATTTCACAGACTATAAAAAATAAGTTATTACTCTAGAACTAAGCCTATCATATTCTCATCATTGAGGATGTGGGTATGTTTTTGTCTTTTCATTTAGACACGTGCCATTTTCCTCTTAATCACAATTATATTGAACAAAGACAATAATTACAATTTTGTGTTAAATGCAAGTGGATAGCATAAAATATAACAGAAAACAATCAGAAATTACATAGGAAAACTTAAGAAAAGCCTGCCATGTTGCCATGGGCTTCATCAGCTTTATGTTGTTCAATTGACTACTTAATTGCTCTGACTTTGGAACTATCTGTCCTCAGTAGGTGAAATTTATAAAATTGATAAACTGCGATATCAACTTAATTATCTAATATCAACTTAATTATCTATGTCCTTTTATGAGTCTCTATGGCCTTTTATGTTGGAGAATGGACTTATTCTGTATATTCAGAGAGTTTTCAAGGTCTTTATACTCCTGTATTTTTATTGAGGGAGATTGTTTTGTTGTCTGATTCTATACGCATAGAAGATGTCATATCTATCACGGTATATAATTTTTGGAAGATTTTGTTTAAGAGACATGTCCTTATATGCATTTTTTGAATAGCTGCAATTGCAAGTTGCAACTTCTGCATAATTTGACTTAAAACAACACAACTCTTCAAATTGTGTGGATATAACTCTGTTACCAGATGGAACATAACTTCAAGTTTTCACTCTTTGTAAAACCAAATCACTCTTTATCACTTATTTAGCTAATATTAATTCCTTTTCTACCTATTTTGATTTACAGGTAATGGCTTGTAAGAGAAAACCCTGTGATCTTATAAAATTGCACAAATTTTGAGAAAATAGGACTTGTTTTCATTTCCTTCACTGTTTTTGCTCATTTTCTTATATATTACATAACTGCTGCTTGACACTTCAACAAATAATGACTTCTCCTCTGGTCCAACATCGCAAACACACTACACAGAGCCAGACAGCAGAGACACGTTACTCTATTGCACACAACCACCCTTAAACACATGATCGTACTACAAAATAATACCAAATAATAATACTACATAATTAATTACAAACACTGCACATCACATCTAACAACATAGATCTCTCGGCTCTCTTATTTCTTCCTTTGGGAGTAAACTTTCTCGAAAGGGACTATCTCATATTCTATTGTAGATGCAGCTTGGTGCGTGGCATACTCTTTTTTATTAATATATAATTTCATTGAAACACATAATACTATTAATTTGTATTATTAATTATATGTTATTTGGTGTTAGTGTGCGGCTTTAACTAGTGTTATCTTATTTGGCTTTTCTCTATACTTATTTCCTCTTTTATTGTGTGGCTAATTTTCTTTTTATTTTTATTTCAGTAACAAGTTCTTCAGTCTGGGTCAACTTGCCTGCTGCAGCATCTTTGATTATCATCCTTCGCTATTTCTCCTTGGACTTTGAGATGCGGAAGAAAGCTGTTACATACAACAGCAAGCAACCAGTAAGCAGTGCTTCATCTCAGAAGAAGTCGTTAGAAGGTCCGAAAGAAATTAAAGAAAGGTCAAATTGGAGGAGGAAAGTTGATTCTCCTGTGGTTGAAGATGCAATAGAGCACTTCACTAGGCATTTAGTATCGGAATGGGTCACAGATCTATGGTATTCTCGTTTAACTCCTGATAAAGAAGGTCCAGAGGAACTGGTTCACATTATAAATGATGCTATTGCAGAACTTTCAAATCGTGCAAGAAATGTAAACTTGATTGATCTCTTGACGAGGTTTTTGATCATGACCTTGACAAGCTTACTTTCATTGCCAAAATTCCACAAGAAAATCATCATTGCTGAAGTATTTTCTGGAATGTTGCAGGGATCTTGTTAGCCTTATTTGCACCCATTTAGAGATTTTTCGTATGACTCAGGCTAAAATTCCAAAGAAACAGTCCCATCCTGTGGATATTCAGTACCTTGATGCAGAACTCAAGCGCATCCTGGCGAATGAAAACAGATTGCATCCTGCTTTATTTTCTGCTGAAGCTGAGCATAAGGTTAGCTTTCTTATCTGGTTTCTTCTTCTTTCTTTCATTTTCCAGATAGAGTATTTCTTGTCAACTGTCACAACAACACTGTTTTGCTGAATTAACCAAAAAAACACTGTTTTCCTCTTGGTTGCAGGTTTTACAACATATAATGGATGGCTTTATATCCATTGCCTTCAAGGCAGAGGATCTGCAATGCAATTTGTTTCGTTACATTGTGAGGGAGCTTCTTGCATGTGCAGTAATGCGTCCAATTGTAAATTTAGCTAATCCAAGGTCAGATTATTTTACTATTATCATTGGAATATAATTACTGGTGTCTCATCTCATTTTTTAATTCTCCACAGGTTCATCAATGAAAGGATCGAAGGCATTGTCATCGCAAGGATGAGGAATAAAGTTACCATTTCAGCAGAAGAGGCATCACCAACTAAAAACATGACAGCAAGGCTTCCCCATGATCATTTTTCAAGGTCTTCAGACCCTTCAGTGACTGGTGTGGAACTAGTCCAGTTGAAAACAAATCCATCCAAAGCAGCTTCTGGTGCTCCTGTAACAAATGATGCGAAGGGAATGCTTCTTTCTAAAGATCCATTGCTCTCTATGGAAGCTCAAAGCTCCCGCACATGGAATTCATTGCCCTCTAGCACCCAAAACGGTATTGAGAAAGGCATTCAGCAACACCGCTCTGGAGGTGAGTGGGGAGAGATGTTGGATGTAATTTCTCGCAGGAAGGCTGAAGCCCTTGCCCCAGAACATTTTGAAAATATGTGGGCAAAAGGGAGAAATTATAGAAAGAAGACAGGTGAAGATCATGCTACTAATCAAATTCCACCGAGCTCTTCAGAAAGGAAGTCTGTTGGTACTGACAAATCAAGTATGCTGCCAAAGCCCGACCAAAAAATCGTTGTAGGAAAAAACAACCTAACAGGGGGTAGCACCCATTGCTTAGAACATAAGAAGGCTTCTCCCATAGAGAATTCCTCTATCCCTGTGGATCAAAAGCTTTCCTCTTGGTTACTTGGTCCTGGAACTCAAGAAAATGATGAGCTTAATGTAATGCGTTTGGAGGAAGCTGATTCAGGAAATAGTTCATATACCTCTGAAGACGATGAAAATGACACTGCCACTGGCCTTGACTCTCCAGGAACTAAAGTTTGGGATGGTAGGAGTAAGAGAAACCTGTCTATTCCTGCCATTCATCACCCATTAGAAACTTATGAGGGTCGTACTGCTAGGAAGACAGGTGAGAGACGTATTCGCAGTCAAGGGTTTCCTAGTAGCCAATCTGGCAGAAAAAGGGGTAGGCTCAGTAGCACGAAGGTTCATGTCTGGCAGGAGGTTGAGAGAACAAGCTTCTTGTCTGGAGATGGACAAGACATACTTGGTAACTTAAAAGATGAAAGCGATGAGGCATCTAGTGATGATTTTGAGGATGAACTTCTTGTCAGAGCAAATAGTGGAGCAACTGCTTCATCATCAGCACCCTCTGTTTCTACATTAAAATCCTCTGTCAACTCCCTGCAATCTGCTCCAGTGATGGACTCTTTCCTGAAGTTAAGATGCGAGGTACTTATAAATGTTTGCTTTTTCTTGTTTGCTTTATAGGCTCAGAGGAACAGCTTGCATGCATGTTTCCTGTTGCAGGTATTGGGAGCAAATATCGTGAAAAGTGGTTCTAGAGCCTTTGCAGTCTATTCAATTTCTGTTGCAGACATTAACAATAATTCTTGGACCATCAAAAGAAGGTGTGAAGGATTACCTTTGAATTAATGATTCCTCATTTTTAACCAGGTTCCTTAATGTAATTTACTCATCAAATCCGATGCTCATTGGACCTATCTTGTGATGATTCTTGGGTTGTTATTAGGTTCCGCCATTTTGAGGAGTTACACCGTCGGCTTAAAGAGTTTCCTGAATATAATCTTCATTTGCCACCCAAGCATTTTCTCTCAACAGGTCTTGATGTGTCTGTTATACGAGAAAGGTGCATATTACTGGACGAATATTTGAAGGTTAAATACCCTGCTCTATGCTTCTATTCTTGTTAGGTATCAGCACATAAATTGGTTGACTTGGAGTAGTTGCTGTTCTCTTGAGAAGGATTTTTATGAGCTAATATGCATTTAAACATTATCTTGGTCGATTGGGTCATTTTATGCATTCATCTCCATTGCCTCTGTACTCTGAAGCCCATTGTATTACTAGAGTTATTGATCCATTCTTTTCATCCAGTCCTCAATTTCATTTTAGTCATCTCACTCGATCTTATTCTTCCATAACTACCAACAAGTTTTTGTGTGTTTTTTTTTCAGAAGCTGATGCAGCTTCCCACCGTTTCTGGATCAATTGAAGTTTGGGACTTTTTAAGTATCGACTCTCAGGTTTTGTTTTCTTCAATGTTGAATCGGTTCTCTGATTTATTTTATTTTCTTTTCCTTCCTTCTAAAGGCTATTGCTTATTTGTGTTTGTGTGTAATGCAGACATATTACTTCTCAAATTCCTTTTCTATCATTGAGACCTTGTCAGGTGGGCAACTTCTTCTCTCTCTAAGTGAAGGCATCATCATTCCTTCTCATGTTTTCTTGACTTGCAGTGGACCTTCGTAATAAACCTTTGGAAAAGGACAGAAGGACTTCAAGCTCATTTGCTCCTGAAGTCAGTTCCAGTTGGCCAGAAACTAGTGTTCCCAAGAAGAAGGAAACTTCCTCACAGACACAGGATGTCCCAGTGGACATTCAAGGGTCACTCCAAAAGGCAAGAAGACAGTAAATGATAATGGGAATGCTGGTAACAAGGAGACACCTGGTGCAGCTCTCGATGCCTCTTCTGATCCCACCCTTCCTATGGAGGTAGGGGCTTGAGTAGTTCATCGCCAGGATGGTTCTATATGCTGGAGTTGATTTGACGCATTACATTGTTTTTGTTGCAGTGGATACCTCCAAATTTAAGTGTCCCTCTATTGGACTTGGTTGATGTTGTATTCCAGCTACAAGATGGTGGTTGGATCAGGTAATTTGAATTGCTCTCTCTTTTTGGGTGATTGTATATTACTCTTCTTTCATGATTACAAACAATGCCAAGTGCTCATCTTCTTCCATTTACAGGAGGAAGGCCTTTTGGGTAGCTAAACAGGTCTTACAGCTCGGAATGGGTGATGCTTTTGATGATTGGTTGATAGAGAAAATCCAACTTTTGCGGAAAGGTTCAGTTGTTGCATCTGGAATCAACCGGGTTGAGCAGGTATGCTTGATCTCTTAGCTTGTTGGCTCATTTAAGCTTTTTATGGATCTTTTAGAAAGTAAGACATGCTTCACTTTTCACAAAGAGCCCAACTATTTTCTAAGCTTTATTAATTGAACTTTTCTTGTTAAGCTTATGAGTTTTACCTAGCTTCTCGGTGCCAAGTGAGATGAAATTACTTCTGTAGTAACTATATTCTATCGTAATTTTCTTGGTCGGGGGTGTTTGCATGGGAGGAGGAAACTGTCTTCTATTAAATATATGGATAAGTATTATTCATGACCTCTCTTCTTCTATTAAAACAGATACTTTGGCCGGATGGAATTTTCATAACCAAACATCCGAAGCGCCAACAGTCTTCTCCGCCTGCCAATTTATCTCAAGGTTCTCCCAAGACCTTTCGGCCCACAGAACCATGTTCACCTAAACTACCTGATGAACGACAACAGGAAGCCGAACGTCGTGCAAAGTTTGTCTACGAGTTGATGATTGGTAAGTCTTCTTTATCCATATCATTATCCTGGAGCTTACCATGCTCGCCTCAAACATTGTATTTGCCAACCTGGTAATTTATGAGACTTGATATAACTACAGATAAAGCACCAGCTGCTATTGTTGGCCTTGTTGGCCGCAGGGAGTATGAACAATGTGCAACGGATCTCTACCTGTTTCTTCAGGTATCTCCTCTTGCAAGATGATGTGCTGTGCCCTAAATTAAACATAAATCTCTCTCTCACTTCACTCTCTCCACCTTTCTGCTCATTATCCTGCAGGGAAAGAAAAATCTATCCAGCTTTCCATGTGTTTTGACTGCATTAATCTCTATTCTGCTGTTGGTAGAATTTATGTTTTTTCCAACCTGTGAACATGAATGGCTAAATTCATGGCAGCTAGTCACAGTTCCATGTCAACTTGAGTTACATTTTGATAACTTGCTCATGGCATGTGGAAAAATATTCATTCAATGTTGAATTGCGACTGGGGCCCAGACTTGGCTGCTGTGGGAGAGTTAAGGAATAAATTTTGTCATAATGGACTGAAACTTTTTTCTTTCCTTCCTTAATTGTTTTAAATCATTGAGATGATTTTGCAAATGACTTTAGCAATCTCATTATTACTGATCAAAACAGTGTTCTTTTTATCCATGCAGTCGCCCGTATGTCTGAAGCTACTGGCTTATGACCTACTCGAATTGCTTCTTCTGTCAGCATTTCCAGAACTTGATCACACCTTTAGACAGCTATTTGAAGAGAAAGATAAATTTGGTGAATACAAGGCAAATTAGCGTAATATTTTCATCACTGGTTCAATCTCGGAGGCTGCCTGGAATGTTATTTTTGTGTTTTTCAGGTATTAAAAAGCGCCTCGAGATTTTTCCAATTTTATCATAATTGCATTTTTCCCTCTTAAATGAGGTCCAAGATTTTGCTTTTACCCACTTTTGGTGTCTTGAAGAGTTCATATTGTACATCATCAGGTAACATTACATGTACAGAACATTACACCGATTGTAAGTTGTAATGAGTGCATTGTGAATAGTGTTATCAAATTTGTGTATTCTCTTTCTCCCTACAATTTGATTGCGTCTTATTTATTTAATAATAATAATAAAAAAAAGGCGCAGCTAGTTTAAGCTCGATGTGTTGTGAAAGTAAAATATGTTATTATATTTTCGAATAAAAATTATACTAACAACTAAACTACTTTATGAAATAGTACAATCATGCAACTCTAATGACGTATTGGATATCGAAACACCTATTTGATATCTGCAACTTTTCTTCTTTGTTCAAAATGCCTATGTGATGGCATTAAAAAAATATATGTTCTTATCCAGAAAAAAACCTGGATTTTCTTAGATGATTCGGAGTTCTTAACTTAAAGTTCATCTTTTAGATAAAAAAAATAAAAATAAAGCAGTATTTTTTATTGAAGGGGGGAAAAAAATACAACCCGGTACATTCTTTTCTGCCATCTAAAAGGAGACGAAAATTTATACAATTTTGTCTTCTTATATACTGCATAATAGGGCTATTCATGGAATCGAATCAAACCGAACTAAATCGAATCAAATCGCAGAATATATATATATATATATATATTTTTTATATTTTGGTTTGGTTCAAAAAGAGCCTAAATAGCTACAGTTCAATTCAAGAGGTCCTCGAATCAAATCGTAACCGTGAACCCGAACTAAATCGCTTCACATTAAAAAAAAAAATAAGAACTATTTATTTATTTATAATTCTTGAACATTATATTAGGACTTGTATTGCCTTAAAATTAATTCAACAAAATGCAAAATTCTTATCATGGATTACATCTGCAAGAGCAAGTTTTATATTAGATTGAAACAACTACAACCAACAACATTGAGATAATTTAAAACTTTAAACTAATTAGTACAATAAAAATTTAAATACATAATAAAGGAAGAATATTACAAGTAAATGTGAATTAATACAAAAGAATAATTTTCTTAGTTAGTGTTATAAATTTATTAAAAATATATTATTTTAAATTCACATTGAAAAATATTTTTAAAATAAGATAATGTCTTCAAACATTTTAAATATATGACTTGATATAATGATTAGTGACTATAATTTTTGTACGATATTTCTCAATTTAAACATCTTTTTTTTTTCTTCTTGAACCCAAATAATTATTAATATTATTTATTAAAATTAAATCTTTTAAAAGTAGTTCGAGCTGAACCATATGTGAAGCAATTCGGTTCAAAACCCAAACCGTTAAAAGCAATTTGGTTTATTGAGGATTTAAACTGAACCATGAACACTCCTGCATAGTTGTTAGGAAAAAAGAGAAAAGAAAAGAAATATCGTATAGACCGTTCACTATCCACTATTATTGTTGTGATAAAGATATTTTCAAAGTGAAAAACTCCGAAAAATTTTAAAAATAAAAATTTTTTAGGGTACGAGGATTTTCTGACTTTTATTTGATGAAAAAAGAAGAAAGCTTTTAAAAGAAATTGATAAATATTTACATATAAAATATAGAAAGGAAAACCTATGATGCACACGGAGTAGCAAAAAATATATCCTGTTAATATTCCTTTTGAGAAAGAGAAGCTTTTGCAGTGACAACTCGAGATCACTTCCGGCAAAGTCATTGGGATGTTACAATTGTACCTTTATGAAAAACCAATTGTTTTAGCGATCAAATAATAGTTTAATAATTAGTGCGGTATAACCTGAAAATACTGGAGTTGATGGGTTTTACCTTAAAAAGACAAAAGATATAGAGCACAGCAACTCCTAAAATAATGTGACCGCTGAATCCTGATCCTCATAAAATGCTACGCTAAGAAACAACTGATTTAGCTAGAAACTAGAGTTAACCGATCTAGCCGGAAATTTCGCCAAGCTAAAAAAGTAATCTCTGGCAAAGGCCCGCCGCCCTTCCTCTTCCAGCACAGATGGAGTCTAGAGCTGCCACGAGCTGGCAATGGAGTTGCTGTGCATTCCCGTCGCATTATTTTAGTCATGTAGAGCCAAAGCCACCTCGAGGTTTTTGAGTAAACACATGCTCTAATAAAAGCTCTTACATCTGGTCTCTCTCAATTTAAAAAAAAAAAAAATTCACATCAGTTTCTCCGTTCCTATGATGATTTTATTGAAAAGAGCAATTTCAAATTAGAAATTACGATGTTCCAAAACTACTATTAGGAATTTTAACTTAGTAAGTTCACGGAATATAACAATGGCTTCCCCCCTCATCAAGTGCCAAGTCCTTGGGCAGTGTTTTTCATGCAGCTCAATAGATGGTAGTGACACCACTCCAACAAGATCAAAGCTGCATGCCCTGGTTTGATCTACACTGGAGAAGCTTCGGATAAAAATTAAAGACGGGAGTTTTGCTCGTGAATTACAAATTAACACGAGAAAATTTGGATGCAAGTGATGGAGATATCAAACAATAATAACTTTAAACCATCTGGAATGAATACTCATAGCAGCTACATATTGCATAAAGCCAAAATAACAATAACAAAGAAGTTGCTGACATCTAACAAACATTGTTCCCAAAAGGATCTCCCAAAACAAAAATGCCAACTGAATCTAGCAGCAGGTACCTAAATACCCTGATTAAGCTCAATGGTAATGCAAAATCTTAAGCAGATGCCGCCGCCGCCTTGTTTTTAGGTGCAGCTTGGGTACCTAAATTACAGGCAATCCATGAATTAGCAATTGCTAAAGAATTTTACGGGAAAAAAATTTTTGAAGAAATGAAGTATATTATCATTGGTAAATACCATTATTACCTTCTCTGAAACCAGTCTTGAACCTGCGAGGAACATTGCGGAGGTACCTCATCCTACCGGTTCCGGTTGTCTTTCTTCTGATTGCCTTCACACTCCAGTTGTCTGTAAATTGCAAAATCAAATCCATAAAACACACAATGAAAGGAACTAAGAGAATGTTTATTTCAGCAAAGGCCGACAACCATTGATGATACTAGCAAGCATCACAAGACATTGTGCTTAAACAAACAACAGACTACCTATTAAATATGATCTGACAGTATCTTCGCATAAAAACCAAATAAGAATTTGAAAACCCACACAGGGGACTTACTAAAAAGAATTCAAGCTCTTAAAACAATAAATACTATTCACTGGAAAAGGATCCAATCCTTCTTTGTCCTATTTCTATATTAGGTCTTTCATTCTTCTCCTCCTCACCCACTCCCCCACCCCCCGCCCCCCCAACAAAAAAATAAAAAACCACCAACATCACAAGCTAAGCTCAAAGCAGCAGAATGAACAATTTTCACATAGCATTTGCTTTTGCCTTTTAAGTAGAAATGATTTATGAGCACAACTTCATGAGAATAGTATTCTTATCACCAAACCCAAAATACATATCACAAATCACTTTCACGATACAAAATGCGGTTTTCAAACATATCTATATAATTGCATATGCCAATCATAGTCAAGCATATAACATTTCAAAGGAATCCACATCCAAATCCAATCAGCTTGCTCAAAGTATATAAAAAAGATGGGACAGAATTTCCCTGCCTCTATGCAGTTTTCCATCCATCTTTATATCAATCACAAGTAGATGGAACAAAAACCAAAGTTGGATCAAATATTAACTGATGACAAATTTTGGGACTGGAAGAACAAAGGCGAGGCAACTAAACGAGGAACAGAGAGCTTTATTCAATCAAATAGATAACTGAAGTAGCTTGTCACACACACTTACATTGCACTTAGAACCCTAGAAACAAACCAAATCTCAGTCAAAGACCAAAAAAAAAAAAAGAAAGCTTCTTTCACAAGAAAACATCATCCAGACTACTCTACAATACGCCCAAGAAAAAGAAAGAAACCCTGGAACCATTTCAAATTAAACCCTAGCGAAACTCAAAACCCTACAAAAAAAAACAAACCAGCAACACAAAGAAACCTCCTTTCCCATTACAAACACAATCAAAATGATCTGCATTACACAAAACACCAGCCACATTTCAATATAAACCTAATAAATTGAAACTCCAAAATCCTAAAATAAGACAAATTAAATCTTCATCAAAACACAAAAAAGAAAGCTCCTTTTTTCCAATACAAACACAATCCAAAATACTCTATATTACACAAAACAAAAACACACATCCTAATACGTCGAATTTAAGCATCTAATGAGTAATCTTACACTTCCTCTTGCGAGCAGCAGGGAAGCCACAGGCACCGCAACGGCTCTTCTGGAGGTGGAAGCTGCGGCGGCCACAACGGACGCACAAAGTGTGCGTCTTGTTCCTTCTCTTACCAAAACTCCCCGTTCCCTTACCCTAATTATACCCCCCCAAAAAAAAAAAAAAAACATTGATCAAAACTTTGATACGTGATTTTGAGTGTAATCAGTAATGAAGACGAAGAAATGGATTAGAATTCTTACCATTGGATTGGACCGTCTGGAGAAGAAAAAGAAGAAGCGGCGAAGGAGGAAGAGAGAGAGAGGAGGAAATTAAGGGTTAAGGTTTGCAAGGGCACTTATTTTAGGGTTTCGGCAAGGTGGACGTGGATAGTTGGTTGAAGATACAGCAGCCTGGGCCTCGCCCATACTTGAAGCCCACCGGGTTCCATTCTTTTAATTTAAAGGGACGTGCACCAAAAATAGTTTTAGATTATCCAAAATTATTTAATGACTTTTTTTTTCCAATAAAAAAATGATTGGACATGATGTTTATAGTTGTAGACTTACAGTACAATGTAAAATCCAAATATATATATTATTTAGGATTTTGTTTAGTGGAAAAAGAAAGTCTATGCTAGTTTGGAAATTAGTATATTAATTATTAGATTAACTTTTAATTGATTACCTAATTTTGATACTCTCATGTTGTATCAGTTAAGATATAAATAACGTTTTTTATTCATTGTATCGATGGATACTTTTGGTATGACCACCTTAAACTCAGTTCAACCTCTTTGTATCTTAGACTAGACTATATAGATCATAGGCGATTTATTGGACCATGTTTGATCTTAAAAAGTCTTAGGATATTAAGAAAGTAAACTAGACCACACCAATTAGTTACTCGATTGCTTTTGGCTTGTTCTTAACCTGATTCTACAAGTTACCTTATAATTGCTTGATCGAACCTACTTACCTACCACCTTTAGCATACACATAAAGATCTCAAAATGTGTTCGTGAGAGACAATTGAAAATAACTACATGAGCTAAAAACAAATGCCCATAATAACCACTCGTCATCACTACTTTAAATTGGTCTAAGGGGCTTGTATGATGATCTAAGCACACTTAACTTTGTTTCTTTATTTTCTTGAATTTCTTACTAACTAAGCATGGAGTTTTCTTATTTTATAGGCCTTTGATTGGTGACTTAATGTTTTCTTAGCCTAGTTTCCTATCAAGCCTCTACCGATAAAGATTTAAGTTGCACATATTATACTGGAAGTTATATAGTCTTATTTTTTCGTCTTTCCTAATTTTTTTTTTAAATTTAATGAAGTGGATTGGAAGGTGCAAAGATAGTTTATTAAACAATAATCATTTTTATATTTGTTATCAGATAATACATATATGTCTTTTAAGGCTAGTAACAGTGGCAACATGTTAGATGTCTCTTTCCACGAGTGAGGGTATGGTGCTATATAGCAACTATAATTCTCAAAGTATAAGTATGGATGCAAGCAAACTAATCAGTTGATAATAAAAAAAAAAACCACTAATTGAAATCCAACTTGCAATATTATACACTTATGATTTTCTACCTCTATCCAATTTAAGATCACTTGTCTCGTATAGGCCTTGATGCTAGAAGCCAATCCTTAGTTCCTTTCTTCAAACTTCCTACCAACTTATATATAACCATCATTGTTCAATTCAGAATTCATATCTTACCATATATTAAGAGTAGCTATATGCATCATATGAAAAATTTATTAAGGGATGAAAGAAATGGTGGGTTTGATCACAAGTTCACAACCAAATTACCTTTTGTTTCCTAGTTCATCGAAATTAAATCAATAGTTACTATATCAAGAATACTAATTTATTTTAATTAACAAATTAGAAATCTTTAAAATAAACGAATCCCAATTGAATAAACATTTCATCTCATAATTCATTGATTATAGGTTGCGATATATGATTTTGCTTTCACAATCAAATAAGATTGGTTGCTTGTAAACATTAATGATTTGATCCTCTTAGATAGGACTATAAATGAGCCAAGTTACTTACAAGTTACTCGATCTCAATAGCTTTAAGCTCGATTTGGCTTGAGCCCGTTTAGTAAATGAGTTAAGCTTGAACTAAAAATAAAACTCTTTTATCTAAACAAGCTAAGTTTAAGCTTCAACTTAGATTGGTAAATCAGCTCGTGAATAGGCTTGTAAATAAAATCGTGAACAAACTTATTAATAGGCTTGTTAACAAACTTGTTTGTACATATATGAGTTTTATATTTATGATACATTATATATAAATATATAAATAAAACCAAATACCAATCTCTAATTAATTTATATATATAATGACTCATATATTGCTTTTAAGTTAAAAAAAATAGAAAACGAGTTATCTGTGTGAGTCGAGTTCGAGCCTAAATCTTAGGCTCAATAAAAAGTTTATCTAGATTTAGTAAAAAATTTGGCTCAAGTTCAATTTGGCTCAAGTCCAGTTTAGCTCAAGCTCGATTTGTAAATGAGCTGAACTCAAGTTTAAAGTAAAGCTCGTTTTGTCGAATGAGCCGAGCTTGAACTTAAATTTCAAGTTTGATAAAAAGCTCAACTCAAGCTCAAACTGAAGCTTAATATTTTTTCATAAACGAGCCAAGTTTAATCCTTTAAATGTCCTCATTCGCAATACTCCTAAATCACTTCATCTGTTGCTTTTAGTGGAAGATTACATGAAATTGGTCATTATTCTTTGATTCTACTACGTGTAATGGATGGGAAATCTAACCGTCAAAGTCAAAGAATTAAAAGTGGACTGAACGGAAATCACAAGTTTAAGTTACAATTGTGCTCATGCGTATCAGGATCATACTTTCAATGTCGTGTCACGTCAGTATAACCATGTTCCTAAATTGAAAGGGTAAAAGAGAATTTAACGCTAAAGTTACATAAAGCGCCTATGTGATTCGCTCAAACGTAAATGTTGGATTGGATTCTAGTACGTGGATGGATAAATATAAATCACTCATGTAAAATATGAAAGCCTTTAGTGAGGACAAGAAAAAGAGAGCCCCAACAAAAAGCTCTCGCTCAATTTCCTTTGTCTTGAGGTAACCTTGGAAAGTTCAGTCATATATACCTTATCACCATCCAGATGAAACCAAAAACGACGTGGTTGTAACTTAGTAATCACTTCTCAAGATACAAACAGCATACAGCAATGAGTCACAAATGCTACTACATCCACACCAAGAAGCCAAACACCACATTCACAAGACAGTGTAGCTAAAATTCAAAACATAAGTAACTTCCCTAAACTTTCAAGAGTAAACGAAGAATGCAGAAGAGTATTGTTCTGTCTAGGGAGGAGATGAAGGACAGAGGCGACTGTAGACAAAATGCGATGAATCATATGAAGAGGCCTTCTAACAACAGAGTGGCTGTAGCGAAGGGAAAGAAAAATGGGAATGGAACTTCTGGCTCCAGGAGAATGCAAGAAAGCAAGGAGCAAAATGGCTCGGTTCTCGCACGGAAGATGAAAGAGTTGGAGTTAATGGATTCGGGTAATGTGGAGCATGTCCTAGATGTAGAGGAAGCATTGCATTACTACTCACGACTTACAAGCCCGGATTACCTTCACATCGTGAACACTTTCTTTGTGGACATGTTCGCGGAGTTGTTCCCCCCCAAGAGCCCCGCATCTAGTGTTGGAAGCTCTCGTCCAAGACTAGGATCTCTTTAGTCGCAGAGAATGATATCAGGATGTTCCTTCCGCCTTGCAAATAACAATATCTTTAGCAAATTGCTTGGAGATTTAGTTGTCTAGGCATTTTGATGTCCAGGAGAACAACTCATGTTACAAGTATGTAACCTTTTACTAGTTATGAAAGCGTCCTCCTTTTTTATTTCCTAAGAAACCAAAGGTCATGTTACTTCAGGATATTGTTTGGTTAGTCTATGGTAATAAATGTTTTCAAGTTAAAATATCAGAATATCCATCTCAATTTTGAACTCAAGCTCATTATAAATATTCAAAATGATCAAACTTAAAATTCTAAACTCATCCTTAATTCATAATTGCACTCAATAAATTCAAGCTTTTTGTTTTTTTTTTTTTTTTTTTTTTTTTTTTTTTTTTTTTTTTTTGCATAAGTTTGAATCCAAACTTAATGCATTTAAACATAAACTTAAATTCAATTCAACCATAGTCAAACGAGGCTTAAGTACTCGCATATATATGTGTGTGCGCGCGCACATGCATATATATACCTATACATTTTAGTAAGGATATTAGCCATAGGAAGGTCTTCATTGTTTCATTCAATCTCTTCTCTACATCTCCATTGAAATTTAATTAAACAATTACAAATCCAGCATCTTTAAAGGTTCGTCATCTCATTAGTTAGTCATATATCAGATATAGAAATAGCTTTGCACCATCACGATTAGGCTTACACTTCACAACACCAGTCACGAACGAGAGTTAGGTGGTGACATGCTCAAACCAGGTTAACATTTCAATATAATCAAGCCATCATATTCATGGTTGATTTTGCTTTAGCTACTTTCAAACTCATAAAATATTTTGCCGTCTCCATAACACGAAACATTTAAGCAAATGTTGATTGGTAACTGCTTATTTTTGAATGCCTCGACTGCATGCAACCTGTGTGTCTTTCTTAGGTAATGCCGGTGATGGCAAGAATCCTGACAATTCGATACTATTCAACTCATGCTAAAACTCATCAAACTAAATAGAACCAATGAGCTACTCAAGTAGCTTTAGCTCAAATTTAACTCGACTATTATTGAAATGAACTTGAGCAAATGTCAAATCTAAGGTGGAATAGCTTACTAGCCATCTTAGATCAAGATTAGAAACAGGTCCTGCAACCTTCCCAGAAAGACCACATCAAATAGATGCAGAGAGCTAACAGCTTGTTGTTCTTCCACATACCCAAAGAGGATTTGGGCATATTGGAGACACCATAAGGTAGCCCTAACTCCTATTTCATTTTTCCTTTACAATGCATTCTGCACAATCCGACAAGATGCACTACTGTTGATTTCATTTAGTTTCTCAAAGGAACAGGTGATGTCCTAAGATCAAACAAAGATGATGGCATAAGTTGTGCCAAAGATAATGAAGCTGTAACAAATTACACAGCAACACCATCCAGTGATGGCGCAAAGCAATTGCACAACCTGACTAACCACAGCTTTCAAGCTTTTTTACACTTCGAATCGAAATAACAATAGCTCGGGCAACCAAATAGCCTGAATTCTAAAACAATCTTGAGAACAAAAGCACGTTTCCCTTAATTGCTTCACTGCATTTTACCATGCAGCATTCAGACTAATTCATTAGACATTTTTTATTCCATGGGTTTCAATCACAAAGTAAAGCCAACAGCAGTCACACTTAAGGGTTCACACAACCTAGTTTTCTTTCTCAAAGATGCAAGCTCGAGGGATCAGATTACATCAAAATCGCTATAAATTAGTAAGAAAGCCGCACATAATATATTCCTTCAACTAAAGTTTACAACAGTAAGACAAGAAAAAACGTGGACAAATTATATTTCAGGTTCCAACTCATGATGAATCAGAACTTATACTCCGAGATGTGAATTATTGGTCCAGATGACAAAAGTTAAACATACAATATGACCATATATTGTATAACAAGAGCGCTTCCAGTTCAGCTAAGAACGGTGCTCTATAATGTAATACACACAAAATATCAAACCTCCCTGCTCCCGAACTGCTCGATCCTATCCTGATTAAGATTAATCTCTGCCATCGAGTCCTCCAAACCGGAACTACACTCAGCCAACTCCCTTGGATCCGTGTAATGCCGAACAGCCCTTACAATTCCCCTCACGCGCTTATACGGATCGGGGCAATTAAAGACATCAGATCCCACAAACACTCCATCACACCCTAACTGCATCATAAGTGCAGCATCTGCTGGGGTCTCAACCCCTCCAGCAGCAAAATGCACAACAGGAAGCCGCCCCATTTGTTTTGTCTGCACGACGAGATCATATGGGGCAGCGATCCTTTTCGAAAACCCGAAAACCTCATCCTCATCCATGTTGTTCAACAACCTTATCTCCCCCATAACTGATCTAACGGATTTAACGGTTTCAACAACATTACCAGAACCTAACAAATCGCCTTGTGTCCTAATTATCGCAGCGCCTTCCCTAATTCTCCTCAACGCTTCACCTAAATTTCTACATCCACATATAAATGGGGTCCTGAAATTGTGCTTGTTGATGAAATTATCCTCGTCCGCGATCGAAAGAAGCTCGCTTTCGTCGATATAATCAACCCCAATTGCTTCCAGAATCTGCGCTTCCACAAAATGCCCGACACGAGATCGAACAACAATGGGGATCGAGATCGCCCTTTTGATGTCCTTAACAAGAGAAGCATCGGGCATTCTGGAAACGCCTCTTGAAGGGTTTGGCTCCGACACAACAATCGAACAAACACCAGCTTCTTCGGCGATCTTGGCTTGGTCTAGGGTTTGTACTTCGACAATGGCTCCGCCGCGCAAAATTTGGGCCATTCCGACCTTGATGGAAAATGGGTTTTGCTTAGCATCAGTAATGGCGCTGCCATTATAGAGTGTTACGACGCCGTCTTGAGACATGTCAAAGGCGTTTGATGAAATGCCTGAATGGGATGAAAGTTAATGGGTCGGTCTGGAATTTGGCTAGGTTTGATCTGGGTTCAACTGGATGTTGGAGAAAGGAAGAACTGTGGGTTTGGTAATATAGGAAGAAAATGGGAATCTGGGGAGGTGTTTGGCTGGTTTCATCGAGAGGTTTCCATGGGAGTTCTAGCGTTTTCTATGTGTTTCTGATTCTGTGCGTGGAGTGCATGACATGCTGGACGACGCTGACTGGCAACGTACCAGTTACGGACATATTACGTGTTGACGGGTCGGAGAAGCTTCTATCTTGGTCGCAATGCATCAGTGATTGATCAACTCCGGAGCATTCAAATCGAGGTCCTTGAGACATATGATTGGAAAAAGTAATAAGAATTTTGTATAATTTTTATAAAATTATCTATATAAATTTGTGTTTTTTATATATGTCGTCATTTTTTTTATCATTTTAATTTTAATTTTCTATTTTTAAATATATTATTCGTTAAAAATAGATATCGATAAAAAAAAATAAATATTTTTATATATAAAATAATCAAACAGACTATATATTGATATGAAAAATATAAATATGAATGAAATATAGATGAAGTTATTAAACATTTTATACGAATTATGCTGCTGAATTTATCTTTTCTATATCAAAATTTTTATTATATAAATAAAAAAGATCCCAACTTGATCCTTCTCGGATCCCTCAAGTAATGTTATTGAAACTCCAATTAAAATAAAAGGTGGACTAATTCAAAATATCTATTAAATTAGCTCTAGATAATAAGTTGAAGAACTCATCCATGGGATTACTGAGATGATAAGTTTTCAACAAATATTTATAAATCTATACATGGTACTCTTTGGAGTAAAAAAACATGTCTAAAGTTTGTGTAAAAAATAATTATTAAGATGTAGTTGGTTTGAAAATAATTACCATAATATTTTACAAAATTGCATTTACTAGTTAGAATATGTATAATTTCTACATAAATCTTGTTTTAAAAACACAATATCAGGTTTATGTACCGTACCTAAATCGCAATTATCATTCAGGATATTTGTAATTTATAAATAAATTGCATTTTACAATTGCGATATACAAACGTAGAAAAATTAGTTTTCACTACATACTAAATCATGAGTATTAATGCCGATACAGTACCTTATATATCGGTAGACCACTTCAATTGCCTTCCCGACTTCCTCCTCCTTCTAACCTTCAACAAGATCATTAATATCAAAGCCCTATGATCCTGCTGCGTTGTGTTGCGCCGTTTCTACTCCCTCGTCTCCAAGTTGACATTGTCCTTGTACGCGTCGACTAAATCATCTCAGGCCATTGTATTTCCTCCCCAGTCGTGTCCGACAACAAATCTCACAACCTTTCTCCTTTCTCTTCTACGTCCTCCTTAGTAATATCGTCAAACCCTTCCAAGCCTTAGATCTCTTCTCCAGCCCCAAATAGTCCTTTCCTTACACCTCCTCTTCCTCTTCCCTTGGTGATGGTCCTGATTACGATTCTGCAACCAACCGATGAGATGTCACCACCACTCCTCCACCCACGTCCTTCGTAATTTCAACAACATTCGGTTATATCGACGTACTATACTCCGCTTGTATCATTTTAGTATCGCTATATACGTGTCATACATAAAAAGTCATTTATCCTGTTTTTCAGTTGCGATTTTGTGACTGCGTATTGATAATTATTTTTATATTAACTTTAAATAAGTAATTAATTTTGATTAATGTCATAAACATGAAATTATTTCGTAATCTTTGTAAAATAGAATAATGCTTATAAAAAATATTATTAATAATCATCAGTCACTCTTTATATGACAAATATGGTACTAATAGATGTTTTTATCATGGTTGAGTTTTATGTCATACCTCTAATTTTTAAGATATTAGGTATTTTATATTATAGTTGTATCATTTTATAAATCCTTTATTATATATATTTCAACTCTTTAATTGTGTTTTTAATCGTATTAATTTTCATTTTCTTTAGGATATTGTATCTAAATTCAAAACATTATTAGTACACCAGTATTGTGTTTTTTGAAGCCTTTCTTTTTATTTTTTTTCCTTTCTTATCAATTTTTATTTATTTATTTTTTCTTTGAAGAGGGGTGGTACACTAGTGATGAAATATGCATATTCGTTGTGGAAGAAGAGCATATTCTGTTGCTTAGTCTTCGGACAATGTTGAATAATGGGTGTCGGTTGTTGGCAAGTTAATTGAAACAAAATTCTAGAAGAAATAAATACATAAATAAAATAAATTTGGAAATAATGTGAAGCTTTTTTTTTTTTTTTAATTCCTTCAGTCAGCCACTAAGGCTATTATAATATGATCATATAAGGCCATTACATTGTGCAAATATGGAGAATCAAACTTGATACCTAAGAATAAGGATTTGGATTGGATACCACTAGACTACAAGTTATCGATAATTATGTTAAGCTGTTAACCAATCCTCCGATCTCTGAAAAGGAAACGATATAATTGGATATTGACATGCTATTACACAAATTAAAATATATTAGTATAGTAAGATTTTGATACAAGTGATAGTTAATAAAAAATTATTTATTTCATAATTTACATATAATAAAATTTATTTAATATCTACATATTATATATACATAAGATATAACATGTGTAATAACTAAAACCTTTTCTCAATTTCCAAGGCAATTTAACCTTTAAAAAACGCTTTTTAAAATTTATCCATATTATTTATAGATGTAATTTTACTTGCCTCCACGAAATACTAGCTCACGTAGGTTTGAACACAATTCTATGAATGATGGGATTAGGTTAAGACCTTTTTAAATATGATTCTTTTCCAATTTAAAGAAATATGCAAGATGGAAAAGGGAAAAAAAATTATTTAATGACTGGGGAATGCGAATATGTTTTATCCACTATATTCATTCCTGATGAACCAAGGTTGGTCACAATTTTGTTTTGATGAGAAAATGTATTTCACACATACTCCACGACTTAGTTAAGCTACATTTAATAGGCAAAACTTGTTTTTGATATGTTTAAACTTTAATATGCATACATGTGTTTGTATATGTATATGTGTTGTTCTCTGCAAATTGTTCATAAACAAATTGTCATGCCTCAGTTTCGACCGCGGTCTTGATTGCAAATTTCATCGAAGGCTCGATTGGTCCAATCAAAGTGTACATATAAGGCACGACAAGTAGAACAAAACAAGATATACAGACTTGGTAGTGGATCATGTCGAGGACTCGACAAGTTTAACTTAAAGCAAGACAAGTTTGAATCTAAAACTCAACAAGCAAAGACTTGGTT
The DNA here is from genome assembly GCA_024138025.1 of Combretum micranthum. Lineage (NCBI taxonomy): Eukaryota > Viridiplantae > Streptophyta > Magnoliopsida > Myrtales > Combretaceae > Combretum > Combretum micranthum. The sequence continues at coordinate 1,132,535 of JAMXBD010000130.1, forward strand.
GATGGGTAAATTGAGGCACGATGAGTTTAAGGCGCGACAAGTCCAAGGCACGACAGTTTAAAAAATATCCATTGCAGACTTTCAAATTTGATTGTTGGAGATTCTTTTAGGAGAAAATTGCTATGTTTTTAAAGCAACTATATATAGAATGTTTTGAGGTGTTTTTGAAAAAGAGAGTAGAGCTTAACTTGCATAGCTTATGTAAAAATACTTTCTCATGTTGTGTTTACATTTGTTAAGTGAATAGGGCAATTCGTGAGATTAGTGGGCTAATATTATAAGGTACTATTTACATGTTTTATGTAAGTGTTTTAGTGAAGCCTTCCTATTTTTGAGGCAATAGGTGTAGTCCTCATGTGTTGAGGTATTTGTGTGAAGTCCTACGTGTGTATAGGCAATTGAAGAAGTCCTCTTGACGAGGCATTTATGAAGTAAGTCTTCGGTTCTGAGGCATTATATGAAGTCTTCTGTGTTGAGGCATTTGTGAAGTCTTCGCTTGCGAGACATTTGTGAAGTCCTTGGTTGTGAGGTATCTATAAAGTCCTCTTTATGAGGCATTGTTGTTTGAATGAAATGTGTGAAGTTCTTGAGGCAATTGTGGATCGCGAAGATCAGGAGATAGGTCAAACTCCATGTTAAATCTAGTATAATCTCCTTATTCTTTTATCTCTTATTATTATTATTATTATTATTATTATTATTATTATTATTATTATTATTATTATTATTATTGTGCATAAAAGATTAAAAGAGATAATTGTTGGATAAGTGAGCTTAAAATTGGTTTAGAAACTTTGTAGCTTCTGCTTCCGCTTCCGTATGCATGAGTGTAAACAAGCCTAACTACACTTTAACTTTTATTTAATTCTTTCCAACAATTGGTATCAGAGAAGATCTCTAAGGTTAATGCTTAACTGCATATTAGAGCAAAGTTTCTATTTTTCTTTTTAAATACTAAACCTGTGTGTTTTTGTGTGCTTAAAATGAGTTGTTTATTAAGTGTAATTTAAGTCTTTTAGTTGAGCATTATATCTTTACAAATGAGCTTTTACCCAGAATGTTTAACTAAGGGAGTTAAGTTGCATTTAATAAATTATTTATTATATGTAGCTGAGGAACTTTTAATTGAGTATTACATCTTTTACAAGTGAGTTTTTACTCGAATGCTTAATTTAGGGAGGTTGCTAAGTTGAGAGGGAGTTATATTATGCAATAATTGCTCTAATAAAAAAGGGAGAGATTGATGAACCAAGATTGGTCACAATCTTGTTTTAATGAGAAAATGTATTACACAAATGCTCCACAACTTAGTTAAGCTACATTTAATAAGTAAAACTTGTTTTTGATATATTTAAATTTTAATGTGCATATATATGTTTGTGTTTGTATGTGTGTTGTTTTCTGTAGATTGTGTAGGAACAATTGTCATGCCCCAGTCTTGATCGTGGACTTCATTGTGGGCTCAATTGGTCCAATCAAAGTGTAAATCCAAGGTGAGACAAGTGGAATAAAACAAGATGCACAGACTTAGTCGCTGGATACATCAAAAGCTCGACAAATTTAACTCTAGGGCATGACAAGTTTGAATCTAGGGCTCGATAAGCACAGAATTGGTCGAAGAGTAAATTGAGTTGTGACAAGTTTAAGGCTTGACAAGTCAAGGGCACAACAGTTTAAAAAATAACCTTTGCAGACTTTCAAATTCGAAAATTGAAGGTTCTTTTAGGAAAAAACGACTATGATTTTAAAGCTGTTATATATAGAATGTTTTGGGGGTGTTTTTTAAAAAGAGAGTGAAAAAGAGTAGAGCTTAACTTGCATAGATTATGTAAAAATACTTTCTCATTTTGTATTTACATTTGTTAAGTGAATAGTACCATTCATGAGATTAGTGAAGTCATCCTATGTTTGAGACAATAGTTGAAGTCCTATATGTTAAGGCACTTGTGTGAAGTCTTACGTGTGTGTAAGCAATTGGTGAAGTCCTTTTGATGAGACATTTGTGAAGTTTGCGTACTAAGGCAATGTGAAGCCATCGGTTGTGAAGCATTACATGAAGTCCTTTGTGTTGAGGTATTTGTGAAGTCCTTGGTTGTAAGACATTTGTGAAGTCCTCTTTGTGAGGCATTGTTTATTTGAATGAAATGAGTGAATTCTTCCTTGAGTAAGGCAATTGTGGACTGTAGAGACTAAGGGACGGGCCGAATTCCACGTTAAATTTGGTGTAACATTCTCCTTTCCTTACCTCTTTATTATTATTGTTGTAATTGTACGTAAAAGTTTAAAAGAGATAATTTTTGGATAAGTCAGCTTAAAATTGGTTTAGAAACCCGCCTTGTAGCTTCCGTTTCGCATGCATGAATGCAAACAAGCCTAGCTAAGCTTTAACTTTTATTTAATTTTTTCAACAATCCCCTCTATATTAAAACTATAGAAACTGAGCAACACCTAATTGGCAATGGTTTATTGCTACTTTTGAAGATTTTATGCCTAAAGCATTTAATAACCAATTAAACAACAGTAATAAAGTGCAATAAATAAAGAGTAAGGGTGGGAGAAGGTTATACTGAGATTTAATGTGAAGTTCGGTCTGTTCTCTAATCTCCACGGTCCATAAATAATGCCTTACTTAAGGAGGACTTTACACACTATATTGCACTCAACACAATATGCTCCAATGGAACTACACTACGACACAATGCACACTTGAGTTATGTCTTCACAACAAACTTCCTAGCACACTAGACATAACTTAAGATTCCATTAAAAACACTCAACACCCTATAGTATAGTGCTTTTACAAGAGATCGCAAATTATATAATTAGAGACATTATACTTTTCTCTCACTTCACTACATTACACAAAATACACTTAAAGATTTGAGAGAATTTTTACAAGTATAAGATAGCAATTAGTGAACTCAATCAATACTCTCTAGATACTCAAATATCTGTATTTATAAGCTCTCTAAAATTTGTAACTGTTACCCTTAAAAGCATAAAAAACAATTAGGAATTAAATGCCCAATGGTTAGTTGAAAAAAACAACAGGTCTAGACCTTTTGTCAACAGGTCCAGACTTATTTGAGTGTTTTACATCACTTAGGCATTTTTTGCTCCAAAATATTCAAACCTTTTTCAATAGGTCTAGACTTAGCATATCTCTCTCATCTTGACTCTGGTTAACTTGATTCAAGATATTACATAAAGCTTAGAGAGAGTTCTATAACTTTCATGTTTTGATCTTTAGAAAATTATGAAGAAATAAAGGCTTAAAACATGTTTGTATAAAATTGCAATATACAAGCACAAACAAAAATACATATATATTGCACATAAAGGCTCAGTACATCGCTCACATATTTTGCTTATTAATTGTAACTTTACTATATCACTTTGAGCAATTTGAGTAATGTATTTCATTATCAAAATTTGGCTTGAATATTCCAACTCAACAAAAACCATTAAATAGAAATGTAAGATTGCATTTTATTCCCATGTTCGATGTCTTCCATCTCTACCAACTTCTTGCCATCTATATTGAAGATAGGTTTGAAACAGCTAAAGAATGAAGAGGAACAAATGAATTAATCAAACATTAAAGAAAGAGAAATAGCCAAAGTTACTGTAAAAGAATCTAGACAAACTCAGCTATTATTGTAGAAATATATATATATATAAAGATACATGTGTCTACATGTCGATGATGCTTTCTACTCTTGTTGGGCCCCCAAGGTTAAGGACTACTCATTTGGTTCCTTCCACCATAAATAGCTAAAATAGGACTGTATGATAGGTAGAAAGGAGTTAATGGATGCAGAATTGCCTGCATTGCATTTATCTCTACATCTTCTACTCCATGATGATCATAAGACACACACATTAGAGAATTATGAGGAAAGCATGCTTGATGCCAAATAAGAAGATATTGTTTCCATTAAATTAAGAAGACTTGTGGCAAAGGGATTGGATCCTGAATCTTTCTCCTCTACCTCCACACATTTTTATGGTTAGTTGTCTATACCACATATTATTGTTGTTATGGTTCTCTCACAAAGAAAAAGAACCCTCTTCCAATTTAAGCATTGGAGTGCTAGCATAAAAATCAACCCTTTATACCCTTTAGCTCACATATATTCTTTTACCTTTGGTCCATTACACAATAACAGTGTATATGTATATATATATATATATACGTGGTCACTAAGGCCCCCGAACAAAGATATCAAAATTGTTTAGGGATTTTAGTTAATGCACAATAACATCTAAGATTTCTTTCACTAAAAAGTAGGTCACAAATCTACCATTAAACATGGTCATAGAAATAATATGCTGCATGAATCAACTATAGTATGTAAATTAAAATAAACATTAGATGATCTCTTTGAGTAGATGTACTTCACCAAATAATAAACTATCGAGCCCAATTCTTGGCTTAGACAAGTGATTAACTCATGTTGCATGAGTGTTGTATAAATGGTATAGGTTACCCAAAGATTTGGACATCAAGTAACAAATGGCTTGCCATGATATGGGTATGGTGATGTGATTTTTCTACTAAGATTTTTGTTTCATATAGGTTAAATCACAATGGCACATTAGATTCAACATAAATTGTGAATTGAGTAAGGTTTGTTTGGTAGGTTATGGTTTGGCATGAGTTAATGATTCAAAGGGGTTATAGCCTATGGCCGGTAATGCAAAATTGTAATTTGATGATTCCTAATAAGTTGGAGTTAAAAAATCTAATGATTGCATGAATTAGGTGGGTTGGGTAAGGGCCAGATGATTCTTAATGGCTTATGGTTAGTAAGTCTAATAATCCCATATATTAGGGAGTTAGGTAAGTAGCATAGGTTTATAATAGCCCAAGGTTATGTGGATTGAATGGTCTAATCATTGTGTAATCCAATGATTCTATTCTGTTATGTGATTGAGATTAGTTATGATGATTTGGTCCGTGTATTTTAGGGCAATCTATTTGATTCTAGTAAAGATTGAGAACTCCTTATCAAGTGATATAGAAACTCTATAAAATGGTAATTTTGTGAACAAATAAGAAAATCATCTTGTAAGGTTTAGCCAAAATTATCAAAGAATGATCTTATTTGTAATGAAATATTATTTCATTCCCATATAAAAAGTCAACAAGTTTAAGTGATAGGTTTAATTAAAACCCATGGAGTGGTGCATTTACCTAAATAGCATTGATAAGTAGTGTTCACATTTACTTTAAGATATATGATGTAGCCAAAAGTTCACGTGAACTTAAATATGAGCACTATCGTTACATATATCGATAAGTCATGTTCCATGTTTAACATGTATGATCTAGCCAAAAGTTCACGTGAACTTGAACATAGCCACAATCATTATACATATCAAAACTTCATGATCTAAGATAAAACCACCTCCCTACCTCTAAGATGTAATCACAAATAACCTTCTACATTCTAACTTTAACTTTAATAGGATGATTTATGAACTTTTAAATATCCAGAAGACCTCATAATATTAACAATGTGGGTATCAACATTTAAGATAAATTCATTAAGATATTAATGTTTTGAATACTTAAAAAAAGAATAAAATATAAATTCACTTAAATTACCAATGTTTCGAATACTTAAAAAGAATAAATGTAAATTCACTTAGATATCAACGTTTCGAATACTTAAAAAGGGAATAAATATAAATTCAATTAAGGTATCAATATTTAAAATAAACAAAAAAAAGGATCTACTTATTGCAAAATGAATCAAATAAGGTATCAATAATTAAACAAAAATTAAAAAAATTAAATTAAAAACTAATTCAAATGTTAATATTTTAAATAAACTTTACAAACCATTAATTCATTTTGTAAAATATTGATCCTTATTTTTAACTACTTAAAATATTAATACCTCAAATAAATTTAGCTACAAACGTTAATACCTTCTTGTGTAATTTGCCAATAAAGAATACCTTTCCCTAGTTATAAAAGAAAATACATATATTTAGAAAACAGTTGAAGTATTTTTCAATATGTTCAGGTGTAAATCAAACCATACAAGGTTATTCGTTTAATTACACTCACATGAAGAGCTGGGCATAGGACCCCAGTCTGGCAAAACCAGCCAAACCCCAACGCTAACATACTCATCACGGATAAAAATGCTCAGATGCTTTTAGTGTTGCAATCATAGATAAAATAGCCACTCTATTCTATTGAATGAAGTAAATAAATTAGAAGCCAAAGTTCGCAAATGGACGTAAGTAGAATAGAAATAGGATCACAATAGATGAATCATGATAGGTCCAACAAAATTTGGCAACCTTACACACATCAATACATGTAACCAAATACAGAGAGCCATAGACACATTATCACTTCATATTTACTGTAGAATATACAAGAATGTATAGATTAGTAACTATAATTAAGAAGCTAATTATCGAATAGAGCTCGGCCACAAAAAAAAAAAAAAATTATGGTGTAGATCATTTTAGATGGTGAAAATACTAATGGGTTGACAGAAAAGTTGAATTTTCCACATGTTACCATCAATATAAACACTGGTAAGTGGAAATCTACACTTGTTTCTGACCCAGTTGAAAAGGGAACAATATCCCATCCTTCTGCCTTCTTTCTTTCCAGATCTGCAATATTTCATCTGCTGAAGGTATCTCATCTCCAAGTTCTTCAGTTTCATCAAATGTCTTGTCTAGTTTGACCTCATCGACTTCTTTTAAGCTTCCATCTAAATTAAAGCTCAATAGAATGTTATCCCTATCCACATTTTCACTATCCATTCCACAAGAGTATGCTCTCCATCAGAGAAGAGGTTTAGTCTATCAACCTTCAATTTGCAATCACCTGTACATGACTACCTGAGTCTTCAGTCAACAAGGATGTAGCACCAGTGTGGTTAGCATTTTGAGTTTTATCCCAATTAAGGTTTTCACATAGCATACTTGAAGAAGCTTTTCCCTGAACAGGTTTTTGGCTGCCATCCATTTCCTGGTATTGTCCCTGATTTATACCAATTGCATTGCAAACAAGAGTGTTTGTTGGACTCAAGATTTCTCTGGACGAGTGATTTTCATTGAGAAAGTGCAACGAGCTCAACAAATTTTTGACTGTGGGTTCGTTTGCTACATTACAATTGCTAAGGGCCACCCACAAATTCTGCAAACAATCCTTGCTAATTCTACCAACGTAGTTCACAAATAGGTCAGTCCACTGCTTTTCACTAACTTGAAAAGATGCATGAGCCATAGCACTGACAAGGTTGACTGCTCTTTCATATTGATGCTGAGCTGTGGCTTGAGAAACCATTTCAATAAAGACTGGTGGATGGGGGATTTCACCAGCTTCAAGGATTGCATCAAATGCATGTTCAAGGAGATGCCCCTGTATTAACATAACCAAAAATTCTATCAGCTGACTAAGCAAGCAAACTCAGCTCCCTAAAAGAAAGGTTAGTGAAAACCTGCAGACACACAAATATTGCCACCATATTATTAACTGAAAGCAAAAATGGTTTGTTGGCAATTAACGTTTCCCCATACTTGGGTAATAAAGAGCCATATCCCAATATTGTCAATGGTATGTGCTCTTTAAGTAGAACTTTCCATCAAGATAGTTTAATACCAATGTAAAATCAATCTGAAAGTTCTGCAGTATCAAGATGCAGCTCATATGATCCTTTGAAAGAAAAGACAGAGAGTTAACCTTTCCAGCTCTTGCTGCTGCAACAAGTAGTGCTCCGTGCTTACTTTGATCCAGCCGATATCCAGAGAGTATCATTTCCTTGTACAGGTAATCAAAATACTCCCACTGAAGTGCAATAGCAGATGCATCAAGCATTATGCTGTATGTATAACCATCTGGGACAACCAATTTGGATGAAAATTTGCCATTACCATCAGTTCCCAAATGGAATTTGCCTCCTTTGAGTTCTTCAAAAAGTACTCTAGCTTTGGAGAACATATCATTTTGGCCATAGACTTTTAGCATGGCATTTATGGTCCCTATATTAGGGGCAGATAATCCTTCCAGGAAATTGAAAATAGATATGCAATTGTCTATATGACCACCTTCCACGGAGGATATTATCAGGCCTGTGAAAGTAACCCTAATGGTTTGGCATCAGGAAGTTTTCTAAGCTTCTCAACCTGCATGGACATATATACTCATAAATTCTCAACAATACAAAATAAAGAACTGAAAGGAGAGAGCAGATAACGTATGAGGTGCAAAAGCAAAAGCTTTCTCAGAAAACTGGTGTTGTCAACCAATAGTTAGGTGCAACCCTAGAACTCATTGGTGCATCACAACTTTAGGCACCTTAATACCATTGGATCGGATATAATCCTCAAGAAGTCAAGTGGGTTTATTTGATTAATGTCGTAAAGGCACCTAGTGCACCCAAACCTAAGATTGGGAAGACTACTAAATGCCTACCTCAAGCATAGCTTCTTGCCATCTTCCCTTGTTGCATAGGCAACGAGCTAATTCATAGTATACACATGCGTGACCAACAACACCCCTGCACTCCATGTCCCTGACAGCTTCTACAGCCTTGTCAACTTTGCCTTCCTCCCAAAAGGTCTGAACAAGAACTAGAATGTCGAAAAAAGAGACGCTGTAAAAAATGCAGAACCAGTTATATACAATAATGAAGGATGGGAAAAGATAATCACCTCGATATGTAATGGCTCTCGGGGCTTCACCACTTCTTTTCATCTTCCTGAAGAACTCATGGACAAGATCATACTTCCCAGAATGAAGCATTACCTTTCAACAAGCATTTCCGTAAGGCTTGCATGCATTTACTACACGATTTTTTTCCCTTTCTATAAATGTGACATATAATCCATTAGACAATGCTGCTAGTACTATGCAGACTCCTATATTGTATAATTTTAACGACAAAACAAGTTTTCTTTCTTTTCATTAGATAGGACATTAATTACCTCCATTGCTAGTCCATATGTAGCACCATTGGGTTTCAGTCCATTCTTTCTCAATTGCTCAAACACCCAAAACACACTCTTCCACTGCTGAGACGGAATTGAGGCATTCAATACCTGAATCAATTGCGACAACAGAGATGAAATTAAAAGTCAAATAAGTAAAGCATGGGTATCAAAAAAATAAAAAAGGGCCTCTCTTACAGCATTATATACGACTAAATCAGGATGAAGAACCGGGTCCCAGTTTCTGCGGCGTGCATTTTTTATCTTTTTAGAAGGCTTCTCCCTCATGACCTCAATAATATTAATCAATTCCTTTACAAGACCACTTTGACCAAGTGTAACAGCAATGCTGTGATATGCGGCCATATCTGGATATAGATAATAGTCCTCCTGCGCCACATATACTGGCGTCAACTTTCTTGTATGCAACCATGGAAATGTAGCTGATAAAAAATATCACGTGATGATAACAGAAGAAGCAAATTATTACCTGCATCTGATTGAAAACTCGGAGAGCCTCGTGGGGCCTCTGGGCTTTCCCAAGAACTGCCAAGAGCTTTGTGTACACAAACCTGCAAATAATGGCATTATCAATACAGTAAAATTGTGCCCTCCATGAAATTTCCAAAATCACAATAAATTGACTGCTGAACCGAAAAAGATGGAAGATTATGAAACTAAAGTCTTCCCATCAAACAAAATACACTTGCATTATCCAAAAGAGAACATCAAAGCAAAAAAGCTTACCTGCTCTTCCAACGTCTATGTTCTTTGTCACTGTACACCCATTCCACAACAGAAAGGGCTTGTTTCCAATGCCCATTATCACCTAAACCTTGGATTATCTTAAGCAACTGTACCTCAGTAAATTGTAAGCCTGAAAGCTTCATCATTCTAGAGAACTTCCAATCTCTCCGATCAATCTCTTTAGCACCTAACCTACATATTTAGACCACCAAACACTTAGAAGAGCTCTTTCAAAAACTTTAGTTTGGGAAGTGGAATTTATTCTTGTCCACAATCTAAGCAATTCCAAGTATGTTGAAAATAAAACATGTGGTACCAAATATTTAGATTGCTCTCATAAATGACAGGCCTAAAATCTATAGATAGGGTTGACAATTAGAGCTAAAAATTTCGTCATAAATTTACAATATGCTACTAAACAAAAAGAAGCAAAAGGTCTATCGAAAATCTCTAAATAGATATATATGCAAGTGAAGTCCTAAACCCTTTAGCAAATCACAGTTTAATTTGCAAACTTTCAAAAGCATTTCTCCATTCAAATATTTTTCAAAACTTCCAATTTAGTATCGTCCTGAAGCTGACTTTTTTCAATTGCTGTGATAATCATTGTACCATGTCAGCAAAACAGAGGGAGAACACTGACAAAGCTACCTATAACACCAAGACAAAAGTTCTCAGAAGATTTAGGAATCAACTTTTGAAAAACTAAATCACAAATCATCACAGAACTTCAATGGTTCAAGCACACTTAACCCTATCAACCAAGCAGCATTTTGACAAATACGGATACGGAATCAACTTTACCTCCCACCCTCCAAATTCCAATAATCCAATTCTAAAAGAATATCATATCATACTGGAAACTGCCAACACCGCGTGGAATTAAAAAAACACAAGAACCAAAATATCCCATATATCAATATTATTAAGCGGGTACTTCCCTTAATTGGACTTTACATATAACTTATAGTTTTTAATATTTCATTTACAGCCCAATTTTACCCCAATTTACCCGGCACTACTCCCATTCAACCACCTCTTTCACACATTCTCTTCCCCTACTACCTTCAAACTGATTTATTTGCTCTCAAAGGCATAACTCAGGACTCTCTTCCTCTGAGTACTCAACATACTGTTTTTTACAGGTACTCAATCACAACCCTCAAAAAAGATAAAATATACATAATTTAGTATGCTGTAAATTTTACCATACAGTTTATTTAATTTGTGCATAAGCATCGCATTGTGCATCTACTAGTGTAGAGAAGATCAAATCTTCAACCACTAACACTAACGCACAATCCAAAAACAAATTACCACAACAAAAAGACCTAAAAGAAATAACCACATACCTTGCAACAAGAAACTTAATTTCTGCATCCTCAGTTCGTGTCCTCTTCCTAAAACCCTCCTTAAACCCTTCATCATTTTCCAACAAACCACCCTCCAACTCCACATCATCATCCAAAACCCACTTCAAATTCACTTCCTCATCTCGACTTCTTTCCTCAAACAACTTACCCAACTCCTCCAAACTCTCTCTCCTCAACTTCCCAACCTCCACCCTTTTCCTCCTCCTCCTCCTCCTTCTCCAACCCCACTCGCAAGCTCCTCAACTTCACCCTCTCTACACTCTCCCAAGGCCTGCCACTAAACCCTAAACCATCGCCACCACCACACCACTCTTTTGGTTTCTCTTCTAAGGAGATTGTTGAAGTGTTTGTACTCGTTCTTGAGGTTCTGGAAATGGGCTTCCTCGGAAAGTTGTTGCTGTTGGGAAGGAGTCAGAGATGGGTTTTGGGATTCCTTCTTGTTCTGCTTTCGGGTGTGTTTTTGGAGTTGTTTCTTCCGGAGAGTGTGAATGATCTGGTTGTTGGGTTGACTCCATGTTTAAGGAGGTGGTGTTTTATTTTCTCGGTATCTGGCTGGAATTTGGGATGGAAGAAGCGGGGTTTGGAGTGAGTTGTGAAGCCTCCATTGCTGTTACTGCAGTTGTTCCGTTCGACTGCTCGAGGCAAAATATTTGTTGTATAAGAAAGCCATTTTTTTTTTTTTCCTCCTTTGGTCGAAATAAGAGCTCGTTGATGGATATTTGTCCCATGTTATCCTTATCAATTCCTATTCCTACAGAACAAATCATCTCTGATACTGTACTCTATTTACTATGGGCTTATTTATTTATCTTTTTTTCGATAATATTTTTTTTATTTTTTTGGTAAATTATTTATCAAAAAATAGATATAGATTAAAAAAAATTAATGATTTCATCAAAAGATTAAATAGATCAAATATAGATATAAATCGAATATATTTTTACATATCATTTTGAAAAAAATATAAATATAAATAAAAAATAGATCATCCAAACATATTATCTGTGTTCCAAAATTGTTTTCTAAGGTGTTTTTATTCGATATATATTATATCATAGCTAGCATGAGTGAAGTCGAGAAAATATATATATTTTCAATGTTAGTCTTCAATTTATAAAATATTTAAATCGAAAAACACTTTCAAAAGGGCAAAAAAAAAAAAAAGAGAGAGGAGAGAGAACACATGCGCGAAATTAAATTTAGATCAAGTTTTTGCAGAGATAAATATCTTTAGCGGTTAAAATTAGATATTAACATCATGCACTAAGATTTAGTTAAACCAAAAAAAAAAAAAAAAGTCAAAAAGATACAACCCGCCACCAAAGATCAAAAAAATTTTGGTCTATTTTTATGTCATCGCTAATAAATATCTATTACATATAATGAAGTGTTTTCTTTATTTTAAATATTTTTTTAATTTATTTAATACATTTCAAATATTTATTCACATAAATAACCCATATCCCGTCGTCAATTTACTATGATGCTTCGCTCATTAATTCACATTCTAATTTCAGTGGGTAATCTATTAGCCATTGAGGCCTTTGTGGGAGATTTCCGTCAAGGACTCAGGAGCTTAAGAGCTCGTCAAGTCAAACTCTGGCCTCATCTTCGGCGAGCCTCAGCTCGACTCGAACCAAGCTTGTGAAATTCAAACCTCGGAATGAACATTACTTGTATTCTATTTCTCATAAAACGAATTTAATTAGCTCCATCGAGTAATTAATTTATAAAATAAACTTGAGATTACTTGTCTGTAAGTCCCATTTAGGAGTATTGGAGGTGTGTTGTATTATAAGACTATAAAGAGGTTGTCGTCTTTGGTTCATCTAAGCTTACATTCACAATTAGGTTAGAAGTAAGAAAAGAGAGAGAAATTTGGAAATTTTTCCTTTGTTAATTTGTACTCAAGAATTGCGTCATATTGAATTAGATGTTAATTTTTTCTTAAATGGTTTATGAGTAGCCCATGGGATCTAGGATACTTAAGTGGCATATTCTATCCCTAGAACACGATAGCTTGTCACACTTAGTGATCCTAATCATGTAAAGTACAAAGCGAACACACTCAAATTTATAAAAAGAGTTCATATTTAGTAATAATCTTCCTTTGATCCAACAAGGGTTTCCTTGTTGTGATAGGATAAGAGGACGAGATCAAGGTCGATGAACAAGTCTTTAAAAACTTAGATTTCACTTTAGCAAATTAATCCTTTTGTAGTAAGATGGGATTAAAAAGAAAATCCTAATTTGTTTTTTATACCAAAAAATCATATGTACTGTACCCTAATTTACTTAATGCCAAACATAAAAACTTATAGTCTACATTAGATAAGCTAAAATCAAAGTATTATTTTTGCTCAAAAGAACCTTAATCCCAATTCTAATCTTTTCATTGTGTCCCAAATTCCCCAATTCATATAGTAATTTTGTAAAAATTGTAGTAATCTTTTCATTGATCAAACCTTAAGTTGTCGCTTTTTTAAAGTAAAATAAAAACCCTATTCTTAACTTTTTTTGATGATTAATCTTAAGATAAGATCTAGTAAAAAAACTTAGTTAATGTTTAGTTGACAGAAATGAAATTACTATTCTACATTTATTATCATAGAATATTTATTCCCTCGTTTAATTTTTAAAAACATTTACCATTAGGAATGTATATTCTTGTATAATGTGGAATAGATTAGGAATTTCTATTCATCCATTATCATATAAAACAAATAAATTGTTATTTTTTTTCAGTGTTATACTATTCCAATGAATCAAATATAATATTAAAGAAAACCTTAGGCAAATTTTAATTAGACTCTAAGTCCGAGGTGGTATCAATTCCATTGCAACCACATAACAACAAATTTATAACAACAGTTTTTAACACACATATGCATTATTTGTTTTTTATATACCATTATATGAATAAAATTAATAATATATGAATTAGATTGGTGATTCAATGCACGAAATTCAAATGTAGAATTTGAATTTGCATGAAATTAATAATACCTTTATAGATTGAATTCATCAATGCATGATTTCAAATATCCGAATGAATTTGTCATTTCATCTTGGTCAAGTTACCACCACCATCATTTAATTTAAAAGGGATAAATTACACGAAAAGGTCTTAATGTTTAGGGTAAGTGTCACGCCCTGAGGTACCCTAAATGTGGCAGTCCGCCTTACGCAATACTAAAGCTTGGGAATGACTACCTCAGTCACGCGAAGGCTTCCATATCATGTACAAAGCGTACATCACAACTAAGAGAATGCATCGGAGTAGCACAATTTACATTGATAATAATTAAGTAACAAGGCAAGAAGAATACTTAACATAAAACATGAACATGGTAAATTATAATTCTTAGGGGCATATCCCTCTATTGTCTTCAAGTCAAAATAAATACACTTCTTAGAAATTTCCAAAACACTAACATAGCATACATTACATATAAGGAACCTTACAAAATAACTTTATCTTATGTTTCCATTGCCTTCGTAAAAGTTTAACATCTTCCTACGACTTCCTTAATGTCATGATCTTCGATTAAAGCCACAGGTATACCTGTTTCAACAAAATCTATGGGGGTATAAGCTTACAACTAGCTTAGTGATGTATTCATTTTCATTCGCACCATGGTTTCAAACAAGTTCATTTAAATTTTCACACATATGCTATGCATACAATGCAACAATCACGTGATTACATAAATATATATAGTTATCCGGAAACCATATATAGAACGGATTTATCCCTTTGTATCGAATGTTAGGGAATTGGTGATGAAGATCTGCAACCTTCTACTGCTAGTCCCCAGGTCCCAACCCAAAGCGTTCGGTTGGCTCGGCTCCGAACTTAGAGTTGCATTTTCCGGACGATTTGGATTCTCTAGAAAGGAACATGGCCTATATCCCACCATGATAACAACCAATCCAACACTATACGTAGGAGTAGCAGCCTTTAGAAAAAGATATGACTCGATAGATGCTATGCGTGAGTGTTTTATTTTTCTTAAGCCAAACCTTATTAAGGTTTATTAGGGGGCGATCAATCAATTTAACAAACAATAAGTAATCATATAAGTAAGTAAACAAAACACTTAAATAGGCAATTTGAAGTTACGATATTCTTAATTATCATTTCATATATAAGCATAGAATCACATATATATACTCGCTGAATTCCCATACATATCTATTTTTATCCTTTCTTAGTATACTAATGTCACTATTTACAAGTACAAGTAAGGTAACGAAATTAAGAGGAATAACTCACTCGTCCATTTCGCAATCTCTTAGTCGTAGCAATCCTTAGGAATGGTAATCTCGTATTTTTCGTCACATAGACAAAAGAAATACCTGGGATGAGTATTTCATAGAAATTCTACTTAAACTTTCCAATTCTATTTCACTATGTTCATCAAAATTGTATAGAATGAAATTTCAATTTAAAATGGCCATAACTTGCTCATTTTAACTCGGAATTTCGCATATAATATACCGTTTTCTACCTATTCGAAAATATCTATCCATTTCTAAGGTTATTTTTGTCATATAAGGTCATTTGGATTCCAAAAACTTAGGTACATATTTAAAACGAATATTTCTAGATTTACGAAATAATTTTCCAACTCAACTTCATTCAAAATCCTTTGATAAAATATATATATATATATATATATATATGATTGATAAATCCCTTTAGTATATAGATAGGCTCACTTTATATGCAAAAATTATGATGGTAGTGTCTCAACAATTTTTTTCATAAAACAATTCATTTTAAAGTATTAAAACTTAACTTGACAAATTTTCTTTTCAAGTATTTTGAAGAAACTTTATATTTTCCTAGGTTATTATAAATGAGTATATTTTTATTTTATTTTTCCTCATTCCTTTTTCCAAAACAAGTAAATTTTTGCTTTAACGTTGGTCTTTTATAATTTCTACTTCTAATGATAAAAGATCAAAGTTATCGAAAGTCTATTAAATTGTTAATAACCTATTTAAAAATTTGCATTTATAATGGTTTTAAAAAATAAGTCCTTTTTTTATATTTTTTGTTTAAAATATAAGTTCTTATTTTTTAAAACTTGATCTTTTATTTTCTCTACATATTTATTTGAAAATAATCCTCTTTATTGATAAAATCCTTTGTTTTTTATCTTATCATATTTATATTCTTTGAAAATAAGTTCTTTCTTCAAAGTCATTATTTTCCTAAGTGGGTTTATAACTTTGTAGGTTGATTTTTATCTTAACTTTGAAAATTAGTTTGCTTCTTGGTTTTGTTATGGAGTTGAAAAGAGTTTAATCTTAAGCTTTTTGTGAAAACTTTTAATACTAACAAATTATTTTACTAAAACTTGTGTGACTATAATATAAAAAGAAAGTGTTTATTTCTTATGTTTCATTGGTAAACTATCTTTCTTATTTGAGAAAACTTGATTACTTCCATTTCTATGTTATTGATAATAACTCCATTATTTAATGACAAGTCACATAATAGAAAATTTAGTTTTAAGTTCCTTTAATAAAGTAAAATATCTTTTAAATTTAGTTGAGACAATATCATTATGTAATGCAAGTATTATGAGCATGTAAAATAATAAGGATATGAGAAAATACTAGAAACAAATAATAATAAGCAAAATAATAAAAATATCAAGTATTAGGAACCTTAGTTTCATCAAGATATCTCGGTCAAGTATTGAGAGCCTTAGCTTCATTAAGGCATCTTGGGACTAAGAATAGACTAGTCCTAAAAAGAATAAAAGAAATAAAGAAAATGTTGTTTTGACTTGATATGACAAGTCTAAGACTAGAAAGACTAGTGTTAAAATAACATGAAATAAATAAATTGCAAATCATGATATTAAATAAATAACAAGTGAGCTTATATGATCTAAATATTATATATAAATACATAAATATATTTAGGTAGATATTAATAAAAAATTAGCATAATAACAACAATAAAATCAACATATGTATGAACATAATAAAATAATAAAAGTTGAATTTCATTACCAGAACAAAACATGAACATGTTGTTGCTTTTACTACTCATATGAGTTTCAAAACAACACCACAGTCATGTTAAGTTACATGACATGGGTAAATAAATGGTTGGAAGAAGTTTACCTATAGTGTTTATGTGGTATAAAGATGGTGGATGAATGGGGTATTATGTGGATATGATATGTGGTAGTTAGTTTGTGTATAAGGAATGAATTTTGTGAAGAAGTGGCCTATAAGCCTTTTTCTACTATGCCCGGGGACCCTTCTTGGGATAAGAATCCAAGTAGTTTTGTAAAGAGAAATTTTGGAGAGAGGATTTGTGGAGAGATTTTGAAGAGTTTGGTGGTGAAATGAGTTGTGTGAAAGAATGAAGGATGAGAAGAGGGTATTTATAGAATTTTGAAGTGAAAATTAGATGTAATTAATTAATTAAAAAAGAAAATAATTGGAGAGGGAACAGAGAGAGGGGTGGACAACAATGAAGGGGGAGGAGAGAGAAATTTGATTAAAAATTAATTTTAGAAAAGTGTAAGAAAAATTTAGTAATATGTGGTGTAGATTTTTTTATAAGAAAAGAAAATTGTAAGAAAAAAGTATGTGGTGTAAGAATAGTAGTAGAAAAAGTAAAGACAGATGAATAGTAGAAAGGTACTATGAATAATGAACTAGACAATTAAAATACAGTAGTAATAAAAATACGCATAAATGCGATATCTATAATTTTTAGCTATCAAAAAATTCTAAAAACTGATATTTTTGGATTCCTTATATTTTTATGAGTCTATTGGTATTAACGGAATATTTTTGTCATCCGGTGTATCGGGGCACAGTTTTTGAAAACTGATCATGTCCGGATCCAAATGACATTAGAATTTTTCGAATATGATATTTTTAAGCTTTCCTATATTATTACGAACTATTATCAACAATTATTTCCATTTCGTTGTTTAGAGTTTAAGAGCGCGGGATTGCCGGATCTTAAACACTAGGATTTGTTGTAAGCCTTGTTGATTTTTGAGGTTCCGGTTTGACTTCTGATTTTGTCAAGTTATTCAAGATCATAAAATTTTGGAGTTTTGCTCGTATTATATTTTTAGTTCGACGTGTATGGTCTATCCCATTTTATTTGTGATTATTTAATAGTTTTCAGTTGTCGGGATCGTTTAACCGAGTCTAGGGTTAAGAGTTAACTCAGTTTGACTTTTGGTGAAAATTGAAACTTTTGATTCTAAAATTCACCAAAGAATTTAAGATCTTAGTATTTCGTTGTCGAGCGTTATTTGGATATATCATCTTGATTTGCTTATTAGGAATCGGATATATGATTTGATTTGTGTATGGATGTTCAATCGACCGATAGTTAGATTTTATATTTTGTTTTGAGGGTTCTTTTTTTCTCAAGACTAAGAATTCTCGTGTTTAACATTATTTAGAATTTTGGTTTCAACTTGGGTTGATTTTCACGGTTTCAGTTTTTAGTTTCCGCCTTCTATGATTATTTTCTAGAAATTATGAAAATTTTAAGGGGTTTACAGTAAGATTATTTGAGGTTTCAATATTTCAAGTAGTTCAAAAGAGGTCTCAATATTTAGAGAAGTGGGTTAATTAAGGTTTTTATTAATAGTTGTCACAACGTGATGATATTCTAAGTTTTAATTAAATATTTTTCTTATTAACACATGTCAATGGGGACCTCAATTAAGTTACCTTTCCAAACGTTGGGACTTATTTTTGACATCTTGAAATGTTGGAACCTCAAATAAGCTTACTCCTTAGTGTTGGGACATTCTGGTGTAATTTACCCAATCTAAAAACTTAATGTTATATATATAGTACAAGCTATTATATTTATTATGTAATACTTCCTCACTTATGGGAACCTCCTATTCTAAGAATATATTTGGCTTAGCACAACAACTATCTAATTTATAAGCTTAGCCACTCTATTCCAGACCATATTGATATAGCAAAGGCGAGATACATTCACACATTTCATGCTCTTTATATACCATATTCTTGTAGTTCTTCAACATTTAGTCTTAAGAAAACTACTAGTATAATTATTACGAATGAACATGTTATTTTGGTAAAAAGGTGTTAGAGTTACATAAATTGTCATGCCCTAAGGGATACACAAAAATGACAGCCTATTGTATACAATATTAAAGCCTAGAAATGACTTCCTTATTCATGCAAAGGCTTCCATATCATGCACAAGGCGTATAACACATCATAGAGATCTCATCGGAGTAGTGCAATTTACTTTAATAACAATTAAGTAACAAGGTAAAGAAATACTTAACATGAAACTAGGAGCATATCTATGCTAATGTCTTCAAGTCTACACAAAATACAGTCTTATTGATCTCCATAATATATATTGCCCATAAAAACATTTCAAGAAAGTAAATTCCTTCTATGCTCTGCTTCTTCTGCAAAAGCATAATGATCTACCAATGTTTTTCCTTAATGTCCCATCCTTGATACTAGTCATGAACATATCTGCTTCAACAAAATCTATGAGGGTATAAGCGTAAAACAAGCTTAATCAGATGTTTCCTTGTCAATCGCACCGAAAATCATAGACAGACAAGTTAGTTAGTCAAGCATATGCTATGCTTATGCAACAATCACATGAGAAACACACATATGTATAGTTATCCATAACCTATACATAGAATGGATTTACATCCTCCATATAAAGGGTTAGGGAATTATTGATGAAGGTCCTCTTGAGCTTCTACTGCTAGTCTCTAGGCACTCGCCCAAAGCATTCAGTGGTACGGCTCCAAATCTAGAGTCGTATTCTTGAGTGATGTGGATTCCCTATGAAGGAGCAAGGCCTGTGTCCCAGCATGCTCGCAGCTATCCAACTCTATGCATAAGAGTAGCAGCCTTTCGAAAAGTGATTCGACGAATACTATACGTGATCATTTTCTTGTTAACGCCATTTCGTATTATGATTCATTAAGTGCGATGAATCAATTTCTTAATTCTATCTTGTTATTTTCATCAAAATTCAGATAAAGGGAAACTCTAACTTAAAATGGCTATAACTTGCTCATTTTAACTGGGAATTTTGCATATTACATGTCATTTTCTACCTACTCGAAAAGATATATCTATTTCTAAGGTTATTTTTAACATTCAAGGCCATTTGGGTTTCAAAATGGGTTGGTATAAAATAGACACGAAAATTCTAGTCCTCGAATTGAAAATTTTCCCATGTTTTACTTCACTTAACACTTTATAGCAAATACATAAATATTTCACCTTTGAAAATCATTTAATATAGACAATAACTCATATTATATGCTTGATTCTAGTAATGTTGTTTTAAAATAAAGTTTATAAACAATCCTAGTGAAAGATAGAGATTTGTGAAAAGTCATTCTTTGACTTTTGATTAAATTTGCTATTTTGTAAACATTTGAAATCTCAAAGGTCTCATATTTATAAATAATTTATTTTTTAAGACATGGTTTTACTCATTGGTGGCATGAAACTCTAAGTGTATTTCCTTATAGAAATTTTATGAAGTTTGATTCTTAAATAAAGTTTTAATTTTTCGATTTTGTAAATATGAAACATGATTAAATAAAATCATTATTTTATATTTATTTTGAGCTCATGAATATTTTATTTTCACAATAAACTTCTTTTAAATAAATATTTTCCAAAACATGAATCTTTATGTGGTTATGAAAGAAAATCATTCTATGTCTTATTACTTCTAAAATGTTTTAAGTATTAGCATGAGAAAATTAAACAAATGACTTGTTCTAAATTTTTATTCTCATAATAACTCTTTTTTATTAATAGTTTTTCAACATTTGGGTATTTAAGGGGTTATTGGGAGAAAACTAAAATTTTGAGATGTTACAAATGAATGTCTTCTTATTATAACTATTGTTTTTTCTTAACTTCATAAATTTTTGCATTCTTGAAAATTGGATCCCTTAGGTTGTCTATGATTTTATTTTCTAAGTGAGTTTTTAACTAGTAGATTGATTTTAAACTTTATTTAGAAAAATTCTTTGGTTGTAGTGTTTATTAACGTGTTGGTATAATCTTATAAATAAGTTTTTAAGAAAAGTTGGCATAACAAAGAATTATTAACATTAAGGTTTAATAATAAATTTATTTTAGTATTTGAAAAGAGGGTAATGGAACCACATAATTAAGTCTTGAAGAAACTTTACATAAAAACAACACTAAAAATTTGTGATGAACTATTTAAACTTTTTAAAAGGAGGTTGTTAAATCATGATCATGAGTTTTAATATAATTTTCCTAAGTGTCAAAAATAACTTTTATAGTGAGTTTAGTCTTATTTTTATAAAAGAAAAGAAATTCTTTTATTTCTTTGAAAAATTACATTAAGACAACAATATTATAATCATGCGTATATATGAACTTATAGCTATGTTGTATGATAAAACAAAAATAACTAATGTAGAATATAGAAAGTTAAATAAGTATACATATAAAGTCAAGTATTGGGAAGTCCTAACTTGCTTAAAGGCTTTTTGGAACTTAAAATAGACAAGTTCCAAAAAGAGAAAAGAAAATGCATAAGAAAGCTTAAAGAAAGAAAATTTTGAAAGTCTTAGATTTTTATTTAAGTCTTCTTGGACTTAGACATGAGCAAGTCTCTTAAGAAAATCAAGAGAACAAATAAGAAAAATTATGAGATTTTAGATTTATATCAAGCTCTCCGGACTTAAATTATAGACAAGTCCAAAAAGAAAAAAGAAAATCCCATGAAATATTTATAAAATTTCACTCAAAAATCCTCTCATGGATCCATTTTTCGAGTCACCTTGGAGCAATGTTGTCGGATCACACCATTTGGTGCTATTAATACATGGAGATCCGAGAACTTCATCATAGCTCTTCAGCAAAGTCTCGACGAGACAAGGCAACGTCGTAGCATATGCCATGTCCCAATCATGGCTTCATCACTAGCCGTGCACTGCTGATCTAAATAGAAGACGCTGGGAGTTGAGTCAGGGCATTTGCCTAGGATGTTGCTTTGTTTCATCAGGATGTGCCAAAACCTATTTGCATAGTCCATCCCGGTCGGGGCTCTTCAATTGAATAAGGGTCTATTTGAGTTGATTGATTTTTATCTGTATCGTATCAGTATTAGGTCTGCATCTATAACTTATCTGTATTTTATATATATCTATATTTATACCGTAACTTTTTGATCTGTTTATGAATAAAATTATCAATTTTTTATTAGTATTTCTTTTTTGACAAACATCATTTAAAAATGACAAAAAAATATGTAAAACAAACAGATAAGCTGGAGGAATCAGGTGGTAGTGATATTCGCAGGGGTGCATTACTAAATCTTTCAGAGGCTTCCCTATAACTATTATGGCAGAAAATTTTTAGGGAAGTCTCTCGAAGAATTAGAATAGTTGTAGAGAAGTCTCCAAGAATTTGCAGTGCATCACTCTAGTGCTGTCCAATTTTACGTTTTCCCTACTAGTACAAGGAAGACGCTCATTTTGTGCAGCAAAGTAACAAGAACTACAATGAAATGTTGGATAGCTT
Source organism: Combretum micranthum (assembly GCA_024138025.1). NCBI lineage: Eukaryota > Viridiplantae > Streptophyta > Magnoliopsida > Myrtales > Combretaceae > Combretum > Combretum micranthum. The sequence goes on from JAMXBD010000130.1 coordinate 1,155,205, forward strand.
CAATCTGACCAGAACCTCGACTGTGCTTTTGCCTAGTAATTTCTCTTTGGCATTTTGGCCCTTCCTCGAGGTTGGTAACAAGTTGCTAACTTGCAGGGAGGCTGAACTCCTAAAGGGCACGCATAGTGATTCCCGTCTGCATCGTCTTTATATGGCATAAATTCAACATTAAAACACCAACTTGTACCTTAATTTAAGTACTCTTGCACCAATTCTTTTATGAATCTAACATTATCTATTGCTGGCAGTTGATTAATCAGAGATCTAAGAATCAAGTTTCGAGTAAATAAAGTTCAGAGAGCAGAATGCGGCGGCATAATACTTGTCTGGTCTCTTTTCATACATTTTACTTTTATTGTGATTCTTTAGCAATTTTCAAGCACATATTGGTGAAAACAATCTTCATTTCAGGAAGCATTTGAAGAAGTTACCGAGGCGAATGCCAATACTGGCAGATATTCTCAAGAATATGAGAAGATACTCCAATTTCAGCCAACCAATTTTCTGAAGTTTGATCTCTTCACCTCTAACTATGATAAATTCAGATCTTTTAAGTCTCTGCTGATGATGAAACTGAAGCTTTGAGGAATGGAAGCTTTGGGGAAAAACCGACGTCACCAGTTTGATGGTTATGATTTGTTATCTCATCCCAGGTTTGAACTCTCTCCATCAGTGTCGCCAAATAAGAACCTCAAGGCAGTCTCATAGGCTGAAAAGATTGCCCCATTCACCACAAAGGCTCTAGCAACAGCTGTTCCTAATCCTCTCCAAAGAATACCATATCCATCCCGCCGTACACTTTTCGACAAACAATCCAAAATGCCATTATATCTGGCTTCTGGTAATTCAGATTGAGCCTGCAACCGAGTTTTTATAACATCCAGTGGATAACAACAAACCCAGCTTGCAACTCCTGCTAGTCCTCCCGCTATCAACATTGTCCTCAAACTTTCCTGGCCATCCTTTCTGCATCCAGGATGTAATAACTCGCGCATATACTCATATGTCCAGAAATAAAGTCCATGAGCAGGCCCATCCCTGAGGATGGTAATTGTGAAACCGCGGTACAGACCTTTAAGGCCTTCCCTTCTATATATCCTTCTTGCGACTGATACTGGTCCTTTATGGCTGGATTTTCTATATGATTTTGAAAAGTTCCGGTCCTGTAATTGTAGTTGGATTTTGACAAGTTCAACTGGGGTGAGGATTAGGCTCTGCAAGGCTCCAGTTCCTACTCCACCAAGAGCAACACCTTTGTAGGATGGGGGGTCTTTTGCTGGAACAGATGAATCAAATGCGCGGGACAGGATGGCATAGATCTGGAAGGCCATTGCATTCTGCATAATTTGAAAATCTTTCAAAACATCTTCCAAAAGAAACCACGACATGGCTGTATAATCATTTGATCTAGAATCCTAAGTTCAACATTGTTTTTGGAGTGAAACTAAATCCATTTTAACCACAAATCATATGAAACTATAACTCTGGACTTGGGAAAGTTCTAGGTAGGTTTCACGGTGTCCATGATGTTGTCTCCATTAAGAAAAATGTCATTTTCTACTTTTTGGACTATCAAAACAAAGCATGTCGAAGTGGAAGATGACGTTTCAATTTTCAACATTATCACGTCTCTAGTGATTGAAGATGATGGACATAGACACCTACCACCACCACCATCACATAATTAAAATAGAAGCAATTCTAAGCAAAATCAATGTATGGTATGAAGAAAAATTTCTTGCTCTATACACAACATATGGATTTTATGTGGGACAAAAGCATCACAAGTGTTTGTACCTTAATATTTAACAATTAAATGTTAAATTGTTCTCATAATTTAATTTTTAGCAAATTAGTATTTCATTTTGCTAATTTGCAATGTAATTAAAAATATAGTCATATAAATCGCACAAATAAAAATTCAAATACTAAATTGCTTAATATTAGAAATACGTGTATTTATAATGCATTTATCCCAATATATTCTCTAATAGATTTCAGCTACCCCATATTCCATCATTAAATAAATTTAAAAGAAAATTGAAAAGAAAAAACCTGGAAAGTTACTGAGCCAAGGGTGCACCCATCCCCCTGTAGAGAGCAAGCACCCCGTCATTCCGTACAATGTGTCGGAATATCCGAACCGCCGAAGCCGAACCGGAACCCGAATGCTGTTGCCTTATCCGGAGAGTATCCAGAGGATAACCGGAAATTATACCAGCAATTCCACCAAATCCACCAGCTACAAATTCTCTACCCCAACTGCTAGCAAGAAATTCTGGCCAGAAATCCATCTCTCATTCTCTTAGTAATCCCGTTCCAAATTTTAGCACAGCACAATAGGTTGATTTCATTTATGGTAGGTAAATCCAAATCCGTATCTCTAACGTATAAATCCATCAGCTTTTTAATTAAGAGACGAGTCTTGTCCTATTCATTTGTTTGTCACGGGATTGGAACCGTTGGGTAGAAAGAGTACCGACAAAGACAAAAAGAGTGAGGTGTCTCTGACATGAGACACGACGGTGCTACAAAGTATTAATTGCTTTCAAATTTGCACGTTTGCTATTGCCGAGTGAGATTAAATATATATTTTTTCCATGAGATGAGACATTTGTTTGGTATTTGTATCAGTATTTATATATCGAATGATATATATAAATATATTTAATTTATATTATATTTATATTTAGTTATTTATAAAAATTATATTATTTTTTAAAAATAATTTATTTAAAAAAATAACTGTATTTACTGAAAAAAAAAGCTAATAACACCCCAAATTTACCAGGATGAATATTTGCACAATTCGGCTCGCTGCTTGATTGAAATCACGGCAGTGAAAATATACCACACACTAAAAAATAAATAAAAATATTTTGAAGTTTGAACTCGTTGAAACAGCTACGTGGTGGCGGAAAAAATTTAACCAGCCCAATATGGTTGGGTTGGAGCGAGTGGGAACAATTATGCGTTATAAACAAACGATAAAAATGGTGTATTATTTTTATAAAATTATTTATATAAAAAAAATTTGTTAATATTTATATGTCATTGATTGTTATACTCTATTCTCAATGAATTTTTTCACCGCATGAGTTCAGTAAAGTAAACTACTTTTTAGTATGATATTTTTCAGTTTTAAATATGTATGTGTATTTGATCTTCTCATTTTTAGTTGTACCAAAGAGTCAAATGACGTTTGATTGCAACAAACTGAAGGTACTTCCAAACAGCGGCAGCCACCAGACTGCAGGAGCTATTCCTGTTTGACTGAATCGGTGGCATGCATCCGCTCCAACATTGCAACATATGCTAAGTGCAAAACAATAATAAAGACTCGGTAATTCAAGCGTGACACGACACGTGAAATAATTAGTGGTGTATATTAATTAATAAAATTCTTTTATATGGGTAGCTATAAAACTCGATACCGTTTTTACTACTTATTTAAAGTATATTGGTATTTGCTCATCACTCATCTAGACAAGGTAGCTTTACGTCTTGCACTTGTTCAAGCCACATAACTTCATAATGCTTGCATCTTAGATGACCATCAATTGTAACAGGAGAGAATAAGCATGATTTACAATAAAGACCAAAGTGGATGTGAAAGGGCACAAAACTGCTTCATGTGCTAATGCCGACTCTGCAAAAGACAGGACATGGGACACATCAATAAAACCACACATGATCCTCAATCCTCAATCATCAATCATCAATCAACAACCAGGATCAACGATGCACTTAGACTCCAGCCATTTCCTCAAACCAGAACAATGCATTACAAGCATTTCCAACACAAACATTACACAAAAGAAATCCGGAAGCAGTACAAATTACCAGAAGCAAATATAACCACTGCGATACTCATACAGCTCACAACAGAGAAAAAATAGCATCAAACCCAAGAATGGCAACACGTTGTACATCTTCAAATTGAAACTAACTTTGCAGTGAAGAAAACCTTAGTAGCTTCATCATCCCACTCTAGTTCCCTCCACCATTCGGGGTTCGCTTGACTTCCTTCAAGCTATTCTTCACGCTGTTAGGATCAAATGGAAACTTCTTCAAACCAGGACAATCCCTTATTAGAATTGTTGTCAGGGAAGGGGATGATAAGGTTCCTTTGTGAATGCAACTCAACTTCGGTAGATGAGATAACGAAAGAGACCTGAGAGATGAGAAGAGCCTTGCACTTGCATTTTCATCTACAGTTTGCAGAAAATCTTCATCGAAGATGTTCTCAAGTGTGTAGCAATCACGAACAAAAAGTGTTTGGAGTTTTGGTGCGTACACAAGCCATGATAGGCTCTTTGGATTGCAATTTAGGATATATACACTCTGCAGATTTGTCAACTCCAGCCGCCTTGATATATTAGCATCAATGCTACTTAGATCAAGGCAACTTCGGATTTCCAAGTCTCTTATACTTCTTTGTAAATTTGGAGAATTCAACAATCTTTGGACACTGAAAGCTTCATGCACAGTGAGTGAGAGTTCATCCAACTGCTTCAACAACTCTACTCCCTCTATAAAGCCTTTTTCATCCTCATAAATATACAAATTGTGGGTCTTTCTAAAAACTTTCAACGATAAGAGACTTGAAATGACCACTTTCGGAATGTTTCTAAGATTGTTGGTCATGTCCAACAACAAATACTGCAGTGAAGTCAGACTCTTAATGTCATCTGGCAGCACTGCAATATTTGTATTTGAGAGATTAAGATAGTGCAAGTTAACTAGTCCACCAATTCCGGTAGGTAACTTACTGATACGGAGTAGCTGCTGCTTCGAATGAATTTCAAGGACTCTTAGAGCTTGTACAGACATGAAAAACCTCGTTGGTAAAGTCTCCAAGTCAGTGTCATTGATCAATAATGTTATAAGACTAGGACATACCGGTAATTCGGTAAGATTATTCATTCCACTAAGAGCCAGCAAGGAGTGCAAGGATATTCTCTCAGCCTTTTGCCACCTAGAGATGTTCGTTGCAATCTGCTTATCATCTTCTTCCACTAGCACTTTGTTATTACTTTGCCCTTGCTCACGAGCTAACCATAATGCCATATCACGAATTACATCATGCATCCTAACCTCCCTATCTCCGTTCCAGCCCCTCTCTAACAAGCATGCCGACTTCAAACTCCCGATTACAAGCTCACCTCTATCCCGTGCTCTATATATATTATCAGTATCACCCAAGAATCCCTCCCCTATCCAGAGGTCAATAAGACGGTCTTTATCAATGCTATAGTCCTCGGGGAAGAGGGCACAATAAAGAAAACAATGCTTGTGGGTAGAGTCTAGTCTATCATAACTGAAACGTAGTAGATTATAAACATCATCAACGATCTCTGAAAATTCAGGAGGATAGTTCCTTAAAACTCTTAATGCACATGCCCATTCATCAGGAGTTTTCAAGCTTGCCATGGCTCTCCCTATGGTAATAAGAGCCAATGGCAGGCCTTTGCACTCATCAGCAATTTCAATGGCAAATTTAGGTATATCTGGGTGCAAGTTTAAAGTGTCCTCACCTACATTCTCTCTGAATAATTGAAGGGCTTCTTGTGGTGACAAACACTGTACTTTATGTTTTTTGGTAGCTCCCATTTGTCCACATACTCTTTCCAACCGCGTTGTAAACACTATTTTGGATCCATTTTCAGGACTAGGAAAAGGAATTCCAACTCTAGCCACATCCAATCTTTCCCATATATCATCTATCAATAGTACAAATCTCTTTTTATTCAAGACTCTGCATAACTCTGCAGCTCTTGCTTCTTCTGATAGATCACTCCACGCATCGTCTCTAATTCCCAAATCCTTCCTTATACTTTCTCTTATTTTAGCCAAATTGACTTGCTTTGAAACAACAATCCAGATAACAACATGAAATTCATGGCTAGTGCGATGGAACTTCTCATTGAGTTTTCTCAAAAGGGTGGTTTTCCCAACACCTCCCATCCCGTATAATCCAACAATTCCTACGTGCCTATCCTGAAGCCAATCCCAAACCAGAGAAAGTATAGGTTCCAGGCCTATAGTCTTCTCCATGGGCATCTCCTTTACTGGAGGAGGAGGCAACGGATTAACCAGAGCAGAAAATTCTCCTGCAGCTCGGCATTCCCTCACATCATTGGATAGTTGTCTTATTCTTTTCCTAAGATTGTAGTTCGACCGACAGTCACCAGGACAGCACCATACAAGGCACTTGTTATGTTGGTGTGAGTTTCCTTCTTCAAGTACATGGTCACTTTTTGTTTTAAGGTCTTGCACTTCCTTCAGCCAGCCAATCACTTCATTTGTGCGTTCATAAAGCTGTGAAGCCTCTACAGCCTCAACTCTTCTCTCAATATCAACACTTCTGTTCATCAATCGTCGCACTTCACGCTCTAACAGCTTCAGGTCTTTTGTTGGATTGTAGACGTAGCTTATACGTTCAGCCAAAGATTCCCATAAGCATTTGACTACTTCCACTATAGCATTTGCTGCAGCATCCATTGGAAGCAAGGAAATGAAAGAAAAGGCTTGTAAAGAATTGAAAAGATGGATTTAAGAGTGGGAATGGGTGCAGAATTTATCAAATGTGAAAAATTGGAGTAATCTCAGAGGCTAAAATCTTGTCAGCTGAAGCTTGGTAAAGATAAGAAAAGCTTGCTAAGGCCATTATACACTAATCCATGTAGTATTTTTACGGTGCTAGTTATCAATTATATCTTAACATATAAATAAAAAAAATTGATAGCGATTAAAATAATTACTGTTCATAAGGTTACGTGTTAAAATATTATTAGTAGTTATTCAACTTGTGTATATTACACGTCTTACTTTCGACGAAAATCAATCAGCATACTGATTAGTAATGTGATCTTTCGTGGAAAATCTGTCATGACAACGCCGGTTTTTTTTCTCATACCAAGTCCATATTGACTAAAGCATTCACATTGTGACTTGACGATTATCAAACTTTCTATGGTCATAAAACCAATTTATGGGTAAGAAAAAAACTTAGGCGACCTAGAAAATGGAGGATATAAAACGACTTCCATTTTCTACGTAAGGATGTCGTCAATGAGTTTTTAAGGAACTTATTTATTAATAATAAAAAAATCTCTTCATCTTTTACAATTTAATGGAACCTACAATTTCACATAAAATAGTAAACGAATTTTTTCATTTTTTTTCCATTTTAAGATAAATTGTAATTAAGTATCTTCAATTATTTATTTATTTATTTCTTTTCAAACTTGGTTGAATATTTTAATAAGTTTATATTAATGATAATAGAGTTAAATAAAATATGAAATTAAACTGAATATTTTTTTTAAATACCTTATTTAAATAAAAAATTAATAATTAAAAAATCTTATTATAATTTTATTATTTATTTTGTAATAACAATTCTATTCATTCAACCAAAATAAACAGATACTGATAATTTTATGTTTATTTTAGGGTTTTTAATGCATCCCCTATGATATCTTTATTCTTTAGTCACTTTTTTTTACATGTGAAATCGCAGTATGTATAACAGTATAAGTGTTACAATATATTTAATTACTTGAACATTGATTTTTTAAATGGAATGAATTAAGTTTGATTTTGTCAGTCTCAAAGTTGTAATATATAGATGAAAAAAAGGGGTTATCACGTTCAGCTTTCTTTCAAAAAGAATAAAGAAGAGTGCAGAGTTATGGCAACGGCACTCTCTAGGGAAAATACTTTCTGCATACTTTCATGTCTACTGCTGAGAAGGTATGTGTAACTTATTACTTGACCATTGATATAATTATAATAATTTATATGATAAAGTATTTTAATGGCTTCATTAAGATTATAAATAAATATGAATTATTTAATAACTTATGGTATTAGTCCGTAAACAAATAAAAAGGAAAATTATAAAATTTATTTTTTCTAATGCCTATAAAAGTTCCTTAAAATTTATCAGTTTGATTTTTTAGCTAAGTTAGTGTTAAGTGGTGTTTCAATTATCTAATTTTCATCCGTATTTGTTTCTTAACAAACATTTATTTGAAAATGACAATAATAAGAATAAAATTATACCCGCTGCTCGTCTTGAGATTCTTTTAAATTACAAAGTGCTTTATAAGTTCAAGATTTTTGCAGCATCTTGAAAGTTCAAATACCAAATTATATAGTGGTTTAAAAGTTCAGGTATTGAATTCAACATTTTCCCAATCTTATAAGGGGCATTTTTTAAAAAAAATTATACTTATTTCTTTTAATAAAATGAAAAAAATTTAATCAGATCTTTAATCAAATATCTTAAGTTCAGTCCATGAAAAAAATGTAAAGAACAATGAGTAGTGTATCCTTGTATGCGTAGGAGTTCTTAATTTTAATCTTTCCAAATTTCTTAATTACATAGAACATAATTTGAAAGGGGAAATCCAAATTTTATTCATCTTATTAAGAGGCTAATATTATAATATCTTACTATTTCTCTCTCTCTTGTACATATTATATTTAAAATATACCTATGGTGTGTATATACTATCTCTGATTTGTTTTTATACCATTCTATCCTTTGTTCTATTTCCTTCTTTTATCAATTAGTTCTTTCTAAATCCTTTTCTATAATTTCAACAAGTTTCTTATGCCTTTTTATTGTGTCCTTATACCTTTTGATGTACTCTATGTATCTAAGTGTCATAGTCTTCAAACGTCAAATGTTCTCTAGGATTTATTAACAGATCTATTATATCACATATTATATATAATATTTTAGAAATTATAGCTATTATGAAAAGATACCAAATAAACATAAAATTTAAACCATATCATCCTGTGAACCTTATTATATTATTTTTGTAAAGCTTTATTTTGCGCCTTGTTTATACATCCTTGTCTTTTGTGAGGTACTTATAAAGTTTCTGTTCCTTGGAGTTAGGTCCTTAAAATGTATTCTTTAATAAAAAACATTCATATAAATCATTCATAATTAAACATATTATTTAAGATCTCTTCAACAGAATATGTTTCTTCTATAATATATATATATATATATATATATATAAGCATAAGATTCCTAAAATATAAGTTAGATAATCATTTAGACAAAATAAGTAGTATGTAATCTAAATAAATAGAGATAAACACTCTTTTTTTTATAATAATAAAACTTATATTAAACAACAACTAAAATAAAACAGGATAGTAACAAAGCTGGATATTTAATAACTAAATATAAACAAATGATAAAAATAAAGTTGAATAAAATATAAACAATAAAATACAGTAAAGAAAACAACTGGTATTAAACAAAACAACAATAATCAACAACAATATAACCAATAGTAATATAGGACAAAGCATATAGACATAATATAAAACAAAATATTAAACACAATTAATAAAGCTGAACAAATATAAAAACTGAATATTAAAAGATAACATAAACAACTGGATATTAAAGTGAAACTGTTAATAAAATTTTTAAGATATAAAGATAGCATGGCTCTGATACCAAAATCAGGATCTTTGTGTCACAAGAAAAAACTTTACGATAGGGATAAACAATTAAAGCGAGGATAGTTAACAAGTAGAGTAATGTTTTCTTTAGAAAATATACCTTATGCCTACACCACAACCCATAAGGCTAAAAAATGGAAACCTCTACCTCAAATAGTCTCATCAAATGGTTTTTAGGCCGACTTTTTTAGTATAATTTCTAAACGAACCAGAGCTTTTACTACCAAGTATGGTGTCTTAATTTGTTTATCCATGCTATAAAACCCTATCACATGAGACAAATACCTAATAAGATTTTAGAATATGGTTATCTTCATGCCTTAAAAAGAAAGTTAGCCGGACATGATGAAAGGAAACTTACAAAAGTTTTATTGAAGATGGTAGAAGTATATTACAAGGACACTCTTGCAGGATTTTAACACTAAAAGATATTACTCAGAAAACACTAGCAGACTCTCTAATATTTTCAACCTACCTTTAGCTAAGAACATGCCCACCTTTTATAGAAAAATTTTTGCTGGAAAAACAATAAAAAATGTTACAGTGCTACAGTGCTGAACAGTGTTTCTACAGTGTTGGATAGTGTTGCTATAGTAACCTCCTCTTCCCTTCTTCCTGGAGATGCTTCTGTCCTTTTCTTATTTTTCTTTCTACTTTTCCTTTTTTCAGTGTCAAGCTTTGTCAAAACCTACGTTTATAGTCCTTCTGTCCCCTATCAAATTTTGCCTTTATCTTTTCCTTTTTGTCAAAACCTATTCAATCTCCTATATCCTAGCATTGAAAATTTTTCTTTTTTCTTGTTCTATCTTGTTTCTGGACCTTATCTCTATTTTTTTTTTTAACTTCTGAAACCTGTCTAGGTCTTCCTGTCTTTCTATTTCTTCATTCTCATCCTTAGTGTAATTGGGATCATATGGATTGTCTTTTTCGTCCTGTTCATCTTCTATCTTAAGGCTTTCTTGAAGTGTTGTTAGATTTATTTCATATCATGGCTATATTGCTCCTTTTTGTTTTGAAAAGATAAATTTCATCTTAGTGGTTGCAATAAGATGAAATTTTGGATCTTCTGGTATATACATTGTCATTTTATCAGCAATATATAAGTTTAATTGTTTTTCCAAATTGTTTATTGATTCCAGCCTGCGGATCTTTTGGATGATTGAAACCTTTCCTCTTATTGGAGAAATCCAAAACCAAGTTAATGCTAGTCTGGATTCAAATTTTAACCATTCTGATGGTATTCTTTTTATGTTTACATAATATATTACAAGAATATCATGTTCCTCATACTCTCATTCTATTTCTCTTAAGGCTGTTAAAATTTCATGAAACATTTTTCCCATGGGTTGGGCTATAAAATGTAGAAATATACCAACAATTTTTGTGACAAGTCTATAATCAAGAAGAATAACCAATGTGTATTCTTGGTTCTCTATCCTGAGTCCTTTAAAATAATTAAATCTATGGCTGTTGTATGTATGTTATAACGGACATGTTTAGGACAATGGTATTTGTCTAGGTAATGGTTATTTATTTTGACTTGTGAATCTCTTTCCAGACAAGAGTAACATGGAGGGTTGTGATACTCTTTTACTCCTACTATTGTTCCGAATCCTACTGTATCAAAGCATATAAGTTCTCCCTGTATTGTCCTTTGTAGTATTATAAATGGTTTTAAAAACACTTCTTTTGCATATCCTTTAATTAGCCATTTTGTGGGAGATGGAAGTTTTGAAATAAATTCATTCTTTTCAAAGATTATAAATGCTTTTATATTTTCATATTCTTCTTGAGTATAAGTATTATGGAATGTTGTAATGGTAAATGTAACATTTGCTACTAAAACTTTAACAAATTGTACAATTGAAGTTTAAAAATTGTAATTTACTATCTATGAACTTTATGAATTCATTTATAATACTTAAATAAGATAATTAAGTAAAAAAAAAGCATAAAGTTCATGTAACTAATTAAAAAATTTAACAAAATTGAGGTTGTTAATTACAAAAATGGCCAAGATTTAGGAAGTAAATCAAAATTTTTAAAGTTTATATAATTAGTTACATAAAATGACAAAATTTAGATACCAAGTGAAATGTTCATCCTACTGTGATATGGCACACATGTGCATGGTTTAACTTATTGTAATATATAAAGTACGTTTTATTTTATTAATAACATATATATAATATAGTATATAACATTATATATGTGAGCCTATCTTACAAGTTACAGAAGGGGATGATAGCTAATTGCTCTCGAGAGGAAACAGAAGACAACTTGGTGACCAAAATGTTCATGTTACGTTTTAAGTACATAAAGAGAATGACGAAATATATTTCGTGAATAATTATTTAATTTCCTTTTAACTATTGAAATTTATAAAAAAAATAGACTAAGCAAATATAATATTCATTATTCCATATTTTCTGTTGTTCCAATATTTTATATCATCACTGACAATGGAATGTGTGGCCTTCCTAAAGTTGGATTGTCTATACTCCGAATGCAGTTATCATTTAATGTCATATTTGATAAGCAAAATCATTCAGAATATATTGAATTGAAGTGAGGAGATGGAAGAGAATAAAATGAATGATGAAAAAATAATTCTATTCATTTATTTGAATATATCATCATCTGGTGTGAAATTAGCGTATTTATCAAAAATATTCTTAGTAGTAAATGTGATTAATAAATTTGTAATAGAATAAAAAGGTAATTATAATAATAATGATTAATTAGGAGAAAATGGAATTGTAATGAAGTTACCAACAATAATTAAGGAATATTTTTTGCCTCTCAAACTTACAGATTGAGTAGGACCAAATAAGTCTATATGCAATAGTTCTAATAGCCTAGAAGTGAAAATAACATCTTTAGACTTAAAAAAAGTCATATTTTGCTTTCCTTATCAATATTCATCGCACATTTTATCCTTTTGAAAATGTATTTTTGGTAAACCTTTGACAAAATTCTTTTTAACAAGCTTTGAAGTTACATCCATGATAGCATGTCCTAATTTTCTATGCCATAGCTAACTATTATTGTTTGAAGAATATAGATAAGTTTCATTTGATGATTTGAAATCATTTAGATTAATTTTGTAAATATTTCTTTGTCTATATCCTTCAAAATGAGGTTTAGTATTATCAACTCTTTCAATAGAGAATTTATAAGAAGAAATGTTACTCTAAAACCAATATCACACAATTGACTTAAACTAAGTAGATTATGTTTTAAATCAGCAACCAACAGAATATTTTAATAATTAAATCTTTGTTTACAAGAATATTACTTTCACCAAGAACAATTGATTTGCAATTGTCTCTAAAGATAATATTCCCTTGATCTTTCAAGTGTAAAGATGTGAACTTGGATGCGTCTCTAGTCATGTGTTTAGAGTGGCTACTGTCCAAGTATCATTTACTGTTCCCATTGGAAGATCCCTACAAAATAGAGTATTACTTCTATGGTACCTATTTGAGTTTGGGTCCTTTTTGGTTAGGTGGAACAAGGATATCTCTTTTTGGAACCCAAACCAGCTTGCTTTTATTATTTAAATGCATAGTTTTTCTTATTGCACAATTATGTGCAATATGACCAAATTTGCCACAGTAATTGTATGTCTTATGGGTGGCTTTTACAAAATGAGTTTTGTGGGACTTCTAGCTATCTTTTCTACTATATCCAATTCTATATTATTTGAATCACACCTTTGATTTCCAAGAAATGTCTTCAAAAATTTTTTTTCCCCATTGATGAACTTTGCTATAGTTGCTTTTGAATCACCTAAGCTTGCTTTTAATAAAATATTTTCATTTTTTAGTTTCTCTAGCTTCTTTAGAATTTTATTACTACTACTAACACATTCAACATTATTAATATTTATAGTTTTAATTTCAAGATCAAGTAAGTCATTTTTCGATTGTTGATTTTTCATTAATCTTGCTTAACTCATCATTTTTGCTTTTTAGCTTCTTACTGTAATACCCTGAATTATATGTCTACTTAATTTTTGGTAATTATTAAAATAGATAGTAATGTTTGGCAAGAATTTTAGAAAATGTCCAAAAAAACATTCCCGCTTTTCGTGAATTTAAATATTAGTGATTACCAATATGGACAATAAAAGACTTAATTAAAATAAAAATATAAGTATAAACTATACCTATATCAAATAAAAATTTTCCATAAGATATAACAATAATAATATGATTAATATACAAACTAAAAACCAATAAAGATAAGTAAATTAATAAATTAGATCCTAAAAATAATTCAAAAGATACAAACAAAAGATAAACACTATAAATTTATAATAGTAGAATATAAATAAAGTCAAATTAAAGACAATTTAATTATTAATAGGTCATAAATACCAAACACTAATAATTTAAATCCTTAAAGAATAAATTATAATTTACGATAATAGATATTAAAGTTGAAAAGTAAAAGTCTTAAATTAAAAATTTTAAATATACCATAATGTTCAGAATATTTAATATAATAAGTATGTATATTTTCATCTAAAAGTATTATCAAATGAATAATTATCGTACGTATTAATTGAAACCCAAAAAATGAAAGTTTTCCAGCAATTTCAAGTTGGCTTGCTCCTCACGAAATTTTTTTCCTATAATATCAAACTCTCTCTCACTCTGTTGTCTCATTCTCTCATTCATATTCTCTCTCTCTCTCTCTCTCTCTCTCTATGTTAGTCTTGAAATGAAGACTTTAATATTTAAAAAAAAGAATAAAAAAAGAAGAAGAAGAGCAGCTTCTCCGAAACGGAGAAGAGAAGAAAAAAAAAATCAGACCTTCTTAGCAATGAGAAGGAAAAGGGAAAAAAAAAAGAAACAAAAAGAAAAAAAAGAAATAATAAAATAATGAAAAGAAAATCTAGAAGCTCCTCCGATTTTCAAAAACCCGTATCTTTCACATACGATAATCGATTCCAATTCCGGAAGTGGTGTTGTGATCGTGACGATACTCTCTTTAATTCAAGATTATACAAGGTTAGGTTTCGATCACTCTAAAATTTTACAATTATGATCCTGAACGTAGAAGTTTTCATATTATTAGGATATATTAGTTTTTACTATAAATATATATTTACATGCGTATATAATGATAATAATATAAGATTAGGTCATGCTATTATGTGTATTTAGACTAGTTGACATTACATTTCACTTATCAAATTAACAATAGATTGATAAATAAAAACGCTAGATGGTAGAAAATTGATTATAATATTAAATAATTAATTTCTAGAATCCATTTTCTTTTTAATAACAAATAGAAGTTTAGAGGCATATCACTAGGGTTGAAATACACCCGATAGAATCATTAACTAATCAAAATTAACTAATATAGAGCTCAATTTAAAATTTTGATTTCACAAACATGAAAGTTATAATATTTTAATCATGTCTAAACTAAAACCCTAGTTTACCCTATTAAAACTCTAATTGCATAAGTCAAAAACCTAAATTTATCCGATCCCATAGATTTTAGATTTTAGTTTTCAACCTAAAAAAAATATAAGAAAAATATAGAACCTTAACTATAGAGATATTTGTAGTGTAATACTGAAAAATTCTTAAAAAAAGTAAAAGTTAAGTGTGTTCATGGCCTAGGATGAGTGATTTACTGGGAAATGAATAGTAATTTCCCAAAACAAGTGATATCTCGATAAATGTAGTTCCAAGACAATAACTATTGATTTAGAATTGAATTATTAGATCTTTAAAGTATATCAGTTAGCAAATGATAATTTAAAGATAAATCGCTAGGGTTTGAAATATACTCATTAAAACTAGATATTAGGCCAAATTTACATAAATAAGACTCAAACTAAGATTTTAATATCGAAAACATTAAAACAAAAATATTGTTAACTTATATAACACCAAACCCAACTTTAGGTTTTGAAATCCTAAACCCTAATCGGATAGACAAAAACCATAATATTATTCAATTATGTAAACATAAAACACTAGAAATCAAATCAAAACTATCTCTTATAAAATCTAGGACTTAGAACCTGATTTAAATATTTTATTTGATATTAGTTAGTAATTTAATCATGTACTTATCAATATTTATCTGGTATAATGAATTATTTATCTTATACACATTATAAACTCCCTAAAACAAGAAACCAATCCGTTTTATTTTACCTCTTCACCATAAAACAACAACATACAACATTTCCAAAAACATTTCAACTCACCAGCTTTGAATTCCTTAGAAAAATAAAATCATAACAAATTCTTAGTGAAGAAAAAAGAAATCGTGATAACTTATGTTCTTTAATAGTATGTAGATAATTAGTTATATTTAACAAAAGGAAACATAGAGATCATGTTGGTTCAATTTAAATCATAGGTTAAATGTCATTATATAAACACTCATTATGTTTTATGAAATAAAACTTAACTAAAGAAACAATTAGAATTAAGTAAAGTAAACCTATAGTGTAGTTTCGATATTTAAAAAGAATAGAGATATTCTATGACAAGCTTAAATAATTTAAATTACACACAATATATATTCATGAGTAGAAATGGAACCAATGGGAGAAACAAAAGCTTAGGAAACCCAAGAATCCTATAATGAAAATTTTTTTTCTATAAGGAAACTTAAGAAAATTTTACTTGAATGTGATAAATGAAAGATATTTGATCATTAGATCAATAGGAAGATTAGATTTTCATTAAAATATTACCCTATATACAAATATGAGTCTCACACCATACATAGAAATAGGATTTTGATACTTAAACTTGATATGATTTAAGTATTATATAGATAAAAGATATCTAGCTTTAAATCTATTAGATAAACTCAATAACAAACCTATATGGACATATGGAGATTTCGACACATATAAAAGAATAAGATTCCAAAAATAAAATTTAAGTAATTCAATTACAAATTAGACAATCAAGATAATATAGATTGTAATTGAAAAATTAAACTTACTCTAAGTATAAAATTCAACACTTATAAGACTATAAGGATAGATTAATGGAAATAAAAAATATTAGTTGATATAATCAAATTAACTAAAGTTACATACTTAAAATAAGATGAAGACAAATAAAATGAAATGAATACAAATATATATGCTTTAACTAAAGAGTTGAGTAATGGACCTAAATTAAGTATAATCACTAATACTTTATGAAATAAACATAAACAAGAAATTGAACTTGAAATAATAATTAAGAATACCAAACCAGAAAGATAGATATCATTGTGATATCTTTCAGACCCCTGAAGTAACATAAGGAAAAATATATAAAATGTTTAGTTTAACATGATAATTGAAAACTACGTTCGTTAAGCTTTTCAATGACTAGTCATATGCTCAATTTAAGATTTCGTGATTAAACTTGATATTTGAAAACGTTTAAAATACTTTTCCAAAGAAAACTAAGATTATATGAATTTTATATTTCACCTTACGAAGCGTAGCCTTTACAAACTTCAAAATGACTAATTATGTTCTAAGGTTAGATTAAGAATGTTAAAACTCGAGTTTAAGACACAAAGACACAATAGGTTTCTTTGTATGAATAAGAGCATAGAAACGAGTATCTGTTTTCTCGATTCTCAGGGGATGTAGATCCATCTTTGAGTTTTCTTATAGACTTCTATGACCATTAAGCAAGGATAAACAGGTGAGTATATTCTGATGACCTTCATATCTGCTTGTGCTTGTAGGTTTAGAGTATGATATTTTGTTAATATAAATTAAATGATTCAAGTATGGGGTTGGGAAATTTACACTTGTGGTTACTCGTGTTTGTTATCTGCAAGGACCCGCTATCACCCCTATATTTGAAATAGACGATAACAATTCCCCAACCACATATAACCTATAAGATTATATGTAAGGTTGCATGAAAGAATTGTTTGAGAAATTGTTTATCTAGTTCCATATAGATAATATAATAGGAATCATAATATATATATATATATATATTTAAACCTTAAACATAGTTATACTACTACACTACCAACACATTTTGGCAAAGGAAACAACTTAACTCCTACATAGCTAAGTACATATATATATACATATTACATCCAAAGGCTTCTTACAAGTCTTAACAAAATCTTCAAAACACAACCCAAACTTACACTTTAATTACATCATCAACAAAAGGAATCACATCTAATCTATTACAAATCATAGGGTTCCATTGAGTCCATGGTTAACTCTAATCCTCCAAACCATCAAGAAAATCTTCAAAGTCGGTTCCGTACCCCATACTGGCATAGAACTCATCGGAGTCGTCACTTGAAATGGATAAAATATGAGCCAAAGGCCGAGTACACAAGTAACGAATACAAATGCAAAGTGGGTCACACATTCTTAGAATAATGCATTATGCGACAATCAATGGTTTATTGTTAAGTCTTTAGTTAGTAAAACAACACGGGAGTATTCAAACTCCGGACAACAAAGATCTAGTATTATGTCAGCCTCCCTGAGTGGTCCCTACTGTTCATACAGACTTGGCAGCCCCACCTTCCGGCGTAGCCCGTAATACTAGGGGATTCTGAGTAACGCATCACGACGCTTAGGGGGTTGATATGAGTAGCTCGGATACTCATATCTCCTAAATAATTCTATCCATTAACGAGAAAGTACCCTGCCCCCAATCTGAGCAGGGTGCCGCTCTCTGAACCAGATTCAACGAAAAACAAGGACAATCAACACTCATCAATTAATAGAGTTTTCTTAATTTAAAGTAATTTGGTTGTGACGCCTACCCTAGCAACGAAACAAACAAGTTACTGCGTATCTGAGATAGCTCGGGAACTAATGGGGTTAGCTGGGCGAGAATCTATCACTGTTTACAACAATATTAAATTTCACATTTAGCTTAAGCACTAATTAACTAATCGAAAATACAATTAATCAAAGAAATTCAAATAATTTAATACAAAGTCATAATAAAAGCATTTAAACATCGTACTATATCCTAGAACACTTAACAAATGTTTAATTGATTCATATATCAAACTTCAGAAAATTTTGAAGAAACTTTTTGAAATTCAAAAGTGCAGGGGATACGCCGGCCATCAAAGCCGGTGGCTTTGAACCGGCGTTCAATAAACTAAAGATCAACATTGCCAACACTGGCAGCTTTCAAAGGTACGCCGGCTGCCTTCATTCTACGCCGACGGCTTTGAGTCGATGTACAATGCAAATCCAAATTTCCAAAAATTACCGAGAGGTACATGGGGTTGATCCACGCCCATGAATACCCTAAACACCGGTAGCATATCCATGTATGCTGGTAGCCTTTGATTCTACGCCGGCGGCCTTACGCCCAATGTTAAAAATTAGGATTCTGTTCCCATTCCACACCGCCCCTAAGCCGGCGGCGTTGGAATCCCAGTAGCAGGCGTACAATGTGAAAAATGAACACTGGCAGACTTTTCCAGGGAAAGCCGGTAGCGTTCAAACGGCTTTAAGAAATTTGATTCTATTTACTTCCAACACTGCCTATAAGCCGGCGGCGTAGAAGTGCCAGATGTCGGCGTACGACCAAATTTAAGCCTATACGAAAATGTTTTTGATTTCCCCTATTTTATTACAAACTTTGTTCACTTTCAAAAATTCCCCAAACTTAATCCAAACTTTCCAAAGAGCTTGTTATATGTTCCAAACACTATCCTAACAACATGAATTCTACTTCTAATCATCAAAACACTAATCACACTTCAAATCTACTCCTCACTATTTCTTCAATTTTCCCAAAACACTCATCCTCACATATCAATATTCATACAAGATATAAACTACCACTCCTTTAGCCATATAATCTTATTCAAACCACCATCAATGCACCAAATCAATTACACAATAAGTGCATAGAATTCATTTTTTATCTAAACTTTACAAAACACAATATAGAACATAATGAAAGATTAAGCTTGCATTTAACTCACATGACTAAATCTTGGCTTGGAATGATGTTTAATCCAAAAGCTTGTAGTTGATCTTGGCTTAGGGTTTAAGGTTTTGAAATGGAAAAGGAGAAAGAAAGAAAGAATGGAAAGGAAATTGTATGGGATGGGAAATAGGGCTGCAAAAAGGGTTCAAATCTAGCTCAAACAAAGTCAATATCATCCAAAATGTGTCTTTAGGGGTGTATTTGTCCTAAGATTAATTTGAGTTAATTTCAAATGCATTTAAGTTTGTTTTAGGTTTAAAAGTAGACTTAAATTTTGTAAAATTTCTGTCATTAATCTTAAGCAATTCAAAAGTAATTTTATTAAATTCTAAACATAACACATACATATTAATTTGCAAACGACACATTTATTCATTACACTATACACACATTTATACATGTAATACAAAAATATTAATTTTATTATACTATACACATACAAAATAACACATGTCTAACACATATACCAATTATATGATCTAAGCACTCATACAAACACACACACACACACACACATATATATATATATATATCATGTCAATAACATATTAATATGTAAATTAAGGAATTCATGGCTATTTCATTTTCTCCTCCTTCAAAAAGTTTCGTCCTCGAAAGTTAGCTTACCTTAAACACTATTCAAATAACTCGGGGTATTTTTGTTTCATTTCGTCCTTGGGTTCCCACGTTGCTTCCCTCTCGGTTTGTCCAGTCCACAAAACCTTCACATAAGGAATTATTTTTCTCCTCAACACTTTATCAATTCTATCCAAGATTTTGATCGGCTTCTCAACTGTGCTCAAATTCGGTTGAACCTTTGGTTGATATGTAGAAATGATAGCTTCGGGATCTGATATACATTTTCGAAGTTGTGACACATGGAACACATCATGCACTTCCGATAAATTTGGTGGTAAAGCCAATCGATAAGCTAATGGTCCAATTCTTTCTAGAATCTCATATGGACCAATGTACCTTGGATTCAATTTGCCTCTAGTTCCAAATTTAATAATCCCTTTTGTTGGAGAAATTTTAAGAAACACATGATCGCCAACTTCAAACTCCAATGGTTTTCTTCTCATGTCAGCATAGCTTTTATACCGATCTTGAGCCGTTTTCATCCTTTTCTTAACTATTCGGATCTTATCCACTGCTTGTTGTACCAATTCTGAACCCAAAATAACTCTTTCCCTAACTTCATCCTAGTGTATTGGAGATCTGCATGTCCTACCATAAAGTGCTTCATAGGGTGCCATTTGAATGGTTACTTGGAAGCTATTGTTGTAGGCAAATTCAACAAGTGGCAAATAAGTATCCCACTTATTGCTAAAATCTAGAGCACATGCTCTAAGCATATCTTCCAAGATTTGAATCGTTCTTTCTGATTGCTCGTCTGTCTGTGGATGAAATGCAGTACTAAACTGAAGCTGAGTACCTAAAGCAGCATGTAAACTTTTCCAAAACCGGCTGACAAAGCGAGAATCTCGATCAGAAGTAATTGTCTTCGGAATTCCATGTAATCTCACTATTTCTTTGATATAGATATGTGCCATTCTTTCTAAGGAATCTCCAACCCTCAAAGGTATGAAATGAGCCGATTTCGTTAATCTATCCATGATTACCCAAATAACTTCGTACTTGGCGATAGTCTTGGGTAAAGCCGATATGAAATCCATAGTGATATCATCCCATTTCCATTCAGGTATGGATAAAGGTTGAAGTTCTCCTCCGGGTCTTTGATGCTCGATTTTTATTTGTTGACAAGTCAAACACTTGGAAACATATTGAGCAATATCTCTCTTCAAACCTTCCCACCATAAATTTTTCTTCAAATCCCTATACATTTTGGTGGTTCCCGGGTGGATCGAATATGAAGATGAATGAGCTTCCTTCAGGATTTCTTCTCTCAACTCATATGGCACAAAAAGTCGATTCCCATATCTAACAACTTCATCCTCATCAATCGTCAACTCTTTTCTCTTCCCTTCACCAATGGCTACCTTTATTCTTTTAGTTTCATCATCTTCCTTTTGAACTTGTTTAATCCTTTCGGTTGTACGGATAATTGAGCCAATATCACATCAACTTGCTCTAATGTAACTTCAAGTTTTAACTTCATGAAATCCAATTGAATCTCTCTTTGACTAGAAATCAAAGTCACATCATTCATTTGCTTCTTCCTACTAAGTGCGTCTGCTACTACATTAGCTTTTCCAGGATGATAAAGTATTTCCACATCATAATCTTTAATCAACTCAAGCCATCTTCTTTGCCTCATATTAAGCTCCTTCTGTGTGAATATATATTTCAAACTTTTGTGATCCGTGTAGATCTTGCATTTCTCTCCAAACAAATAGTGTCTCCAAAGTTTCAATATGAGAATCACTGCTGCCAACTCAAGATCATGCACTGGATAATTCTTCTCATGGGGTTTTAGTTGCCTTGATGCATAAGCTATAACTTTTCCATCTTGCATGAGAACACAACCGAGTCCTTGGATAGACGCATCACTAAAAACCTCAAATTCCTTTCCACTAACAGGCAGTGCCAGAATAGGAGCTGATATCAATCTTTCTTTCAACTCTTCAAAACTCCTCTCACACTTGTCATCCCACACATACTTAGTATTCTTCCGTGTCAACTTTGTTAATGGGGATGCAAGTTTCGAAAATCCTTCAACAAACCTTCGGTAGTATCCAGCTAATCCAAGGAAACTTCTAATCTCACTCACATTAATAGGTCTTGCCCATTTCAAAATGGCTTCAATCTTCATTGGATCAACTGAAATACCTTCTTTGAAATAATATGTCCAAGAAAGGATATTTCTTCCAACCAAAACTGACACTTGTTAAATTTCGCATAAGTTTCTTCCCTCGGAGTTTTTGTAACACAAGTCTTAAATGTTCCTCGATGCTCTTCCTTGTTCGAGAATATATCAGAATATCGTCAATGAATACTATGACAAATGAATCCAGATAATCCTTGAAGACTCTATTCATCAAATCCATGAATGCGGCTGGAGCATTGGTTAACCCAAAAGGCATCACCAAAAACTCGAAGTGTCCATACCGAGTTCTGAAAGCTGTCTTCTGAATATCTTGCGATTTGATCTTGAGTTGATAATATCCTGATCTCAAGTCGATCTTAGAAAACACTGTGGCTCCCTTCAACTGATCGAATAAATCATCGATCCTAGGTAAAGGGTATTTGTTCTTAATAGTAACTCGGTTCAATTCCCTGTAATAATACACATGCGTAAACTTTCATCTTTCTTCTTGACAAATAGCACAGGAGCACCCCAGGGCGATATACTCGGTCTGATAAAGCCCAAATCTTGTAACTCTTGCAATTGTAACTTAACTCTTTCAATTCTGCTGGAGCCATTCTATATGGAGCTTTAGAGATAGGTACTGTTCCAGGCAATACTTCAATTCCAAACTCTATCTCCCTATCTGGTGGTAGTCCAGGTAACTTCTCGGAAATACATCCACAAACTCATTCACAATTGGGTCATTTTGATATCCACTTCTTCAATATTCATAGCTGCCACAACTGGTTTTTCCCATAGCTCCATAAACTTCATACTCCTAGGTCTTAGCCTCTCCAATTTATATGTGAAACCCTTCAATCAAGCCAAAACTTAACTCGCCTTACTACAATCAATCGTAACCTTATAATGATTTAGCCAATTCATTCCCAAAATCACATCAAAATCAGATAAAGGCAATACTATCATATCAATAGGCATGTTCACATTTGAAATCACAACACTTATATTTTTACACACACAAGGATGCCTATTTTCAATCACCAACGGAGTAGTCACACACATAACACGATCAATCAACATTTCAGAGACAAGCTCACAATCATTCATAAAATTTTCAGAAATACAAGCATGAGTTGCTCCAGTATCAATAGCACATATGCATCCCTATTAGCAACACTCAGTATACCTGCCAAAGTGTCTACTGAGGGTGTGTCCTCAATCTGCTGTAAGGTAAAACCCTTGCATTTGTCTTTCCCTTCTCTATACTCCACTCTTAACATTTCGATCCTTGCAATTAGCAATATGATGACCTCTTTGCTTGCAATATGCACAAAGACCGGTGGTAGTTTCGGATTCTTGCACTCTTTAGACTTATGCCCAACTTGACCACATGAAAAACATGCATTGGGAGTCCACTTACAATCGGACAACTCATGAGGTACATAACACCTAAAACATTTCTTTTCAAATGCAAGTGTAGAAGCTTTATATGTCGGCTTTTGATTTCCTTGTCGTCCCATAAAAGGCTTCTTTCCTTTACCAACACCTCGATAATTTTCATAAGATGAAGTGGAAGCGGGTCTCTTTCCTAGAAATGCAGCTCCCTTTGCTCTTCTAATTCTACTATCATTTTGAATTTGCTCCATTAGCAAAGCTTTAGCCACAGTATCTGATAGGGTATGCAACTCAAATTTCTTCACTTCACTTTGAATTTCTTTATTCAGTCCATTCTGAAATTTCTGAACTTTCATCCTCTCATCCCGGTAATCACCTCCAGCAAAGCGCAACAATCTACAAAATTCACCATAGTATTCATCTATAGTCTTGCTCCCTTGTCTCAAGTTCAACCAATCGGCTATCATCCTTTCTCTTACTGAATTTGGAAAATATTTGGTGAAAAAAATATCCTTAAATGCATTCCATGATATGGGTGATTATAGATTTCCACTAGTTAATCTCCACCAATTGTAAGCCTCTTTCTTCATCGTGTAAACAGTTAAATCTACTTTATTATCTTCCGGTGTTCTACTAGCTGCAAATGTTTTCTCAAGTTCCTCTATCCAACCTTCAGCCACTGTAGGATCTGTACTAGTGCCATCAAACTCTGGAACCATCTTGCTAAAATCATGTAACTTGATTTGATTGGATTGATCATTTGCAGGAGCAGCCTCATTTGGTCTCATTCCCTGCTGGTTACCTTGCTGCATGAGATGCTGTGTTTGTTGATACATCATCATCTGATACTGCTGCATCATTGCCATCATGTCCCTCATCATACTATACATCGAATTTGGATCACCAGTGGTATTTGTGACATAGGAGGAATGGGTGGCATAGGTGGAGGTGGAGGAATCTGAGTCGGTGGAGGAACTTGTGAAGCTGAAGCCGATGCAGGAGATGAGAGGAGTAGTCTCACTGCTGGTGTAGAAGATGAAGTAGGAGCAAATGTAGACGATGACTGTGGTGGTGGTGGCATACTTTCTCTATCAGAATGTTGCCTTGTAGACCTCCTCAACCTGTCCATCTTTACAATTGTATACATATATTCAACACACATTCACACATGTATATCAATCTCTACTCACATGCAAAACTTATCAAGTTAACATTCACATTCATATATAAATGAACAAACAATTCAACAAGTCATCAAACAAACAATAAGCAATTAGTAAACAAGAAAACAAATAACAAGTATATGAAACAAAGAAAGGAAATTATACACAACTTTGGATAACTTAACTCTTTTCTATACTACTTAATTGTGTCTAGGTCAAGTCTTAAATGATTATTACAATTAGATAAACAATTAATCAAACTCGCTCTGATACCAACTGTAAGGACCCGCTATCACCCTATATTTGAAATAGGCGATAACAGTTCCCAACCACATATAACCTATAAGATTATATGTAAGGTTGCCTGAAAGAATTGTTTGAGAAATTGTTTATCTAATTCCATATAGATAATATAATAGGAATCAATATATATTTTTTTTTTTAAACCTTAACAAGTTAAACAAATACACTACCAAACATTTTGCAAAGGAAACAACTTAACTCCTACATAGCTAAGTACATATATATATATATACATATTACATCCAAAGGCTTCTTACAAGCCTTAACAAAATCTTCAAAACACAACCCAAACTAACACTTTAATTACATCATCAACAAAAGGAATCACATCTAATCTATTACAAATCATAGGGTTCCATTGAGTCCATGGTTAACTCTAATCCTCCAAACCATCAAGAAAATCTTCAAAGTCGGTTCCGTACCCCATACTGCATAAACTCATCGGAGTCATCACCTGAAATGGATAAAATATGAGCCAAAGGCCCAGTACACAAGTAACGAATACAAATGCAAAGTGGGTCACACATTCTTAGACTAATGCATTATGCAACAATCAATGGTTTATTGTTAAGTCTTTAGTTAGTAAAACAACACGGAGTATTCAAACTCCGGACAACAAGGATCTAGTATTACGTCCGCCTCCCTGAGTGGTCCCTACTGTTCATACAGACTAGGCAGCCCCACCTTCCGGCGTAGCCCGTAATACTAGGGGATCTGAGTAACGTATCACGACGCTCAGGGGGTTGATATGAGTAGCTCGGATACTCATATCTCCTAAATAATTCTATCCATTAACGAGAAAGTACCCTGCCCCCAATCTGAGCAGGGTGCGCTCTGAACCAGATTCAACGGCAAACAAGGACAATCAACACTCATCAATTAATAGTTTTCTTAATTTAAAGTAATTTGGTTGTGATGCCTACCCTAAACAAAAAAACAAGTTACTGCGTACCTGAGATAGCTCGGGAACTAATGGGGTTGCTGGGCGAGAATCTATCACTGTTTAAAACAATATTAAATTTCACATTTAGCTTAAGCACTAATTAACTAGTTGAAAATATAATTAATCAAAGAAATTCAAATAATTTAATACAAAGTCATAATAAAGCATTTAAACATCCTATTATATCTAGAACACTTAACAAATTTAATTGATCATATATCAAACTTCGAAAATTTTGAAGAAAGTTTTTGAAATTCAAAAGTGCAGGGATACGCCGGCATCAAAGCCGGCGGCTTTGAACCGGCGTTCAATACACTAAAGATCAACACTGCCAACATGGCAGCGTTCAAGGTACGCCGCTGCCTTCATTCTACGCCGACGGCTTTGAGCCGGTGTAGAATGCAAATCCAAATTTCCAAAAATTATCGAGAGGTACATGGGGTTGATCCACGCCCGTGAATACCCCAAACACCGATAGCATATCCATGTACGCTGGCAGCCTTTGATTCTACGCCGGTGGCCTTAAGCCCGACATTAAAAATTAGGATTCTGTTCCCATTCCATACTGCCCCTAAGCCGGCGGCATTGGAATCCCAGTAGCCGGTGTACAATTTGAAAGATGAACACTAGCTGATTTTTCAGGTGAAAGCCGGTAGCATTCAAACAGCTTTAAGAAATTTGATTCTGTTTACTTCCAACACTGCCTATAAGCCGGCGGTGTAGAAGTGCCAGATGTCGGCGTACAACCAAATTTAAGCCTATATGGAAATGTTTTTGATTTCCCCTATTTTATTACAAACTTTGTTTACTTTCAAAAATTCCCCAAACTTAATCCAAACTTTCCAAAGCTTGTTATATGTTCCAAACACTATCCTAATAACATGAATTCTACTTTTAATCATCAAAACACTAATCACACTTCAAATCTACCCCTTACTACTCAATTCTTCAATTTTCCCAAAACACTCATCCTCACATATCAATATTCATACAAGATATAAACTACCACTCCTTTAGCCATATAATCTTATTCAAACCACCATCAATGCACCAAATCAATCCTACACCAATAAGTGCATAGAATTCATTTTTATCTAACCTTTACAAACAAACACAATATAGAACATAAAATGAAAAGATTAAGCTTGCATTTAACTCACATGACTAAATCTTGGCTTGGAATGATGTTTAATCCAAAAGCTTGTAGTTGATCTTGGCTTAGGGTCTAAGGTATTGAGATGGAAAAGGAAGAAACAAAGAAAAGAATGGAAAGGAAAATTCGTATAGGGAAATAGGGCTACCAAAAAGGGTTCAAATCTAGCTCAAAACAAAGTCAATACTCATCCAAAATGTGTCTTTAGGGGTATATTTGTCCTAAGATTAATTTGAGTTAATTTCAAATGCATTTGAGTTTGTCTTAGGCTTAAAAAGTAGACTTAAATTTTGTAAAATTTCTGTCATTAATCTTAAGCAATTCAAAAGTAATTTTATTAAATTCTAAACATAACACATACATATTAATTTGCAAACGACACATTTATTCATTACACTATACACACATTTATACATGTAATACAAAAATATTAATTTCATTATACTATACACATACAAAATAACACATGTCTAACACATATACCAATTATATGATCCAAGCACTCATACACACACACACAACACACACACACACACACACACACACACACACATATATATATATCATGTCAATAACACATTAATATGTAAATTAAAGAATTCATGGTTATTTCATTATTTGTGTTGAAAATACTATACATTATTTTGAACGTTAAGTATTGAGTGTTGTTTAATCATTTTGATCTTTGCGAGTGTCTGATAATTGTCTGATCGCCAAATAGATGGACTTAATGACTGTTGGCGTGATAATTATAATATTGATCATGTATTGCACGATTGCATGTAGAAGGCCATCACCACTACACTTTGACTCAGTGGGCCACACTGTCCCTTGAGGACGGTGAACATGGAGGACCGAAGTGGTATATGCCTAGTGTGTATCATGGGCCTTGTTCTACGGGAATGGGAACTAAGTGGTCCTAGGGAGACGACCTACCTCCTAGGATCGCGTCGGGTCACTGTTAAGGATATATTGCTTCAATGGGATGTTGTTATATGTATATTATTTTCTATATATGAAAAAAATGCTTGAATAAATTTGATTCCCGAGGTATTAGCGGTCTGGGTACTGATGTGTGGATGTACCCCAACCCCGGATTCGGAGGGCGTAAATTTGAATATATATATGGCTACCGGTTGGTTATATATATATTTGTTCATTTGCTTGTCTGCATTGCATATGCTTGTTTAATAACTTGTTTATTTTTGCTTGAACGGTATGGAACGAGGATATACTTCACTCAGCTAGTGTAGCTGACTCCCCAACAGGTTGCTTCTGCAGGTAAATTGAAATCTGGGAAGGGATAGGATTTGAGTGCAGAGCGCACCAAGGATCAAGCTTCACATGATCAACAAATGATTGTAAATTAAGAGGAATAAAACCTAGTTGAGAGATAAAAACTTAAAATGTAGTTTTCTTTCTCAGTTAAGCCTAGTCTATATTTTTGTTAAATCTAGGTTTATCTTATCTTGTCGTTTGGTAGGATATCTTATTCTCTGTGGTCTTTGTGATCTGTGGAAGTTTCGATGTCCAATAAATTATTTTCATAATAAATTTATATAGATATAATACAACGAGAGGATAATTAATTAGAGTCTTGTAAACTTTGACTTGCAAGGCGATCCTTATATTGCGGGTGTACACGTTATATGATGATTTAGGGCAATCCTACTAGGCCCCCTATAGGGTGGTGACGCTTACACTTATTGTTCCTCTTTTCATTTTCTAATTTCAGGTTATTTATTTCTTTATGTAGCTTTTCATTTTCTAATTTAATCTCCTCATGCTTAATTCTAAATTTATCTAATTTTTCTCTTACATCCATCATTAACGTTTTAAGCATGCTGTTCTTTTTCTCAACTGCTACTAATTTATTGCATACTTTATCATATATTTCACATATCTCATCATAATTAAGAAGGAGAAGATGGAGAACTGACCTCAACGTCTAGTGCCATAAAGCATACATTCTCATCTAAGTCACTTGAGTCATCATTACTTTAAGTGGCGATGAGTGCTTCTTTTTTGGATCCTTTGGATGCCTTTTTGAGCAGTGGATAGTATTGTTGAATGTATCCTGGCTTGTGACATTTGTAGCAAGTTATTACATCCTTCTTTTTATATCTTGATGAGTTGCTATTAACATCCACTCTCTTTGTCTTGTTACTAGGCCTCATGAACCTCTTAAAATTTTTTGCCATCAAGACAAGTTCCCCATTGTTGTCATCATGATCATCGCCGGAATCATGATTAGTGGCCTTCAAAGCAATGGCCCTCTTGTTTGATTCATCTCCTTACTTCTTAATGAGTTCATGCGTTTTGAGTGCTCCAAGGAGTTCTTCTTTACTCATAGCACTTAAATCCTGTGCTTCTTCAATTGTTGTTATCTTTGCTTCCTAATCTTTGGTTAGTGACCTGAGAAGTTTAGAACTTATTTCTAAATTAGTGAAGTTCTTCTCAAGTACACTCAAAGGATTTATAATGTTGATGAATCTATTATGCAACCCATCCATAGATTCATTTGGAAGCATTTTGAAAATTTCAAACTATCCATATAAAAGACTTATCTTTGTGCTCTTATGCTTGATGTTCCTTCATAAGTCTTTTCTAATTCATCCTATATTTCTTTAACCGATTTACATGCACAGATTCTATTAAAATTACTTTCATTCAGTCCACAATGCAATATATCTATAGCTATTTCGTTTAAATCTAACTTTTTTCTAACCTTCTTCATTATAATCTTTTTCTTCTTTTCCTTCTATAGTTAAATGTCCATTTTCAATAACATTACTTATTAATCTATGTTGAGCTTTTAGAAAAATTTTCATTATACACTTCTAATATGGGTAGTTACCTCCACTTAGAAGTGGTGGTCTATTGATAGCTTGTCCTTCTAGAAATCCTAGTGCATTTGATGCCATAATCTTTACTCTATATGCGATTAAGCACAAAAAAATAGAGACGACGCTTTGATATCAAATGAAAACACACTAGAAAATACTCTCGGGGAGGGGGGAGGGGGGGGGGGGGGATGTGAATTGACTATTTTACTAAAATGCACAAACAATTAATATTTATGCAATAAATCAAATTAAGCTTTAACAGCAGTGGATATAACAAAATTAATTATGATATGGAATATAAAAGAGATATAGATAGTAAAAATTAGCTCAAATTTAACGTGGAGTTCATCCTACTGCCTGCTCTCCACGATCCACAAATACGTCCAACCTAGGACTTCACAACCATTTTATTAATCACCAAATAAACACACTAAAGTAGAGAAATTTACAAGTTTTGCAACTTTTAAGAAACAAAATATTTCATTCACTTTTGTTGTGCTGTCTTATGAAATTATAAAGATGAGAACAAATTACTTTAGTTTGATTTCTCTCTCTTATAAAGATTTGCAGAATAATGAACAAGAGAACATAAATTAAAGAGAATTCTTGATTTTGTTCTAAAAAAATTTATCTAAATCTTTATAGTTTTCAAAAACTAAAATGTCTGTTGGAGATAACGTCTGACAAACGGTAACAATTAACGCTCGCAACGGTTAAATTAATTGCCCATTGGCTCGGTATTCCATGCTCTTATTGGCTCGCCAGTCGACTGGCTTAAACTTTGTCACGTCTTTATCACACCTTAGATTTGCTTTTGACGCCTTATATTTAGAACTCGACCGGCATTGTGCTTTATTTCATTGGACCAGTTAAGCAGTATTGTCCCTACAAGCTTAAAAAACACAACACACATACACACAATGCATATTTCTATATATATATATATATATATATATCCATTTATTTCCTTATAAATTATTAATCACATTTTAAGAGAGTGTGTTTACAATATCTTTTCATAACTTTTGCTCTCACCAAAATCACTTATAAAAATAATTCATTTTAACATGGTTGAGTTTGGAGTTATTCCTTTGTAGAGGTTGAAGTGAGACGTGGAGCCATGATTCTCGATGTGCAAAGCTTAGGTGATAGTAAATAATGAATCAAGGATCTCATCGAATTGAGGTTTTATGGAGCTTTATCACAAGGTCTAGTCACCATGTGTGTAAAGTCCTCGTGGGATGGGGCCCTTGTGGTGCTTTTCAGCCCAAGCAGATGTTTGGCTCTTCATGAGTTTGTTTACCTTTTGGGTCGATGTTGGGCCCATTAGGTTATAGCCAACTATTTCCTATTTAAATTATTATTCTTAGTATTTGTTTGAAATCTAATATTTGAAATACTATTTTATATGTATATTAGATTTTTATCGGTTTCTATTTCAATGATTAGAGTTGAAAATTGAGGCAAATAAAAAATTACATTTTACACATTAGAAAATTATAGGGTACATATTCCAATTTATAGGGCATTATTGAGTATTTAATTTTAAAAGATATATATACATATATATTAGGATTAATGTTGCAAATGATATTTAAACTTTGACAAAATATGCAATTGATCAATTTAATACTTGAAAGAAATTTCGTGTACACCAACAACACTTTTGTTAAGTTTTTTTAGGCATTAAATTGATCAATTTCAAAGTTTAAGTACCTAGTTTTATATTTTATCAAAGTTTGGATACTATTTGTAACGTTATCTCATATATTTTTATATTAATCTTTTGTAATAGTTTTTTTTTTGACAAATATACATATTTGAATGGATGTTGAAAGGATACCAGATGAATGAAGTTGAAAGGATACCAGATGAATGAAGTTGACATGACTGTGTGCGGCTCATATGATGCCCTTATTTTTCACTCACTTAAATGAATCAGGTCGTTAGGGGTTCCTTCCCAACCAAAAGCACTTGGTTAAAGCTAAAAATGTGATCTTTTTTATTTTTTTTTAAATTTATTTTTCTCAAAACAAATATATAAAGGATATACAAGTTTTTTTTTTTTATTATTATTCTTTAATTTCTTGAAGGCTGTACGTAAATCACCTAATATTATTTTAATTATTAAATCTATCACGTGATTTGTTGTTATAATGTGGAAATTCCCATAAGAACTCTATCAATGTCCTTACATTTTTTTTTTTAATTTTTAATCTTTAGAATTTTTTTAATTTATAAATCATTATGTAAGATTTTTTGGGGGGTTTTAAATATCTTTATTTTATTATAAAAATTTTATTTTTTAATATCAACTATATTAAATATCCATGATATTATTTTTAAAAGGATGAATTAGAAAATAAAATTATAAATAAACAATTAAGAGAAGGTATATGAAACAGATACAATTTTAGAGAATTCACTTGCTGAAGCAGAAGTTGACGGTTTTGAAAGCACTCCATGACTCAAAAAAACAGGGCAATACCCCAAAACTGTTGGCTCTAACTTTATTCAACTTCGTTACCAAAAAAAAAAAAAAAAAAAAAAAAACTTAATCCAATCTATTTGGGTTTGTTTGGATAGTCTATTTTTTATTGATATTTGTATCATATTCATATCATATCTATTTTATATCAGTATCTGGTTTGTTTGATTATTTATGAGTAAAAATATTTATTTTCATCGGTATCTATTTTTTAATAGATAGTTTGTTTGAAAATAATAAAAAATAAAAAGGTGACAAAACAAACATAATCATCATAATTCTTCATCTTGAATTGTCGATTCGATGTCCAATAATTTAACGCACTTGTGAAAAAATAGCTTTTGAATTTTAATAAGCTTCAAGAATTTAACGATTATAAAAATTCTTCTTTTTCTTCTTTATATATATATATATATATATATTGTGCAAAATGCTATGATATAGTTTTTAGTATTTTCCTTATATATAATTCATCTTATTTCTAACAATATGTTAGTGTCAGGTGACGAGATCGGATGCGCCATTAGGTTTGTGAAGATGTACTGACACAAAAAACCAAAGGTTCAAATCCATTGAAGGTTTCAATGTCCATTAGTGTTCCCGAAGATTTCAATTTTCCCAATAAACTCTAGAAGGTCTCAATTCATTGTACCATGGTAGGTAATATAGGTAAATATGATAGGTCAAATTACTTTTGAATATTATATGCACAAGCCTTTTATATAAAAAAAAATGTAAAATCCTTTTATTGTTAAGCATTAGACATTTGAGTGAACACAATATCATAAAGTATAAGAAATTATATGGTCTTGTCATTAATTTTAATGGAACTGATCTCATCGACTTTATAACGGCTCACACTATACTCAACCGTAATCTAATTACTAAAATAGTTAATATTTCAATTTTTAATTGTTATATTTATTTTAATGGTTAGATAATTAACTGGATGATCCTATTGATGAATCGTAAAACTCCCCGCGTGTGCGCCTTTCAAATTGAAATTTGCCCTCCTTTGTAACAAATGTTAATCAAAGAATATAATAATATAAGATATGCAAATGAACACAACACTTTTTCCTTTCACTTGGTCCCGAAACGTACTTAAGGAAATGTAAGAATAGAGTAAGGTAGAACGAAGGAAGATAAATAGTGACCACAAACAATATCACAAGTAAGATGAGCAAATAGTAACACACACTAAGTACCGAGTAGCATTTCACACCATAAGACAAACACCTTTTTAAATATCTTTGTTCACAACTGATGAACAGAAATAGACTAACATGAAGGATCATACCAGACAACAATGGAAACCAATTACCTTTGCAAAGAAATAATTTACCTTTACTTAATTACATAACTACTAAGAGATCTTTAGTTAGCTCTTTAACGAATTATAAAAATAATGCTAATATTTGGATTACAACATTTACTAGTCATAAGAATAGGATAAGTTGGCATAGAACTCTATGGGTAAACAACATAAGTAATAACACAGAAGATACAACAGGATTAAGACTTGATAATACTTTAAGTGGTGACATAATAGCTAGATATAGGCAAATAGAGAACGAAAGCTTGGGAAATCTAGTAAATAATAGCATAGAGTTAGAAAATAGGCTAAGTAATATAATACAAAACTTAGAAGTATTAAAAGATAATATAGAAGATATAGTTACTGCATATCAAATTAGAAGATGATAAGAACATGGAAAGAGTAATTAATGCCTTAAGCGAAGTAGCATCAGAATTAACTAGGATCTCTGAAGTTAGAGAAGCTATACAAGAATTAAAAGATAGGATAAGACACCGGCTAGAAGGACTAGAAGACCACATAAGAGAACAAGGACCAAAAAACCTAGTCATAGATTGCTTTATTTGAGATAAACTTTTTAGGTTAATTATTGTAAGTTTACAGTTTTATTTAAGAACTTTAGAGTTAAGATCACCAGGAAGTTTAGGAAGCACTTTACAAAGAGTTACAAGAGTTTGATCTAATGAGGAAATCCCAGATCCATAAGTAGAAAATTTAGTTAGCCTTTTAAAAGAAGACTGGTTAGATGGTCAAAGGGAAAGCCTTAATAATCTATAAGTTAATTCTAAGTTGTTTTATAGGAAGAGAAAAAGAAATAGAATCAGACGCAGGTATAGAAATTACTCTTGCTGATTGGATTATAGATATTGATTCTCACTTAGATGCAGATTGGTACTTAGATATAGATTAAAATAAGTGAATTTAAAAAACTAGAGTGCTTAGATTTAGAAATAGACTATAGGAACAGAAAAATAATTAGGCATCCAGATTACAAACATCATTGTTACTTCCAAAATTATAGGCACTAGATTCACGGAGAAAGTGAATAATTAAATACTGTCACAGATTTACTAATAAGCTTAGGGATAACTTTAGAAGAAAGACACATCAGCATACATAATCAAATAAGACCAGTAATAGAACAAATAAGACAAACAAATACAGAGTTACAAAAAACTTTGGATAACATTAAATATATAATTACACTTTTACAGAAGAAATTACAAGAACAAAGAACCTTACAAGATTCACTTAGAGAAAAAGAAGAAGCAAAAAAGAAACAAGAAGAAGTTTTGCAAAAACTAGAAAACATTAGGTATCTAATACAAGGAAAATAAACTGGCTTCACACCCTAGGTATGTTGAAGCTTTAAGAGTTTCATCCGTTTTCCTAGAAGAAGCTACAAGATTTTCCAATTACAAGCCACCTACAGAACCAGAAAAAGTTTTTACTAAGGGAAAACAATACCGTAATAGCTTTAATAAGAGGAGTAGAAGATAGCATTGCAAACTTAATTAAATTCATAGAAGGTTAGAATAATCACATAACAGAAGAAGTAAAAAAATTAGAAACAGAAATAAATACTGTAGAAATACATTTACAAGATAGCATAAAATCATTACAGGACAAGTTCATAGAATTAGAAAAAGGAGTAAAAGAAGAAATTAGACAACTAAGAGAATTACAGAAAGGTAAGACTATAGACAAAGAGTTACATAAAGAAGAATTAGAAGAAATATTTACAGGGATAAAAAATATAAAGTTACAGGATAAAAAATCTAGTAAAAAATCTGCATACGATTATGTAAGCGGAACAGAAATTTGGGAAAGTATTTACAAAAAATATGTTTAAAGCTTTACAAGTATTTAAAAAAGACCAAAGAAGAATTACTAAAGAAAGAATAGGATTAGATAAGGGAATCATATGATTACTATCTAGAAAAAAGGAAGATAATATAGTTTTACAATAAATAGAAGAAATAGTTGATATAGATAAAGATTTAGACCTTCATAATACTAAAAGTCTAAGGTTACTAGAACCTAGAATTTTGTATAAAACTAGGAAGTTAAGTTTTGGAAACGTATGATTATTTAAAACTTGTAGAGAACAAATAGTGTTAGTTATTAAAGAACCTATTTAAATTGAACTTTTTAGTGATGAGGGATTACAACAACTGAAAAAAGAAAACAAGATTCTTTTACATTTAGTAATGATAGTATTAGGGATAAAAGGATTAGTTAGAAAGGAAGTAAGATCTAAAGTTTTAGTAGTCTTGATAGATAATTCATGGTAGAATAATTTTAAAAAGGCAACCATAGGAATTACTGAGGTAGATATGAATGCAAATAAAGGAATTTTTTACTGTGCACCAAATTACATGATAGAAATAAACAATGTAAAGAATTTAGAAATAGGATTAGATAGTAAAGGATTTGAAGACCATGAAGGAGAAAACCTACTTTTAAACATAGGGTTTATAGGAAAAGTTACTGAAGGAAGTACTACTAGATACAAGCTTAATATAGATGGAATGGTACAACAGATAGCCAGTTCTGGAATAAAATTCATAAAACCAACACCAATTAGCACTAGAGATTTAGAAGGAACTGAATGAGATTTATCAAAAATGCTTGAGGATAAAGAAAAAAACAGTAAGAGTTCCAGAAGAAAGTCTGACTTACAGAAACCTTGATGGAAGTTACAATATTAGATTTTTGGATTATAAAGATAGAAACGTAAAAGATACAGAAAATGTTACTGAGGAAGAAATAATAGATGAAAAAATGTTATACGCAAGTGGATCAAACCCTAGATATTGGGGAATTAAAAAAAAATCCTTGAAGCAGAAGATTTTTAATAAAAAATTAGGAAAGTGAAGAAGATGCCATAGAACATCTGAGAGAAGATAACTTCTTAGGAGATAGTGAAAAATATTACTGTTTAGAATACAGACCAGATAAATTAAGAAAAGTTTACATTAAAGAAAACATGCTTACTCATCCTGATAACTTACACTTA
This sequence comes from Combretum micranthum, assembly GCA_024138025.1. Taxonomy (NCBI): domain Eukaryota; kingdom Viridiplantae; phylum Streptophyta; class Magnoliopsida; order Myrtales; family Combretaceae; genus Combretum; species Combretum micranthum. The sequence goes on from JAMXBD010000130.1 coordinate 1,192,081, forward strand.
ATAGGTAAATATAATATTACATGATTAGAAAATTTTGGAAGTTATGTAGATGAACAAAATAGGATATTAAGAGATTTTGAGAAGAAGGTATTAGTAAAATCTGAAGAAATACAAGGAGTTACAATTCTTGATACAAATCTAAATACTGAATTAATAGGAACTGAATCGCCTACAGATTTACTACCCTTGGATTCTCAAGAACCACAAACTATAGAAGAAATTACAGAAGAAGTACAGGAATTAAAAAATATTGGAAAGTTACAACAAATTCTAGACTTAATGGAAACTACACCGTCACCATTAGAACCATTGTTACCATTACTTAATATAACACCATCACCAAAACCACATAGGGGATAAATCTTTTCACCAAGACATGAAAATATCATAGGACAACTTCCGAGACAACCTTACTCTACTTATAGAGAAACTAGCCAGGATAAGACACCATTAGGAGTAACGTAACTTATATTGATAATAAATAAGTAACAAGGCAAAGAGAATACTTATCATAAAACATAAACATATTAAATTACAATTCTTAAGGGCATGTCCCTTTATTGTCTTCAAATAAATATACATCTTAGAATCTCCAAAATACCAACATATAATTTATTACATATAAAGAACCTTACAAAATTACTTCATCTTATGTTTTCATTTCCTTCATAGAAGCTTAACATCCTTCCATGACTTTCTTAATGTCATGATCCTCAATTTAAGCCACGGGTATACCTGTTTCAACAAAACCTATAGGGGTATAAGCTACAATTAGCTTAGTGAGATATTCCTTTTCATTCGCACCATGTTTTCAAATAAGATCATTTAAATTTTCACACATATGCTATGCATATAATGCAACAATCACGTGATTACGCAATATATATATATATATATATATATGGTTATTTGGAAACCATATATAGAGCAGATTTACCCCTCCGTATCGAAGGTTAGGGAATCGGTGATAAAAATCCTCGATCTTCTACTGCTAGTCCCTAGGTCCCCACCCAAAGCGTTCAGTTGGCTCGACTCCGAAGCTAGAGTCGCATTCTCCTGGCGATTTAGATTCTCTAGGAAGGAACATGGCCCGTGTCACAGCACGATAACAGCCAATCTAACTCTACGCATAGGAGTAGCAGCTAGGGATGCAACCGAGGCGGGTCATTATAGGGTACCCGGCCAGCCCGAACCATTAAAAACCCTATAGGGTCACGGGATGGGTTTGGAAAATATCTTGCTAATCCTATAGGATTTTGGGGCGGGTTCGGGTCATTAATAAAACCCGATGGGTAACTCGAACCATCATAATATAAATAATTTTAAAAAAGGGATTTGATTTTATCTTATGTTGTTTTCTAGGGTTTTTTCACACTGATATGTTGACTGTAGAGATTGGAACTCCACTTCACTCCCTCTCACAATCTCACTATCGACATTTTTGAACCTTAAGGCCCAAACCTAACCCTAACTCCGACTCTGCCAGGTTCTCTCTCACTTGCAATCTGATTTCTCTTGACTTTTACCTAATATCTTTGTTTCATTCTCTTCCTCATTCGATTTCACCTAATTTCTTTGAATCCTAACCCTAGTGTTTGTTTGATGTACTTTGCAGGATCTGCCACTGGACAGGTTACTTCTTAAGGCTTAAGGCTTCCAGGTTTGTTTATCATAATGTTAATCAATTTATTGCTCTTGATTTCTGCTCTCGTGTGCGAATCATTCTATCTCTGCTATCGATAGTGTAATATAGACAATTTTTTTTTGGCAATTTTGGTTTCTTCTCTATGACGGTCTACGGCCTTCCGTACCTAATTATTGTGGCTTTTGTTTAGTATAATTAGCGAGCTACACCTTCCGAAAAGATTCTGAACATTTTGACGCTTAACGGAAAGTCTCTGCCCATAACCTATATACTTGTCTAAAGTCCTCATTTCTTCACCAGCAGTTACAGAGGAATGTGTCCACCTGTCTAGACTTGTTATTTATTAACAATTTTACCGTGAAACTTGAATATAACTTCTAAGTATTGTAGATATATTGTGAATTTGACAATAACAATGCAGTTCTTGATAGTATAGTTAGTTTCGGGAGTGACGGTGGCGCGGGACTGAACTGGCTAGAAACCGGCCGGGACCTGTCGGATTATGGGTTTGAATAATTAGCTTGATGAATGATGGGGTCTAAGATGTTTGAGTTTATTGATCTGGATTAAGAGATGGTAAGCAGATTTGGAGAATCAACGAACATGGCAGCCTCAATTATATGTTCCGCTTCTTTTTCATTTTATTCAAGAGCAATGGATGAAATTAAAATTAATAAAAATGAAATGACAATCATAAAATTATATCCCTCATTACACTATTCGCCTTTAACTTTATTAATTAGAAACAAATTTCATTTATCATCGTTTCCTTTTTGCAAAAGCAATCAAGCAAAAGTGATAACACCATATCTTTCCATTTCCTTAAGTTTCCTTTATTTAAATTCCCAAACACAAATCAAAAGTTTATTCTGTACAAGAAAAGCTTATTCTGTATGTTATCTGTTAGGAGATGGTTGTATATCCTTAGCATCATGTTATATTTACTTTGTTTGATTTGGGAAAAGCCATAGATTCATATCTGGTAAATGAGTAAATTACCTTTTTCTTAGATGAACAAGATAGGAGAGAGTAGTGTACAAGACGACACCACAATGTAAACTCATATATTAATTATTCTAACAGATGGTCTTAATAAGTGCTCAAGGATACACTTCTAAGAAAATTCTTTACAATATGTTGTGTGTATGATCTTTTATTTTCGTACAATATGTTTTTCATTTGTTTAAATACCTATCTCCATGCTTGCACATTTCATAAGCTCTCACTTCCCTTTATTTGAAGGGCAATAGAACAACTTGTAATAGGTCCATAGCCTTAGAAAAAGTTACTACTATCTATTGAAATATTGTAGATTATTTTTTTCCCTATATGCTCATTGAAAGATGAAATGGAATGCTTAATGATAATAACTAAAAACGGTATATTTGTTGATGACAAATGAGTATATTATGATACTCTTAAAGAATTATTAGAATTAAATAAAGTTGCCAAAATTCTTAAATACAAAACCTAACAGCCCTAAAGAGATGCTAACAGCAGATTTTTTTCCCCCTTTTTTATAATGCAATACCAAACTAATTTCCCCGTACATACTTGATTTCAATTTTTTTTTCAGAACGATGCACTATCTGACTTGAGGGTTCTATTCATATAACTAATAAATCAATTTTTTTTTTCTAAGTTTGATATAAAAGATCAACGTGGCATAGTAACATAGGAATAGATCTAGCTTTTTATTCATTTGTTTATTTATTTTGGAAGGGATATAGATAAAAAATTTTCAAAAGTTGGGACCTTCTTATAACTTTCAAGGGTTCCTTTATAATTCAGATGGTACAGAAATAAGATCTAACGGGCTGGGCAACAAGGTATTTTCATCCCATGTTACCATCTTTCTTTTTGTTTTCATTGATAGCAGAAGGCCCTAACTCTATGTGCCCTTTCAAGTCAATAAACTAGGAATTTTTCAATGAGAAGCAGCTTTATTACAGTGACAGGTTTCTTTACCCACGGCTATGAAATTTATTACTTGCAACACGGGACCCTGTCTGCTGGAATCCATGTACATAGCATAATTGATCCATGTATTAATTCCTCAACATAATCTTTCTTCGAAACTTGTTGTCGCTTCTGGGGAAACAAAAAGCACTCATTGTGTAGGTTGATAATTCACTTGCTTAAAAAATGGATTCTCCTTACAGTATCGTGAATTGCTTTTTTAACTAATATTTCATTTCAGGTGGTGATTGATTCATTATTAGGAAATGGATGGATATGAGATAAATATGGAGGAAAACGTCCATGACCTTCACGATGTTGATAGTCCTTCTCTAGCACTTACTACAAGAAAACCAACATCTACTTCGGGTTCTCGTATAGCAAGCACAACAAATGAATCGGACAATCCTAACAAGCGTAAGCGTCTACTGTATGGAATGAGATGGTTAAGAAAACAATTAATGGGGAGGAATTTGCTATTTGTAACCATTGTGAGAGAAAGTTGAAAGCATAAAGCAAAAATGGTACAAAGCACTTACATAATCATTTGTTGAGGTGCACAAAGAGAAAGACTCAACAGGATATAAGACAATGTCTTCTAGCTATGAAGCAAAAGTAAAGCGAGGGTGAGAGTAGTGTGACAGTGAAAAATTGGACCTTTGATCAACACATTGCTAGGAAAAAGCTTGCAAAGGCTATTGTTGTGCACGAGTATCCCATTTCAATTGTTGAACACAAGTACTTTACAGAGTATGTGCACAGTATACAACCTCTTGTACAACATGTGAGTCGTACAACAACAAAGAAGGATATCTTGAAGATGTACACTGAGCAAAAGGACAACTTGATGTTGATGCTTAAAGGGCTTAATTCCCGGGTGGCTATAATAACTGATATATGGACTTCAAATCAAAAGAAGGGATATATGACCATTACAGCTCACTTCATTGACAGTAGTTGGAAGATCCACAGTCGAATTTTGAAGTAAGTTTCTTTAACAATGTATCTCTATTTTATTTAATAGAAAATTCTAGTCCTTTTTTTTTTATCTTATTTACCTTTCTTTATGCAATTTTATATATGTGCCCGCTCCGCACACAAACAAAGCTCTACGTCAGTGCTTATTCGATTCACTAACGAAGTGGGATTTGGATAGAAAAATCTCAACAATCATTGTGGACAATTGTTCAACAAATGATGCAATGATTGCAAACTTAATATTGAAGTTAAGAAAAGATGATCTGATTTTTCGTGGCAAGATAATGCACATGCGTTGTTGTGCACATATTTTGAACTTGATTGTAAGGGATGGTGTGGCCGTGATAGAAAATTCAATAGAGAAGATTCGTGACAGTGTTCAATTTTGGTCAGCAACACCATCAAGGGTTGAGAAATTTGCTGAAGCATGCAAGCAGCTTGATGTTCCATATTGTAGGAAACTTTGTTTGGATTGCAAAACAAGATGGAACTCACTTATGACATGCTTGTCACTGCAATTGGATACAAAGAGGTTTTCTATAGGGTTCAGTTAATGGATAGACACTACAAATGCCTTCCTTCAGATGATGATTGGGACATGGCTGGGGAGATTTGCAATAAGTTATCTATTTTTTATGAGGGAACTAACATTTTCTCCGGCACTCGATATCTCACTACAAACTATTTTTTTGGTAAAGTATTTGCAATTAGGAAAGCATTGATTACATGGAAGAATTCTTTGGACTTGAATATTAATGCAAAGGCTGTGAAAATGTTTGAAAAGTATTGGGGAGATATGCACACTGTCATGGCTGTTTGCACTGTATTGGATCCACGCTCTAAGATTAAGGGTGTAGAGTTCGTGTTTCAAACTATGTATGGAGAGAATGCTACTATAGAGTTGTAAAATGTTAAAAACACTTGTTATGAATTGATTCAAGAATATCAATCTAAGCCTAAGTCTCGCCGTGCTCTATCTAGTGGTTCTTCTTCAATTCCTTTAGGAGGTGGCAGTAATACCGGTATTGCATTATCATGTGATCATATGGTGGAGACAGATGAATTTGAAAAATATTTGATAACTTCTAGCAAAGATGATATTCAAGTTCATGTGAAGTCTGAGTTGGACCATTATTTAGAAGAGTCTGCAATTCCCTGGATAGCAAATTCTGAATTTGATATTCTTGGTTGGTGGAAAATGTATGGAATGAAATATCCTACATTACAAGAAATAGCTAAAGATTTGTTGGCTATTCCAGTGACGATAGTTGCTTTTGAATCTGCTTTTAGTACTGGTGGACGGATAATTAGCTCCCATAGGATCCAGCTCAATCTAGATACAATGGAAGCATTGATGTGTACTCAAAGCTGGCTGTTAAATTCTGGAATTGGTATGAGATTGTTTAATTTATTGTTGAAAGTTCTTTTTACTATGCATTTTTCTAATATATGTCTTTTAATTTTGTAGGTTTAGAGATGCTTGAATTTGAAGAACCTGAAGAAGAGGGTGAAGAAGTGGAATAGAATAATGAAGATAACAAGTGAAGATAATGATTGATGATGACTTCATAATTATGCTATTAATTTATTTTGGTTGATCTGGTGATGTTGATGCATTGTTTATTTTGGTTGGTATGGTGGACTGAGCTTGGAGTTTATGTTTATTATCGGATGGTTCATAATTATCGATTGTTGCTTCTAAGCTATGATGAACTTGCAGCTCAGTTTTTGAAACTATCTCAACACCACAGCTAAATGTTAAGGGTACTTTCCTCTTCGGCACGGTCTTTTGGACACCTCTCTTGCTAGCCTCTTCATCACCAAGAGTCACACTCTAGAGATCGGATAATGGAATATTAGTTTTGGAATGAAATTAATTGCTATGAATCGAATCAAAAGGCTCCCAGCTAAAAACCATATGTGGTGGTTGTAGATGCTAAGTTAAATTCATTTTAGATTGTCTTATACTTGTATCCCTCTAACAAGCATCTCCAAAGCAGGGTTCATTATCAGATTCTCTATAGCAATACCATGAGTAGTGGTAGCTAACTGGATCCCACGCTGTGCAATTGTCCTTTTAAAGTGTTAAAACTTAACTTAGATAAATTTCTTTTCAAGTATTTTGAAGAAACTTTATATCTTCATAGGTTATTATAAATGAGTATATTTTTATTTTATTTTCTTCATTCCTTTTTCTAAAACAAGTAAATTTTCCTTTAACCTTAATCTTTCATAAATTTTCTTCTATTGATAAAAGACTAAAGTTATCAAAAGTGTATTAAGTTGTTAAAAACCTTTTTATAAAGTTATATTTAGAATGTTTTTAGAAAATGAATCTCGTCTTCTTATATTTATTATTTAAAATATAAGTTTTTGTTTTTTAAATCTTGTTCTTTTATTTCCTTTGAAAAGAATCCTCTTTATTGATAAAATCTTTTGTTTTTAATCTTATCTTATTTATATTCTTTGAAAATAAGTTTCTTCTTTAGAAACTTGAAAATCATTATTTTTCTAAGTGGGTTATAACTTTATGGTTTGAATTCATCTTACCTTTGAAAACTAGTTTGTTTGTTAGTTTTGTTATGGAGTTAAAAAGAGTCTATTCTTAAGCTTTTTGTGAAACTTTAAATATTAACAAATTATTTTACTAAAACTTAGGTTGCCATAATGTGCAAAGAAAGTATTCATTTCTTATGTTTCTTTGGTAACGTTATCTTTGTTGTTTGAGAAAAACTTGAGAAAACTTGTATCACTCTATTTCTATGCTGTTGATAATAACTTCATTAATTTATAACAAGTTAAATAATAAAAAATTTAGTTTTAAGTTCCTTTAATAAAGTAAAATTCTACATTTTAAATTAGTTGAGACAATATCATTATGTAGATGCAAGTATTATGAGCATGCAAAATAATAAGAACATGAGAAAATACTAGAAACAAATAATAATAAGTAAGATAATAAAAATATCAAGTATTGGGAACCTTAGCTTCATCAAGGTATCCCGATCAAGTATTGGGAGCCTTAGCTTCATCAAGGCATCCCAGGACTAAGAATAGACTAGTCCCAAAAAGAATAAAGAAAGTAAAGAAAAAATTGTTTTGATTTGATATGAAAACGTCTAAGATTAGAAAGACTAGTCTTAAAGAAATAACATGAAATAAATGAATTGTAAAGCATGAAATTAAATAAACAACAAGTGAGCTTATATGCTCTAAAGATTATATATAAATACATAAATATATTTAGTTAGATATAAATAATAAAATCAACATAACAACATAATAAATAGGATGTTTATGTGCAAGAACAAAATATGAACATGTTGTTGCTTTTACTA